>JARYHS010009186.1:30498424-30636824 GCA_031002005.1 Vandiemenella viatica | reverse complement strand
ATAATCAACATGTTAAGTATCAGTAAACATTGGAAATTTTATGTTATACTAATGGGATGTTGAGTAACTAATCAGAAATCAGTAGCTGGTTATATTAATGATTTGTTAATGATTGAAAGTACTGTCTCACGTCCCAGAGACTCATTTCACATTCGAGCATATCTATTCTAATCCAACCAAAACACTTGCAATACCTGTATTTAATGAGTACACCAAATCTGTATAGCTAGGATTACAAGGAAAAATTGTTACGCAAAGTAATTCTATTTCGCTTCCCAATAACCAAGATCCATATTGATGTGATTTGTCAATTTAGTAAAAATAAATATTCAACATCTCCCGGCAGCACTATCGATTTCGTGTATTAACTGCAACCGCGGTCTGGTAACTAGTGGACTGTCTAATGTAGGAATCAGTGCAGGTAGTCGAGGGCAGGTATAACAGCGCCATTCGCACTTGTGTTATGCACTTTTGTCACTGTGCGTTTATGTCACATATCCGGGATCGAAGACGATCCAAGTTGTCTACGTCTCTTTCAAGTTAAGTAAATCGAGGTAAATGCAGATGGTTCAGAAAATGATCTTCTTCTTTATAGTGTGCCTTCGTGCAATTAGTGGTTTTCAAATCTGTTCGCTAAATTTTCATCCTCAGTATCTCACAAGGGGAGGTTTTTCAGTGTGAAAAATCGCGATCTTAGAACGAACAAGTCTGGTAAATAATACGTCACCTCTGGTTTCTTACCCTAAAGCAGTTCTGCCCGGTGGGCCTCCGTTTAAGAGAAATCGAGGGTTAAAAAGTATAAAAATTGTGTGTAAATTACCTGTGGCGAATAGCTAGGTTAACAAAAACCCCGGTGCAAAAAAATATTTAGGGCCCTCAGGCCAGATGGGAGACGACCTTTTTTTTTGAGCTTGGGGGCCCGGGTGCACGGCACCGCCTAGCCCTCCGAGAGCTACCCACCTGTAAATGATGTATGCCTGTATGGAAGACCGTTTGTTTATGCCCGTTAAGGCGCTGTGGTCCAATACGATTGGTCCGAAGTTCGATTCCACCACCAGCAATTTTTTTTTTTATTTGTATTTTTCTTAGGCCTAAAACAGACGAAGCGACTTCCCGCCGCGCGGCTGTCGAAACGGCGGCCGCCCCAACTGTTCACACGGACTCGCTATTTGTCGTGTATAGCTCAGTTGTTTGTGGAACAAAGAATATATAAGACGAGCATGTAATGCTTCAGTGGTTGCTGTACCAAAGGTGGAACAGGAGAAGAAAAAATAGGCGCTATTGGATTCATCCAATAATATCAGAACGGAGTGAAAAAGGTTTTTTATACCTTGTGGCCCCAATTAAAAAGGAATGAAGAAAAGATTTTTTAACTTTACGAGGATGTTTTAGTCCTCTTTCAATGAGTTGCTTACCGCTGTTGTTGTTGTTGTTGTTGTTGTTGTTGTTGTTGTTGTTGTTGTTGTTGTTGTTTTAGGGCGCGTCGACAGCGGGGTCATTAGCGCCCTAACAATTACCAGCAAAAACTGTGGGCTTACCGCTGTAAGACAAGAGCTGATTAAAGAAACAACCATGATGAGAAGCAGCATACATCCAGAAGAAAGACTGGTCATTACTTTAAAGTTAGAAGAAATCATTTTATTTATTATATCGTTCATATTATGGCAACTCGTCACATTTCTTGGAGCCAACCAACCGTTCCAAGTGTATTTTAAGATTCAGATCTATTGATAATAATGCGATTAAGATCAAAGTTTAGATAAAATTCATTGTTGGATCAATAGATAACAATTAAATTTAAATGTATAAAAGTACCGGTATAAAATCAGATCAGGAAGTTATTAGAAAAGTAAAAAAAAAGAAGTAATTAAATTCTTTATTTATTTAGCACAAGAAAAAACTACGACATCAGTGCTTCTGAACTCATTTTTCCCTAGTAAAATAAAAGTATGAGAACGCTAGTCATAAAAAATAGGATTGTTACATTCTTTGGAAACGATCTGACACTCAGATTGTATATTACGGTTCAAAAGTACAGATTAAGTTAAAAGTTAAGATAAAGTTTCGGTGCTGGATCAATAGAAAAATATTAAATTTGGAGGTCTAAAAAGGTGTATTATTAAAATAATATGAAATCAGGAAATAATTTCAAGAAAAGTAAAAAATTAAATTCGAATTTTGATTGTGTGTGTTTAATGTAATGGCATATTAAGCGTTTTACACTTGAACACTAAAGTGTAATGATACAAAAAGGGGAGAAAAATCTCAATTTCTGGTTTATTTTCTTCAGTTGGCTGTGTCGCCGCGCCGCCTCCACGCCGCGAGTTCAAAACAGACGAGGCGGCGCCGCGCGGCATCGTGTGTTTTGACCCATTTAATTACATTGGACCATGCGTCGACTCGACCGCCGCGCGGCGCAAAAAGCCTCGTCTGTTTTAGGCCTTATTGTTATTCGATCTTGTAGCATTAAAAATTTGGGAAAGCAGAATCGTTTACATTTGTAAATTCCGGCCATTCATTTGTTAATTTTGAACAATACCAGGAATATTTTAACATGTCATAAAATACAGGCGCTCGCAAAATGGGGTGAATGGGGTGAATAAGTAACAGAATCTTCACGAGAAGATATTGCACGTAGTATTATGTTTCAAATGTTATAAAGTAACCCCAGATTTCTGTTAAGCGGAGGCCCACCAGGTAGAAGTGATTTAGGGCGAGAAACCAGAGGTGACGTGCTATTTACCAGACTTGCTCGTTCTAAGATCGCGATTTCCACACTGAAAACCTCTGCTAGTCAGTAACATTATTGCTTACTTCACGCGTTTCATATAGCGTTCGTACGTTGTGTGCTGCCATCTTTGTGGTTATCCTATATCACATTTTACCTTTCATCACACGGTTCCTTAAAACAGTGCGATTTGTATATTCGGGGAACTCCAAACAAATTTCTGAGTGAACCTCGGCGTGATGGCTTAGTAGGAGACATCTACGTTTATGGTTTTCACAGTTGCCTCCTATTTCAGTAGTGAAATAGGAGTGCTGTTGTAAAGTTCGTATGAACTTCTTGAAATCTCTCAACTGACAGAATAACTTTCAATAGAGGTGTTTTTTCAATCGCAATGCGTTTACAATAAGAGAAGTACATCTGTTTCGGTTATAACATTCTAGTCAGTCATGCATGATGGAGTAATAAACATTTATCTACATCAAATTCAAATTTGATAACTTATGAACGAATATTCCAAGTATGTTTTCAGTTCGATGTCTTGAAAGAAAATAAAACCGAGCCTGGCGGTGTAACGGTTAGCGTTCTGGCCTCGCATTCGGGAGGACGGTGGTTCGAATCCCCGTCCGGGCATCCAAATTTAGGTTTTCCATGGTTTCCCAAATCACTCCAGGCAAATGCCAGGATGCTTCCTTAAAAAGGCCATGGCCGAATTCCTTCCCATTCCTTCCCATTCCTTGCCCCCATCCTTTCCCGTCTCTAAAGACCTCGCTGTTAAGAGACATTAAGCAGTTAAAAAAAAAATAAAAAAAAAAATAAAAAAATAAAATAAGCAAAGTTGAAAGTAAATCTTCTTGGAAAAGTTATTTCATTTTAAAACACGATACCTATCATTCTGTTGTCTTAAAATATACGTTACTGACGGATTGTCCTATGGACAACTTTATACCATAAAACTGTGATGTGCGAGATGAGTATTGTGTTGAAAATATCATTTGAATTTCACGTCAATATACTTTGATTCTATTTTGTCACCACTTTGGCTGTACCCAGAGGGTTTTAGCATTGGTAAGGTCATTATATAACATATACCTAGATGATATTGGATTACATGTGTTAGATTTTTCGTAAAATGGCAAATTTGAACTGGGGTAGCCAGGATTCCATGTCTATTTATAATTAAGCACAAGCTTAGCTCTTCAAGTATCGATTTTTGTTATTAATTTGTCCATTATTATTATTATTCGATGCTCTCATGGCTTCTAAATTTACGAGGTTTAAAGTCGTTACCAAAACAGACTTTCCTCGTCTTGTAAGTTCGAACGTATTGCCTCAGACAGTCTACGCTCTTTCTCAGCTAGCCGAATAACATCTCTTGTATCGTGCAAATAGTCTCGTGGTCTTATGAGTCAATCGCCGGTGATTTCTGGAAGGGGGTCTGCGATAGCATATGATCGGCTTTAGAAAGTTGTTTGGAACTGAAGTAATCGGCATTTAACTTGGGATGATACCCAGAACAGACTTGCCGCCTTTTCAGGAAAGAACCAAAATAGGTTCAGACCGAAGTGCGCACGCCCGTAAAGAGAGGCTCGCAGTAACATTGAGGAATAAGGGCATATGCCTGTAAGGAGAAG
The DNA here is from genome assembly GCA_031002005.1 of Vandiemenella viatica. NCBI lineage: Eukaryota > Metazoa > Arthropoda > Insecta > Orthoptera > Morabidae > Vandiemenella > Vandiemenella viatica. Next base: position 30,632,465 of record JARYHS010009186.1, on the reverse strand, counting down.
ACAGCCGTGGCATTCAGAGAGGTAGCAGAGGATATTCAATGAAACAAGTCGATGATCTTTCCCATATGAACGTCTTGGTTGTCAAGGACAGAACCAGTGCTAAACTACATCAAGACGTTCAAGTGAGGATCCATGCTAGCCAGACGCCGGTAGTTATTATTCTAAACTAGTGTAAGTCCGTGACCGTTTTTTACGTATCGTCACGCGTCTAGAATAGTTCCAGTTTTTATGGTCAAACATTATGACAGGTTGACCTCATCTGACCAAACACGAACTTGACTGTGTTTCATCCTTAGGGTGAGTAAAATCTCTTGAGCTTGAAGAAGTAAAGGCAATAGTCACGTCGGGCTACTTGGGGGAGAGGGGGCGGGGGGTTCACAGCTATCTTGTTTATGGACGTTCCCTAGGCTATAATCCTACTACCGGCGTGCCGGCCACCTTGATAACGGGTTTTATTCTGTTGTATCTAATTGTCTAGGCGAGTAATAACATAGTGCTTCCTTTCCTCTCACAAAGCAACGAATCTTTAAACACAAAAATATTTTTATTTATTTATGGTATAAGAGAAACATTAATACATCTAACAGCATCGTAGTACATCTGTTTAATTTTTAAACTGCAAATATAATATACATGGAAAATATGTTTACGACTTTCTTGTTCAGAGCTGAGAGGGATTATTTCAGTTAAATTTAGATCATATTCCAACAGTTGTTTTCTTGTTGATCGAAGTTGGCTGGGTTTCCACAGAATCACAGGTGGAGGAAACTTAACGAATCCATCAACCTCATGATGTATTTTTTGTTACTCAGTAAAGTGTGCTCTTTCTAAATCTGTTCATCATCGTTCTTTCCAGGTGAGTGTTCAAAAAAATACGACAAAACAAGTGTTAGACTTTTTATAGACATGTGTCGACGTCTTCTTCTCGTGTCGATGATAGCATCAAATATGTGGCAGTTTTTCCGCCAATGCGATGGCTTTGTCAGTAGCTGATTGGAGGTCAAATTGAGATACATTAATTCCAATTTGTGGAGAAGATAACAGCTCTACCATAGTTTCTCTCTCCCCGCACGAACATGTAGTATCTGGTTGATCTGACAGGTATCCCCATGAGGCAAGAGTATCTTTGGAACGACCAACTCCAACTCGAAGCCTATTTAGTGACTTCAATATTGCCCATAGTTGTTCAGACCCAGGTGGTATACCCTCTTTTGGCTTGATTCACTCGATATCATGTTGCATTCTCTTCTCCCGAGCAAATATTCTTTCATTGCTTGGTGCTCCATTTAGAGGCTTTGAAGTCTGCAGGAAGCTTGATAGGAACTTTAGAGTCGATGGCGCTGGTGTATAGCCATGTAGAGGGTGACGGGCATTGTCATTCACTCTAAGAAGGCAAAAGGTTCTAATAAAGCTATGGTCGAGAATTCTGAACAACGAGGCTCTTCTCATTCATGGAGATATTAGGGATTACAAAACACGGTTGAAGTCACGTCACCCTGCCTAGAAGACTGCTGTCAGTCTAGCATCTAACACCTTCAACGTTACAGATAGCTGCACAACGGAATGGGCGTCGTCAACACCACAGGGCATAGTTCATATTAGCAATTTATGCTCAAAACTACCAGGATTCAACTTATCGCGGCAATTTTGTTGCGAATTAAATGGTATTAGATTTTGTACGGGAAGAACTGCTTCAACTCTCCACACCTGGGGCTGGGTAGATTCTCCGTACTGTGACTGCGGTGATGTCTTACAAACTGTGTCGCATATTGTGCAGGACTGTTCACTGCTTACCTTTCCTGGTAGTCTGGAAGACTTAAATTTGGATACGCCGAAGACGGTGGCCTGGTTGGAGCGCCTCGACGTCACGTTGTAGTGGTTGTAATTGGATATCCTGTCTCAGTGGCCGGCTGCGGGCATTGTCCGCTGAACTATGTGTGTTTACTTCGAGATTATTCATTGAATACAATATAATTGTTTTTGAATGTTGTAAATGTCATATAGCGCATAAATAATCCACTCTAAGCCTTGCCGCGCTAGTGGCAACTTCCTGGCAGTTCCCTCCAGAGGTGATGCCAGCCAATATCAGCACTTTCCCCACAGGCGATGGTCTGTGGCAACCTGTGATGAGCCGGCATGTTCTGTGGAGCGCAACGTCTACTGTCTTAGCACGACTTGATTTTTGCCACACAGGACATGCATACTCTGCTGCGGAGTAGCATAATGCTAAGGCAGAGGTGCGCATGGCGCTTGAGTTAGCTACCCAGCTAGATTCGGTCAACTTGCTTAAGATATTGTTGCGCGATGATACTTTCATCTCTACGTTGCGACTGACATTTCCCTTCTTTGGCATAAATCTTTTATTAATGGTCTTAGTTGTCAACAGGACGCTAACTGCTGTAAAAATAAAAGAAATCCTTACACGTATTCCTGCTCGAGGGAGTGAGATGGCACGGGGACACATCTGTTTTGGGACAGTGCTTCGCGATGCGCTAACAACAACTTCAAACACACTGCTGCTTGTGCAGCACCTTACCCCTGGCACGTTATCCAAAGATTTGTTCTGCCCGAGTTTGGAGGCTGTTTGCCGAGACGGCAGCGCGCGGCGTGACCTTTCATCGAGGAATTCCAGTCTGTTTGCTTACTGGTGACAACAGCAGGCATAAGATGTGTGTACTGTAGCTAATAGAAACTAGTTTTAAAATTTCGACGTCGTAGTGTTTAGTAGTAAAAGTAGAGATTTTTGAACACTGGCATCACTTTTCTATGATAAGTAATTGTATGTTGAAATCATATAATGTAAATATCTATTTACGATGTATATGAATTTTACTTTAGTCACTTACATCTATGTACGTAAATTGAGCTGTTGATTGCAGCTAAGGACCGAAGCAAGGATGACCCCAGAAATAGAACAGCACTAACAAAACGAGAGTTCTTCAAATAGAGAAATCTTTTAGTTTCAAGAAATTACGTCAGACTCAGAAATAAGTTTTTAAAACTTTATGCATGTAGCACAACAGTTTACCAATGTAGAAGCTTGGAAATGTCAGAAGAAAGAAAAATTGAAACAGTTGAAATGTAGAGTTTAGAAGGATTTTAATAAGTTAGTGGGCAAATAAAACACAAAATTGAAATGTTTCGGAAATAGTGTATGCGCAAAGAAATTGGTGTTAAAGTTTCAGAAAAAAATTGTTTAGTGGAACGCATTTTGTTCACTGTTAATGAGCGTAACTGTAGAAGAAGGCAAAGACTGAATCTCACAGTTGGAGACATAGGCTGCTTTGACTATTTCTGGATAAAAGTTAGGAATAGATGGAGAAGTAAATCAAACCAATAAAGAGGCTTAAATAAAAAGTTACTATTTTCGTTTGTTGCTATCACCATTCTCTCGATTGGTTTGTTTGCAATTCTCCATCTCTTCCTAACTTGCGCCAACCTGTTCATCTCAACATATCCCTTACAACATCTAATCTACCTGACTTCCAACATTCCACGCTCCGAGTGGTAGAAGATTTCTTTCCATTCTGATGACTGCTCCCTGAGCATTCCCCACCCGTAGATCCGATTCGGAAACTATTTTACCTCCGGAATATTTTATTCAGGAAGAAGGCATCATTGTATATGTAATATAATCATATGGGTCTTTAATGCAGTGGTCACTTATTGCCTTCTGCATCCTCTATGCCGTTGATCATTTCTGATTCATCCGCATTTAGGGGCAGTTTCCAACCCCAAGTGCAACAGAGTGCCCTGGAGCATTCCCTGTTCTTTCGCATTTCTTTCCGGAGGCTCGCTATACAGGGAATCATTAAGTGGCCAGAGCCTCGTTAAGGAGAGGTTGCCATATAGCTGGGAGAGGCTAATATAATCTCTCACAAAACGCTTACGACCCACCTGCAGTTACTAAGCTGAATTCCTAATGAGCCCTCAGGTGTCATCAGAAAAAGCGTAATGTACTGGAGTTCCGTAGGATTGGTGCAGAATTCGGTTCGCATAGCTATCTATATGCATTACGTTTTTGTTCTCTTTTTCGTCTCTGAAAAGTGAGGAATGCTACAGTTAATAGACTATGTTTGGCAAACCTAATGGTCGAGACTGAAAAGGAAGAGAAACCAAGCGTTGACCTAATGAGAGCGAGAGACGGCGGGAGCGCCGGTGTTGACTCACATTAAGGGAGAGCGGTGAGCATTTGTGTAAACAGAGGCCGCGTATGCCGGCTCACGCGCCGACTAGGAGTGGCAAACACTCAGGCGCGGACAGCTCTGCGGGCGGCCGCCGACAAGGGGCAGCCACCTGTCATCACAACTCTACGGCAATGCAGGGATCCCGCATTCTCTACGACGAGTGTGGTTGCCAGATGAACGCTACCTCAAACATATCATACCGTACTGTTAATGTCGAAAGAACGTCTACGTGATAACGTAGTATTCATAGAGATCGAGCGTCGTGGGTGAGCGGTTAACGCTCTGGCCTTGCATTCTGGAGAATGCCGGTTCTAATCCCCGTTCTGGCATCCAGATTTTTGTTTTCCATGGATTCTCCGAATCACTCCAGGCTAATTATTTCTTTAAAAGGCCAAGGCCGAATTCCTTCGCGTTCCTTGTCTCCACCCTCCTCTAATGCCCTCGACGTCAACGAGGCGTAAAGTTATAAGTAAAAAAAAAAAAAAGTATTCATAGAGAAAGTAAAGCTGTTATTTATTAAATATGGAGACACAAGAAATGCAAAAAAGAAAAAAAATACGGTTATTACAAACGATTTTCCTAGTGTCAAAAGGTTAGTGAACCTAGAGGAAAAGAAACAGAAATAAGAACCTTGGTTTATTTTCTAGATGAACTTAAGATTATTATTTTTTTATTTATGTTATTACCTAAAGTTAGTTTTTTTCATAAATCATCTTCCATTCTTTGTAATAGTTCATTGCATAAAGTTGGTCAATGCTTGAAGCAGTCATGAGCGGAAGGGTTTCATTGTTAGATGCTTTCGTAACATTATTCAAATTTTGTGTTATGGTATGTCCAGTTCCCTGTACCTCGTTTAGTTGATTTCATAAGGCTCTTTTGGAAAGCTTTTCTGATCGGGTCCAACTTAACTTCCGACATAGATGCACACACATCTTCTGAGAATAGAATTTTTGCAGCATAAACCCTTCCAAAATCTTGTCCGAAAGTGACGTTTGACAACGGTGACAGACTCGGTTTGATGAAATACTTCTTACTGACCGATAGCTTCCATATTTGAAATTCTGACATCTGGCCATAAAAAACGAAGTTACTTTGAGAGTTTCTCTGCCAATTTGTGAAACAATCGTAGACAGATTTTTAGTACTTCGCGTGTAATAAATAAACAAAACACGATATTTCGACGACTATTTCCGCCGCCTTCCTCAGGGGCAAACTGCGGACAAAACGATTGGTGTATAAGAGGGGAATGGCAGCTGATCTGTTATTACCTGTCGATCAGCAGACCACGACAGATCTTTTCGTAACTAAGGAAGACGGTGGCACTAGCCGTAAAAATTTCGCGTATCCACAGCACTATCAGGCGATCCAGCCGTGAAGACTATATTGCAATCATGCACCGGGGTATTCACGGTGTTTTAAAAAGTAGATATTATATTTATTCATTGTTCATCTAAGCTCAAGATTCACATAGCTTTCTAAGGCTGTTGTAGAAAATAAAGATACATACTTCTTTATGAGAGGTCAATGCAGAGAGTGAATAAAGGGAAAAAATATAGACAAAGTTCACTGTGGATTGTTGTGACTAGGGTGTGATATTGACGGTCTTGAAATGCGGTTGTGATTCGTGCTACCAACTGACTGTAGGAAAGCTGGGGAGATTGTAAATGTGGTGTCAACGAACTAACAGAGATAGCGCGCTAAGCAGGTAGCGCAGAGGCGGAACCTCCCACGCAACCACACCTGCTGGTGATGCGGCCACGTGCCTAATTGAGGAGCGTGGGCAGCAGGGGCCCGCCCACACCAGTGTTCAACACGAGTTCACTGACGCTCCGAGACAAGTCCACTTCACCGAGCCGTGACGCCCTGGCCTCGTGTTTCGGAGGAGTGGGTTCGAATCTCGTTCGGTCATCCAGATTTGGGTTTTCCATGGTTTCCCCAAATCACTCCAGGCGAATGTCGGGATGGTTCTTTCAAAAAGTTCACGGCCGAATTCCTTCCCATTCTTTGTCCCTAGTCCTTTCCCGCCTCTAATCTCTAATCACCTCGAAATCGACGACGCATAAAGCCAGAAGCAAAGAAAAGAAATTTGCAGACAACAACGTCTGTTGTTTATAGGAGGGTCACAGAAAATTCCTTGGGGAATATTACGAACAGCTTTAGAGGATATCTGAATGATATCCAGTTGTATAGGTCCAAAACGTTACATCTAATTGAGTAAACAGACAGGAAAAGAAATGTTTCGTATAATGACACTATGGTGGGGGAATTACTTGTATAGGGCATCGTCCTAGACTCAAGAACCATTTTGAAATTCTAAATTCCACCTCTTCTTTGACTTTCACCCAGTTCATAGTATTTGTATATTTCTTATGCCTTTATGTCTATACGTTCTTTCATTCTCCATATACATCAATTTATTGTTTTTTTTACATGTAGATCTATGCCAATATTTTCAACCATCGTTTCATCAGCTCTTAGTAATTTCATTTCCAATGCTTGTATTTTTTCTATGTAATATTGTGTGTAATTTTCCATGCGTCATTTCTATATAATGGAGTTGAAATTTTGATAGTTTTGAGCATTTTTGTCTGTGTGTACCTTCTCTGGATTGACTGTGTGGATTTTTACTGATACATAAATATCTGTAAACATTAATGTAAAATTTGTTTTTTTTGCTTGTAACATTCATGTTAATTAAAATCTTTTGAGGCTTTCTTGCTGCGTAAAGTCTTTTGTGTCTGTGATGTTGCGATTTGCTGCTGACATCAACTGCAGGTGAAGCTAACCGCCTGCTGTATCTACAAGGGGCTGATGAGACACAAGAAAGCTTGTCAACGAACAGAGGAACCCAGAACGATTGTTTCTTGAGCAGAGAAAGTTTCAGTGGAGAGAAGTGTGCTACCGAAATTGAACAGGTTCCTGTTTTAGATTGGTGCGTATTGCCACCATATACAGGAGTTGGATTAATGGAGACGCTGAAAAAAGGAAAAGAAAACTTGAGGAAAGAGAGATTGCGGCACTTGCTTGACGCGTCAGCGGATCAATTGCTCAAAATTATGACAAGAGACACTTAATATAGTGTACAGCTGACAATGACAACCCAGTCAGAGGATAGTAGTAGATAAGATACAGCAGAGAAAATTTCATCAAAATGAAGTTCTGAAGTTACTCTTTCAATGGTTGAGGTGAATGTTTCGGCATATTCTTCAATGATTTATTGCAATGTCAGTCCATCTCCTCGGCAGAAGAAAATGTTTACCGTCCTTTACGCCCGAAATCAAGTGCTAGATTATGATACGGACAACTTTTACAACCCAATTCATATGACAATATCCATCGACGTCTCATCGCCAATACGTGTTTCTTACATTCCCAGCGCTTTGTTTATCTACCTCCTACCTTTAAATGAAACCCAGCCAGATTCTTTATCACATCAGTAACTGATTGTGTTCCACGGCAGCTTCACATCAAAACAAGCTGCCGCCCTTTCCACCCGATCCAGCTCCGGTATTTGATACCAATAATACTCCATCGTACGGTCAGATCAAGGTTGTGTATCATAGTTCCCTCATATAGTTGGTGTATCCCCTCGTCATCCTCTACAATAAATGAGGGATTATGACACCCAGCCGCTCATACACCGACAGGATTGGCGCAACAGCCAAAGTCTGGCAGCCACCTTTGATCTCCCTGCCGATTCACGCAACCACACACACACACACGGAATTATTCAATGACAAAGGCATCCACTTATCCCGTAATGGATCCATCTCTCTAGTGTATGGGGAAAACCATCAGTCTTTCTATATATTGGCTGGTTGGTCCTGGCGGCGGTATGAAGGGTCAGTTTTCAGTTAGGAACTCAGTGAGGGGCGAGTTATACTTTATTGAAAAGAAATTTAAAACGCAAAACAAGTTTAGTTTGGGACAAAAATTGGTTTTGGATACACAGGGTGTCCAGGAATAAAAGTATTTTTTTTACTTAATGCTTTACGCCTCGTCGACGGCTAAGGTCATTAGAGGTGGAATGGGACTGGGGACAAGGAACGGGAAGGAATTCGCCCATGGCCTTTTTGAAGGAATCATCCCGGCATTCACCTGGAGTGATTTGGGAAACCATGAGGAATGAAAGGATAATCCTGCCTCCTCATAGAAGTCACATCATGTCCTACTACATAAAAAAAATTTATTTTACTAAAAGTCTCGTCATTTCCGAGATATTTGCTTTTTTTCCGAAAGTCATCTAAAACAATGTTATTTTTTAAAAAAAAAACGTTAATTTTTTTTTTTTTTAAAACAAAGTCGTTATCATTATTTCTTTACTACAAGTTTAAAATGCACAATGGTCTCTTTAGCAGATCGAACTACCATAAAACAATCATTTTAAAGAGGTATAAAATAATTTTACCATTTAAGATATTTTATAAGTTTTTTTTAACGTTTCAAGAAAAAAAGAACATTATTTTGGATGACTCAAATAAAAACAGGGTTCAAAAAAAAAGTCTTAATTTGTGGAAATGGCATGGAATAAACTGAACAAAATGTTTCGAAAAAATATTAAAAAAATCAGTATATCGAAAAGGGTGAGATTTTTGTCAAAATAAAATTTGGTTATATAGTACGAAATGATGTGAGTTATGTGCGGTTGCACGGTTATCCTTCCATTCCTGGATACTATGTGTGTAATGGAATTCAGTCGTTGACCTGACAGTCGCGCCAGATATCTTCGTGCCAAAGTGACACTTCTTGCCAGATTACTATCTTAAGTTATATCTATGGTTTAGAAGTGTAATACATTATACCATGCATATTTAAACAGTAATATTTGTGAGTGTATAAACTGATTTATATCAGTAGCATCAACATTACAATATTTTATTGTTTAATTAATATTTCCTTCCTTGTTCAACATTTTCGTTATTTTTTTTTCTGGTTTCTCTTAATAATTTGAAAACAACAGAAAGTTGCACTACCGAGAATATAGTTATTATACATCCATTTCGCTTGCTATGCTCGTTTCCTCCTTGTGTATTTCTTCAGTAAAACTGTTAGGCAAACTCTGAATTTTGACTTTACTAAACTTCGCGTCTGTAATCTGGAAACGCGTTAAACAAAAAAACCTACTTAATAATTGATCGCATGGCTCATAACATTACTTTTTTCTAATTATTATTACTTTATTTTCCATATGAACATGATTAACTCTCATGCAGTTTTATAACATCAGTTACGACATCTTTCTCTAGAAGTGAAGTGTCCATGTTAGCAGTAAAGATGTCAATCGGAGAGTGTGTGTTATTTGCGAGTGAGGGGTCTGGCCTGTCAGGCTTTGGACTGTGGCGGGCAAAGCCTGGCTTGTCGCCTGCCCACTAACTAGAAGTACTTACGACTCTCGCGGCCGCCGCGTCCAAACGCTGTCAGTTCTACAGCCATAGTATGGCAAGTTAATGCGTCCTGCCCGACTGAGCCTATTATAAAATTATATGCCAAGATATTTACACTTTATCACGTCAACAAACAATTTCTCCTCAACATTATAATCACACAGTAGTTTTAATTTCTCTCTTTCTACCTAATAGGCTGACTCTTTTTGACATTTATCACCACTTCAGGCTGACCTGTACAACTTGATATCATTTACAGATCTTCCTTATTCTTTCTTAAGTTCTGAATGCCCGTTCTTCCAACCGTGCCCTGAGCACTATCCTAACGCATAGGTCCCAAGTATCGACACCCGTTTGTGAAACGTGTAATCTGTGTATTTTTGTTTGTGGAACTTGTAATCTGTGTTCTGGATGATACCTGTGTATTTTTGTTTGTGAAACGTGTACTCTGTGATCTGTATGATACCAGTGTATTTTTGTTTGTGAAACTTGTAATCTGTGTTCTGTATGATATATGTGTATATTGGTTTGTGAAACATATAATCTGTGTTCTGTATGATACCTGTGTATTTTTGTTTATGAAACATGTAATCTTTGTTCTATACTATACCTGTGTATTTTTGTTTTGTGAAACTTGTAATCTGTGTTCTGTATGATACCTGTGTATTTTTGTTTGTGAAATGTGTAATCTGTGTTCTGTATGTTGCCACTGTATTTTTATTTGTTAAACTTGTAATCTGTGTTCTACATCTACATCTACATATATACTCTGCAAATCACAAAACTGTGGGTGGCAGAGGGTGCTCAGCACCAAACCTAATCTCTTTGTTGTGCATTCCAATCCCTAATGGTACGAGGAAAAAAGGAATTCATATAAGAATCAGTGCGGCACCTTATTTCTCTAATTTTATCTTTCCTGTCATGCCGACCCAAATAGGTTGGTGGACGAAGTATTTCACTACACTCGTAAGTGAAAGTGGGAGTACGCATGTTTACCAATAAGTTTATACGAAACGTGCGTCGTCTATCTACCAGAGACTCCCAGCCTAGTTTACTAATCAGTTCCGTAACGCTTTCATAAGGACTGTAGCAAGCGGTCACGAATCGAGCGGCTCTTCTCTGTACTTTCTCTGTACTCTCAATCAGCCCCTTACGAAACGGATCCCAAATGGCACAACAATAGTCCAAATGTGGACGTACAAGAGATTTGTACGCTATCTCCTTTGTTTGTTCATTACAATTTTTCAAAATTCGACCTAGGAACCGCAGCCTAGAATTAGCTCTACCTACCAACGTATTAATATGTAAGTCCCATTTCATGTTCCTTTGTACTGTTACTCCCAAATATTTCATAGAATCGACCACATCAATAACTGAACTGTTTACCTCGTATTTCTGAACAATTGGATTCTTTTTGTTAGTTATGCTCATTGTCTTACACTTTTTACAATTTAGTGTGAGTTGCCACTCAGCGCACCATGCCAAAATAACATCCAGATCACGCTGAATTGCTAAACAATCGGCCAAATTCCTTACTTCCCTATAAATAACCGCATCATCAGCAAACAATCTAAAAAGGCTTTTCACTTTGTCTCCGAGATCGTTTATAAAAATTAAAAAAGAAGTGGTCCTATTACACTTCCTTGAGGTACACCCGATGTGACATCTAGATTAGAAGAACTTTCTCCTTCAACAACGACATACTGCGATCGACCAGTTAGAAAATCCTTTATCCATTCGCAAAGCTGATCCGATATACCGTACGCTCGTAGTTTCGCTAAAAGGCGGTTGTGTGGCACAGAGTCAAAGGCTTTCTGAAAATCTAAAAAAATTGCATCTACTTGTGAACCTGCATCAATAACTTTCATTACATCGTGTGTAAATAGGGCCAGCTGTGTTTCACATGATCTTTTCTTCCGAAATCCGTGTTGATTTGTTGTAAGCAAATTATTTTCATCTAGGAAATTCATAATGTTCGAGCATATAATATGCTCCATAACTCTACTACAAACAGATGTTATAGATATGGGACGATAGTTTCCAGGATCGCTGCGATCACCTTTCTTGAAAATCGGAGTTACTTGCGCTATTTTCCAGTCTGAAGGTACTTTTCGCTCTTCTAGGGATTTACTGAATATATCAGACAGAAATGGCCCGATTTCCGCCGCATACTCTGAAAATACTCTTACTGGAATACCATCCGGGCCAGGTGCTTTTCCCCACTTTAGGAGCTCTAATTGCTTTATGATACCTGCAGTATCTATTCGTAATGATTCCATCTCCAACTCGACACGACGTGGGAAAAAGGGAATGCTATCCTTATTTTCGTCAGTAAATGAATTTTGAATACAGTATTTAGTACATTAGCTTTATCGCGGCTTTCAATAACCTCGGACCCTTCGCAAACTAGTGCTGGAATATTGCTGTTGGTACAACTGACTTTACGAACATAAGACCAAAATTTCTTTGGGTTTTCTGCGAGACTCTTAGAGAGAGTGTTTGAATGAAAATCGTTGAAGGCCTCACGCATCACATTCTTCACACGTAGTCTTAACTCAGCCAAGGTTTCTAAATCGCTGCGAGACCTCTTCCTTCTGTAGCGTGCGTGTATCCTTCTTTGTTTTTTGAGTAATCTTTTGACTTCGCATGTGTACCACGGTGGATCATTCTCCCCATTTATTTTCCACTTCGGTATATGTACTTCCATACCTTCCTTGATTATATGTATAAATCGATGCCACATCTCTTCAACGGTGTCCTTTGTTAACTTAAAGTTATGGTAATTATTCCTCAGGTAGGTTCTAAAACACTCCTTTGAGGCCTTACTGAATCTGTATACAATCCGTCCATTTCCCCTTTTTCGCTTGGTCATTAATTTGATAGTCGCAATTACCGCTTTGTGATCGCTTATTCCAGTGGTCGTTGAAATGTCGGTGAATAATTCTGGCCTGTTAGTAACTAGCAAATCCTAAAATGTTTTCGCTACCGTTATGACACCGCGTAGGTTCATTCACTAGCTGCTCGAGATGATTATCGGAGAATAAATCGAGAATTACTTCAGAAGCTGCCTTATCCCTGCTACCAGTAATGTGAACATAATTTCGCCAGTCGATATAAGGCAGATTGAAGTCGCCTCCCAGAATCATAGCATGATCCTGAAAACGGCTAGCTATACTGTTAACATTACTTCTTAATTCCTCGGCGATAGCTATGTCAGAATCGGGTGGACGGTAGAAGGCGCCTATGACGAGTTTTGACCCAGCAACATTGAGTTTAATCCATATAATTTCACAGATAGTATCGACTTCTATTTCATTACATGGGAGGAATTTACTCACAGCTATAAATACCCCACCTCCATGAGAATGTAATCTGTCTTTACGAAAAACGTTCATGCTGTCTTTAAAAGTTTCGGCGGAACTTATTTCCGGTTTTAGCCAACTTTCTGTACCGATAATGATATCCGCTTCTGTGCTACAAATAATGCTTTCAAGTTCTGGTTGTTTGTTACAAACGCTTCTACAGTTAATTACGAGTACTTTTAACTGTTGTGACTGTTTTACGTTCCTCCTACATTCTGATTGTATCTGATTGGGTTGCCCGCAACTGTATTTCATGTTTCGGGTCTTCCTCCCTCAGCCTAAAAAACCACCCAGTGCATTCCACACGGCCCCTGCCACCCGTATAGCCGATTCACGTGTGTAGTGCACACCTGACCTATTCAAGGGAACCCTACACAACTCAACCCTATGACGGAGATCGAGAAATCTGCAGCCAATATCATCACAGAAACGTCGTAGTCTCTGGTTCAGCCCCTCAATACGGCTCTGAACCAGAGGTCCACAATCAACTCTGTCTACGATGCTACAGATGGTTAGCTTCGCCGAAATCTTGCGGCCACTTGCCACAGAGTTCACCCTTTCAGCCAGCCGCCGGAAGGAAGAGAGGATAACCTCCGACCCAAGGCGACAAGCATCGTTGGTGCCGACGTGAGCCACAATCTGCAGTTGGCTACACCCTGTCCGTTCAATGGCATCCGGGATGGCCTGCTCCACATCTCGGATCAGACCACCCGGAATACACACCGAATGGACGTTGGATTTCTTCCCCGAGTAATCCGCCATTTCCCTAAGGGGCTCTATAAACCGCCTAACATTAGAGCTCCCAACTACCAGAATACCCTTCTGCGATCGCCCAGACCTAGCGGGCTGGGGGGCTGTCAGCTCGCAGGATGACAATTGCGGGACTGAATCAGCCTCCGACAATACGTCATACCGGTTGGACAGTCGAACAAGTTCACCGTCTTGGCCTTTAAGCCTGTTCGACTGCCCCCGTGTGCGGCTTCGAAGTCTGGTAGCCATATGCCAGTCACCGTCAGGTGACCTAGGCACGGCCTCCAACTTTTCAGCCTGGGATGCAGGTACAATGCTCGACATAGGTGAATCAGTGAGCGGCGTGGCTACACCGAGTTCACCAATATCGCATCTGCTGCAACCTTCTACGGCAGCTTCCAGCTGTGTAACTTTCGCTAACACAGCAGCAAGCTGAGCGCGCAGATCAGCCACCTCAGCTCGCGTCTGCACACAGCAATCACAGTCCCTAGACATACTGCTTTTTAAAATCGAAAAAAAGAAAAATGAACAGAAACTCGAACTAATCTGTACGTTGAATAAACTGCAAAGACTCAGTGAGAACAATAATCAAATCTACACCCCACTAGAGATAAAATGTAACACAACGATAAGCTACTGAGGAAAAGACCTAAAACTGTAAAATAACCTGTACTTCTTACAAAAAGTAAACAATCAGAGATTAAGCAGATTCACACACCACTAAAGATAAAATGTCACGCTATAACACGCTACTTTACTGAGTGACCGTCCAACTGCAACTAACCGCTACTTTCTACAAAAGTAAACACTCAAAGATAAAACTAACTAAATCCACACACCACTAAAGATAAAATGTAAAGCTATAACACGCTACTTTACTGAGTGACCGTCCAACTGCAACTAACCTCTACTTTCTACAAAAGTAAACACTCAAAGATAAAACTAACTAAATCTACACACCACTAAAGATAAAATGTAAAGCTATAACACGCTACTTTACTGAGTGACCGTCCAACTGCAACTAACCTCTACTTTCTACAAAAGTAAACACTCAAAGATAAAACTAACTAAATCCACACACCACTAAAGATAAAATGTAAAGCTATAACACGCTACTTTACTGAGTGACCGTCCAACTGCAACTAACCTCTACTTTCTACAAAAGTAAACACTCAAAGATAAAACTAACTAAATCCACACACCACTAAAGATAAAATGTAAAGCTATAACACGCTACTTTACTGAGTGACCGTCCAACTGCAACTAACCTCTACTTTCTACAAAAGTAAACACTCAAAGATAAAACTAACTAAATCTACACACCACTAAAGATAAAATGTAAAGCTATAACACGCTACTTTACTGAGTGACCGTCCAACTGCAACTAACCTCTACTTTCTACAAAAGTAAACACTCAAAGATAAAACTAACTAAATCCACACACCACTAAAGATAAAATGTAAAGCTATAACACGCTACTTTACTGAGTGACCGTCCAACTGCAACTAACCTCTACTTTCTACAAAAGTAAACACTCAAAGATAAAACTAACTAAATCCACACACCACTAAAGATAAAATGTAAAGCTATAACACGCTACTTTACTGAGTGACCGTCCAACTGCAACTGTGTTCTGCATAATGTATGTGTATATTGGTTTGTGAAACATATAATCTGTGTTCTGTATAATAAATTTGTATTTTTGTTTGTGAAACATGTAATCTGTATTCTGTACTATACCTGTGTATTTTGGTTTGTGAAACTTTTAATCTATGTTCTGTATAATACCTGTGTATTTTTTTATGAAATGCATATTTGTTCTGTTCGATACCTGTGTATTTTTGTTTGTGAAACGTGTAATCTGTGTTCTGTATGATACCAGTGAATTTTTATTTGTGAAACTTGTAATCTGTGTTCTGTGTGATATATGTGTATATTGGTTTGTGAAACATGTAATCTGTGTTCAAAAATAATACCTGTGTATTTTTTTTTATGAAATGCATATTTGTTCTGTACGATAACTGTGTATTTTTGTTTGTGAAACGTGTAATCTTTGTTCTGTATAATACCAGTATATTTTTATTTATGTAACGTATATTTGTTCTGTACGATACCTGTGTATTTTTGTTTGTGAAACGTGTAATCTGTGTTCTGTATGATACCAGTGTATTTTTATTTGTGAAACTTGTAATCTGTGTTCTGTATGATATATGTGTATATTGGTTTGTGAAACATGTAATCTGTGTTCTGTATGAAACCAGTGTATTTTTGTTTATGAAATGCATATTTGTTCTGTACGATACCTGTGTGTTTTTGTTTGTGAAACTTGTAATCTGTGTTCTGTATGATAAATGTGTATTTTTATTTGTTAAACTTGTAATCTGTGTTCTGCATAATGTATGTGTATATTGGTTTGTGAAACATATAATCTGTGTTCTGTATAATAAATTTGTATTTTTGTTTGTGAAACATGTAATCTGTATTCTGTACTATACCTGTGTATTTTGGTTTGTGAAACTTTTAATCTATGTTCTGTATAATACCTGTGTATTTTTTTATGAAATGCATATTTGTTCTGTACGATACCTGTGTATTTTTGTTTGTGAAACGTGTAATCTGTGTTCTGTATGATACCAATGAATTTTTATTTGTGAAACTTGTAATCTGTGTTCTGTGTGATATATGTGTATATTGGTTTGTGAAACATGTAATCTGTGTTCTGTATAATACCTGTGTATTTTTTTTTATGAAATGCATATTTGTTCTGTACGATAACTGTGTATTTTTGTTTGTGAAACGTGTAATCTTTGTTCTGTATAATACCAGTATATTTTTATTTATGTAACGTATATTTGTTCTGTACGATACCTGTGTATTTTTGTTTGTGAAACGTGAAATCTGTGTTCTGTATGATACCAGTGTATTTTTATTTGTGAAACTTGTAATCTGTGTTCTGTATGATATATGTGTATATTGGTTTGTGAAACATGTAATCTGTGTTCTGTATGAAACCAGTGTATTTTTGTTTATGAAATGCATATTTGTTCTGTACGATACCTGTGTGTTTTTGTTTGTGAAACTTGTAATCTGTGTTCTGTATGATAAATGTGTATTTTTGTTTGTGAAACTTGTAATCTGTGTTCTGTATGATAAATGTGTATTTTTGTTTGTGAAACGTGTAATCTGTGTTCTGTATGATACCTGTGAATTTTTGTTTGTGAAACGTGTAATCTTTATTCTGTATGATAGCAGTGTATTTTTGTTTATGAAAGGTATATTTGTTCTGTACGATATCTGTGTGTTTTTGTTTGTGAAACTTGAAATATGTGTTCTGCATGATACGTAGGGCTATGTATTTTTGCTTGTGAAAAGCGTAATATGTGTTCTGTGTATTTTTGTTTGTGAAGTGTGTAATATTGATGACCTGGTCTGAGAACCATCCCATTATTCGCCAGGTAATCTGGACGGCTGGAAAGCCACATCCAGAATTTGAACTGTTGTCCGTCGTACCTGCCCAGTGCAGTGTGTTGTCTCTCTAAAACACGCCCGGCCGCACTAATGAGTTACGAGTGACACGACTTGCCGGATGGGCCTCTGCGTGTTCCGAGGAGGCTGTCCTCCGAGCCATTACGGGGCGTGCAGGTCAAATCTTGGTGACCTGGGCGGCTCTGTACGAGGCCAGTTTCAGAAGAATCTACCTTTGGAAAGCAATTGAAAATCTGAACGAACAGTTTCTGACGAACTGTAGTTGCATTGGTTATACTAGTTCTGCTAGCTGCAGTAGTCGGAGAAATAGTCTTTTCTGCATTTATCTTCCTTCGTTGACTACAGAACAGGTATTCATGTCAGAAAAATGAAGTGGGTGTTGGGTTAAGATGACAATATGAAAACAGAAAAATAGAGCAAACAAGTATGGTTCAGTTCACTGAGGAACGACATGGATAATAGAGGCTCAACGGGAACGCGTTACGGTCGCGTTGACTGCGGTTTTTAGACGGTTTTACACCTGAAGTGGCCAGTGTTCATGCTAGCCTTATCAGTGGGAAAAAAGTGCAAACTAAATATGAGTCACATTCTCCTCTACAGGATCTATACTTCATCATTGCTAGTGATTTCATTTACAGTCTCGTATCACCCAACATCTCCCTCTCCCACCCTATATCTCTGTATCTGTATTTGTGTGTGTGTATTTCTGTATTTGTATCTCTCACTGTGTATAAATGTGGATGTGTGTGTATTTATTTGTAGGGTTGCATGTTTGATTGTGTGCGTTTGAGAAGGATTAGGCCCTACTATTTCGCTTCATTACATCAGCAATGCTAAGAATCAAACATTTTCTACAGGAAAAAGTCACTTTCTTTATTTTGTGCTGTTATTTTAGCAGCTTACAGTCAACACTTGTTACCTTTCCACATTTTTGGTGATTCTATAACATCGCATCATACATATCCAACAAGTTGTCACTTTATGTTTACGATAAACGTACTTTGTTTTTGTTAATTACCTGATAAAAGCTATTTATGGTTTACGTATGTAATATTAAGTAATTACTGTATTTTATTTTATTGTGATGTCCCAAAGACCCTGCCAAAAATTCTGTAAACAGAACATGTCTGAATGTGAACTGTGGTCTGTAGTTGGGTTTGTGTTTTACTACTTTATGATTCACATTCTTTCGCTCCAAGAAAGTCTACTTTTGCTTCAAACAGGAACCCATTCCATGAAACAGATTTATCGTTGCAGAATTGACTATAATTTGTTTTTATCTCATTATATTCAGTTGATTTATATCTTCAGAATATTACAACATGTCTCTCGGAACGAAATAAAGCTGGAGTCTCTCGTTATAGAAGTGAGCCAAGGAAATGCTTCAAATGAGATTAAATTTTAAGTCCTATACTAAAAACTTATAATATCGTACTTAAAGTTCCCAATAAAAGCATTAAAAAACAACTCTGGTGATTTTTGGTATGGTGCTAATAGTTATAGTGGTTTCAGCCTTGATATCGTGCACGTCATGGCTTCAAAATACCCTCGTCGTACGTGTATGAAGAGGTAATTTCACGCATTAGAAAAGGAAAAAGTTCACGAGCTATTCATTTATCAAGGAAACGATGGGCGTGATATTGATAAGACTTAGACAAAGTATGGACACGTAATTCTAACAAACTTTAAAATAACACTATATATCCATTTAAATCGTTTCTTTTAACATCCATGGCTATGGCTTATTCCACAATTCAAGGAAATTATAACAAAATGAATGGAAATTACGTATAAATTTTTGAATATCAGCTACAGTTACCAAACACAATGAAAAGTTAACATTTTAATGCAATGGCATTTATTTATTAAGCGTACTACAGGAGCGTTAAAAAGTAAACACAATAATTACAGAGCTTTCTCTCCAGATATTGTAAGTTGAAGTAAGTTTAAGTAACACCAATTGTTGAAATTTTTTTTTAGCAGCGTTTTCTGTTTGTTATATGAATTCGCCAGTCTGTGTTTTCGACTAATGAATGTTAGAGTTACGTAAGTAATGTAAAGGAAGAGGCAAGAAAACCTAAACATTAATTAAATACTCTGCTTCTCTCCGTTACACCATAAAGTCTAATAGAACTTTTGAAAAGCTTTTCATGAATATGAAAAAAAAGATGGTTCTCGAAACGACTAGCAAATGTGATTTCAGATATGGCTCAAGACCGAAAGTTTTTTTTTTTTTTTTAATAATAGTAAACAGTTCTTTGGCCCTAAAAATAGCCCTTAGATCGTGTATAAATCTAAGCAGTTTTGAATTTAAATGACAAACATATCAAAATAAGAAGTTTAATTTCTGTTAATAATACTGAATGTAACGTGTTTACTGACAGCTATTAGGTTTTCAGTGAAAGAAAAACATAATGATCTTCTCAACACCGAGTTTTAAAACTTTTATTTTTACTTACGGTAAAACAGTTGAAATAACGCATTGTTTCCCTTGCTAGCACTGTGACGCGTTTTAAAATAAATATTAAATATTTTGTTTAGGCTTTCGTATCTTCTGAGAGAAAAACGCAACCCCTAAATATTCGCTCACTACTACGTACGTCGGTCTGTGACATCCTCATAACTTCTCAATCGTTGAACTTAAAAAATTTTAAACTGCCTCCATACGAGTTCTTAATGACCTTAACACAACCATTACATAAATTTTCGGAAAATAAAGGGGGTGAAATAATTGTAGAAGGTTTAGTGAGCAACTAAAAAAATAGATTTCCTTTAAACAATCTCAATGGGTATCAAATAAAAATAACTACTTTTCCTTTTTATTCTACGATCTTTTTTTTGGAAGCTCTCACCGAGAAAATAAAAACAAAATACCACCCCTATCCCCTATTTCCTAAATTAATGACGCCAAAATTATTTCAAAATTTACAGTGATACTCGTATGTAGCGTTTACAGGAAAATGTAATCTTTATGGATTTTATGGTTTTCGCAAAAGAAAAGTTATTTTGACAAATGCGATACTTGAGGGGATAATTTTTTCTTCGACAAAAATCATATATGGATAATTTCATCAATGAAAATTATAAATATTCAGGAGATATACCTTTTTGTGAGGTTTTTTTTTAAAAATCTTTTTATCAAGACTGACGATAATCTTTCCATCTATTTGTGTGTGTGTGTTCGATTTATTGATACAATTTCGCATTATGTGTAATGAACTCTATTTACAAGTGATTTGTTAATGATTTTGTTTTTAAATTGTTTTTAACTTTGTTTGGCGAATTCAATTTAATACACAATCTGTGTACGGAAGTATCTCTACGTGCAGTAACATGGACTCGACAATGCTAGTTTCTATTGTAAATCTTTCAAGAAGGAATCGTATACGCTTCTACCAAATTCATGATGGGTATTTTTTCTCCCACCTGTTCCTTAGGTCGCAACAACACAGTTTTGCTTTCATTGTTTCACTTTGAAGAGGGATGTACAAAATAACAACGCCTTCCGCAGGTTCCTCGTTGTAACTCCCCTACACAGATTCTAATTTCCGGTTACATGGTTCGCAAATTCCACGTGCGTTTTAAAGTAACAAGGATCACTATTAACTGTTTTGTGGGTTGTTTCTGACTTGCAACTAAACGAATGCTTGTGACGGCGTACGCGTTTCGCCTTTATTCAAGGCATCTTCAGTGTCCTAGATAAACATATATATACGATGATGTTGTTTGATTTTTGTGCAGTTTTCTGAAAATATTAAAAAGGTACTTACAGTTTTTATATATGCATTAACACGCGCAAGTTCGAGTTTCCATACCAGCTACTCTTTTCGCACTATCACTACTGTCCAAAGTTTTTTTTTTTTTTTTTTTTTTTTTTTTTTTTTTTTTTTTTTTTTTTTTTTTTTTTTTTTTTTTTTTTACGTCCAAAAGTCGAGAGCCAAAGATTATGTGTTGTCGAACTATTTCTTATTTTGAATGTGTGGTCATTAGCTGTGTCTGTTCTAAGGCGGTATGTTTGATTATAGGATGTGTGCTATTTGTTCCTGTTTTAGTGTTTTGAACAAGGTTTGGTTTGTTAGATGTATATATTCATTCATAACTTTTTTACCATTATTGATTACTTTTTGTGTGTGAAGGTTTTCCTGAAATGTCAGCATGTTTTTGTTGTGATTATTAATCTTTAGTATTTTCATATCCGTTTGTATATTGGTGTTTGAATGATTCTGTTGTAACAAGTGTTCGGTGAATGTCAAATAACCCACAAAACAGCTGTCATAGCAACTAAGGACTTGGGCCGGAAAAATCACCAACATGTTAGGATCACTATTGTTCTAATCTAAGAAGACCTACCCCACCGTTCCTCTCCCTCCCCCCCCTTTCTGTTGCGGTTCGGTCTCCCCTAGCCCTCTCCCCTACATGGGAGAGGGATGTAACTTAAATGGCCCTGCGTTTCATTTTGAGCGTTGCTCGTTATTGGGTAATCAATATTCCTGCCATAACGTGGTTCAAATCAATAATAATTTTGATTGAGATATTCTTTATTGGAAAATAACCAAGTAAAACTGTTGTTTACATACAAAATTTCGATAACTGTCCTCTCCGTTGTTATCTACAGGGGAAATGTGAACAAGTCGGAAAATCTGAAATTCAAAGCTTGCCAAACGCGTTGTTGGCTGACTGACGAGGCAAGGGAGGGTATTGTTACGTAACCCAGCAGTAGTCCCAGATGTCATTAGAACCCCGCGGACTGAAAAACATGGAGCGTTGACGACGAGCAGTCTGAATAGCCCGCATCCAAACATACAATTATCACTAAGTTGGAAACCACAATCCCGGTTTACGAGATCAGACGCGAGGCGAATTTCAACCGCTTCTGGAAGAACTCTGTCTCAAAATGTTTTGGTATGCGCCAAGTCGAAGTCGTGACCTAGTTCTAGACTACGTTTTGCCACGGCAATTTCTCCTAGTGTCCTTGGAGAACATGTCTGATATGTTCCAAACAACGCTGGTGAACACACCGTATCGTGTGATCTTGAAACAGGGATTGAGGTTTCCATGTTAGTGATGCTTGTATGGCAGTTATTGAGGCTGAACGTTTCAACGTTCGGCTGTTTTTTACTCTACGTAGTAATAATCACATTTGAGTCTGTTGCTAGGGTACGAAACAACGCCTACTGTAACCTTGTCAATTAATTAACAACACGCTTTTTGCAAACACTGAACTTCAGGTTTACTGGCTTGTTCATATTTCACCACAAGATGACAATCGTCGAAATATTGTGATTGAATAACATTTCTTCTCAGTTAGTTTTTCGTGAAGAATATACGCTATCCACCAAAATGTAATTGGACACCTGTGAAGATAAGTAATACGGTAAGGTCAGTTATCTTGTGTGGCAACCATATGCTGTAAAACCAGTTGGCAAGGAGATGGCACGAGGTACATTGATATTGACTTCGATTAGGGCTTTTTTGTGGGCTACCATTTCAGTGGACTGTCTATCCGGGCGACTGCAGTGAAGATTAATAGGCCAAAATCAACGGTCGCATTCGTTCTGTGTAAGTGAAAGATTGATGTGGACTTTATCAATGCTGCACATTCTGGACGACCTTCATTTTGGTCGATAAACATCGCAGTACCCTGAAGCAAAACTGTCAAAACAGGGCACAGCCCATGGGTACTATCAGACAGGAGTTTTAAGCAGCAACAAGAATACGGTTTCCATTCGAACATTGCATACAAAGACCAACGACATTGATACTTCGGAAGAGCATCTGCACATAAGCACCACATCACGACAAGCGATAAGGCTCGGCGACTTGGAGGTTTTTCCATCATCGTAACTGAACACCGGATTGATGAATCGGTTCTGTGGAGTGATGAGGAGAAGATTACATTATTCCTGTCCAATGGAGGTGTATGG
The DNA here is from genome assembly GCA_031002005.1 of Vandiemenella viatica. Taxonomy (NCBI): domain Eukaryota; kingdom Metazoa; phylum Arthropoda; class Insecta; order Orthoptera; family Morabidae; genus Vandiemenella; species Vandiemenella viatica. The sequence goes on along the minus strand of JARYHS010009186.1, from coordinate 30,609,372 downwards.
GAGTGGCGTCGGAGTGTGTAGCGCCGACTGAGAAATTTGCTGACGACCGAGAGGAGGTGTGGCGCTGTTTCACGTCCTGATGTTTGTCCGTGCTAGCGAGAATACAGAGGCCTATTGTAACTTTCCGGATAATGAAATGCTCCCAACACTGTGTCGTTTTTACGAAAATGGACCCCTGTTACTTCCAATGACAAGTTCAGGGGCTACTGTCTAGTGTTAAGCCAACATAAAATCCGACAATTGCACTGGTCCACCCACATTAGGAGCGGGAAAGAGCTGGGAGCAAGGAACGGGAAGGAATTCAGCCATGGATAGTGTTGAAAATTGAAAAAACATGTTTTTTTTTTCAGATTTGTAAAAAAAACCATAAAAAAACCTAGCACCCTTCTTTTTTTTTCCAAAAAATATATTTGATAAATTATAATTTTATTTACGGAACTTACATTTTACATGTGTGTTTTAAATATTACTAAATCATATAATGTCTTACACAATGATTCATAAATGTATCTATATAGGTAACATAATTTTTTATTCATCCTCTATGTCAGTACCACATTCACTAATATCAGCTCTACCAACACTAGTTCGGTCGGAGTCGGAATTTTCTGTTTCGTCTTCTGTCTCCTCTAGATCCATAACTTCAGAAATAGTTACAGTTTCTTTTACTGGTTCTATTGTACGCAAAAGCATTTGAGATTGCAATTTTAAATTGTGAGCAAAGTACACACTGTGCATAAAGACTGCACCGATAGTTCTATATTATGGTCTTTTAAGTTTGAATTTAAATCTATTATCAAACAAAATAGGAGCTTTATTTCTTTTCAATCATTGGTTTATGCCAACGGTTGTAAGGTCATGATTCATAATTACTGACAATTTAATGACTCAGTATTACTATACGCTGCGAGTTTAACAAGTATACGAATATAAGGAAAGCACAATAGATAATTAAAAGAGGCAAAAAACCGTTTATAAATTTAAAATTCCTAATTTTTTGTAAAGATCCGTAGGTCTAAAAATAAATTCGTAGGGCTGGCAGCACTGGTTCAAATAGCGAGTATCAATCCAAACAACGGGGAACGGAGATTCCTTCTCACGCAACCTAGCCTTTTCAAAAAGTCTCCGTTTGTAAAAGAAAACTTCAGTCAATGTTGCCAATATTTTCTACTGAACCAGAAAAATATAGTAGATTTAAAAATTAAGATAAGTACTTAGTATAAACTCTAAAAGTCATATTAAACGATAAATGCCTTAAAAATTTGAAAAACATGTCCCAGAAAACAATGTGTTTTTTCACAGTTTTTTTCATGTTTTTTTTCAAGTCGGAAAAAAACCGTTTTTTTTTACAACAGTAGCCATGGCCCTTTGAAGAAACCTCCAGATAACAGCCTGCAGTGATTTTGGGAAACCATGGAAAACCAGAATCTGTATGGCCGGATGGGGATTCGAACCCAAATCCTTCCAAATGCGAGGTCAACCACAACGCTCGGTGAATTCCAGCTTGCATTATTTTCTTAAATAAGAATACCTTTCGAAGGAAAACTGAAGCGTTAAGAAGTTCCTGAAGGATGAAAAAAAATTCAGCACTTTTATAACGCGCAAGATTGCAATTGGTTAGTAAAGGAAACAGTTTTCTTTTTTCTTGTCGACGTCAACAGCATTGTAGCCGGAGGAGGTCTGACGTAAGAAACGGGAGGGAATTAGATCATATTACTTTGAGACTACTCTCCTGACTGGGGTTCGAACTTGCGTCGTCCTAGATGCCAGGCCCGAGTGTCAACCACTCAGTTGGAGAAAATGGAAGGCAGTCTGCAACCTCATTTTCTGGGAAATGTGATAGGATGTAATTACTACAGGGCCATCCATAAATTACGTCACACCTGGAGGGGGGTAGGGGGTCAACAAAGTGTGACATCGTGTGACAATGGGTGGGACGTGTCATAAACTTTCTGACATCACATGCATAATTTGTATCACTTTTTGCCTCGTGGCAGAAGATGAAGATGATGTTGACACATTGAATGTTCCCAACACTATCGAAATCAAGAATGAAGTGACTATTATGTGAATAATAAACAGTATCAAGGAATGGGTTCAAAATCCATGTACACATGATGACTCAATTTTGTATCATTAATTCGATTTTTTGTATTTTCTTAAATGTTTAATTTATTATTGCTACGATTTTTTAACTAGAAATACATAAATCATTCTGGAAGTGCTGTTTTATTTTATAAATTTAAAATTGCAAAATATGTAACGTCACACCAGGGGAGGGGGGGGGGCACAAATGTGACAACCTGTGACATGGGAGGGGTCGAAAAATCATGAAATTCGTGTGATGTAATTTGTGGATGGCCCCCTACACAGAAACAACGAAATCAACTGAGAGGGGAATAGCATTTGAGCGTTACATTAAACCAGACTATGAACTGATGACAAACTAGCACGAGGAGTGTCCTGTTTCATCAACGAAGTATAAAGCAAACGCGAGGAATGGGAGTCAGAATTGTGATGACAGTAAATAATAACCAGACAAGTATAGACAATACTCGTTACCTCACTGGCTGACTACAAGTGTCTCACGCTCTATGTGGAAAGGAAAAATTCCACCTAAATATCATCTACGCGGGATATCTGCTGTGTTTCACTTCCCTTCTTGAAAAAATAATATGCAAGATAATAGGCATCTTTCGTACTTCCATTTGCACGACAGGAAAGTATTTGAAGGAAAGATTGTGTGACAAGTCAACGTAAGGGGCAAACAGCTGTCTCTTGTTAAGGTGATGTTTAGCTCACGGGATCGACGTACCTCCGCCATCTCCGAAGCGGAGGGTATGTTAAGTACATACTCCCACGCTTCACGTTTCTGACTTGGCAATGATTTATGTACGAAGAGGCAAGGGAGGAGCGAAAAGACTGGCATCGGTCCGTGAGTAACTGGAACTGAGTTATTTCATGTTAATCTGTAGGTTCCCTATACCCGTCACTATTACCTAGTTAGTAAAGAAGCATTGAGCGATGAATCGACAAACACTGTCACCTGGCGGCCGAACAATCCTTCGGAATCTCCAGGCCAGCAGTGCCATACGATTATTGAATTGACTATCTATCAGTAATCAAAGTATAGTACATATATATATATATATGCTATGTCACACAGAAATACATATATATCAATCATATATACTCAGGTTCCAGGTCATTTTGACCGACAAAGTAGGCAATAACCCAACTTTTCGGAAAAGTGTGAAAATTTGCTGATTTTTCAAGAACTGTAGCTCGCTTAGTTTTGAGTTTAGATAAACTATGTGCTACAAAAGTTGTAGGAAATTGTGTCCTCTTTCAAATTCGAAATAAAGGATTTCTTAGTAGGACTCGCCAGGAAGGAGTTATAGACGAAAAACTAAAAACAAGTACCAAAATTTTGAAGTTTTTTGTCCACAGAAAATTTTGCCGAGGATGTCGGAGGTCGAAAACTTGGTTTCTGCATACTCTCACCAATATATACAAGATAAGAAAAAAATCTTCTATGTGATATAACGCAAGGTAAAACTACGCAGTTACTAGACTCTTAGGATTAAATATTTTGTGACTTACGACTTTTTTCAGGCAGAAGTTGGGGATTGCTGCTGCATTCGTCTATATGAAAATCGAGATCTAAATGTGTATCAACAGTACACTAGGGACTAACCTAATTTTTTTTTATTTCATTTTTTGCGGATCGTCGACGTCAATACCGTTGAAGTCAAATGAGGATGGGGGTAAGAAAGGGGAAGAATTTCAATCAAAGCCTTTTTTTTTTTTTTTTTTTTTTTTAAAAAAAAAAGGAATCCTCCCAGAATTCGCCTGAAGGATTTCGGGAAACGATAGAAAATCGAAGTCTGAATGGCTGGCCGATGGACTTGAAACCACGTCCTTCCTACAACCACTCACCCAGAATGCTGGACCCGTGTTGCGAACCTGGGAGTGTTGCGCCACAGTGGCTTAACGATGCACGGCCATACTGGGTTCGGCCAAAACACGTCCACATAAAAGTTGTGGGAGAAGCATAGCGAAGTGCCATAGATCACCCCTACTAGGTGCAACCGTAAATCCTCGAACACAACAATGGCTTCCATTCCACAGTGAGGCGGGACAGGCGCTAAATAACCTTCGCCACAGTGAAAGGGACCTTTTCTTAAACTTCGCTCTCCGAGAAAAGACGAAAGGCGTTAGACGTTGTCGAGCGCGATGATTGATGGCGGCGGAGGAAAGGCTTGTGGTTTACGGGCCTCTCGTCCAGCGCTTTATTGGCCGTAAAGAAAGTCGCCGGACACACGAAACACAATACCGGGCGCGCGTTTATGTGCGGGGCGTGACACGGGGCAGCGGTCCTTCACACTCGCCACACAAAGAAAGCGGAGGTGTCAGACTCCGCGGCCTCATTGGCCGAACTGAGCTTCACAGGTAATACGCAATACAATCTTCATTTCGCGTCGAAACGAAGAGTGCTGTAATAAAACAGGGACGTTTGAGTGTGGGCCTACAAAATGAAGCAGGAGTGGCATTCGGAAGGCAGTTTCGTATCCCCGGTTGGCCAGCCCGATTTTAGTTTCCTACGGGGTTCCAAATTTCGGGATGGTTCGTGATGACCGAATTCCCTCCCGTTCCTTGACTCCGGTCCTTTCCCGTCTCTCAAGACGACTACGAGGCGTAAAGCCCTAACAAAAAAAATTTGAAATACGAGTTATCTCGCCTGCTGAGGGCTCCGTGCACACATTATGTATGAACAAGAAAGCAGACGAAAAAAATTTAAAAATACTTCAATGACAATTTATTTTTAATCGTTTTGTGAAAATAACTTCAAATATTAAACGAAAATAATATTTGGTGGGATAAAATTTTTAGTGGGTCTTAAGAAAATTGAAACATTTTATTTTTCAATTCACAAGATACGATCATCCAAATCACGAAATTCTCTGAGAAACAATATTAATGTCACTTCATTGATAAACATAATCTGCCAAAGAAACAAATTGTTAAACATTTCTCATTTAATCATTCTGCATGAACAACAAATTGGGGAAATATTGCTGTAGTTTCCCTGAAATCTTTAAAGCCCTTCATGTCGCTGTAAATTATTTAAGAATTTATGAAGCAGCAGTTTTGTAAATTAGGGACAGTTAAATTTTTTACGGTGTTTCGGCAGAAACTACTGACCACATAGAATTAAGATAAATTCTTACATTTTCAGAGTCGGCAGTCTGCGAGATTGCATATGATAAAGATTAAGATTATTTAGAGAATTTTCATCCAATCTACTGTCTAAAACAACTATTTTCACTCCAATGATTTTTTATTTTTTTTATTTTCTGTTAGAATCGTGTAGGGGCTAGTAAGAACTACAAGAAAGTGGAGCACATTTATATATTTCTAACCCATAAGTTCCGTCTTTTGTTTAGAATGAAAAAAAAAAAATCTATTTCGCGGAATGTGCAGTGAAACTAAATTTATTTTCAGATGGACGTCCCTGCTCCATTCATACGATACAAACTACAGGCTTCAGTCTGAAGGTCGTCGGTGTTCGTATTCTCTCGAAGGAGCTCTGGGCTTGATTGCTGGGATAGTTTGTTTCCACTATCTCTGTTTAAGTTTTTGTGTGTGTGTGTGTAGCTCAATACACAGATTGTTAGTTCGAGGATGAATGAGAGTGCGTGAAACCAGGTGTCTGTCCACTTAGACCTACTCTGACTTGAGGGGGCCGCGAAGTTTTTACGTCCGTAGACAACATTATCAGAACATTCCCTCACTCCACAAGCACTGAGGAGAGGTTTTTTTTTTTTTTTTTTTTTTTTTTTTTTTTTTTTTTTTTTTTTAAACGTCTCTTAACAGCGAGGTTTTTAGAGACGGGAAAGGATTGGGGGGGGGGCAAGGAATGGGAAGGAATTCGGCCATGGCCTTTTGAAGAAGCATCCCGGCATTTGCTTGGAGTGATGTGGGAAACCATGGAAAACCCAAATCTGGATGCCCGGACGGGGATTCGAACCGCCGTCCTCCCGAATGCGAGGCCAGAACGCTAACCGTTACACCACCACGCTCGGTTAGAGGTTTGGAACTGTTCGTTTCAGATGAGTTTTCTGGAGAATATGGATGACTAAAGATTTCTGAAATCCTGTGATACTATCAGAACTTGTATTCCCACAATTCACTTCTAAGCCAATTCACAGTAACATAAAGTTATGTGTCAGTATCCAGTCCATCGCTGGCTGATATGCTCGGTCACCATAAGTCGTCAGTTCTCAGGCGTCCTTCTCCAGTGTGCATTCATCGTGTCCTGGTGCCGTGTATCGCTTAAGCTAGACGTAGTCTGGTTGCCTGGCAGTCCAAGGTCGCATTTACGCATAGGCTACCTAGGCGTAGCCTAGGAACCGGCACCACATGCAAAATAATAATAATAATAAATAAATAGTTTAAAAAATCGAACATCTTCAAAGAAAGTAATCTATTTCCGAAACGGTTCTAGCACCGAAAGTCCAGAAATACTCTTGAAAATCGAAAAAAAAAAAACGGTTCGCGCATACGCAGTTCAATCCTTTGAAACACGGATGCACTGTAAAATAACATTTGAGCTCACCTGTACCGAAAAGTAACAGCTTTGCGGTTTAAGGATGAGGACTTATAAGCCTTGTGAAATGAGTTTGTATCAACTGTTTCTCTGTCTCGGATGTTCGCTTTATATATGATAAACTACATCGAAATTTCTAGAACACTTCAAAAGATTCCGACAGATATTTCTCGAACATTACCAATACTTAAACAATTGAAACATATTAAAAACAATCAGAATTAATACATAGTCATTTACAATCAATACAAAATGGTCAGAAATGGAAATTAACGATACTTAAACACAAGATTATTCACAGAAATCATTTTAAACTGTAGCAAATTGTCCTTTTAGACATCGTAACTAGCGTTAATACTTGGAATTACAAACATTTAAGCAATTCTCTTGCACAATTCTGTTCTTAAACATATTAAATGGCCTCTAAATAATTTCTTTTAATAAAACAAAGTCTATATACATTGATTTACAGGAAACTGCAAAACAAACATACCAGATAATTTTGAACCAAACTCTAGCTTACTACAAATGCTTCATAAAATACAATTCCATTTAATTTTAGGTTTGAGGGCCGTTATACAAGCGTACTGTAATTACCGGTTTTATGGTGGTTTTAATTGGCTGTAGTGCAATGATTACAAGGAAAAATGGAATTATGATTTAAATATAAACTCTCTGGGAAGGCAAAATGTCCACAAAGGCTGAATGCCATTACAAAGAGTAGTTGTTATGGCTGACACAACCCTAGGAAATAGTGTACGTGATACTCGAAAGTTGATTTTCATAAATCTGTAAAACGATGTACGACATTACCCACCAGTGTGGCTACGCTCGTTGAGGCGCCGCACGCTGGATCGGGGAGCTACAACGGGACCGGGTTCGACTCCCGGACGTCCTGATCGCGGTTTTTAGGTGATTTACCGCAACCACCCAGGCGAATGCTGAGACAATGCTCAATCTCCACGACATGAACTACACATTTCACAAAGAAAAATACATTTACCACACACAGAATATAGTTATACGTTTGGCAGACAGATGGCAATACAACATCGGTCCAGTAGTGTAAATGCTCCTGATGACCTCGTCGTCGACACGCCAGAAAATACTTTTTTTATCTGATTTACGTCTCTCTAACAGCGAGGTCTTTAGAGACGGGAAAGGATGGGGGCAAGGAATGGGAAGGAATTCGGCCATGGCCTTCTTGAAGGAAGCATCCCGGCATTTGCCTGGAATGATTTGGGAAAACCATGGAAAACGCAAATCTGGATGCCCGGACGGGGATTCGAACCGCCGTCCTCCCGAATGCGAGGCCAGAACGCTAACCGTTACACCACCAACCTCGGTCAGAAAATACCACCATCACCACCAACAACACTGAAGGTGGCCGCAGGTGTTTGGGAGCGCTAGCCGCTTTAGGCACGGCTGACCGCCGTCGACAAAACAATACACAGACGAGTTTCCACCACTGCCCTCCACTTGTTTGAGTGACCGCGAAGAAGCGCGTAAGGGCCGGGCCAGCCTTGGAGACCTCCGTCTTTGTGGCGACCGCCACAGAGCGCTGCAGTGCTTGAAATTACCACTGACGGTTTTTGTTCCTCGCTTCTTTTGTTTCTTTCTCGCACCGGATTCTCGGTTCAAAACATTCCTAGAATCTTTGACGCTTTTCTTCATGGAAATTACAGCGAAGACTTCTTATGGAACGTTTTATAACGAATCACGATTTTCTAACCATGTGGAATGTAGCCATCAGCTGATATTGTCACTGACATACCATATTGCATTGTCCTGCATTTTGATTGTAACTCTGAAAATTTTAGTCTTTCACGAAGGTTGGCCGCATAAGACATATTAAATTTTACCTGCTTTAACTTTACTCTTTCAGACAAGTAGTTCCATTTTAAGTTTTTATATACAGAACAGTTTTTTGCTTCCCATCCGAAACTTTTTTCTATTTATCGATCTAACATTAGCATAGGATTAAGGTATTTCATGTGCAACAACACGTATTACATAATATCGTTACATAGCACCTTGAACGACATTTGCATCAAACTAATTGAATTAAAAACTTATGCGGAAGCAGTTAAAATAAAACTTATGAAAAAAGTAGAATAATATTTTCTGTTACTCCTTAAGGATTCATTCACACTAAGAACATACACAAAAAAAATTCAGTTTCTAATTTATTGCTTTATTTTTTCGGCGAACTCTTGTTTTTTTTTTTTTTTTTTAATTCTTTCATTTGTCCTTATTAAACAAAGTTAACTTTGATTTTCGAGGTATTTGCTTCTTTTTAATACTTTTGGGTTGTATTATTTCCAAAATTATTTAAATTTATTAGCTTTATTAATTTTTCCTTGTCTTGCCAGTATTGGATCTTTTTTTCCTTTCCTTTCATATCTGTTAGGTATTCTGTTCTTTCAAAAGTGATTCACAGTCTAGCTTTGTCTATTTCTCTTGATCTTTTTGTCTTGACGCCTTGTCCAAGTTGAGATCATTAGAGGCAGGGAACGGGAAGGAATTTGGCAATGGATTTTTTGAAAGTATCATCCCGGCATTCCTCTCGAGTGCTCGGTGCGCCTTTTTCAGAATGTTAATCTGTTTTGAAACCATGCCTACGTTTTTTTTAAAAAAATACTGTTCACTCATAAGCAGAAGCTAGGCAATTAATTCTGCAGTTCTGGTTCTCACATCTGTTCCAGCTTTATTTTGCAAAATATCGTAGATTAATTCGAACATTCACATGTCAGCTGTTTTATATACAGGCGTTCGCTCAATGAATTGCGGGTATCGTGCCGACATGATATTAGTACGTCAGCGTGGACATCTCTGTACCGTTTACCTCCGTCTGAAGAAGTAAGTAATGTGTTGGTTTCCTTGTGACGGCATTTCACTCCACTAGATCTGACGTCTCTCGATTACAAAACTATCTTCGTCCACGATGCTACAAGTGCTTTGTGTTAGTGATTATTTAGACTCCGGCCCGTAATCCTAGGAAATGTCATTTTACCGTTGATTTACTTTGATGGCATATAATTACCTCAAATACGAGAGTGACCTTTAACACACATTCTTGTAAATTGAGTTATTTATTTATTTGTCGTATGGCTAAGCAACTAATACAATACATATAAATACTGTATATACAATGAAAAGAACGTTGGTAGCGTTCACAAGTTGATGTCCAGTTCTTCCTGCCATTCTATGAAGGAACTTGTAGCTCCAAAAACATCTTCAAATGGTCCATCATACTTCCGTAGAGGGCATTCCCTGATAATATGCTCCACGCTCTGGGAAGGAGCTCCGCAGTCACATGCAGGAGAATCCTGAAGATCCCACTTATACCACATGGCGTTGCATTTTGCATGGCCTGTTCTTAGGCGATTTAGTTTGACCCACTGGTCTCTATTTAGATGGAATCCTGGAAGTCCAGTTGTGGGATCTTTAATATCTGGATCTTTTACAGATGCGGAGTTCCAGCTTTGTCGCCATTTTTCCATGACATCAAAGTCAAATACATCTTGCCATACCGGATTTCTGGATTTAAGACGAGTGGAGGGTAAGTCATTTAGAACATCGTGGATTGGGAGATCCTGTGGATGGTCAGGATGGTGTTGTTTCATCCACTCACGTGCCGTTGCTTTTTGGCGTCTTATCTCTGGAGGTGGTATTTTGCAGGTTAGGTGTAACAAGGGGACTGGGGTGGATTTTATGGTGCCAGTTATTACTCTCATACACTCACTCAGGTGGACGTCGATTTTTCTAGTATGAGCACTATGATGCCACACTGGAGCACAGTACTCAGCAACAGGGTAAACCATGGTGAGAGCGGTTGTTCGTAGTGTGTCCGCATCAGCTCCCCACGAAGTACCAGCTAGCTTCTTCATGATGTTGTTTCGTGTTTTATTTGTGGTGTTTAAATTGCCCAAGAGATATGATGCCCCTTGCAAAGATTTATTGTTATACCATTATATTTTGATTTTACTGCAGTTTCAGTACCTCAAATACCATACCAATTCTTGACCTACATTATTGTAATATAGTTTAGTTTGCAGGTCTGAACAACCTCATTACAATTGGGCTGATCGAAGAAATTCACACACAGGGAGGTCGGAAATTGTTAATACAAACCCCTAGAATTTTTACATAGAACCGAACAAGACTAAGGTTTTATTGCGATCGCATGAGTGCTACAAAAAAATAAAATACAATCCAATTTTTAAATCTCCAATTTACGTGAATGGCAGGCAAGCCTCTCTGACAGAAGGTGAATGGTTACGTCACTGTACGACGATCATATCGTGTCATGTGCCTATTTACAATCTGCCAGTCAAATATTAGTCGTCTCCGAAGCTAAGTAGAATCAGCTCCGTTAACTCAGGTGGTGGCTGCGCCATGGAGTTATTGGTGGTTCGAGGACCGACGTTGGAGTTGGTCAGCACTGCAGTGGAGGTCCTATGCACGATTCATAGTTGGCAGATAGTGTATCGAAGAGCTTGGTTAAGTCCCAAACCTCTGCGAAGTGCATATGCGGTGAGGGCATTCGGCACTGTTAATGGCGATCTGATCTTTGTATTGTGACACAAAACTCCGCGGAAGAGTAGACGTGAATTGGTCGGCTCCGGACTTCATTCACTCTCTTCTTATCTTTATATCTATACTACATGACCCATGCGAAAATTTCGCGAATACAGTGAATAGTAAGGTTGGGTGGTTTGTAATAGGATGAAAGAACAACCGCCGCATTTGTTTCAATTGTTTATTTGTTTAGCGTAATAGGTACGTACAAAACAGAAGGTGACGCCAGTGAAGCAGTTTATTAATATCTCTGTGATATGTGCTACTGCTATCTAGCGGCTTGGCTCTGAACTATCTCATACGCGCGACATCACAGTTATTACTTTTGTCCTTTAAGGGTCAAATTCCGAAAATTACGTTCTCAGTTATAATATTGCCTGAGTGCAGACCATAATCTTTTAAATGATACCCCATTTATCTATTTAGGTTAGGTATCAATGGTGATAAATGACTCATAAAAAAACACGTTATGGAAATAATGATGCTTTTGTCCTTGAAGGGTCGAAATCGAGAAAAGTTTATTTCTTAAAATATGATTGACAACAGTGGAGACCTTACTCTTTAAAATGATACCTCATTTATCTATACCGGTTAGAAATCAAGGTAGATAAATGGCTCGTGACACAAAAAACAGCATTTTAGAAATATTGACATTTTTGCCCTTTAAGGGTTCTTAAAATGTGATATGACTAAAGTGGAGACCATAAGATTTAAATGACACCTCATTCACAGATTTAGGTTAAGTATGATGTGAGAATGGCTTGTGACAAAAAAAAAAAAAAAAAAAAAAAAAAAAAAATCTTACAAAAATAATTTATATGTTACTTATCATTCACAAAATTGTGGGTGGCAGAGAGTACTTTGCACCAATACTAATCAGTATTCCGTTCAATCTAGTCCAGAATATCAGGGGGGAAGAAAGAAGTCATGTATGCATCAAGGCGTCATCTTATTTCTCTAATCATATCTCTCCTGTCATTGCGGCCCAAATGTTGATGGATGAAGAACTTCATCACACTCGTATGTTTACCAATAAGTTCAAATCTACATCGTCTGTCTACCAGAGTATTCGAGCCAAATTTACGAATCAATTCTGTGACGCTTTCATAAGGACTGTGGCAAGAAGTCGCGATTCGAGCGGCTGTTCTCTGTACTTTCTCTGTACTGTCAATAAGCCAACTACGAAATGGGTCCCAAATGGCGCAGCAGTAGTCCAAACGTGGATGCACGGGAGTTTTGAACGCTATCTCCCGTGTTTATGGTTTACCAAGTTTCGACCTATAAAGCGCAGTCTAGAATTAGCTCTATCTACCACAGAATTAACGTGCAAGTCCCATTTCATGTTTCTTTGTGATGTTACTCCCAAATAATTTGCGGAATCGACCATATTAATAACTGATCTGTTTGCTTTGTATTTTCTGAACAAACGGATTTTTTTTTAGCTGTGCACATGGCCTTGAACTTTTTACAATTTAGTGTAAGTTGCAATTTGTCTTACCATGCTGAAATAACATTTAGATCGCACTGAATTTCTATGTAATTGGCCTAATTCCTTACTTCCCTAAAAATGACCGCATCATCTGTGAACTATTTCAAACTGCTGTTCTCATTGTCTCCAAAATCGTTTATAAAAATTAAGAAAGGAAATGATCCAATTACACTTCCTTGGCGGACGTCCAATGTAACATCTAGATTGGAAGAGACTTCTTCATCAACGACGACTTTCTGCGACCGATAAATTGACAAATCCTCTATCCATTCACAAAGCTGATGTCTAATCCACAACAGAAACAACACGTCATGACAGTCATCCAAACTTACCACCGAGCTTGGTGGGTGAATGGTAACGATCTGGCCTCACATTCGGGAGGACGGCGGTTCGAATCGCCGTCGGGACATCTGGATTTGGGTGCTCCATGGTTTCCCCAAATCAGTCTAGATGAATGCCGGGATGCTTCCTTCAAAATTCCATCGCTGAATTCCTTCCAATTCCTTGTCCCCATTCCCATCGGGCCTATAATGACCTCGACGTCGGCCAGGCGTAAAGGTATAAGCAAAAAATAGCCAGACTTACCTTAACACTTACAAACACTTTGACACTGGGAAAGCCAACGGTAAGCCACTCTAATTAATCTTCCCTTGTAAGCTGATTTAATCTCACACCTATCTTGGCAAGCTGATTAAGCTGCGAATCACTCTTGGCGTGTTGGGGTTGGTCGGCCCTCTGATCACCTCTAACGCTGCAAGCCGAACAGCTCTTGTTTCATCATCATCATGATCATGATCATCATGATCGTCATTATCCTCCAGCTCCAGTCTCCCGGCTTCTGCTCACGAGCACTCTCCACTTCTTCCTGTCCATCAATAGTCTTCCAATCAAGCCCTGAGTCTTCTATATCCTTCTTCCTTTCGTCTATCCATTTCTTTTTGTGCCTTCCCACATGTCTCTTACCTTGAATGTTCATACTAAAGTAGGCCTTTGCTCTTCTTTCTTCCTCAATCCTTTGGACATGTCCATACCCCCTCAGGCGAGAACGCTGCAAGGATTTAGCCACACTGATGTTTATACCGGCCTCTGCACGATTGATTTCATTCCTTAATTTGCTCTTTCGTGTTCTCTGAAGCATGGCACGCAAAAGCTTCATTTCAGAGGCTTGAAGTCTACTATTGTCTCTTCTGGACAGGGTATATATTTCCAGTGCATAAGTCAGTATGAAGATGTAATATGTTTTGAATAGTGTATATTTACACTTGATCTCTGTTGTCCCACAATAGAATTCTCACCTCGTTATAGAAGACTGAAGCATTATTATTTCTGTTTGTAATTTCAGCTCTTGTTTCTAATCGCCAAATTTCAATTAGATATCGTGCTAGCAAATACTGTATGATCAGGATGTTCAAGATTTCTTAAACTAGCTTCAAGAAATCAAACACAGTTCTATTAACAATGACATTAAATTGAATACCCTTAAATCTCAATTTCAAGTTACACACATTATAAATTCCTCAGCATAACGTTTTCTGATTATATTCTCAACAAATACAATGCGCGGAGCTCATACACGAGCCTTCCCGCTCAATCACGCGATCAAACTTTACTCAGCCAAAGATACATTATTAAAAGACTTACAAACTAAGATACTGTTAGTACCGCTTACGCTACACACACTGTACAATCTGCGGAACCCTACTTACATTTCATTACAATTAATTACATTAATTGTAATCAGAACATTATTATACATATCGGATCTGGTGTAGGGAACTACGCTACTAGATGGCGCCACAGACGCAGACTGTCAAGATGCCAGCGCCACAGTGGCTGTAGAGTGACCTACGAGGGGTCTACTTAACCGCAGCACACAGCATACTGACTCTCTTCATGCCTGACCATCGAGGCGACATCATTCCGCTATCTGTCATTGTGTATTGTGAGACTGAGTCTAATAAACCGGACCCTTGTGTCAGCTGCGTTCTCGTAGTTACTATCCACTGTCCGAGGGATGTCCACAGCCTACCTTCGCTGGTGAGTCATCTACCTCGAACCGGGAACTCCATTCGACACGCTCGATTCCTGATCTTCCTCGGATGGATCCAACATACCTATAGTATAAGTACAAAATTATTTATTTACTAAGCAGAGGAAAAAAATTATAAACTACTGCAGAAAAGGGTCAGACATAAATTTCACACCCTGACTTCTGCAGCGGAGAGGCAACGCTTGTCCGCAGTAACCGTCGAGGCACAGTAGAAGCTCCCGACCAGACGCCTGTCGGAATTGGTTTTCTCCTCACATCTCCATCCGCGTGTCTGCGGAACATTTCGAGTGACAGCTGGCAGAGGGGCGCCGAGACTGCATAATAGACACGACACACTGCAGACGCAAATACTGGTCCACGGATATCCACTGTTTGCGCGTGATATTTCGGCTGAATTCGTAATGATGGCGGATCGAACAGCGAGAAGATTGGCTCGGTGAAAATGTGGTGGGAGGGTAGGAAGGAAGTGGGCAGATGTTACCGGGCAATAATGAATATAATCATGGATAAACCATGGTACGATCGTATGGATCTCATCAGAAAGGAGATTACCTGCATGATCAGACGGAGAGCCGGCCACGCCTTGCTAAACGACAGCAATTCATCATGAAACAAATCGACTCCTCAATGTGTACGTCCTGTGCAGAGACTGAGGACATATACCATTTCATGCTAAGTTGTAGTAACTACCAAGCCGAAAAACGTGAATTGTTAGAAGAAGGTCTACATATAACAGATATACAATCCCTTATGCTCGTTCTCACTTATCCCAATAAAAAGTCCTCTAAATTAATATTCAGATTTTTGTCAGGAACTAAAGATCATGTATAAAGCACATATACTTAAATAAAGGACAGACAAATGTACAACCAAAGACAATTAAACTTCGCCACTACCTGTTACCATCTGTCCTGGCTAGAGTAGGTTTGCGTACTGACTAAGACCCCTCCTTGTTCTCACTCCTTGATCCTCTAGAACTCGTCGACGTAGAAGTCATCAGAGGCCGGCCTCGGTAGCGAAGGGGCTAGAGTACTGACCCCGCGTGCCGAAGGTTGCCGGTTCGAGTCCGGCCAAGGGCATGGGTGCTGAAGTGTTGTGTGTGTGTGTGTATGTGAATGTCCTGTCCGCCCTGTGGTGTCCATACTTAGAAGCTACAATATTTATACTGTATGACTGATTTACTGGAAGATATGAAAATCTCCTTGAGCTAGTTGTATGGCCTCAGTTGCCAAATGCCAAAAAAAAAAAGTAATTAGATATGGGGCAAGGCAAGGGAAGAAATTCGAGCCTGGCCCTTCGAAGGAAATATTCCAGCATTTGAGTTGGTTGATTTCTGGAAACAGTGGAAAACGGAAATCAGGTCTGTTCATCTCCTTTCGTTATCTCATCAGATCTGCTTTCCCTGCCTTAAATACCTATTATCTTTTCCATCTTCATGGAAGTTTGGTTCGCTCTATCCTCCTGAAGTGACCCTCATAATGTGTCAAACCACTGCCGATTGTTCCTCTCACACTTTTTCAGCTGCCTCCTTACATCTATTTTCCTTAGGCTATCTCATTTCGTATTGCTCATAGCTGTTAGAAATCTCATCTCTTCAGCTTATACTCAGCTCAAGCCCTCCTCTAATATGGTCCACGTCGCCAGTGTATATATTGTTTTATGGATGTAACAGAATCTCTTTTGGTATTTCCAGGTACGTTTTTGTTACACATTGGGTGCTTAAAATGCTGGTGAAAATTTCATCTTTCCAGTAACATCCTGGTTACGCGCTCTTCCATTCCTTCCTCTGTCGTCAAAATATAACAAACTATTTATATTTCTCCATATTCAGTGATTCTCCGTCCACCATAATTTTATATACTTTTCCTTCCACCTATCTTTTTTTTTTGTATTGTGTCCTCAGTATTGTCATGCAAACCTTGCCACCTCGGTCAAATATTGCATACTAATCACCAGTCTATCGCATCTGTTTGGGTGTGTAACAGTTGACACACAAGCAACAAGCAGTTGTAATATTCCATGAATTATATCTATGAACTGCATCACACAGTTTACATAGGTATGTACATAAGTATAAACGTAATACAGGATAATATTTTTAAGATAAAAGGCATTTGCAAAGAAATGTCCTACTCTGACAAGTATTTAAGTGCCGTTTTAGAGCTCTCTAGGGTCTTTGTGAGACTTTCTTTGACGTTTAATTATCGTTTACTGCTAGCTTATCATTATTTGATCCAAACTGACAATAGTGGCGACATATATTTCGCACTGTGAAAGTAAATTTTAATGGTGGGTTGAGGTGGTGTTGGAGAGTGTTCGCAGACCGCCATTAGCCCAGCAGGTGAAAGGGCGTGGCGCCCTCAGGGGAGGGCTGGTCCCGCACCCTAATTTGCCGGCAGCCCGCCTTCCAGATTGCTAGCGGCACGTGTCCCGCATCCCGAGGGATTAAAGGACACATTGCCTGGAACGTGAGGCCATTACTTCTGCCCCTGGGAAGGGCTAACACAGAACATTTCCCATCACCGGGTGAAGTCAATCCCAAATGTCTTCGTATGACTTGTTGCACTGCATCTCACCTGAAGGTACTTTAACCTATAATGTTCCTCCTTCCTATCAGTTTCCACCAAGTGCCAGCTTAAATTTTCATCAGGTACTGGCGGTCTTTACCTCGCACCGGCTCATAACCTAATCTGTTTGATCTTTCATTTCTGTATATCAGTATTTTGAAGCTACTCAGACATTCCTGGTTACATATCCACAAAAGTTATTTAACGCATTAATTGTTTGGCTTTTTAAAGTATTTTCGCATCTGCTGAAATTTTACCCTAGACGCAAATACAGGAAAGACTTACTCATTAACTTCCGTGAAACAAGCTATATCGAAGCCGGCCTCGGTAGCGTAGGGGCTAGAGTGCTAGCTCCGCGTACCGAAGCTCGCCGGTTCGAGTCCGGCTGAGGGCATGGGTGTTTAGTGTTGTGTCTGTGAATGTCTTGTCCGTGTTGTAGTGTTCTTGTGTCAATTCTTGATAGCAACAAATAACATTGAGCTGGCTGTATGGCCTAGTAGCCAAATGCCATTTAAAAAAAAAAAAAAAGCTAGATCGAACAGGAAAATAATAAAAAAAATAAAAATCTGTCAAATTGCATATCACGTTTCGCCTCTATTAGAAAGCTGTGTGTAGATTAAATGTTTTATACTATTCTTAGCCTTCCTATTATTATTACTCCGCGATTCAAAACAAAGTGGGTGGTGGAGGGTGCGTTGCACTTTCACTGCAGGTTCAGAGCACAAAACGTTAAATTTCGTCCTGATGGTATTTCCATTTTTTTGGTATGTCTTTATGTACTGGTATAAAACTATGAAGTTTAGAAATTCGAAATTTACATGTATATTCCATGGCCTGTTCTAAGGGGTGACACTTAAATGAACTTGCAAAATTACGGAAAACCAAAATCTGAACAACCCGGACATGAATGCTACCACTCATCCTTTTTCCTCTTCTTCGCCATTTTTAGACCAACATTTTGAGGTCGGTTCACTCATCATTGGCACGGTCAGATTTGCAGTTTTTGTTTTACGGTCGCCTGCCGTTGTTGACACAAGCATCTTATACCCACTGCCATGTTGTACTGCGTGCTAATGCAGGAAGAGAAATGTTGCCTTGTGTCTCCGAAATGTGTATTTATCTACGTACTAACGGAGTTCCCAGCGTTACCCGTACCCTATTTTTTATTCCCGCAGTGAGAAACATTTGTACAAGTTTCATAAAATTCGCGCCAAGCTGTTTCGGAATCAAAGAAAACCTAGATTCACCCGCCCCCTACCAAGAAACGGGTGAGTTAAAGTTTATTTGCACGTACACTATTTTGATTCGTCCGAAAAGATTCATGTGTATCAAGCTTCATTTATTTGGTCAAAGAAACTGCATTACTACATTACTGAACAACGTTAGATTATGTTAGAAAACCACATTTGATTCAATTGCGAAGTGAATGGATATACTATTTGCTCGAAACTCCAGAAACTTTAACTCCGCGGAATCAGCCTTTTATACAAATGTACAAAGTAAGTCCAGAAGAATATTATCGTAAATAAATAATATTATCGTGAACAGAGGACTAATGCTGATGGCCAGAGACATTATAGATGTACTACCAGGGATCGTGGTTAAAGAAAATCTCTGTTGTTTTTACAGCTATCTATGGCGTTTAAAAATTGAATATCCCGAATTAAAGGAAAGAATACTTCAAGTTTTGTTTAATGTGAAAAATAGTTATTATTTTATTCTTGTTGCTTTCATTATAGGCTATGGTCAGTGACATTGTAGTTGTGTGTTCAGTGCGAAGTATGCAACATCTAATCCTGCCCTCTTCGGGATTTGTCATCATACGTTCAGAATTTCATTTAATGGTCCTGCGTTATTTAACGTTGAAACATAAGACATGCTAAACAACTGAATTGAGATTCTAAGCTTTAAAACGGTGAAAACCCCATCGAAATCTGCTCAGTAGTTTCCAAGTTTTTATAAGACAAATTTATCCAGTTTTTGTTTGATAGATATATATTATAAGTGCATTTTCTGGTTGTGGAATGTACAGTTTATGAGGTGGAAATTGGGGACCGTACCTGCACTCGCTTTGATGGCTGCGGAAAACTGCCTAACAACCGCATGCAGGACGGCGGATAGGCGGGGTCCTGGGTTCATATCCGGACCCGCTTTACAGGAAATTGTATTGCTGATCAAACCTCGACGAGAAGCGAAAGGCACAAACAAATAAATACAATCCAATAAGTGCGCATTGGCTCACTTATTAAATAATACTTATTATATATTAAAGGATGGGTTTTTACCTGCTGAAATTATCCGCATAACATCTTATGTTCCTTATATCGTGACACAGATGCATTGAAATACTTGGACAATCTAAAAAAAAAAAAAAAAAACTTATTATTCCGAAGTAAGAGTTACTCTCATAGACTGAGAGGTCCATATATAGATTGCATATTAAATTTATTTCGTTATAAAAAATCGAAAAAACTTATGAAGAAGTTTACGCTTTTTAAAATTGATCTTCAGATTGTGTATATAGATTTTTTTAAAAAAAATGTGGGCTTTACAAAGATAATGATTTTTAAAAGTATGGTCACAACATATTCTTTATCTGAATCATGAAGTGCTGTATCGAATAATACATGTTTTTTTTATCGATAAAGTATCAAATTTGTCACATTACTCAGTTATTTGGTTATAAATTGTGGAATAGAAAGAAAAATCCGAATATTTTGGAGTCAGCAGGTTGCCAACTTAGTAAGAACTAAAGAAGTGTGAAATTACAAATTTCTGAGTTGAAGCATTCAGTAGTTATGACTGTGTGGTAGACGAACAAATGAGAGAACCCTTAATGATTCCCGTTTATCACTCGGAACATACGTACAGGACCATAATGAGTACTGTCATCCGGAATATATGGCTAATGCGCACTGTTTTGAAATGGCTTGTTCGTTTTGCTCTACATGGCAGCCAGTCTGTCAGGGTAAAAACACGTTGCGAACACAGCGTCATTAGCAAATTCGTAATAACTTCCTGTTTGATTACTGCTATTTGGTTTTCAAGAGATTTCAGTTGCTTTAACCGTTAATCTATATGCCGTAGTAGTAACGTCGTCATCCCTGCGAAACATTAACCACAACTGGCCTTTGGCGCGTATGTTGACCAACAAAATTTATTAAATATTATGTGTTTAGCTGTGTTGTATGTTTTGCACTAAGGATTGGCCGTCATATGCACCCGCAATAATCCAGAATCACGGTTTCGTGTCAAGTCATTCTACAGAATTATGGCCGGTTTCCTATAGCCAGTAAAATAGTACAAAACTGAAAACTCGATGTTTTCTTCCCGCTGGCGAAAAGGAGAAATCCATATTCAACCTGTCTGCTGCGTAGCAATGGACAAGTCTTTTTTAGTGATATAACTTTTTTTTTTGGGACTTTTATGTAGCCTATTAGAATCGTCTAGAAAAATTGCTCATGCTGTCCTGCCCATGAACTTAGGCAGGTAATACCAGCTCCTTCTTCACTTTGTAACCCAACCGATGTAATTACTCCAACTCTGACCTCAACAGGAGTTATATTAAATGGCAAGAAAAACGTGGCGACTGGCAGGTGCGGAATGGAAAATGTTGAACCCTGCGGAGGTTCACTACAAAACAAAATGTTATTAAATCAATTCACCAAGAGTATACTACAGTATACAAGGTAACATGGGGAATCCAAGAGATGGAAAGGGGGGGGGGAAGAAATAGTATGCAAAACTAATTCCGACTGCATTACCATGGATGGTCTTAATTATTCCTATCTCATTTCCTTCCAGCAATATATCATTATTGATTAAATTCAATTGGTACATTTGACACAAGTTTTAATTTCCTTAAACACCTACAACTCCAACTCAAGAAGGAGTTAAAAATTTGGTGTTAATATTTTTCACACGTTCCTTGGGCGACATTATTTAATACACTCCTGGAAATTGAAATAAGAACACATTGACGCCGGTGTGTAAGACCCACCATACTTGCTCCGGAGACTACGAGAGGGCTGTACAAGCAATGATCAAACGCACGGCACAGCGGACACACCAGGAACAGCAGTGTTGGCCGTCGAAGGGCGCTAGCTGCGCAGCGGTTGGGCACCGCCGCAGTCAGTGTCAGCCAGTTTGCCGTGGCATACGGAGCTCCATCTCAGTCTTTAACACTGGTAACATGCCGCGACAGCGTGTACGTGAACCGTATGTGCAGTTGACGGACTTTGAGCGAGGGCGTATAGTGGGCATGCGTGAGGCCAGGTGGACGTACCGCCGAATTGCTCAACATGTGGGGCGAGAGGTCTCCACAGTACATCGATGTTGTCGCCAGTGGTCGGCGGAAGGTGCACGTGCCCGTCGACCTGGGTCCGGACAGCAGCGACGCACGGACGCACGCCAAGACCGTCGCATCCTACGCAGTGCCGTAGGGGACCGCACCGCCACTTCCCGGCAAATTAGGGACACTGTTGCTCCTGGGGTATCAGAGAGGACCATTCACAACCGTCTCCATGAAGCTGGGCTACGGTCCCGCGCACCGTTAGGTCGTCTTCCGCTCACGCCCCAACATCGTGCAGCCCGCCTCCAGTGGTGTCGCGACAGGAGTGTATGGAGGGACGAATGGAGACGTGTCGTCTTCAGTGATGAGAGTCGCTTCTGCCTTGGTGCCAATGATGGTCGTATGCGTGTTTGGCGCCGTGCAGGTGAGCGCCACAATCAGGACTGCATACGACCGAGGCACACAGGGCCAACACTCGGCATCATGGTGTTGGGAGCGATCTCCTACACTGGCCGTACACCTCTGGTGATCGTCGAGGGGACACTGAACAGTGCACGGTACTTTCAAACCGTCATCGAACCCATCGTTCTACCATTCCTAGACCGGCAAGGGAACATGCTGTTCCAACAGGACAATGCACGTCCACATGTATCCCGTGCCACCCAACGTGCTCTAGAAGGTGTAAGTCAACTAACCTGGCCAGCGAGATCTCCGGATCTGTCCCCCATTGAGCATGTTTGGGACTGGATGGAACGTCGTCTCACGCGGTCTGCACGTCCAGCACGAACGCTGGTCCAGCTGTGGCGCCAGGTGGAAATGGCTTGGCATGCCGTTCCACAGGACTACATCCAGCACCTCTACGATCGTCTCCATGGGAGAATTGCAGCCTGCATTGCTGCGAAAGGAGGGTATACATGGTACTAGTGCCGACATTGTGCATGCTCTGTTGCCTGTGTCTATGTGCCTATGGTTCTGTCTGTGTGATGATGTGTTGTATCTGACCCCAGGAATGTGTATATAAAGTTTCCCATTCCTGGGACGATGAATTCACGGTGTTCTTATTTCAATTTCCAGGAGTGTAATACGTTTGCATTGTTGTCCTAATATCTACATGCCGCACAAGCTTCACACACAACTGACGTAACGGTAAACGATCACACTATTGCGGCTTTGAAATGCAATCTAGACGATAATGACAAATGACGTCGTTCATTCTTATGATTCATAAAATAACTGTGCCTTACAGTTGATGGTTACGGATGTATTTCATTTTACGTATTAGTAATATTGTTGGAGTTCGCAAATGTACAAATATGGTTGGTGACGATCGCTTGCCGTTTAAAGTTGTGGAGCATTTGTGTCAAGTTTCTGCGCCATGTATGTATTTAATTGCTATAATAAAACATATTTTTAAGTAACAACGTCCAAAGAACGTCTGTAAATCGTTTGAGACCAAAAAGACGATTGAGACCAGGTCATCACGTGGTCACCACACCTATTTATGTTCTACAGGGAGTTTTGCCTTAAGTTCTTCTATTGTTTGGAGTCAGTGTTTGGACAAAACATTTTTTGATAGTTTATTCTACTTTGTGATTCCTTCACAGAGAAATGAAAAGCTCCTCTGAAAAGTTGTCTGAAACCAGATGCTAGAATCTGTTCACGGTCATCTCTTTCAATCCATGTGCCACTTGTTTCTTTCAGTACCCATACAGAGGCTTCATCACTAATAAACGCAGTATATACTGTGAAGTTTCCCACCTCCTGTATTTCATAGACTCCGATCCAACGCCTTTAACATTTCGGTATTCTTCGATAACCTACTAAGCTGACTCACTCACCTCGTTAGCTATTGGATACAGAACGTTGTCACGTGTCAGCCTTCGCCCGCAAACTAACAGCGTCCATAGATATCATTAGAAGAAAATTGAAGTTATGCCCATGATTTAATAGCGAGCAACTGCTACCAAATTAACTGTCATAGTTTATTAATTTAGTTTGCTTTTCGTAGCATTTTATAGTTAAAAAAAAAGAACGATAAATTTTTTGGCTTAAAAATCGAGGAATCGTATTTCAGTAACATGTTGCTAATGAAAGCAACATATAAAAAAAAATTATCCATGGTCTACGCTGTAACCACAAATGTCAATTGTCAATCCGACCTAGGATAATTTTCAATTTAATTAAAACTTTCACCAATATTGTTGCTTGACCAAAGTTTATACAATATGATTTATTTGCCTTTTATGTGTTTTAGTGACCACTTTCGTTAATGATCTTTGTTTATGTTCGCTGTAAATGAGTAATTAGCGAACACCAGGCCAAATACGTTATCGAATCGAGTATTCTGGAAATTCATTTCTTCAGAGTTGCTCATCTGTTTAATAGTCTAGAATCTGTGTTACGTTCTCTAGCCGTCACAGACACTATGACCAAAAATTACTTTATGAACGTAGCCTCGAGAAAAAACAACGTGATCCTTCGAAGCAAACAGGAATTATTCAAATTTTGCCGAGTGAACTTAAAGAGTCAAATTCAAGTCAAGTTTGAATTTCAGCAAGTACGTGCCTAAGACCTTTGACACAATTATACGTTAGTGCGATCGTCCGCGTCCGTTTAATACCTACGTCTATTAATACTTCTGATTTTTTGAAGCTCAAGAATTATTACTCAAGCTAAGGGAGAAACACAGTCAAGTTCGTATTCGGTCAGATGAGGTCAACCTGTCATAATGTCTGACCATAAACCTGGAAATATTCTAGGCCCGTGACGATGCGCAAAAAAAAAAAAAAGGTCACAGGCTTACACTAGTTTTCTAGCAACCTTCCTTTGGGGACGTCCATAAGTTACGAGAGGGAGGTCTGGTGAAATCTCACCAAGGGGGAGGGGGGGGTCAAAGGAAATCTCACGTGAGGCTTTGGAAATTTTTGTTGGACTTCCCCCCCCCCCTGTCACCAAAAGGGGGAGGGGGTCGGACCAAATCTCATGAAGTCTTACCGGAGAGGGGGGGGGGGGGCGGAAACACCTCACCTTATTTATGGATGCTCCCTTTCCATATTTACCAATTCCTGTGTTTGATACTCGTATTGATGGTCGAAAATTACCCCACCATGTTCATGCAATCGTCTGGCCAAGATTTTGTATCCCAGTTCCCTCGTATCTTTGCAATGTCCTCTAATCACGTACTACAGCAAGACCTCCACAGATTTCGGCACAACAGACATAATTTTATGATATGTGATTGATGGCTTTAAAGTCAGCAATATTTGGTGAGCGAATGCTCAATTAAATCGCCTATCAAACATAAATTTTAGAAACAAATATTTTAGCAGTAGTTTCTTTTTTCTAATTTTCACCACTCTATTTATGAAAATGTTTATTTTCGTTATATACGCCTATTTACACATCGCGCGAAATAAATCGAGTTGCCGTGTTTGACTTAGAGCGTTAGTTTTTATGTTCTCTAATATTCAATGTGACCAGTAGAGCTGCAAATTGATTTACGGGAAATGGAAGTCGGTTTAAAGATTTGGGCGATATCGCGTGTGACTTGTGAGCTTCCAGCCCAGTGGGTGGCGTCCCCAGTGTTTGCTCCAGACTCATATTTCTCGGATCGATTCCTTCCCGCCACGTGAGTCAGAGCCACTGCACATCTCTGCGTAGCAATAAAATCAGTTTCGTGTTAGTGACTTAGAACTCCACAGAACCTTAAATATTTTCCAGTGTGTTGACCCTACAGATCTGATGACACCGGTCACTTGGGAATCAGATTCAGTATTGTATCTGCTGGGTAAACATTCCGCAGGAGGGTTCGAACCACCATCCACATTTGGATTTTCCATGGTTTCCAGAAATCAATCCAGCAAAATGCCGTATTCCTCATTAGAAAGGTCAGGGATGAATTTGTTCCCGTTTCTTTCCTCCATTCTTATTCCGCCTAAATAAATTCAAGAAGACATGTTGAATTCATTGCTCCTATTAATATGTTCTCATAATTTACAACGCACTTAATACAGGTAAATTTCTTCATATTTATCGTATTGCTTTAGAACTAAATCGTATGTACGACACTCAGTCAAGCACTAACCGGATATTTTTCGGAATTTAATTAAATATAAATACTACACAAATATAAATGGACCATTTTCAATGTACATTTCATCACAATCAAAACATTATTCTATTTTAAAGCTTTATCTTCGGAGCGCAGCATTTGTTTGGAAGTGAAGCCGAAATAACGAAAAACAGAATGGTATGGATTCGACTTATCCCTGCTGGGGCTCGATACGTCTGTCCTGTGACAAGAAGTGAAACATGTCCTGAACTTCGGTACGTCTTTTTGACGGAATGAAAGTAAGATTCATGATGTAACATTGGTGTTCATGACCTGCTCTGCTTGAAAAGTATAAAATGACAACTTAACGTCTGGAATATTTAGTTGAGAGGACATAGCGTGGTGGGTGAGCGGTTAGCGCTGTGGCCCCGCATTTGGGAGGACGCCGGTTCGAATCTTCATCCGGGCATCCAGATTTGGGTTTTCCATGGTTTCCCCAAATCACTCCAGGTGTATGCCGGGATGCTTCCTTCAAAAGGCCATATCCGAATTCCTTTCCGTTCCTTGTCCCTAGTCCTATCCCGCCTCTAATGACTTCGACGAGCCATAAGTTTAAAAAAAAAAAAAATGTTTGAGAGGCTGAAGGTAGTTAAATGCCAAGCTAGGCAGTTAGGCGACTGCTGCTGTTGCTTTACGTTAGGTGGTTTTTTTCATTTAATTTTTTCTCGGTATTAATTTTTCGATATTTTTTTTTATGGATAATAACGTTGAACCAACAAAGCAACGAAATAGTAAAAAACCACATACCAAGGCAGGCTGAGCTGGTGAACTCTGCAACGGTAACGCTAAGATTGCATCCTCTTCTAGGACTCACTGAAGACTGCAAGGTACCTGATTCCTTGCAATGGTCGACAAGACGTCCAATCCTTGCTCCTACAGACTGCCGTCAATACAGCTAAAGACTTTTAATCATTCATACAATATTTGCATGGGTTCGGAAACATCTATGAAATGGCGGCAAGAGAGCGACAACTTCTCATTAGAACAACTCTTTTATTTAGCATCATGCACACATACAGAACCCGTCTTCTTCCACAACTCAGACTCGTCTCCCTGCACAAAAGCGTCTCGCTCTGTCCACAGCTGTCCATTCTCTCCCCTCCACCTCGCATTCCAACGTTCACCCCTCAACCAGCAGCCACACACAGCTAGGTCACTTACAACTCTTCAACGCCTGCATCTCACGTCGATGTCTTCCAATGTGTACAAGTGTGATGTGCAAAGTCTTCCCGCGTTTGTGATGTACTGCCTATCTCTCTTCTTGTGACTTGGATTCGAAAGCTAATGAATTATATCCTCCGATAATAATAATAACGATTCCGTGTGGTCGTAATGACCTGATGACAGGTTTTCTATTGGCTGCGCATTCGGCCCCTGTCTTGGCCGCCCTAATCTAATCCTATCAAGTACAGGGGACCTACAGTTTAACGTGTAATACGAACCACGGAAGCTTTATGGCGTACTACACATTACACAGCAAGCTGTGCCAGAGGTCAAGGTCGGGTTAAGTGCCCATGAAAATCCCCGCCGAGACAGGGATTCGAACCGGGGATGTTTCGACCTCCAGTCAGACGCGTTAACCACTGAGCCACCAGACCGCTATATAATTTCCAGGATTAATTTCCGGTGTGACAATAAAACCTAATATCTTGGCGTATACATTTTTGTACTGTGAACTGCAGGTTATTACCTCCTAACATTTGAAATGGGATGAAAGTGGTTGTGCCCTGAATGTTGGACTGACTACCTAATCTTTGAAAGTAGTTGTATATCTCTGCCTCAGGTGGCCGTGCGTGAAGTGAACGCGTCACGCACAGTGGCGAGGCTCTGGCTGGCGTCCAGTAGTGCGTGACACCTCCCAATGACGCAAAGACTCGCGAACAGAGCGTCGCTGACATACAGAATGAACTGCCACCGAGAGTCCGGGAACTGCCGCACTCCACTGCGTGGGAAACACTGGGCCGCTGCTGGAATTCAGAGGCGTCGCGAACTACTGTCACTCACTCTGATTTGTGGTCGCAGCCTTGACGGGTCGTACGGTGCACTGTATTCTGCTTGGCGGTAGACACGTGGTCTGAGTCCTGCGGTCTCTGTGGTGGAAAACGCGTTCACCATCAGTATGGGAGTGTCCATAAACTACGTGGCTTGGTCTAGGAGGGGAGGGGTTGGCTGAAGCTACTTAGAAGGGGAGTGGGGGGGAGAGAGTACCGAGCCAGGCCACGTAGCTTTTCCTTCACATTATTTGACACAGTTAAAGTGAGATACAGAACACACAACAGCATGTAAATATTTATTCTATTTATGTAATTTACGTGGGGAGGGGAGGGGGTAGAGACAAAAGCCACGTCGGGCTACGTGGAGTGGGGGGGGGGGAGGGAGAGAGGTTACACAGGAGGACAAAATGTAGCTACGTGTGGCAGGAGACTTTCTCGGCGTATTGATGCAATGAATTGTTCACGGGAGTTCAGCCGGATAGTGTTGAAAAACGACGACGTTTCGACAACCAGCTTGGTTGTCTTCATCAGGCCTACATTCAAATATTAATACCTGAAATCACATAATTGATAAATCTTAAAAGAGGTAAATTTAGCAGCAGTGCAATACTGTCTTGCTACCGATAGTACAAATACAACACTATCAACGTTACAATTGTAGTAGGCCTATACTTACGTACAACGGGAAAAAATGGAAACCACTTGTAGCTTCCAATCATTGAACTCTTAGCGATTCCGTTACGAAAATCTAGTTATAATACAGAAATGCTGTTTCATTTCCGGCAGTCAAAGTGAGGGAGACCATACGGGTTGTTAGTCTCAACTGAGATTACTAACTGTTGCCGAGAGTGGTGGTGTAACGGTTAACGCTCTGGCATCGCATTCGGAAGCACGCCGGTTCGAATCCCCGTCCGGGCATCTAGATTTAGGTTTTCCATGGTTTCCCCAAATCACTCCAGGCGAATGCCTGGATGCTTCCTTCAAAAAAGGCCATGGTCGAATTCCTTACCGTTCCTTCTCCCCAGTCCCATCCCGCCTCTAATGACCTTAGCCGTCGAAAGCAATAAGGAAAAAAAAATCATTACCCACGATTCAGTTTTTGGAACTCATTGCGTATTCTGAACGCGTTTAGATTTTTCTCGCAGTGCCAGAGATTAGTTCGTGGAATTTGATTGATTCGCTCAGTAGAAAGCGATCTGCTGTCTGCATCAGGTTTTTACGAGGAGCGAAAAGGACCAGAATGTAACTCTGTTGACACCTGTCGCCAAAGCCGAATATTAATCACCGCCACTGCGGGGTCCAATTAGTCGGCGCTCTCACGCTACCGTCCAGCATGAAACACCACGGCACTGAGCCACGAACCGTCAATCAATCAAAATTGGGCCAGGGGTAATTCTTATCAAATTAGACGCTTTCATATACAAAGAGGGTGTCGTTTCTAATATTTCTTATGAGTTAATCTAAAAGTAATGACCAGAGATATCTAACCAGTATGAGCGATAACATTTGTGGCCTTGTTCGATCACCATTCCATGCATGTGACCGAGCGGGGCGGTGTAACGGTTAGCGTTCTCGCCTCGCATTCGGGAGGACGGCGGTTCGAATCCCCGTCCGGGCATCCAGATTTGGGTTTTCCATGGTTTCCCCAAATCACTCCAGGCAAATGCCGGGATGCTTCCTTCAAAAATGCCATGGCCAAATTCCTTCCCATTCCTTGCCCCCCATCCTTGCCCCCCATCCTTTCCCGTCTCTAAAGACCTCGATGTTAAAAAGAGACGTAAAGCAGTTACAAAAAAAAAAAAAAAAAAAAAAAATCCTTCCATGTGGATTTAAGTTTCCTTTGATATCCGTAAATTATTCCACATATCTTCATTTCTTTCTCTTTTATTCAGTTTTCTTTACTACCACCGTGTTCGGGGTGTGAGCGGTAATGCACTGCCTTTGCAAATGGGAGGACGTGGGTTCGAAACCCAGTCCGACCATACAGATTTTGGTTTTTCATATTTTGCTCGGTTCATTCTAGGACAATTCCGTGAAGGTTCCTTCACAAGGGTCATGGGTGAATTGTTTCCCGTCCCCAATGACCTCATCGCCAACGACCCATGAAACTCTGATTAGAATTAGCATTGTGACTTGGTTCCGTGCACAGATTGTGTATTAAATTGAACCTACTAAAAACATTTAAAAAAAATTCAAAACAATCAAAAAGTCCATATAAATATATTTCCGAAAATCTTTCGTGTTTCAGGTATTGACGAAAGTGTTCGTGCACCATGTTTCGAGATACTATACCGTGAGGGAGTGTTTGAAAGTGTGTGACAGACGATGATCCGAAGAGTGCATCCATGTATAGAAGCAAGAGGAGGACAATTTGAACATTCGTTATGAGTTTCTATGTTATTAATATTTTAAAAATCCTTATATGCTGAAAATGCCAAACAGATAATGTGTCATTGTAAACTATTTTTCATCAATAATTAAAAAAACGAAGGCTTTTCCATCGTATGTTTATATAGACTCGTTCCACTGTTTTGGTGTAAGAGAAAGTATTTTTGAGACGCGCTGTATAAATCAAGCATAAAAAAATTCAGTTCAGAAGAATTATTGTGGTTTCTATTTTTTGTTTACTTTTTAATAGGTTTTTTTACGACATAAATATTATTAGATTCATAAAATTCTCTACTAAGCGATACATATGAACTTTTCTAGAAAAAATAGATGATTACGTATAAAATTTGCTAAAATTACTTATTTAATTTTTTTTAGAAAACCATAAATTCTAGAGTGCTTACTATAATATTGCCACAATCTTTAAAAGACTAAGTATTAATGAAATTATAAAAGAATTTTCGGATCTGCAGCTTCACAATTTAAAGCGAGCGGATAGATTTTTTGTTGCTTTTAGCCAAAAATTATAGAAATAGTCGAATAACAAAAGTATGCAAGTTCTCATTTGATGCTTATAAATATTACCTAAATATATTTTTTACATCAAACCCTTCTAAAATAATTTTTAGCATCGTCATGTGTTTTTTTTCATATTTTACGTTACATCATATTTCTAGAATATTACGGAATTATACAACGTTAAAGCATTCAGCCTGTGGTAGGCGGATAAATATTTGTTCTTACAAGGGTTTTGCTTTTTATCCAGAATGCCGAAACGATAAATTGGAAAGAAGTATGTGAAATCATCTTTCTTCTTGTATGGTTTTTTATTTTCTTGTGAATATATAAATTATGGATGTGCTTTAACCTGTAAGGTTTGTCCGTAACGTTTGCGTATATTTAATCCAAGTAGCAGTCACTTCGTTAAACTTTGTAACGAATTCTGAGTCTCTGTTATGACATAACACATTCTCTCCGACCAGTTTTTAATCTTGGAAGGTAAAAGGACTTGTTTAGCACTGACTTGAGTGGATGCTGATGTTAGCGAATACATTGAATAACATTTTTTTTTTTTTGTGAAAAGTTACCTTGTCACACTGACTGTACTAGAAGATAATAACACGCCAATAAATTTTGTATCGCGTAAGCACTGAAGTTTTTGTTTCGCTTATAGCTTTACGCCTCGTCGATGTTGAGGTCATTAGAGGCGGGAAAGTACTGAACGCAAGGAACGGGATGGAATTAAATTCGTCTATGGCCTTTTTGAAGGGACCATCCCGACGTATGCCTGGAGTGATTTGTGGAAACATGGAAAACCCAAACCTGGGTGGCCGGACGGGGATCGAATCTGCGTCCTCCCGAATGCGATGCCAAGGCTTTACCGTTCACACAGAACTCGGTGGCACTGAAACAAACTAAAGAAAAGAGAAAAAAAAATTGCTCGCAGCAGGTAGTAGAGAGCGGTGCTAGGTGCACTGGGGTTGTGTTAAGGTACGCGCTCACTAGGGCGGACCGCATCGCGTCGCGTCGCATCGCAGAAATGCGTCTACAATCGCTTACACTGATTCTAATGGGGTAACGCACACCGCAGGCGGGTCGAGTCGGGGTGGGGCGGGCCGCGGATCGCTTGGCCAGGCGTATTTTTCCGCCTGTGCGCCTCGATGCGCTCAGTCGCGACCAGATTTGCGATAGGAGCTCCAACAGCAGTGACTGACTTTTATAATTTCTATGTTTCTGTTTCTGTGAATTAACTGCATTACTTCAACAAAATTTGCTGCAAATTTGCACGCAGGATCGTGGTTGATTTTTGAAAAATATAAGTAATTACAATCTGGAAATTTAATCACTGCATCTCATTAGTAATGACTTTTAAAGAGTTTTATGATTTACAAGACGATATAATAACAAAAAAAATTGGGAGGAAATAGGAAACTAGTTAAAATAACCAGGTATAATGTCATGTTTCGTATTTTATTTTTTGTTTATTTTACGAGTGTGTTATAATTTTCTATCACTTTCTTTGAATGCCGCTTGTAAAGCTTCGTGTTACCAATTAACCTAATTGTTTGAAAATATTTTGTGAAATTATTCCAAATCTTAATGATTTCTGATGTAAACATGTTGTCATTTTCGTTCTTACCTTCTGCAACCCAATTCAAATATCGTTAATCAAAAGGTTATGAATGCAGCACGTGGCTAGTATTACTTTATTTATCTTAGACTATTAGGTAACACCGACATTCTTCTTTCACAGATTTGAAACCATCTACCTATAACACCAAAGCTGTTATCGATCACCCTCCATAGTTTATTGAGCCTGTAATTAAAAGTTTGTTTCTTTCATTTCATTTTATCTGATATTCTGGAAAAGCTTCATCCAATACTATTACATACTACATTTTATCTCAGTTGTTAACGTGAAAATTCAGTTTTCCTGCAGCCATTGCTTCACCTAAATTGTTGTTGCTAAATGTTTTGCCATCTTAATTTTTTTCCTAATCCTCCGACGACCAAAATACCAAAACGGTATTTAGCAACTGCAAGGGCTATTAAAACCATGGAAAACATTCGTTTTTCTGCATTAAAAATAAAGAGAACCGCAATTCGGGAGAACTGTTAGAACATGTTTGCCATCTAATGTGCCTAAGAAATGCGGAAAATTCGTTTTTAAATTAAACCCAATGCCTTTTCTGCTTAATTTTCTTCTTCTTCAATGAATATATAAAAATAGGAGCCCTTTGTCTGATACGTCCATTTGCAGTGCAGAAGTGGCTGAATAATCGTCGAGAACCGAAGGCAGTGACAATAAAAGAAACGCGACTCGCTGCGTCCAGCTGTGCGTTGCAGCATTTTCACTCAATGCGATGCGATGCGGCCTGCTGTAGTGAGCGCGTACCTTTACTGCTCGCTTGGCTTCAGTACTGGTTGTTACTCTGTAGGCGGTGATTCCTCTAGTGGCGCACCTGCTAGTACTGTGCGCTTTGAAGACTGCCGACCGCCGTTTGGGTGTGGCTGGTGGGCGTGAGGCGCTACCGTCGGCATCGGTCATACATCTGACTTAATAAAGCGTCTCAGAACTCGCTCCACCGCTCCGCCTGTTTACACTGCTTTCCTTCGGTCACCTCTGATTTATGCTCCGATGCGACACTATCGAGGAGTTACAGATGTAAATCTAAAAAGAGAGAACATTTCGTTCGTTTCAAGCCTGTTAGTCGTCGTTTGGGCTGCGTGACTGTGTAGCATTTTTGGGAGATGAGGAATCGATCTGCTTTCGACTTAATATTTATTACGAATACAGAAGGACCCGTACCACCGGTTTCTTGATACTTGGAATTCTGATTTCGAAGACTTATTATGGTCGTTATTTCGGAGGTATTAATTAGTATTAGCTTACGCAAATCCATTTGAACACCTGCTGAAATGTGTAAACAGTGTAAAATTGGAGTTGAGATGTGGATTTGTTTCAAAACACACTAGACATGTGGTCAGAGAAGGATGCTGGTTAACTGCGAATCTACTTTTTTTTGGTGGTGAGAGATTTTTGAGCAACTTGTCTCCAAGTCTTCTCATTAGTCTCAATTAGCTTTCCGAAATTAAAAACCATTATTTGAAATCGCCTTTTTGCCACGTAGGAAGAATCTGAGCAATCCGATATCCGCAAAGAAAAGTTACATAAGCGTTTCCCTTCCTACTAGAAAATCTGGTATTCTTGCAGGTGATTTAGTAGTACATATTTCCTAGATAGTAGTTCTCTGAATTGGTAATGGTGTAAAATTTCTATTCAAGAGATTCCTCATTTCATGAAAAATCTTTCCCTTCCCGATATCAACGCAGAAGCTGCTTTTACAAGTGACCTAGCTCTGACATTTAGTTTTATCATTATGGTCAACATGGGTTCCACTGAAGTGACGGCCATCAAAATTGTGGTTCCAGAAACTTCCTTATCAGAATGCCCGGATGGTCTACTCATACCGTATAGGCCTTGGTTCATTTACTTCTGTTACACTGTCACTATTCTTCGAATAGTTCAGATGACTGAAATGTCTTTGGTATATAAAGCCCCCAAAAATAAGTAAATTGGGTCTTTTGGTTGTAAGGTTTTTTTTTTTAATTGCTTTACGTCTCTCAACTGCGAGGTCTTTAGAGACGGGAAAGGATGGGGGGCAAGGATGGGGGCAAGGAATGGGAAGGAATTCGGCCATGGCCTTTTGAAGGAAGCATCCCGGCATTTGCCTGGAGTGATTTGGGAAACCATGGAAAACCCAAATCTGGGTTTCCGGACGGGGATTCGAACCGCCGTCCACCCGAATGCGAGGCGAGAACGCTAACCGTTACACCGCCACGCTCGGAGGTTGTAAGGGATGGACCAAGAACCATATGTACTTCTAATGTTTTTTTGTGTGTATATGCAACAGATTTTACTTATTTTAATATTTCACAAAAGAGGTTACTTAATTAAAAATTGTAGTTTACGTTAGGATATGAAGTAAGGAAGAAAAGGAATATCTAATGTCAGTGAGAAAAGTTCAGAGTGTCATTGTTTTGTTTTAATGAGAGGATTAAGTAGTAGTGTCATTGAGAGGGCAGGTGGATGTGGGGAATCAAGTCAATATGATTCCTTTCATAACATTTGTTTGCACTACTTGATTTAAAAAAAATTGATATTGTACATATAATCATTCTTTGGCTAAAAGTTACGATCAGAAGAGAGTGAGAATTTATGAAAAGAAGACAAACGTATTTCTCCCAATTCATTTCACCTATCCTCCAATGTTACGTGAAACTGTTATGGACATAAATAAATCGCGTTGAGAAAAAAGTTTCCTTTCTCTTGTTGTATAAACCAGACAAGAGTTTTATTTTATTTAAGTGATAAGGACGTTTCTATCAATTTGAATTTATTATAGATAATACTCCGTGTTTCGGATTCCACGTTAAACTGTACGTCCCAGACGAAAGGAACTGGCCGTCCTACCTCTGACACAATGGCTTAGTATGCCTCATTAGGGAGGATCCAACCAACTTTCGGGTTACTTTAAATAGGTAATAAACGACAATTTGACAGGGACGGCTCAAAATGACCTATTCGGTGTGTTGTAACTGATATTACGTCGAATGCCCTGGATATTAATATAACAAATATACCTAAAATTATAAGTATATCCCTTACATGTTCGTCAGAGTGCAGTTTCACCAATTGTTTATTCCTTTGGCACAACCGTTCATAGATTTGGGAATCTACATTAAAAAACTGAGAAATGTTTGCACTGAAGAAGTAAAAAATTAAAAGCGTAATAGATTTGTTGGCAAAGAATTAAGCTACATTTAATAAAAAAAAGGATTGCCAGCTTGTCAACGAAAAGTATCGAAATTCTCTTATCGGTGTTGGAACTAAGGCTTTACGCATTCATAGACTTTAAAGTCAAATTGTATCTAACTTCCAAGCTCCAGTACTTGATAAATGTCGCAGACGGTATAGGGTCTAAGATACATGCACTAACACATAACCTCTGTATAAGTCAGTTATTAGAAGGAATTTTACGTTTTCATTAATTTTCTGTTTTGAACTTGCGTCAGTCTAAACAGTCCAGAGAACAAAAATGTTGAAGATTGAAATGAATATGAATGCGAAACTTTCTTCCTTTTTCGACTAAAACTTCCAGGATTTTATTTTTGTTTGAAATCTTGGTCAATAAAGCTGCCAAAGAAATTGTGTTAGAGCGTATGAGCCCCTACTAAGTTTCTGAAATTAAGATAAAAATTTGTAATAAATGTATAAAAGTTTAATCGCTACTTTGTTCGAAATATTAGTTTTTGCATTTATAAAAATCTCTTGCCAAGTGACAAAAAACCAACAGTATGTTCCAGAGCGACAATGCTCTACAAGAAGTTCTCTGGTCTGTAGCCATGCCAAGTTTTCGATGTCTGTTTCTATGGTGTCTCACTAAGATGTAAATACACCACTCCATTTTACTTTTTTTTTACAATTATGATCTATCAACCCGTCAAAAGTGAGGTCATTAACACCGGTAGAGGATTTTTTTTAAAGAATTTGGGATGAATGAACTCGACATTTATTTTTATTTATACATCATCGGCCCAAAGACTCAAATCCAGGAAAACTTTCCTGAGAACATCACGGCTACTGATTAGGTCACCTGAAAAGGCAAAAGTACAGTTGTGGAAAATAAAGGTCCTTAACATCTCGGGACCACTGACAGTTGCAGAGCGCTTGCCATCTGGTCACGCAGAGGACTGGAACGTCTGGCGGTCCTTAAATCGATTGCGAACAGGAGTGGGCAGGTCCAAGGAAAACCTAGTCAGATGGGGTTATACTGATATTACCAGTATTAAGTGCGAATGTGGTGAAGACCAAATCATGAACCATTTGCTCGAGTGCTCTATGTGCCCATCATCCTGCAACAAAGATGATTTGTATCGAGCAACACCGAATGCACTTGAGGTTGCGAAATACTGGGCTAAATGTGTTTAAAGTTTCTAATTTGTACAATGTTTTAACTGTGTATTTGATGTTTATGATTCAAGAATAATTATAACTCGACTCGCCTGGAGGAATTAAACTACAGGCCCTCCCGAAAGCCAGTCCCAAGAGTTACCGTCATTTGATTTTGTATTAGTACAATATATCAACAAAGTATCTAGAAACCTATATGTGATATGGAATTGAACGCTAGATTACACGACATGCGGACCTACGAGGATGCGGGGAGTATTGAGTTAACAAGACGACCAACAGAAAGATAAGTGATACCATGCGAAGAGATTACTGGGGGAGAAAATGTATGAGGACAACAATCCCCAAAACGACTAGCCTTAAAGCTTAGATTGACAAAGGTGTATGAATAGTGTGTGTTGGCAGCCGAGAAGCAGTAACAGCATAGCTGTGTGACTTCGAACCTGGATGTCACCTGAGTAACAAATTCGTCAGAGAAATTTTAACTTTCCTAAATTTGTTCTAGTCAACTGATGGCGACGTGATTGTGAATTGGAAATGAGAAGAAACAACCGCAACTAAACCAAGACCTGACAGACCTCATACAATGACGGACAGGGACCGTCGAGCATTGCGGAGTGTGGTTGCAAAAAATCGTAAGAAATCAGAGGAAAGAACCACTCGTGGGTTCCAAACTGTTACCAGCAGTCCATAGTTAAAAAGAATATGGCATCAAAGTCGAGCTACTGTTCATAAACCAAAAATTTCTGTAGTTAGTGCTAAGCAACGCTTGAGGTGGTATAAAGAGCGACGCCAGTGGACAGTAGATGATTGGAAACGAATGATTTGGAGTGATGATTCACGTTATACCATTTGGCAATCCGATGGTAGGGATTCTGTTTGGCGAATGCATCAAAAGGCTACCTGCCATTATGTGTAGTGCCAACAGTAGAGTACAGAGGAGGTAGTATTTTGGTGAGGGGGCGTTTT
This sequence comes from Vandiemenella viatica, assembly GCA_031002005.1. Taxonomy (NCBI): domain Eukaryota; kingdom Metazoa; phylum Arthropoda; class Insecta; order Orthoptera; family Morabidae; genus Vandiemenella; species Vandiemenella viatica. Next base: position 30,571,847 of record JARYHS010009186.1, on the reverse strand, counting down.
TCGTGGTTAAGGACTGGTCGCCTTATTGACTTCAGACATTATAAATGCAGAAGGATATGAACACATTTTAAACCGGTGTTCGGTGATTCGTAACCAGGGCCATTACCGCGGATTTAAACATCCGGTGTTTCGCAACCTACGTCCTAAAAGTCGATATCGGCGTTTCGCAACCTGTGAAGCAGGTAAAATAAAACAAAATTTTGTGATTTCCTGAAAAATTTATTCTGTTGTCGAGAATCACGCGACCAGTCAATAAAACAACATCATATAAAATACAGATTTGATATTACCTCAGGTTGATCCTAACTCTGGTCGAAGTACCCATTTCTTTTACGAACGTGAGGTTGTCAGTCATAAGTTTTTTAAATTTTTTAATTAACTGGCAGTTTTCGTTGGTTACTGACATGCTTGGGCAGTAATGTAACTGCGTTGTGCGATTAATTTTTAACCTTGTTTCCACCTGGATGTCTCGCAGTACATCTAGCACATTCGGGTGGATGTAATAAAATTTCGAATCTGCAGCAAACAACCAAATGAAGCACTTCAGACAGTTATATCACGACTTCTACGCCAGCAAACAAAAAGTATGTAACATCAAGTAGGTACAGTTAAGGTTTCTTCTAGTGATTTAGGCGTTGTTCCGAGTTTCCTCACTCTCTGTCGATAAATATTGTCTGGAAGATTTGCTATGACATCGTGATCTACGTGGTCTAGTTCAGCAATGCCCTTTCTAATTATCTTGTTTGGTCGCGCCGAAATGTCGTCAATAGCCTTTAGTTTTACAGTAGTTCTGACCTAAAATAATAGAATGGTAGAATAAAATCCTAATCTTTCTCCAGTCACACAAACACAGGAATAATGTGGCTTTACACACCTGTAACTTTTCCATTAATATCGCCGTTGATCTTTTGCTCGACACAGATACTACTGGAGACGACATGGTGAAAACTGATAACTTACGTTGTGTGATAATGTGATGAAGAATAGACAGGCGAACAGAACTATGATCTCCTGTTTACCTTCCGCGAGTTGTGAATCACCGAACAACTCCTTCATTACTTGGGTTGCGAAACACCGGATCAATCTGACCGCCGAGGACAGTAGCAGGTTGCGAATCACCGCACGGCCATTTTAAATAACCAGTTTGGAGACGGTGATTATTTGTATATGCATGAAAATGTCACTGAGCTGTATCTGTGACGCAATGGTTTGTGGAAAATAATATTCCTGAATGACTGGTCTGTCCCAAATCACAAACTGAACTCAAGGGAACACCTTTGGGTTATATAAAAACTTCTCGCGTTTTAAGACACGTCAAACCGTTGAAACCCGAGAAGTTTTTATAAAGCATTGCCGCCGCGAGAACGTACATAGTTACCTTTGGGTTATGTTAGAACGTTGAATTTGTAACATGTCTAGCGTCTCAGGTTTCAGCTCTTGATGACATTCAGACACCTCATTGAAACTATCCCCAGCAGAGTCAAAGCCATCATGAAGGGAAAGGGCTGACCCATTCCATATTAATGTCCAATAATAGGGAACGAGACACGAGTAAAGCCTTTGTGCAGTTTCGGATAGTTGTTCGGATACTTTTCATCTTTTTTTTTTTTTTTTTTTTTTTTTTTGCTGTGGTCAGTCTTTCGACTGGTTTGATGCAATCCTCCATCCCTTCCTATCCTGTGCTAACCTCTTCATTTCTACATACCCCTTACATCCCACGTCCTCAATTATCTGCTTCATATATTCTAATCTCTGTCTTCCTCTACAGTTCTTACCTTCGACTCTTCCCTCCACTAACAAATTAACCAATCCTGTATGTCTCAAAATATGACCTACCAGCCTGTCTCTTCTTTCTGTAAGCTTCTTCCACAAACTTCGTTTCTCACCAATCATTTCCAAAACTCGTTCATTTCTTACTTTGTCTGTCCACTTAATTTTCAGCATTCTTCTGTAGCACCACATTTCAAATGCTTCAATTTTCTTTCTTTCCGGTATTCCTAAAGTCCATGTTTCGCTACCATAAAGTGCTGTGCTCCACACAAAGAGTTTAAAAAAGTTCTTTCTAATTCCTAGATCAATATTTGAAACTAAAAGGTTTCTCTTTTTCATGAAGGCTCTTTTTGGTAGCGCTATTCTGCTTTTAACATCATTCCTGCTTCGGCCATCGGTTGTTATTTTACTTCCCAAGTAACAGAATTCTCTTACTTCTCCTATTGCATCCGATCCTATTTTTATATTTAATCTACTAGTATTGGTATCATTTCTGCTACATTTCATCACTTTTGTCTTGCTTTGATTTATATTCAGTCCAAAAGTGATGCAAATAAAATGTAATATCTGAAAATTATGATTCAGAGCAGCGATATGAGGCGCTCGTTGGTGCTAGGAGGAATCCCTTATGTCCTGATGAACGCACGCTCACACCAGAAGTGGCCGACGGCTGAGCCAGCGTCGCAGCGCATGTTACCAGGGAGTGCGGATTGCGTAACACGGGATCTCGTGCTCTGTCGCTCCCACTAATGAGAAGCAGTTGGCTTAGTTAATATTCATTTAGATGGTAAGTAACGCGCACAGCGCCACATCCTGGACAGGTAAGACAGCGCCCAGAAATATGTCACCAGACGGGATAAACGCCAAGCGCGGCAGCTGCTGGGACAGGATGACGAGGAAACCTTGAGCCAAGACCCACTTCTCTTTATTACCTGCGTGCAAGGATACTACTGAGCGAGTATTTTCATCGTTCATCTTGGACATTTTCCAACGGTGACCGGGTCTACATGTAATTCATGTGTTTCTAAGGTATTCCGTCCTTAATTATTCATGGTCTTTCACCATTCACCATTTCACTCCTAATGTTCCTCTGTTTTTCGAACTTCTCCAATCCATTTGTTCTTTGGTTGTTCTCGGACCAAACTTGGTGGATGAGCAGTAACGATTTGGCCTTGTTTTCGGGAGGACGCGGGTTCGAATCACCGTCGGGCAATTCAGATTATCCATGGTTACCCTAATTCTCTCCAGCCGAATTCCAGGATTGTTCCTCAAACGCCCATGGCTGAATTACTTTCTGTTCCATTTCTCCGGCCTTTCTCCTCCTCTAATGACATCGACGTCGACGAGGTGTAAAGCCAGTAACAAGAAAAAGGGTGGAGGAGGTAGTCCTCGAGGTTCTTTTCTTTCCAGCTTCAAATTGCTCGTTTTCTTTGGTAATGGTCTTTTATTCATCCTCTTCATTTAAAAGAACTGTTGCATTCTGCCGAGTTTTCGTTTTGAACTTTGAAAGTTCTTTCACTCAACCGAAAGTAACTACAACGTTCCCTACCTGTGTTATACACAGTAATGTTTTATCTTTCAATCAGTGCGTCTGTCCCCAGACGCCAAGGTAGGGCACCTCAGCAAGCCCGCACTGCTGCCAGGGTCGAGGCTATTTCTCGCTGCCGCGTGTATTACTGTCTGTAATCTGAGATTTCTTACGTAACCAAATAGTCTTGAGGCACTATTATTTGGCGACGGGACCATCTGCCGTCCTGGAATAATAGAAAATAACACTTTTTCCTTGTTCCAGAAACTGAAAAACGCTCAGAAATGTGGTCGTTATTCGTGTTTCGTTTCTAGCAGGAAAATCTGTAAAAACGACCGCTAAATGACACTGTTTTAACACCATGTTAACCTGCTGTGTCTTCACTGTCTCAAATACACTCTAAAAATTGTTTTCGCTTATTCAGTCATGTTCTGCTACCTTCACTGCCCTATCATGTGAAGTAGTAGATAGAAAACACACCACCAAAAGCCGATGTCGTGTTGTTGCAGTAACCACATGATCTACTATTTCACCTGATGAAGAAGGCGAAGATAACTGTCGAAACGTCGAGCATGGCAGAACTTACCGAGCTGAACACCCGAGAAGAGTTTTTAGAAGCTGTACACCAGAAAGATTCAGTTCTCATGTGATATGTTTCCTACTTCCAAGTTAATAATGTACACACATAATCGACAGCAAGCCTTAGAAACGAGTGCATGAGCCGTACTGTGTCTCGTCATCAGTCGATCCACAAGTTTTTTATGTCGGAGGACTTAGCGATATTTTACAGGAACGACAGAGCCACCTCGAGCGACGACCAAGTGTTTCGGTGCGACTCATGATAAACATCAGACTAGGTCCGTCAAGCAGTGGGGCAAAGCGTAGCATACATATTGACGGCTACGTTCCACCGGTAGATATGCGACCATAACAAACGTAGACTGTGCTAGTCGTCGAGTCTTTGCTATTTCGTGTCGTGTCTTTTTTTTTTTATCTCAGTCGGAACTTTCTTGAATGGAAATCTTTCACCAATTTGGAAAATTTATTTATTGAAAAGCAGCTTAAGTAGATTGTTACAGAGGAACCAGATAGAGCGTAGATAGAACGTAGCCTTAAATATTTTACTCGGTGATAAGATCTTCGAAATTTCCCGATCAGCGAAATTCTATTTTATAGCTGCGACTATTCATTGGAAGGCTTCTTATAGACACACAAAAAAGTAAGTTTGGTGTTGTAGGCTGGGATTTCCCCGAAAGGAACGGAAGCCATATACATCTGTCGTGGCTATTATAAACAAACCCGGCAATACTACAGTTTAACGTAGAATACGAACCAAGGAAGCATTCTGTCATACTTCATATACACAAATCAGGCTTTTGTGGAGGTGATGGTTGGGTTAAGGACTTTGAAAATTCCAGCCTAGACAGGGATTCGAAGTGGGGAAAAATTTTGTTCGATATGTCCACCAATTTTATTGATGAAAACAACATATCACGAAGATGTTGGCTATCTGTCGATCTATATAAAGCACCCAACACCTGTAAAGTATCTAACCCTAACGTTGTGGTTGGTCAACAGCAGTCGCTGATATTACTGAGGACTTCCTAGTAAGAGAAGTGTCTGCTAACACGAGAGTAGTCGATAGTGGAAGAGACAGGGGAAAGAGAGTACACAGTCGTCGAGAAGGAAAAGCCTCTACCATAATACACAGACGGAAAAAAAAAATCCCAACACCAAGAAAGACTTGTGTTAGATAAACGAAATTTGGTAGGCGTGTTTATACATCTGAAAGATGACATCGATTCAAATTTCGCGCTTCGCGCATAAGTGTGGCGCTAGTAGCGCTACTCAGAGCTTGCAAATCAGGTTTGCTTTAAATACGCGCTGTAAAGTTTGTGAACGTTATTTACCGCTGAGATTTGACATAGTGAGTTGATGTTAGCCAAGAATGCCTTTAAGAAGACGAAGAAGCCATTATCAACAGCTCACCGAGTTTGAACGAGGTCGTGTAATAGGGCTACGAGAAGGTGGATTTTCTTTTCGCGATATTGCAGAAAGACTTGGCCGGAATGTATCCACTGTGCATGATTGTTGGGTGCAGTGGTCAAGGGATGGTACTGCCTCAAGAAGACCGGGTTCCGGGAGGCCACGTGGCACTACTGAGAGGGAAGACCGCCGTATTCGGCGTACAGCTGTGGCGCATCGTACTGCGTCTGCGGCAGAAATTCGAGCTGCAGTTGGTACCACAGTGACACAACGAACTGTTAGAAATCGGTTACTTCAAGGACAGCTCCGAGCCAGGCGCCCTGTAGCGTGCATTCCACTGACTACAAGCCATCGCCGTTTGCGACTCCAGTGGTGTCAAGCTAGAGCTCATTGGAGGACGGAGTGGAGATCTGTTGTGTTTTCTGATGAAAGCAGGTTCTGCCTTGGTGCCAGTGATGGCCGAGTGTTGGTCAGAAGGAGGCCAGGGGAACGCCTGCAACCAAACTGTCTGCGGCCTAGACACACTGGACCTACACCTGGAGTCATGGTCTGGGGAGCAATTTCCTATGACAGCAGGAGCACTCTTGTGGTTATACCAAACACACTGACTGCAAATTTGTACGTCAGTCTGGTAATTCAACCTGTAGTGCTGCCATTCATGAACAGCATTCAAGGGGGAGTTTTTCAACAGGATAACGCTCGCCCTCATACCGCTGTTGTCTCGCAACGTGCTCTACAGAGTGTCGACATGTTACCTTGGCCTGCGAGATCACCAGATCTGTCTCCAATTGAACACGTATGGGATATCATTGGACGACAACTCCAGCATCATCCCAGTATTGACAGCACAAGTACAACAAGCATGGAACTCCATACCACAAAGTGACATTCGAAACCTGTATGACACAATGCATTCACGTTTGCAGGCTTGCATTCAAAATTCTGGAGGTTACACCGGCTATTAATTTAACAGTATTTCACATTTGAAATGCATTTTCTTGAGCTTAAATTAACCTGTGATCTTGAAAATTTAATCAATTAAACATGTTAACTTGACAAATGCATTGTCCAAATTTCATTACTCTACAATAATTTTTTCTTGGTGTTGGGATTTTTTTTTCCGTCTGTGTAGTACTGGCTGAGCGTGTTGACTCCAATGAACGGAGCTACTAGAGTGTTTGAAAGAGAAGGTGATGAACTGGCTACAGATCTCGAGGAGGCTTGCCTTAAATTTCTCGCCTCGTTAGCAGTTTTTTTCGTTTCGAAAGTGACGGAAGTGGCTGTCTGGCAGGCAGGTTGTGCGGCGCCATATTGTTTGATGTGAAGCTGTGTGGCGAGTCTCTAATTACACCGGACTTGCCAGCTGCTAATTGGTCTGCTTGGGCGTGGTTGCGCCAGCTCTTTATTAATAACCTCACTACCGGCATTAACGAATCTGCGTGTTGAAAAACGCCACAGCTCTTACGGGCGTTTCACGGACTTAATACGGAGGTTGGGCCGGAATTGTATGACATGGAGATGATGTAATTTCCGTTTAAATTTATTGACTAACCTGCGAATTTCATTTACTACTGCATTGACTTTTTTCTTATAGCATTGTGTCTTTTACGATGTCAAGGTAACTAGAGGCGAGAGAGGATAGGGGCACAAGGAACGGAAAGAAATTCGTCCATGGCTTTTTATACGGTACTATGCCGGCATTAGCCAGCAGTCATTTCAGTAAACCAGTAAATTCAGGAATCTGGATGGCCAGACGTCTCCCCGAATCCCCGGCTTGAGTGTTATCGCTCACATACGGATGTGGGTGACAGCCCTGAAATTTGGGTTGCATGCCCTATCTAGAATAAAACTGCTGGTGTCCTGATCGTAAGGTATTGCATAATAGTAAACACGCGTTTTGTGACTGCTTGCTTTAGCTCTAACGAGAGTATGACATACTTGGGCTACGGATGTATGAGAAACAGTCATCCTTTCTGCTTAAATTTATTGGATAATATTCGAGAATTAACTTCGATTCATGATTAGAGTGAAATTCTTCTTCTAGACTACGGTTTGTGAAAATTGTAACACCTAGTGGGAGACATGATCACAATGAGATCTGTCTGTCTCTAGACGTGGTGTCATGGAATTAAAGAAAGTCTAGATTTGGTGCTGGTCAACACACTGTTACTTGGTTTGTCGGCTCTTCCACAAAGCATCTACAGTGATTTCAGGAGGACCAGAACGAATAAGTTGCGGACTGACCATATCCCAGACATGTTTGATGGGTGACATATCAGGCCAGGGAAGCAGTACTACCCGTCGTTTGGTTTACGCGTCCTCACCATTGTTCTGCTGAAATATGCCCATCTGAAAGTTCCTGTAGGAATTTCATTACCTCTAGCTCTAAGCCCTCCCTGATGTAGCGGTTGCTGTTCAAATTGTCCTCAGTGCGGGAGGCGAGATCGCATTTGTATCCACTGGTGCCTCAGTGCATCACTCTGGCGTTTGTCCACCGTTTTCCAGTGACGGCGTTCGCGTGCCCATTGCAGTATAAGGCGTTGGTGGTTTCTGGTCAATGGAAGTAGGCGCAATGACATGTGTGCCACCAGTCCAGCCATTAGCAGGCGAAGCGTCGTCGCAAACATTTTCACTCCCATTGCATCAACTAAGAAAATATCAATACTTCGTCTCCCTAAAAATTAGAGTCGGGTAGATATGCAGAAATTTCATCAGAAATGGCACTGCATCAGAGAGAGGGAGTACATGAATTAATGTGAAATTCCTGGTTCCTGTCGGAATATTAACAGGTTATTTATCACCAGGAAAGCTCCTTTGCTTATTTGAAAATCGCTGTAATCATTCCATGATTCGGATTTCACGTTTAATTTTAAATCACCGATTATAAATGAAAACACTTTTGTGTCAATATCAATAGATTTGAAAACGGTGGTAGGGTTACCTCCATAAACAGGGTAACAATAGCTATTCTCATAGTTATGTGGAACCATTAACTACAGTTCACGTCACAAAAAAGTGTAAATGGAGCTATTCCTGACCACCATGTAACTGCCTTAACCATAAGTCGTAAGTAGAATGTAGTTTAATATTGGTTAGTTATGTATATTAATATTGTAATTTTGTTAACACCAACATGTACGAGTATATATGTCCACAGTCACTGACGATGCCCCATTCCACAAGGGTGAAACGCGTCTGAGCCTATATCAATAAAACCAGTTGCTAATAGACGGTGTTTTCATTTATAATTGTGTTACAAGCAACTGCGGAAGGATGGCCAATATACCATATATTAAATCACCGAGGAAATGATCCGGCAGCTCCACATCCGTAAACTGGTTTAGAATACACATTTCGGGAGGATACAACCAATTTTCTAGTTATAAACGATGCCTTTTCTCAATCTTTCTTTCTTTTTCTTTTTTTTTGTCAGCTTCTAAAAGAAGATAAAATGTATTTCAAGTCCCGCACCTTTACTTGCTCTGTGAGGAGGGATGGTTGGTGGTCGCCATATATTTGTTTCTCGTCAAGGTAGCCAAACTGTGATCTTCGAGGAGATTTTAATTGAATCTTCTGTCTTGTTACTTTTGTTAGCTCTGTTACCACAGACATACTTTACATTTATATACTTTATATTTACTTTATATTTCGTGATAATATCGCTCTGTTTTCTGCATATTTATTAGCTTTTTTAATTTTTTGTCTGCTTCCAGTCGAATTCCAAAGGATGCGGGTTCAAATCATCACCTGCCATATAGATTTTGTCATTCCCTGGTTTCTCGAAATGCCGGGATGGTTCGTTCAGACGGTTAGGGCCGAATTTTTTTTCGACCCTTGCTACTCTCCTACCTCTCACTCCAACCCTTTTCCAGTTCTAATAACCTTGACATCGACGAGTCGTGAAACCCTGGAAGAAACGTGGCGATTTCGCACGGTATTTTCTGTAGTCTTATTAAGTTCATATCGTCAATGTCGCTGGCGTAGATGTGCTGGAACATCGTTCACATGAATGTTGCAAATCAGACGTGCGTTTAACTACCGTCTTTACCGTTGCCATGCATAGCATATAATCTAAAAATTGGTATTCTTAAAAACACTCTGGTGGTATTACATGCTTCATGTATCCACATATTAGAAGTGAAATTTCTCTTTGCTTCAGCCTTTCACAACTTTTTTTTTTTTTTTTTTAATACCTTCGCTCTACATTTTTTCATAATTATTACCACTTTTTATGATATTCAAGGTATAGTGTGGGTATAGATACAATATGTCAACAGTGATAACAGTATTGCTTTTTATAGTAGAATGTATTTCGTTCGAAGTTGTACCGCTTGTGTTCCTGAGCAGAATCCGCAATTTTTAGTTGAGCAGTACACTAACTTATAACCCATCCTGGATAGTATCACGGGCTTTTATTACTTAAAGATTTCTCTGCGAAAGAATTCAATATATTTTGTGTAACTATGTATAAAGGACGTGTTATATGATTTATCTTCCGACTGAGCAAGGAAACTCAATGCATTAAGTAACACCCGTAGTACGTTTAGATGGTTATCAATTCCATTAAAGTTTGTTCAAACACCGCAAGGGTAACGTTCACGTTAAACACCCTTAATGCTCGTTAATTTCGCTGTATTTAATTAGTATTAAGATTTAGGGAAGCGACGTTTACTGCTAGCAGAGCCGGTAATTTTCAACTGGGGCAAAGAGGGTGAGCTAATCTCTCTTCTCAGTGTACTTTTGTCTTGTTCGTTCCCAGCGCTGTTTGCAAAGTAATTACAGGACAAACTGAAGAGTCACAGATTACTACTGGTACTCCAGAGACATCAGTTCTTCCCTCGTTGTTCCGATAGAATTCATATCCCAAAACACTCTCGTCTGACACCAAAAACAGGTTTTTTTTTTTTTTTTTTTTTACTTCTTAATGTCTCTTAATAGTGAGGTCTTTAAAGACGGGAAAGAATGGGGGGCAAGGAATGAGAAGGAATTCGGCCATGGCCTTCTGAAGGAAGCATCCTGGCATTTGCCTGGAGTGATTTTTGACTGCCGGCAATGAAACAGCATTTTTGTATTATAACTGGATTTTAGTAACGGAATCGCTAAGAGTTCAATGATTGGAAGCTACAAGTGATTTCCATTTTTTCCCGTTGTACGTAAGTTTAGGCCTACTAACGTTGATAGTGTTGTAATTGTACTGTCAGTAGCAAGACAGCATTGCACTGTTGCTAAATTTACCACTTTTAAGATTTAGCAATTATGTCCATATTAACGTGTAACAGTTTTTTTGATGTTGCTAGCTTACATCAAATTAGCGAGTAATCAAAACCAAGAGTCAAATAAACTGGTACACCTGCCTACTATGGTGTAGGTCCCGCGAGCACGCAGAAGTGCCGCAACGGAATGTACTCGATTAATGACTGATGTAGTGTTGGAGGGAATTGACACCGTGCATCCTGCAGGGCTGTACATAAATCCGTAAGAGTACGAGGGGGTCGAGATCTCTTCTGCAAGTCATCCCAGATATGCTCAGTAATGTTCATGTCTGGGGAGTTTGGTGGACAGCGGAGGCGTTTAAACTCAGAAGAGTGTTCCTGGAGCTACTATGTAGCAATTCTGGACGTGTGGGGTGTCCCATTGTCCTGCTCGAGTACACAATGGACATGAATGGATGCAGGTGATCAGCCAGCATGCGTACGTACTTGTCACCTCTCAGATTCGTATCTAGACGTATCAGGGGTCCCATGTCAATTCAACTGCACACGCCCTACACCATTACAGAGCCTCCACCAGCTCGAACAGTCCCCTGATGACATGAAGGGTCAATGAATTTAAGAGGTTATCTCCATAACCGTACACGTCCATCCGCTCTATACAATTGGAAACAAGACTCGTAAAACCAGGCAACATGTTTCCAATCATCGACAGTTCAATGTCGGTGTTGACGGGCACAAGCGAGGCGTCAAGCTTTGTGTCGTGCACCCAGAAAGAGTACACGAGTGGGCCTTCAGCTCCAAAAGCCCATACCGAAGATGTTTCGTTGAATGGTTCGCACGCTGACACTCTGTTGATAGCCCAGCTTTGAAATCCGCAGCAATTTGTGGAAGGGTTGCACTTGTGTCACGTTGAACGATTCTCTTCAGTCGTCGTTGGTCCCTTTCTTGCAGGATCTTTTTACAGCAGCAGCGATGTCGGAGATTTGATGTTTTAGTGGATTCCCGATGTTCAAGATGCACTTGTGGAATGGTCGTACAGGAAAATCCCCACCTCATCGCTACCTCGGAGATGCTGTGTCCCATCTCTCGTGCGCCGACTACAACACCACTTTCAAACTCACTTAAATCGTGATAACCTGCCATTGTGGCAGCAGTAACTGATCTAACGCCTGCGCCAGACACCTGTTGTCTTATATAGGCGTTGCCGACCGCAGCGCCGTACTCTGAGTGATTACATATATCTTTGTTTGCATAGACATACCTATACCAGTTTTTTTTTTTTTTTTTTTTTTTTTTTTTTTTTTTTTTTTTTTTTTTTTTTTACTGTACTGTATATATCGAATATACAGTTTCTTTGATACAGTACTATTTTGGTCTATTTGCTCAAGTGCGTCTGTATAACCCTCTTTGAAACACTGCTGGATTTCGTATTTAATAGACAGAGCAGAAACCTAAATTAAATTTTATGTAATCTTTCTCACATCTGATTAAAAATTCTGCCAGAGCTACACTGCTTGGCAAAAAAAGTGAAGCACCCAAAGGGGATAAGGAATCGAAACGAAACTTCCTGGGTTGGGAGGATATGTGACGTTATAAAATCGAGTCAAATTTACATTGAACTTGGCAGCATTTGCTCACTTAACACTACCTCAGGTCTGGAGACATACAGTGGCTCAGTTAGGGAGGTATCTTAAAGCCGAAACTGTCGCATGAGAGGACGCAGGATGTCCGTGACGTAACGTTAGTCACTACCAGCCAAACCTGAAGTCATTCCAAATGGCTCCCCACACAATGACACCGCTGGGCTTCTCCAAATTTTAGAAGTATGGGACGTCTCCTTTGGTCTCCATTATACTCGTCGCGGATAATACTTCGAGGTAGCGCAAAATCGCTGAACGCAATGAATGGACCTTGCATTCTGTTCAGCGATGAATCACGGTTCTGCAATCATTAATTAATTCACGCAGAGAGACTGTACAGTATTGATTAATCGGTTTTAGCGAGCCTGTTGAGTGGATGATTAAAACTAGGTCCTTGCATCTAGGAACGCGCGTTCAACCTTCCAGATTTCGGTTTTGTATAATATCTGCAGTTAAACGCCAGAGTAGTTCTTTCAAATTTCTTCCTCTTCCTTTCCATCACCTCCTTCCATGCTCTGGCCACCTTATTGTTGAAGAGCCCTATGTCAGCAACCCATGGCAGTACAGTTTTAGCGATTTGTTCGCTGGGGGATCTCTTGCCTCGGGACTTTTACTTGTTTTAGTCTATTTCATAGATATTTGTCATGTAGATGGTGTTAGAAATACGATAGAGCCAGTAACAATGATATGAATTTGATGAGATTAATCTTCCAATTAACTTGATTAATACTCCAAAGCAAAAGGGTCGATTTGCAGTACTCTACCGAGTTTGGAGGTTTGGTGGATCAAGAAGACGCTGGCAAATGAAGCTGGAAGATTATACCAATTTACCTATATCAGTATAGCAAGTAGTGCGAGTGGCTCGTTGCTTAATGTAAAAAAGAGTCTGAGTGGTGACACTACGGCCTGGTATTCGGGAGGATGTGAGTTCGAAACCCCGCCCAGATATCTAGGTTTAAATTTTTCATGAGTTCCCTCAAGAGATTCAGGTGAATGTCGAGATGGTTCCTTTAATAGGTCATTACCAAATTCCTTATCGACGATCTGTAAAACCCCAAGAAAAATAAGTTTATAATAAAATTTTTAATTCTCCTGAGTCATTTCAATAATTGTTTTAACTATGAATATTTAATATTTTATCTCTGGTGACACCAGTAGCAGCTGTTATACATTTCACTGTTTTTTCAGTTGTTTCAGCTATGTTACGACCTTAGAAACTTTTGACTGATATATGTTAATGTTGAAAATTGTGGTCTTACTACTCTGACTCAATTAATAATATTGGACTCTTATAAAGTGACTTAAGATAAGCGGATCTTGCGTATTTGGAGGTCCTAATGTCAACTAAGATAATTAAATGTATGGTGTTAGGTACCTGGTGGGTTTTATATAATGAAACGATTAGTCCAAAATACACTTTCAGATTTATCTTTGTTTATTTCTAGAAGACATCACACTCCAAAGATACTGGTAGCACATATAAACAAAAGCTCCAGCGATTAAGACAATACTGCTATACACTCTCACAGCACTGAACTGCTCACTACAAACATAAAACGGCTGTTGTTCCAAACTCATCTCTGTCGACCGCTTATATAAGTTCCATAGAAAATTCCAGAATATTACAAAGGCTTCTGACAGATGTTTCTCAAACTCTATCAATGTTTAAAAATTATAAACATATTAAAAACAATCAAAATCAATTGCAATCATTACGAAATGCTCAGAAATGAAACTTAAAGATATTTACACACAAAATTATCCACAGAACTCAGTTTAAACTGTCGTAAATTGTCCTTTAAACATCGTAGCTCACCTCAATACTTGGAATTACAAATATTTAATCAATTTTTCTTGCATAGTTCTGTCCTTGAACATATTAAATAGTATTTACATAATTTCTTTCAGTTTACACCAATTCACAATCAGTTGCAAGGAAAACATAGAAAATCATATTAACTCAACCCCTAGCTTGCTACAAATGATTCATTGAGGGCTGTTATTATGGGCTGGCTGCAATTGGTCTCCTGATGTAAGACTGGATGCCGATGCAAAACTGGAGTGTTTTTATTTTTATTATAATGCGTTCATCCATTATCCGAACATCAACTCTACAGACAATAGAATAAATCTAGGAAACCTTCCATAAGGACGACGACTGCATTGGATGAAGCGCATAATGTTGCGTGGCCCAATCTGAGGGCATCGAGTCAGCCTCAGGCAGATCAATGGTTACCCACTGACAATCTGAACTGGCGAACATGGAGAGCGTCACACATGCTGATAAGATTTAGGCGGAACGATGGGTATTCTAGGAGGATGCCGTTATCTGAAGGATCCAAGCCCTATGTATGGATATGGAGTGGAGCAGACCAGCCAGCACTTATACAATTTCCCGCAGTGCTGAAGAATCTGCACTTGTGACAACGCTGTCAAAATAACTGACTTTTGGTCATTTGTAATTTGAACGATTGGAGCTTGATCTTGAATGCTGTTTTTTTTTTTTTTTTTTTTTTAGTTTATAGTTATTAACTGCCTGTGTTTTGCTAACCATTTTACCAGCAACGCTTTTGACACAAGATAAATAAATGCGGTACGTATAAAAAGAGAAAATTGTAGCATTGCCTGTGTACTAGTGTGTAATCCTTTTTTCTGTTTAGCAAAATCGTACTTTCGAGGTGGAATCTACTGTGTATTCCAGACTCCACAAACTGGTAACTGAAAATTACTTAGTCATTGTGAGAGGTTTTCTTGTTGTCCCCCTTCGTTTCCTTTGGTATTCTATACGTTGTGGGCTAAATCAATTCAACAATTCGCCCACAAAACAACATGTGATAGTACCAGCGTGATTCTGTTTTAAAGGATATGGTACTGATGGAAGTTTTCACTGACTAATGCATTCAAATTATATTCCATTTTATCAAAATTAAATTAGGTGTACACCTGTTGTTGAGAATTAAATTAATTTTTGTTTGGACATATTATCAATAAAATATTATTGATGATTGACATTGCCGATATGTGGAATTGGCATCAATGAGATTTTCTATAGGGCGACATTGGTGCTTATCAATACCATATCGTCGGGATTACGATTTAGCAGAAGGCGCCGAATCTGCTGCCTGCAGTCGGTCGACACGATGATTCCATTTTCTGACAGCCGTTGGAGATTCACGGATTCACGTCCACTCGGTTCCCAACATGGAGCACAAGAGCCTCCTCATACCGCACCGGCACTAGTCGTCGCACACCTCTTCCTGCAGGCTGGCCACGCAGTCACCACACAGCTCGCAATCCACTGTACCATCCTCACCACGTCACTCTGGCTGCAAGCGGTGCTCCTTCACTGAGGGCTACCCGGCCAAGGTCACATTCTGGAAAGCAGGCGGGCAAGTACCGTTACTCTATTGTTCGCACCGTCATATGTGCGAGCTATATGTCCAGCTTTTCGCAAATATGTTTCGACGTAGTGTTTCAATACACTACAATATAGAAACACTAAAAATTTATACAGTATGATACACTGTTTCTTGACCACACTACATGTGTGCGTCTTCCGCTGTCAATGCCAACCCACTGTTACTCATTACATCACAGTCGAGAATCTCCTCACCCTCTCAAGCGGATGCCGATCACCGATCCAGCTGTCCAGAAATCATACCTATATCTGACTTCTAGCTGCCTTCCCACACAGCCTGGCTTTATTACTGAAAATATTTATTCTCAAGTCAACTAAACAAAACAGTCCGTTCATGAAACATCAGATACAAAATTTTAGGTAGACCTTATACATATAAGTCACAGTATTGTACTAATGGTGCCCGGTGCCTAGGCAGCAGGACTAACCGCAGTCCAGGATTGCTGCCCCTACTGTGCTGGAGCCAAGTTATCCCGCTCCTTGTCACGCCCGGACTAGCAGCCCCTTGTCTCCTTGCTCTAACCTCGTTACAGAATATCGCAGTCGGGCCCCCGGCTAAAAGCCTCTGCGGTAACTCGCTTCTGAAGACATTACCTGCCGGGAAGTGGACAGCAGTTAGTATGCAGTCGGCAGCACCAACATTTAAGACCCCAGTAATGCAGCCACTTCAACGTTTAGAATTACAGTAAAAGTCCGGTTATCCGAGTTCCGATTATCTAAGTCGCCGGATTAACCGAGGCAAATTTTTTAAATATGATCGGGAGGTTTTATTAAGATATGGAATATTCATCCAACTAGAGTGTGTATGATATTAAGCGTGGTACTGTAGCGCTTGCGTGTATCGCCTGTTGCTGTGTCAAGTATGAGTCACGTCTACTGGCTGTTATTAGGCAACTTTGAAAGAAGTAGACAGATTCACTAAAAATATAGTATCAGTGAAAGATGCAGTTTGTTGGTCAGCCATGGTGTGGGATGAAGTAAAACACGAAGCGCTTCAACGATCATGGAGGAAACTTTTTGGTATGGAAAAGCCTAAAAAGGACGATCTAGCTCAACAAGATGTCAATGAACTGACACAGTTATCCAACCAACTTCCAGTCGTAAAAGAAATTAACAATAAAGATATGCAAGAGTGGTTGTTGGATGACTATCAAAATCAGCTTAACGATGATGAAATTGTTAATATTGTTGTCAGCGGACAAGGTTAAGAAGATGAAGAAGATAAAAATGAATCTGTTCCAAAAATTTCTCATGCTGAAGGTTTAAAAAGAATAGAAGCAGCACTTGAGTATACTGAGCAACAGGAAGAAAGCACAGCAGCGGACATAATGATGCTACAGCGTTGGCACTATACTTCCGCTAAGAAGAGAAACAAAATTATGACACAGAAGACAAAGACTTTTTTGGCAAGTGATCGTAATTAATGTACAAAAATGAACTTTATCGCTTCACAAATTAGTTTTACACTATGAATAAATTGTATTATTTTAGTTTCAATACGTTTTTGATTCATTGTAACCTCTCCCCTTGACCTCCGGTTATCCGAGTTTTTCGTTATCCGAGGTGGTCCCGGTCCCGTTTACCTCGGATAATCGGACTTCTACTGTATTCAAATTATATTGACCTGGGATATTGCATACGTGAAACAAAGAAAGAATTGTACTAACTTTCTAGTAGACTTTGTGAGGTATACAACCTCACATTTGTGTGATTTTACATTAATTAAGCAATTTTTTTATTTAATAAATTGTAATGGTGTGTATTAACTCGGAATTTTTAAGTTCAAAGGACAAAGAATAATTGTAGACAATGTGGCGTTACAGTTTTATAAAGTTAGTAGTAGAGATTTAGCAGGAGCTCGAGCTGGAGTGTAGATAAGATAATACAATGAGCAGATCTACAGCAAGTGTGCTGATTTAGCGTCAATATGTATATTTACGTGACCGCAGTCATTTTGGAAAGTGAAAAAAACATTAGATTTTGGCAATTCAGAATGGAATTTGGCCTAAAATGATATAATTTTACCACCGTTACCGGAAAATGACTAAGAGATATTTTACATTCTTGATTTTTGCTGAATAACAAATTTGGATGCCCAGCCAACGGGGGTTTCTTCAGTCATACATTACAACCTCCACTGGTATAGGCATGCATATACAAACACAGAAATATGTAAACACTCAGAGTATGGCGCGGCGGTCGGCAACGCCTATATAAGACAACAGGTGTCTGGCGCAGAAGTTAGATATCTAACTGCTGCTAAAATAGCAGGTTATCACGATTTAAGTTAGTTTGAGCGTGGTGTTATAGTCGGCGCACGAGAGATGGGATACAGCATCTCCGAGGTAGAGATGAGGTGGGGATTTTCCCGCACTACCATTTCACGAGTGCACCGTGAATATCGGGAATCCGGTAAGACATCAAATCACCTACATCGCTGCGGCCGGAAAAAGATTCTGCAAGAACGGGACCAACAACGACTGGAGAGAATCGTTCAACGTGACAGAAGTTCAACCCTTCCTCAAATTGCTGCGGATTTCAATGCTGGGCCATCAACAAATGTCAGCGTGCGAACCATTCAACGAAACATCATCGATATGGGCTTCCGGAGCCGAAGGCCAACTCGTGTAGCCTTGCCGAGTGCACAACACAAAGCTTTATGCCTCGCCTGGACTCGTTAACACCGACATTGGACTGTTGATGATTGGAAACATGTTGCCTGGTCTGACGAATCTCGTTTCCAATTGTATCGAGTGGATGGACGGGTACGGGTATGGACACAACCTCATGAATTCGTGGACCCTGCATGTCATCAGGGGACTGTTCGAGCTAGTGGAGGCTCTGTAATGGTGTGGGGCGTGAGACCCGTGATACGTCTAGATACGACTCTGACAGGTGTTACGGACGTTCGCATCCTGGCTGCTCACCTGCATCAATCCATGTCCATTGTGTACTCCGACGGACTTTGGCAATTCCAGCAGGACAATGCGACCCCCCACACGTCCAGAATTGCTACAGAGTGGCTTCAGGAACACTCTTGTGAATTTAAACACCTCCGATGGCCACCAAACTACCCAGACATGAACATTATTGAGCATATCTGGGATGCCTTGCAACCTGCCGATCAGAAGAGATCTCCAACCCCTCGTACTCTTACGGATTTATGGATAGTCCTGCAGGATGCATGGTGTCAATTCTCTCCAGCACTACTGTATACATTAGACGAGTCCATGCCACGTCGTGTTGCGGCACTTCTGCGTGTTCGCAAGTGTCCTACACGATTTTAGGCAGGTGTACCAGTTTCTTTGGCTCGTCAGTGTAGTTTAAAATACGAAAGGTCACGAACTTTACGGTCAGGCATTGTTTGCCACCTACCTCTGTAGAAGTGTTGGGTTGATTGAAATTGTATTTGTGAAGCGTCTTCTGTGAGTTAGCTCAGTTGATTATGTTTTCTGAGGATTTATTTTCGTAGAGGTCCTGAGGACTGTTGCTGAGCGTAGGAGAAAGCCGCCAGTGAGATGTTGTGGTGTCCAGCAGTGCGTCAGTGTTGCGTACTCTCCCCTCGCCCGCGCCTGCTAACGACCTGTGTCGTTAGCCGGCTGGCCGGGGTCAGATTCCACTGGGCAGGACCCTGCTGGGTTGGGCTCCGCTGGACTCGTTATAGAACTTCCGTCAGCTGCGAACTACTCCACTGATGGAGCCATCACGTAGCTCTGGCTACAACTGCAGGCTTTCAACTCCGCTAAATACGCTTTTCACTGTAATCTTGTGTAATATATCTCAGCAAACCAACCATGAACAGAAAGATCGTTTTGAAGTTGATACATCATTAAAATTTGTTGCGTGCTGAGAACACGTTTTATACCCTACGATAACAAAATTGGGGGATTAAGTTTTCTATTAGTTCTCGGTAACCAATGATCAAAGATTTTGTTAAGCTTTGCCAGATCTGTAGAAGAACTGGGTTATGTTATTTTGGGTTCGTTCCACCACATCTGATTTTTTTTTTCTGTTACGTCTCTCGACTGGTTTGATGTAATCATCTCTTACTAAGTTAAGCTGACATACCCATTACAACCTACGTACTCATATATTCTAAACTCCGGCTTCCGCTACAGTTCTTACCTTTGACCAATAGCAAACTAACTAATCCCTCATGTCTTAAAATATGACTCACCTTATATCGCTTTTTTTGTGGGAGTCTTTCAGAAACGTCTTTCATTGCTCATCATTTCGAAAAGTTTTCGTTTTGTGCCTTATCAAAAATTTAATTTTGAATATTCTTATACTACACCACGTTTCAAATAATTAAATTATACTTCTTTATGGTATTTTTTGGTGCATGCTTCATTCGTTATATACAGTTTAAGTGGGTGCTTTATGAATTCGAGATTATTGTGGTAATTGACTCTTTCCTGGCGTATTGCTGATAGAAATTCTTGCCTGGTGTTCAGCCGGACAAGTTCTTCTGCCATACACGGCATTGGAGGAAGCTGTCAAATCGTCTAGAACACCCCGAACAATATTTACGAAATTCATGTTTGAAACTAAAAGATTTCAGGAAGGTTCTTTCTTTAGTGCCAGTTTTTAAATCGGTCTTTGCTTCAGGCGTTAATTGTAATTTTGGTATCTAAATAAGAGAATTATCTTACATCTTTTGTCATACCTGTTCCCATTTTCATATTTAAACTTCTTTTTTTTTTTTTTTTTGGTATCAGTTCTGCTACATTTCATGACTTATGTCTTGCTTTCGGTTATATTTAGTCCACATTCTTCGCCAAGTATTTTATTTTTGCCGTTCAGCAATTTCTCAATATCCTCATGCAGTTCTCCTAACAGGACAATGTCATCAGTAGCGTTCGGATCTTTATGACCAAAAAATAGAGAAATATGCAGGCAAATATGACCTTAAATGGATAAATATGACCTAACATTTAAATTTACTATACATCAAAACATATTCAATTATACATCGTTAATTTTATTTAGTAGTTTCGCTTTCTTGTAGACAGCATAATTAGCTTCTGTGCACTCGCTGCACCATTGAAAAATTAAATTTTAAATCATTTTGTTGAAGTCACTTTAATTTCAGATAATTTACATAATACCACTCTTTCGTTACTATTTAAACATCCTCTCTAAATTTCCTTACGTAACTTCGCACTTTCAGAAAATTTTATTTTTGTTATGGCGGTAGTTTGCTCACTAATCCACTGCAGATTTAACAATGACTGAGGATATTTCATTGAGATATTGACTGACCCGGATCGAAACAGGCATGCTGCTGCTGCATTGTCGAGATTAAAAGGCGGGTGGAACATTATGTTCCCAGAGTGACAATAACGTATACCTTTAATTCTTGACTGTTGAATTCTGACCACAGTGAAAATTAGTTTTTTCCCCCCTACTTGTATAGCAGAAGTTCAGTTCTGTGAATAATTATCTTAATCTCTCTCATCTATATGTATTGAATTCCCAGTGCTAACTACCAGATTTTTCCTCAAAATATGAGCATAAGGCCATAAACATTATCGAAATATAACAAAAACTAGGAAAATGATCTGAATATGCATTTATATACTATATAAAATACATTTAAATACAATCAGAAATGTTGAATAAGTGTTTAATTCAGCATTTCAGGTCAATAAGAAGGCAGGGAAAAAATATGACTTGTCCTTAAGATCCGAACGCTAGTAATCAGCAAGCCGAGTGTTTTTGCTTGAACATGTGTGTCATATTCGATTGTTTCAATTACTTTACAGATTGTTTGCTCTAAATTACTTGCTTACTGTATCACTTTTGACTTTGTGAATGTACAACGCGTTTTATGATTTCAGTCAATATCATGCTTCAGTATTTACAAATATCATGTATGCAATATTAGTTTTGACTCGTTGTAGCGAATTTCTATGTCATATATTTTGAAAGGAACCAGAAGTTGACGCAATGTTGGCCTGTGCTGTATGGTTGGAAAAATATCATCAATCCAGTGATACTCAAGAAACGGCGTAGAAGAGTTGTTCGCCGTGGGGAACGGAAAGAAAGTCATTGTGGGTCTGGTTCACTTCACATGGTTACGAATGTATAATCACATATTCGCGAAAAAAGTGTAAACCTCTAACTACCTTCCATTGTGTCAGTGTGGCAGAGATGAGCAATAAACATCACTTTGTGGACAACGACGGAAAAAAATATTGGATGCGACCAACATCGATGGTCTTAGCACCAAGAGCTGAATCCAAAGACACCCTACACACTAGATCTGATAAGATGTAACAAAGAAGGGAGGGGGAAACTATAAATTTTTAAGGGTACAAATTTCGAGGTTTTTCTTACGAAGAAGTATAAAATACCTAGTAACGATTTTGAGATGCTTTAGTAGGGTGAGCAACCACCTTTTTCGCAAAAATTACTTCTTGAAAATTCTTAACACTGAATGAAAAATCTTAAAAATATGTTACGCTGCAGTCTAAATAAAGGTTTTATCTTCCAATCAGTTCATCTCATTGGTTAAAAATAATAAATTTTATGTTTAGAGCGTCTATGACAGAATTTGGAGAAAGAGGAAATCGGGATGAATCCCCGAAAAATTGAGTTATAGGGATCAGCAAATCGTGTTTTTTTATTCCCTGAAGAAATATTGTGTTACTTGTTTCAGGAAATGAATATTTTTTTCATCTATGTAAGATGATAATTTCGCTGTAACATTCTCAAAGCAAAAATTGGTCGCAGACAAAGTAGTTAAAGCATTTCAATGTTAGATTGTTTTATATTTTTCTTTTATCATTTTAGTTTCACCGCTTGTTTCCTCAAACTTGATAGTATGCAATTTTCGCTTTATACCCCCAGGTTTGTTAGTCTGTTTCCCTTCTTAAAGAATCTCTCGCAGGTGAAAGAAGGTTGTAAGGTACTTAAATCTAACGTCTCTATTTTGTGCTATTTTTTAAAAAATATATTTATATACTTTATTGCCTCTTATTTCCAGCACCAGACGAGTATATAGAGATTTCCTTAACGGCTTAACCCCTCTTTGTCCGGCGCTGGTTTTAATATGATACTGAAGCTGAAAAATCAAAATTATAATTATTCCAATTCTTATCACACAAACTCAAATTAATTCCTTTATCTATATCTACATATATCTCAATCTCAAATCAAAACACTTTCTACTTATCTCATCACTTGTATATTATTTATTTAACAAACAATTCTCTTTTCTCAAGTCATATAACATTATCTTTATCCATAACCCTAAACCTTCTGCCCTCAGGATTCTTGTGGCTTCTCCAGTGAGCCAAACTGTTTCATCTCTTCTTTCAAACTTGTTCATTCCAAAAAACCAAAACTCGTCCTCTCCATTCAAATCTTCTCTTCAACAACTCACTCTTGACTCTTCTTTTATTTTTCAGAGATCTCATTATTCATCTTGTTATTCTTTGACCTTTGAACTTAAAAATTCCGAGTTAATACACACCATTACAGTTTATTAAATAAAAAAATAGTTTAATTAATGTAAAATCACACAAATGTGAGGTTGTGTACCTCACCTCACAAGGTGACTACCTTATTTTTTGTGTGTTAAAAAGTTTTATAACAAAATTTGAACAGTCATTAAAAACAGAAACGTCACCAAATTCATTTTGAATTATCTCTGGCGCCGATATTGTAATAGCATGTTTGATTTAATACTAGTCGTTCGTTTCCGTAGTCAGCTGTATTCTGTGTGTATGCAAACGAAGTGTGCGGTTACTGGATCCAGTAGCTATGTACCTCAGAAACATACAACATAAATTATTAGGTCAATTCTGTGTTAAAACCGTTTTTAACCACTATAATTCCAGTAGACTTAACTTCAAGGCAAACATAAACTGACATAAGTTACTGAGACAGAACACTGCAAGGGGAGAGGTCAAAATAACTCTCGTCCTGGTGAGCATAATGGGCGAGGAGGATTGGACATTAACTGTACGGGCATTCAGCATGACGTCTCGACTGAATACGTGCTAACGAAGATAAAAAAGTAAGTCTCGACTTTGCAGGACCGCGAATACGGCCAACTGAAAATGAGTGCAAGAACTGGCCCGCATCACTCAACCGTAAAACTGAAGACGTGGAATGGCGTCTCACTGGTGACTCAAGAAAACTGTCGTACACTAGAGAGCTATTTGTGGTTCTTACCCCTATCTTTTTTACCTACTGCAGTTCCCTCCATAATAAAATGTTAGGATGGCTTGGCTGTTCGCGTTACTGGTTAAACGTGGGCATTATGTTCATTCCTCGCAAAGTATCTTCCTCACGATACTCGGTCAAGAATGATCTTGATACATTTTTTCTCTTTTCTATTGATTAACACTTCAATTGTACCTAAAATTTGTAATGTTTTCATTTATTTTTGGGGAATATTGTAAACGAGAACAAGGTGAATCGTCTAGTGGCTCAGTGATTAAGGCGTCTGACTAGAGATGAAAAGGTCCCCGGTTTGAATCCCTGTTTCAGTGGTTAACTCGACTCGACTTTCAACTCTGCCACAGCTTACTGTGTAATGTGAAGTGCGACAGAAATCATCCGTGGATTGGATTCCACGTTAAGCTGTAGGTCCCCTTTTCCCAGTACATTACCTGGTTAGGTTAGGTGGAGGAAAGGAACATGGAGGAAGGAAAAGACTGGAGGCGATGCAAGGGACCTTTACCTCGTACTGGAGTAAAGTCGGGTACAGAGAAATGGGGTGTGGAGGTCGCCATATTGGATTTCCCTTAAAACACGGGGAATATGAACAAACACCTCAAGGGGATGATACAATAACCGTCGCACCGCAGTTTGATGATGTAACTCGACGAGACAAATAAAAAAAGAAGGTTTTTTTTTTGGGGGGGGGGAGGGGGGTATTCTGCTTAGTTCTCGAGATATACTATTTCAAAGGTGAAGTGTTTTGGGTTGAAATTCAGAAAAACAATTTCCTCAAAATCAAATTTGACGATAGATTCTTATGTAACACGACGAGATAAATCGAAAATAAACAAAAAAATTTCGATATCTCGCTTAGTTCTCGATATATACAGCATCGAAAGTGAGGTGGTTAAGTTGGCATGCGGCCTGGATAAAAAAATATTTTTGCCAATGCCACAATGAACTACACGCTGAACATGCAGAGTGGGTGTTTTATTTTTTACTACACCTTGTGATTAGGTTGAAACGCGGCCCGGAATAGCATAAAAATGTCACCAAAGTCACAAGGAACTATATATATAACTAATTTTTGATAGTAGATATCTCGAGAACTAAGGGAGATATATAAAAAAATACTCATGATTTCCAATTATTCTCATCGATTTACATAAAAATCACTACATATTTCCAACATTCATTTATAATAAGGCTAGCCTATTATGTGCAAAGTAGTAAGATATGCTGATTGTCTGCACTACAGCAACAAATATTTGAGAACAATGTCTTCCTATTGAGAGCAATGAATAAGTCTATAATGATAGGCCCTAACTCTTGCAGATCCTTTCGGATTAAACGCTTCAAGAACAATAATAACTTATGTTATTCCAGGTTTTTTTCCTATCTGATCTGTTTGTGCAATCGTATGGCAACACAATCTGGCATTAAAAAATTTTTTTTTTTTTTTTATTTTTTTTTTATTTTTTTAAAATGGCATTTGGCTACGAGGCCATGCAGCCAGCACTATGTAATTTTGTAGTTTGCAAGTATGTATTGGATCACTCAATGTATTATAGATTCTCCGTGGTATAGACGACACAAGACAAACACAACACTTAATTAAAACCACCCATGCCCGAGGCCGGACTCGAACCGTCGACCCCTGCAACGCGAGGCTAGCACGCTATCCCCTACGCTGCCGGGGTCGGCATAAAAAACTTTTGAAATATTAGAAAATAAAATATTCACAGCAGCAAACACTGCGCTGCAGGAAATGTGTTATGGCCGCCGCGCATGCGCAGTAGGAGCCGAGTGTTAACAGGAGGCTTCACAGATTTAGCGGTATTTCGCCTGCACTCATTTCCTTCCTCCATGGGAAGGAGCTGGCCACCCCCTCCAGTACTAGGCTAGGTATATCTCTTTCGGGAGTGCCCAACCAACCTTCGGACTGAGTTCTGAGCTTACCTTAGCATCGTAAGTATTTGAAAGAATTGCAAGCTCGGGAAGAGCACAGTAGTTTGAGAGCGGGCTGGTCAGCCGCTGCGACACGCCTCGCCTCTGCCTGTTTGCTGAGCCGCCGCCTGTGTGTGCGCAGCTCTCAGTGCCCACGCCGTTTTACATACGTCCTCACAGGACGTGACGCGGCTCTTCCTACACAGAGCAAACTCAGAAACCGATCTCACACAGCCGCCCTCGCGGCAAACACCAAAGTTTGTCAGCGCCACGGCTCGCAGCTGACGCAACACTTCCGGCGTAGCAGGTACGGGCCAAGATACAGCTTCCAGCAGCAGCGAGAAGAGTTCCAGTAATCCCCAAAGCAAGACTGCTGACTTCTCCTTATAACTACGAGGTCGTCAGATTTAATGAGTTTTTAAATTATTCTAAAACTAATTCTGCAGACCTTACAATCGTTTAGTGAGAATAATTTTATAAATAATTTCGTCGAAAATAACTGTTTTGGTGAATTTTTTTTTAATTTGATCTTCCAGACGCGTTTCGCCTTGTGGTGTAGAGCATCTTTAGTGAAGATATAGTGTTAATCCTCACATGCCAGTCTGGAACAGCACTTGACACACTTTAATCACAGCACTGTTCATTGCAGTTCCAGCTGAACATTATTTCACTAGTTGTTTGTATGCTGCACTTGTTATAGTGAATATTTTCTGTTGATTTATACATGTGTGTTTTACCAAATTCTTACAGTATTGCCATTACCAGATTAATATTGTTCAGTAAGAAGTCTTGAGTACTACCTGATGCAACGAGCTCCTTCATGTTTCCGTTGTTTATTATCTTTTACGATGGCAAGCCCTCCATGAAAACTTTCTTTGGAAGATGAATTGCGATTGTTTCCCGTTTCCTTCCACAGAGTGCGTGTGTTGGTATGTATTGTTCTACTTGTGGACGAGTGTGATAGTGTTTTGTTTGTGTTGGATGAAACGAGAGATGCAGGAGGTAGAGTGTGGGTGACCCATTCTGATCTCTTCTGAAAGATATGTAGGGTCCCCCATGGTTATTGTCCCCATCTGACGGACAAATCATCTTCAACAGTACCGTTTGCCCTCGCCCCATAAGCACTGCGGAGTGATTTTGGACTTAGCCCGGGTCTTTGGGGAACATACCACCGCCTCATCTACCCTGCCGCCCATGTACTGATAGTGAACATTTCTTTCACCACGTGACTGGAGCCCATGTGCCGCAGCTAACTGAGCCAACGTGGAGGGCTTGTTTATGTCGTACATAATACCTGGACACAGCGGTCTGTGCTCGGATGGGTAGGCAACGGGAGGTGATGTGAGGAGCGATGCAAGGGGGGAATAACCTTGAGCCGCCAGCAGAGGGTGAATTAAGTATATGTATAGGCAACTCGTCCATGGAAAGTGTTTTAATCCCATTCTTTTCAAACACGACAGTCTTCCTATTTGAGATCCTATAGAGCTAGTCTGAGGACCCGTATCACCAGGTCCAATTCTCAGATCCTGCAATTGTCAGAATTACTTGTAGATTACCCAAAAATAAATGACTTGAAATCATTCAAAACTAGTGTCTGATCTGTAATACTAATCGGATTCCATTTCTTCCGTTTCGTTTCCTGAGATTAAATTTCTTTGTGGAAGTTACTATAACCATAAGGGACCTATGCTAATTGGGAGAGGAGAATTGAAGTATTGCCACCTCATCTTTTGTAATTTACATTGAGGTCATAAGAAAAGGGAGAATATTGGAGGTGAGGAACGGGAAGAATTCGGTAATGACGTGAAGCAACCTTCCCGGCATTGCACTGAACTGATTTCAGGAATCCACGCAAAATATAAATCCGCATGATCGGAATGGGGATCGAAGCGGCGCCTTTGCGTATGCCAGGTATGAACCCCATCTGTTTGGAAACGTATTCGCTTGTGGTTAAGTCTGGAGTGTTATACCTATACTGTCCAGGCGGAAATCGTCCAGTTATCCTCCCGTACGGTTACAGAAAACCGTAATTACTTAGATAGGAGTGAAGTCAGCCCACGCCGACTTGTCACCTCCGAGTACTCTGCGAAGTGGCTGAGTAGGCAGAACTCTGGCGGTTACTACCTTGAAGCTTGTCACTCAATCCATCACTGTGACCGGATGAAGTGGGTGAAGCCCCTCCAACATTAGTATCCAGATTCAATCTCCTGCAATTTAAATTTTGAAACATAACGAACATTCTGCATTCACGTCACATTTCGCTTGTTCAACCAACGTAAAACAAAAATTATACCGAATTCAGCACGTAAAATACCTCTTTAGTTACGGGTACCTAATTTAATCTGGCGGCTTGTGTTAATTGTAAAAGAAGTAAGCGAATTCCGTTGTTTGTGGAAGCAGAATTACTGTTGATGGTCGAAGCAAGAACGATCTGGAAGTATACTAGCTCTAGCGATAATACCAATTATGAAGAACTTAAATCTTTTAACTAATAACATTGAATTCGGGTTCAGAAATAGTTTTATAAAACTGTGTCTACGTAGGAAAACTTGGACATTGGAACAAAAGAAAAGAAAATTGAAGCATTTGATATGCGGTTATACTGATAAATGTTGAAAATTAAGTGAAAATGAACGAGAGAGGAAAGAAAACTTGTTGGGCCACATTTGAAGACATACGGAATTGTTTATCGTAGTTTGTTAGCAGATGGAACAGTCAACAGAAACAGCTGTAGAGGAAGATAAAGATTACAGAATATGAAGTCGATAATTGAAGCATAGGATGTAAACAGAACGATGAGATGAACAGTTGACTCCCGATAGGAAGATCAGTCAAGAGATTGATGACTGAAAAAAGAAAATGAACACACATTGAAACTTTGTCAACTATTAAATTTACAATTACGTCCTAATAGTTGTTTAAAATTTAGTGCCATTTGCACTAAGCTCTGGTGGTAAGTCTTGTTCACTATCTGCATCAAGTGTTTCTTTTCTGTGTTGTTTAGTCTTTGTGTTCACGTTCTTTTTTTGAGCACTCTTTAGTTGCATCCAATGATCCGTACCGAGCGTGGCGCTGTAACGGTTAGCGTTCTCGCCTCGCATTCGGGAGGACGGCGGTTCGAATCCCCGTCCGGGCATCCAGATTTGGGTTTTCCATGGTTTCCCAAATCACTCCAGGCAAATGCCGGGATGCTTCCTACAAAAAGGCCATGGCCGAATTCCTTCCCATTCCTTGCCTCCATCCTTGCCCCCCCATCCTTTCTCGTCTCTAAAGACCTTGCTGTTGAGAGACGTAAAGCAGTTAAAAAAAAAAAAAAACAATGATCCGTTCAAGTTGGTGGTAATACGCAACTTGTTCCTATTGCTTTTAAAACCACCCTGATTCCTCTCTGAGGATCGTCGTTTGAAATCCATTCACGCCATTATGAAAAATTCACTAACTGAGCTGCACCGAAGTTTAACGAACTAGTATGATCCACGCCTAGTCATTGCTACCGCAACTCCTCTCCTGTTGAGGGGTGCGGGAGGAGTTGATTTTTGTCGCTGGTCCCTCTCTCCAGCCGTTGACACCTGCAGGTGGAGCCGTGTATGCCCTCGTGGTTAGCGTCGACTGTATGCTCAGCGCGTTAGAGCCGGACTTTGTCGTCTGCCAGCTTGCGACGGCTCACTGCAAACATGGAGGTTATGCTGTTTAGTTCGAGGTTTGCTTTACAACGCCCATATAGGACGACACTTCGTAGTATGTTTGCCAGTGTCGTTAGAGCGATTTTGAGAGTGAATTCGATGAAATCCGTCTCTCAGAATTAGTATTCATGCTGTGCAGTCGGATAAGTGGCGCAGTGTAAATATTTAAACTTTAAAACTTTAAACTAACGGAAAATACCCTTGACATCATGTCTTGTTAAATGCCAGCCTAAACAGCCAGAAAACTAAAAAGAAATTCAATATCCACAAGGAATGTAGTCTTTTATTTATTGATTGATAAGTATAATGTCAATACAGCGCCTTTCAAATTTAAAACCCACTACATGGTTTACTACAGGCTATAATCAAGAGCAACTTTTTAATAAAAACAAATCAAAATAACAACAAACCAACAAATTCATTGCATTATAACTGTAGTAACATTTCGAACTGTCATTCCGACATTTCTTGGAAGAAAATTCAAGTATCTAAAGTGTATTGCAGATAGTGTGGAACGTTGATTTAGTTTGATGTTTTAAGTATTAAATATATTTTAGATTAGTATTAGTTAAATAATTTATTGTACAGATTCTGTATATTCTCGTTTCTTGCGGAGATCTCTGGCATTCTGCAATTAATTTCAGACACAATAAAATGTATTAAGCCGAGTGTGACAATTTTGTGAATACACCTTTCAGAACCTTAAGATATATTTCAAACATTCATTTGGCTGATTACTTGTAAACTTTTTAACTGGTCGTTTTTTCTATATTTCAGTTAACTTTTTTTTTCCATCACACAGTTTAAATTTCTACAGTTTTGTAGTACACGGTTTAAGAGTTGCTTTTCTCCATTGCATGTGGGTGATTTATTTTGCTAGTCTATGATTGACAGTTGGAAAGTATTATTCTTTTAATCTTATTCTCTTTGTGTTGACTTTTGAAAATCACCTTCCCATGCCTGGTTTGACCGTGAAAGATAATACAGACAAACTCATATTTTTCTCCGATAAAGCTAACGACGCAGCTATGATGCATTACTTGGTGAAATATTTTAAAGCCTACAAACACGATACAAAGGTCACGAAACTTTGTAATAATTTGAAAGTAACAATAGCGAGGGGTCATATCAATAGGTTCGTAAGAAGATTATTAAAGTTAGTAAGAAATTTCCGTGGTTCAGTGAAAAATTTGCTCCGGAAGCTTACCAAGTCACGGTAAAGAAATTGGTGCATTCATCGCGTTAAAGTAGTATCTATCTGGCGGTAGAGCGTAAGGCTATGCGTAAAGCTTTTGAAGAATTCCAACTCAGGACTTTATCTAAAGATCTAATTTCTAAATCAAATTTTTTTGTCATATATAAAAGAAATGCGAGGCCCACGTAAGATTATGCTATCACTGATCAATGGAAACGACGAATTAACGGAAACTAGTATAGAGAGAGAGAAAAAAAATAATATATTTAACAAGGCTTTCAAAATAGAAAATGTAGAGGAAATACCAAACAAATTATGAAAGATCTTGTTTTTGAGGTCGAGGAAATAACTAAACGATTTAGGAACGTAAAAAGCGATAAGATTCCCGGTTGAAACTCTATTCGTACTAGAGTATACTCTAGGTATACAAATGAAATTGCTCCGTATTTGATGAAATTATGTACCGCCTGCGTAGACCAAGAAAACATACCAGTTGAATTGAAAAAAAAGACTGACAATGATCCTCACAATGATAGATCGACCTCGTGAACTTGAGTCTTCTTCATCAGCTCCTTTCCCCGGCGGCTTTTGACGAGGTTTACTCATCACTGGCATGGTCAAACTGCAGCTTTGGTTTTACGGTCGCATGTCTTTGCTGACGCCAAGCATTTTATACCTACTCAAACTACGTGCTAATGGGTGTTGCCATGTAAATGCGAAATGTGTAACTGTGTTCTGTGTGTGATAAATGTATTTTTTGTTTGTGAAATAAGTATTTAATGAGGCGGAGATTGGGTTCCGTCCCAACTTTCGCTTTGATGTCTGTGGAAAACCGCAGGTAGAGCGGCCGATACGCGGGTGCTTGTAAAGGATATTATCCATTCAAATGTATTTTTTTTTTTTTGACAATGGGTAGCTATTAAACTCAAATCAACATCAGAAAATGCAGATGCTGCGAGATTCAACTCTCACTCTTAATTCATGACTTGGGCAGTATTATAGATGGGCGGAATTAGATAAGTTAGATTTAAAAAAATCTTTCGACACAGTCTATACGACGTTACTTACGAAACTTCATGGCTATTGCGCATCTAGACAAATATGCATCTGGACTGCCTCATCTTGAAGGGTAGAACAAAGTGTGCAGTTCTTGATGTTGTGTGTTTCTCAAGTACGTACATCAACGATTTGAGCGACGTAGTGCAAGGGAAGATAAGACTATTTGCCGATGATGGTACTATTCATCACGAAATGAAAAGCCAAAGCGACTGCCCTTTGTTACAAGCCGATGTTGTGTGAGGGGTTCCAGTTGGAGCACAATGCTGGAAAGGTGTTAAGTTACGCATGTAAGTAAAAAGGTGACACCTTAAGGTAGGAATATGTGGTTAAAGACACCGTTGTTTGTACGGTTGATTCCGCTAAATACCAGGGGAAAACAATTCATAATAATTTGCAGTTCTTTGAACATACTGAGGAGGTAATTGGGAAAACAAACAATATGCTCAATTTCTTTAGTCGTATTTTAAAATAATGTACACAGGAAGTTAAATCGATTTTATACAAAGAAGTAGTGCGATCTCGATTGGACTATCATTCTTACGCGTTGGGCTCCCATCATAAAGGGTTTCCACAGGAATTAGACAATGTCCCAAGAAGAGCCGCCCGACTCGTGACGGGTATATGTAGTGGGAAAGAAAGCGGAACTGTGATGTTGAATGAGTTGGGTTGGGAACATCTGGAAAGTTCATTACAGATATACGAGGCGCGTCCAGAAAGTAAGTTCCGTTTGGTAATAAAATGAAATTGTACACAGATACAGAAGAAATTTTTATTGCACAAAATTCTACAACTCTTACTATTACTATTACTATTACTATTACAATTACTCCGCGATTCACTAAAACTACATTTTCACATAACTGCCGAAATTGTGCAGGCATTTGTCATAGCGTGGCACCAGGTTTTGTATACCTTCTTCATAGAAATCTGCCGCCTGTGTCTTCAACCAGTTGGAAACAGTTTCTTTCAGCTCGTCGTCATTAGTGAAGACTTGAGATGTAAGAACAGATGAAAGTCTTGCCAGCTCTTCTGTAACCAAAGGTGGACGCCCACTTCGTTCTTCATCGTGCACATCACTACGCCCGCCATTGAACTGTCGGACCCATCTTCTCACCATCGAATCACTCATCGCATTTGGTCCGTAAACATCGCAAATTTGCCGATAAATTTCACTTGGTTTCACATTCTTCGCATTCAGAAACCGAATCACAGACCTGATTTCGCAGGCGGCGGGATTTTCAATCAACGCCGACATTTCAAACAAGCACAACAAAGCGTACGTAACTGACAGCGATCTCCAAATGGCGGACGTTCTTCCCCTTGATACACATCGTCTACAGCACATGTGCGGAACTGCAATCGCAGCGCTGCAGCGGAGATAAATTGAAACGGAACTTACTTTCTGGACGCGCCTCGTATTTTCGGATGGCAGCAAACTCATTTTACTGCCAGTTGTATTCATGTCAAGAAATGACTGACAAAATAAGAGAGAGAGGGCCAGAACCGATTTTTTTCTGTACTAATTTCTTTCAAGAGCGATTAGGAAATGGGACAGTAAAGATTCATCGAGCTATGAAACTTATAACCTTGAAACCACTCCGGCCATTTTTATTTGTGTTTTCAATGGTTTTCCTACATCGCTTCAAGTGATCGTTCCTGAAATTAGTCCATGGTACCTCCTGTTATGTCCTGTACATCCCTTCCCATGTATCCTCATTAGGATAGGGGCAAGTCGTCAACTGCCGCGCACTTTGTATTGAATCGGGGAGTAATAATAATTGTAGTAGTAGTAATAGCAATAGATTCTTTTATTAGTGTACGATTTAATCCACTTTATTAAAACTTACTCTGTTCCAAAATGTAAATACATCTAAACCATAATGAACGCCTTAAACTGCTGGCAGCTTTGAACAAGAAATAGAATAGCTTATACATCTTAGATACAGTTTGTAAAAAAGAGAAGTATTTAAATCTCGTATATCGTTAGTATACGTCTCATAAGTGTGGAAGCAGTCCCTTTTAATCCGACAACTCGCAGCGTTACAACGCGTTTCTCGGTGGCTATTCCTTGACGAGCTAAAGAATTCAGCTTCGCTTAAGCGCTGTGTCATGCATTTCCTGTACCAAAGACATGTGAAGCAAAGACCCATACACTGCCCCAAGCCGGAGTTGTCGTCCTCAATAGTAGCTTTGTTACCAAAGCTCGAGGTATCGCATCTAAGATGCGTCTTCAAGGAGTTAAACATGAGATATGTTTCGGCGAGAAACAATATCTTGACCCTAATGGATATCAGTGATCACTGAAGAAACCCGGTATACGAACGCAACACTCCACATTGAAAATTATACGTACAGTTGAGAATATGCCGCCACTGACATTCAAAGAGCAAGGAGTGTTGGTTTATAATTATCCATTTGAACCAAATTATTAGGCCACATTTCAGTGGGTGTGGACTAAGCTTCTGAGGGGAAAATTGGTAAGTAACTGTAAATCAGCGCCAGATGAAAATGGCCCTAACTCATACAAAGGAAAATATGGTGTATACAGTTTCATGTGGTATCAGGCACCAGGAATTAGACCGTTGTGTGATAAACTCTTTACTGTCTCGGATTATTTTTAGCGTCTGGCTTGTTTGGCAGGAAGATTCCCGTCCTGGTTGTTCGACCACTGATGTCATATTTTAATTTACCGTGCTTTCGGCCTCCGCCGTAAGCACTACATATTGGAGGAAATGAAGTTTTTCCGTGTGTTTGTGAAATGTGTAACCTATGTTCTGTACGGGAAATTTGTATGTTGTTTGTGAAATGTGTTATCAAACGGAGATCGTGTCAGCATTCGCTCAGATCAGTGGTGGGCAAACTTTAGAATCTAGAGATCCAATTTCAACATTTAAGGCGTCGGAAAAAATTTAAAAGAACCATAGGGCTGTTAATATTTTAATAAATAATTTTTAATATAATTTATTGAAAATTCAATGCACCATAAAATATTCACAAATAATTCACAATTTGTTGTTATTCAAGTACTAGTTTCACAGCTTGTAGTTTTTAATTTCATACATAAATCCAAATTTTCATGGGTTATTTGAGCTCTGAATTTGTTTCTAGTAAAGTTCATGTTGGAAAAAGTTTGGCACACATGTATGTCGAACCAAAGAACCTCTCTTGGAGTTTTTCTGGCTCACGACGAAGCTGGCAGACTGCAACCAACTATTAAAGATAGTAGTAGATATTTTTTTAAATATTTTTATATATATTTTT
Source organism: Vandiemenella viatica (assembly GCA_031002005.1). Taxonomy (NCBI): domain Eukaryota; kingdom Metazoa; phylum Arthropoda; class Insecta; order Orthoptera; family Morabidae; genus Vandiemenella; species Vandiemenella viatica. The sequence goes on along the minus strand of JARYHS010009186.1, from coordinate 30,536,975 downwards.
CTTTAAAAAAGCTTCTCTGATGTTTTTCAACTGTTTCCTTTCGCATCTTTGTTTGAGAGCGTCATTCTTTAATAAATTCTTATTATTAGCAAGTTGTTCTTCGCAACTAAGACATGTGGGAAGATCTTCGCAGTGAAGCAAAAGACTCAACCAATTTACTTTTGAATTCGCGATGGTCATCTGTTATGTTTTCATATCTTCCTTAACAGTGTTTAACGGTATCTTTAAAGATAGGTTAAAAATATGTTTATAAGAATAAAAAAGAAGAAAAGCAAATAGAACACCAAATTAATTTAAAGGTGACATAATACCTGCGATACGAATACTCGTATTTTAAAATCACCAACAATTAACCAGACACAAAACGATAATAGTCCAGACCAAGAAAATAACTGGTGTGAAAAGACTTAAAGAGTTGGCCCAACACTACTACTCACTCATGATTTGCAGACATGTGGACTTGTGATTGAGAGCACTGTCCCTCTGACAACTTTCCTCTTCTCTTTTCGTTGTTGCCTGCTAACAGTTGCCTTTTAACGGTACCGTTTAGAAAAATTTAGAACCAGAACAAGCTAATACAAAATCCCAGAAAATTAACATTATTTTACATCCGTAAGGAACATCTTTGGGAAACGAGAATTTACAGCTTCCATTATAATGACGGCTGCTTTGATTTTGGCGTTAGGTGGTGGGACCCGGTTTCATTCATAGTATTAGATCCGCCGGAATTATTTCAAAGAGGGCTGGATTTTTGCAAACTCTTGCCTCGTCACTGCCTTTTAATCTGATCAGATTATTGTTACTGGAATCCTGCTTCCAGCACCTGTTCCCAAATAATCCTGCGCTCCAGCATATTGTAGACTCGGCAATGTTATACAAAAGGCTAAAAAATTACAGACAATTTTCGCAATGTTCTTTTATTTGTTTTGGTGAGGCCACGAACTAATGAAAGGAAATTGTAGGTTGAAATGAATGAAATGTGGCCGTGATGTATATATTCCACCAAACCTGATTATTCGGTCGAAATGATCACTTGACCAGCTGAAAAAGAAGCGCGTGAGAAGACAACTTGTAATAACGAACAAACAAAATTTTCTACCACCTGGTAAAATCCGCGATGGCGGAAGTAAACTTTTAAAAAATTTCACTATGATCTTCGGATTTTTTTCCGTAGGATCAGAAAGAGAGCTCAGTAAAAATTGATAAAAGGACGGAAAACTACCAAAATAAAGCGCATATACAGGGTGTTACAAAAAGGTACGGTCAAACTTTCAGGAAACATTCCTCACACACAAACAAAGAAAATATGTTATATGGACATGAGTCCGGAAACGCTTACTTTCCATGTTAGAGCTCATTTTATTACTTCTCTTCAAATCACATTAAATATGGAATGGAAACACACAGCAACAGAACGTACCAGCGTGACTTCAAACACTTTGTTACAGGAAATGTTCAAAATGTCCTCCGTTAGCGAGGATACATGCATCCACCCTCCGTCGCATGGAATCCCTGATGCGCTGATGCAGCCCTGGAGAATGGTGTATTGTATCACAACTGTCCACAATACGAGCACGAAGAGTCTCTACATTTGGTACCGGGGTTGCGTAGACAAGGGCTTTCAAATGCCCCCATAAATGGAAGTCAAGAGGGTTGAGGTCAGGAGAGCGTACTAACATACTAACGAAACTAAAATGAGCTCTAACATGGAAAGTAAGCGTTTCCGGACACATGTCCACATAACATATTTTCTTCGTTTGTGTGTGAGGAATGTTTCCTGAAAGTTTGGCCGTAACTTTTTGTAACACCCTGTATAATTCAATGAGACGCCAATTGCAGATATATTCAGACTCACATAAACCCTACGAAATAACTCTGTGGCAGTCATCCTCTGTCTATTTGTTGTTTTGTTCTGGAATTACGCCAAAACTACTGAACTGTTTTGAAATTTTTTTTACATTTTTAAAGCTTTTTGTGTAGCTTAAAATCTTCCGTGTACCTTACGATTTTACGTCACTGGCGATCGAAGGAAGAAATAACCTGCTAGTATCCTCAGCAGATAGGCGCCAAAGACTCTTGGTACATACCATCCCATATAGCGTACACACAATCAAAGATAAAAATCTGCCACTTAACCAGCTTGTCTTGAAGATTTGTGCTCCAGATCGATCGCTCAAGGCACATCGCATTAATAATAAGAAGATCGTATACACCTGATTGGAATATGTTTCGTTTTTATGAAAATTTTAATCTTGCTTTATCAACTTAAATCACAAGTGTTTCTGTCCATTATAAAATTAACAAAGCCGTCTGCACCTATGAAAGGGTCGCCACAAAACTTTTGTTATAAGCAAACATATATTAAATTCGATAAATACCAAAATGTCATTGGAACCACTATGACATCCATATCAAAAGCCTGTACCACAATCATTATTCAAGCCATTCAGCCCGCAGTAGAAAACAAGCTTATGCAGAGTTTGTGGTGGACGGTGTTGTAAGAAACATATAAATAAATGAGTAAAAATTACGTAGTAGTGAATACGTCTATCAGGTTGTCCGTCATTAGTGGATGTTCTGCAGTGGGTGTGAGTGGAAAGCTGGTCTAATGAGTCGTCCTGTTAAGCTATTAGCATAACAAGCTAGTAGGACCTGATGACAGTTCCTCCGCTGGCAGAGTGATTTGTTCAAAGAATTTGACAGCAGCGACGTAAAGATGTTTCAGGCAGTGATAAATGGTTCGCCGAAACGTCCTTTCAGCACTGACAGTGATGAGCCCGGCGAAATGTTGTAATGCGGCAAGTGAAAGGCGACGTAGTTGGAAACCAGAGGTCGGGGAATGACACGCTTGCGGTATTAGTTTTCCTGAAAAATCGCCAACAGTCAGCGATAAACATCAGGCAGTAAAAAAAGTATCGTATAACAGCTAAGGAAGGCAATTATTACTAGTCAACTAGTAATTATTACCCAACATTGTAAATCAATTTTACTGGAATTTTTTTTTTCCAACGAAAGTTCTTATTCATTTGATTTGAGGTTCGTACTAATCGTGGTCATTAAAGCAGGAAGACGATTGAGTACAAGGAATTCGGTCACGACCTTTCGAAGGAATCATCCAAACATTAGTCGAAGGGATTTCAGGAAACCATGGAAAACCGAAATCTGCGAGAATCGAACCACGGTCGAATCTCCATCAAAAGTACAATAAGGTATTTGAGAAAGAAAATATCACCGTTAATGTACCACGCACAGCTATCTGAATCAATGATTTGATAACGGAAAACTCGTATGCTATGGGAGATTATGTTTTAGTCAGATTTTGTCAGTGATATGAAACAATAAACCTCGAAGAAGACAACAGGGGATCGATCAAACTACCTTACAAGATTAGCAAGAATTATTGAAGCTAATACGAATAGATTGCGGGCTGAGTTGCATTTGCCAAACCTGCGCTACAGTTAGATTTAACGTCGATTGATTCTTTTCTTTTAACTGGACTATTATGAATGCTTATCCGGCAATAAAACCTCCCACATTTCACGTAGCCGGCGTGCGGGTTGTAGTGAGGATACTGATGTGGAGTGTGTTTTATTTTAAAGAGGTGTATTTGCCATTTTCAGTGTGCGCCATATCGTGGCTTGGTGAGCATCGTGCGTTTGTTGTGGACGAATTTATTCGTAACAGTTGTTCTCAGATTTTCGGAGACGATTCGAACTTGGCCTACATGATCGTGTCCCGGATATTCAACTATTCAACTGTGGGTGTCAATCTTTAGAAAGACAGGTTCAGCACTAAAAAAGACAAAACCTACAGGCCGTCCTCGGACTGCAACAACGCCGGAAAATTTGGTGCGTGTGAGTGTGTCTATGCAACATTCACCAATCTTTGGGGACACTTACAGCCTATAGTGTACAAACATCGTCCCACAACACTGCAAGCACTTAAAGAGGCCATTACCCAAGAATTGGCAGCCATTCCAAGAGAAATGACGCGAAAATGTATGGAGAACTTTCTGGATAGACTTTGTCAATGTGTCAACAATGGAGGGCAGATATAATTTTTAAAACCAAATAATTAAAAATGGCAAAGTATGTATTTTTCATAAATAAAAGTAATTATTCTCTATCATATTTAGTTTTTATGTGACAACACATAAAAATGAGGGAGGTTTTATTGCCGGACCCTGTATTACAGTGCATTATGAGGTGAAGAAAAGTAAAGACTCATATCGGTAGCAGTTGCATGTGAAGTAAAAGCGTCCTAAGAAGAGTTATCTGTTCTCCTAATCGATAATTATATTTTTTTGTTGTGCTCATTTTTTTGTTTTTGGATTTTTTTTGGCGTTTTCTGTTATTTTTGTTTTGATTTTACGTGTTCGTAGGGATTTTTGGTTGTTTTAAAAAGCTTAGGAGTTTTTTTCGTGTTTTGTATTTTAGATGTTTTGATTTTTGTGTTTTTTAGTTTTTTCTTTTATTTTCAGCTTGAGGAGCTATAATTTTCCTATATTCTTGATATGTGATAAACGAACAAACTATATAACCCGTACTGTGTAGAAAAAAAATAAATTAATTTTTTCGTTATGGTTTACGCCTCATCGACGTTTGGGTCATTAGAGGCGGGAAAGGACTGTGGTCAAGGTACGGGAAGGAATTCGGTCATGGTCTTTTGAAGGAAGCATCATGCCATGCACCTGGAGTGATCTGGGGAAAGCATGGAAATCCTAAATCTGGATGCCCGGGCGGGATTCGAACCTGCGCCCTCGAGGTAATTTCTGTAGTCACAGACAGTTGTGAGGGGAATCATCTGAGCAGGAGGGTGAGCTAAACGGAGACGACGGAGCCAGTGCCGACGGCTGTGCCGCCATATTTGTCAGTGGCAGGTAGTTACGGCGCTCTGACAAATGTGCGGCCGGCCTTTCGTTTACCGCCGCCATTAGCACCTGGGAGTGGTAGGTACGCGGCATACTCTCCGCTCTGCTCACAACACTCGTCCCATCCAACCAACTGCCAGAAACTTGAACATCATTATTTATATCGAACGCTTTAGTATAGACTTATGGCGAATTAATACACAAATTGCGGATAAATTCTCTGAGAAGCGCTTTCAGAGTTATGTAGCTTTCACATTATGAATATGTTTAAGGCCTGCTACAGACGTTCTGCTCTAGGTTTCGTACTAAAACACATCACTACATTGCAATTACTCAGTACATAACGCGGTGAAAATATACAGGGTGTTACAAAAAGGTACGGCCAAACTTTCAGGAAACATTCCTCACACACAAACAAAGAAAATATGTTATGTGGACATGTGTCCGGAAACGCTTACTTTCCATGTTAGAGCTAATTTTATTACTTCTCTTCAAATCGCATTAAACATGGAATGGAAACACACAGTAACAGAACGTACCAGCGTGACTTCAAACACTTTGTTACAGGAAATGTTCAAAATGTCCTCCGTTAGCGAGGATACATGCATCCACCCTCCGTCGCATGGAATCCCTGATGCGCTGATGCAGCCCTGGAGAATGGCGTATTGTATCACAGCCGTCCACAATATGAGCTCTAACATGGAAAGTAAGCGTTTCCGGACACATGTCCACATAACATATTTTCTTTGTTTGTGTGTGAGGAATGTTTCCTGAAAGTTTGGCCGTACCTTTTTGTAACACCCTGTATAAACGATTTTGAATAACAGTTCTTAAGAAAAACTTCAAGGATTTGTGTAACGAAATAAGTAACTAAACAAACACTCATACGTCAACCAAGTTTAACATTTAATTTTAGCTGAGGGCTAAATATTTTATAATAACTGTCTTCCAGTTTTATTAGTACTATATCTTAACAATCTTTTTAACACAAATATGGAAGTTTTTCACGGCGTTGTGTATAAATAAACGCTTCTCTGGCTACCAGCCGCTTTAAGATGTCACACTTGTGGGACGTTTCGAAGTCGTCATTTCAGCCCTCATTTTCAACCAAATGTCATTAAGGGCTGAGATAGACGACTTCGAAACGTCCCGCAAGTGTGACATTTTTACGCGGCTGAAACCTAGAGATGAGTTTATTTACAAGTACTTTAGTTGTAGTACTGTCCGTATGGACTGTGAAATTAAGATTGTCGCTATCAGAATTACGCGAAAATCTAAAAAAACCTGGCAATGTATCTTATCCAAGTTTTCGCTAAAAGTTGTTGTCAAATGACGTAATTTTGAATTTCTTGAATCTTCTTAGTCATACGGTTCTAAAATTATATGAGGGAGAGCACATTGTTTAAGACTTTGATTCCCGAAACTAATTAAAACCTTCCAAAACAAATTTGGTATCATTTTTCAACCACTGTTGAACGATTCCGCACCAGATGGCATACGCAAAAAAGAAATTATTTTCCTCTGTGTTACCTGGGGAAGTAAGCTAATTACTTGTTTTAGTGTTCTGTGAAATTTAGTCACAAACGATGGAGGTCTGTGCTAGAAGGAAGCTTGTAAAGAAATTATATAAGGGTTCCATTTTCACACTTTTGGCTACGGAGTCCTGAAAAGCTGAAAAGTAACTTGAAATATAAATAAGTATACTCTTGTATGCTAAAGGAGCAATAGATTTTTTTTTTATTTTTTTTAATTCTAACAATAAAATCGTGTTTTCAAAAACAAGTAGTTTGTCACGTTAGTTCCTCAGATTTTAAATTTTCCGCTAGTATAAGACTGAATCTCAATACAGTTTGCACTGCTGCCTACGAGAAAAATCTTTTGTACCATATATGACAAGCAATTTCTTTCTTCTTCCTCTGATAGCGTTGACGTGTACTCCTTATGTTTGACGGTTTCCTCTTAGGCTGTTTCTGTTGATAAGATAGGTTTTGGTTTAGGACGTGATGTATCTAATTTCCAAATCTATGTAATCATCCTTCATAGTTTGAAATGTCGTAGGCCTACTTGTTTCCAAAACGAATATCGCGTCTGAAAATTGCTTTCAATGCTATTAAATAAAATTCGCTATCGGGGTAGCTCAACATTCCAATAGAAGAATTACGGAGATGTTTCGGTTAGTGTTGATCGCTATGGAAGGTTACAAGACTTGGTATTATATGAATCGAACAGAGGGAAGGTATGCTTATAGAAACCGTAGGTATGCCACAACCTGGGTATTTATGAAACAAGAATTCTGCTCTGTGAAAGAAGTTTGACACGACTTTTAAAAATGTAATCAAACAATTAAATGGGAGTAACCAATTGTTTTCCCAGATCTGATAAGATCGATACTAAGAGAAACTGAAAGCAGATTCGCGCGACTCTGTCACCAGTTCCCCGTTGTACCCCGCAACCCATTCCATTTCTTCTTGATGTCAGTGAATATAAAAAAAGAAAATAGAACAATAATTCCTTACTACATATTTGTTTACTATATAATTAAGAAAATAAACGTAAATTTCTTTGTTTAGGCTCTAGATCGGCAAAATTTCCATTTTCACGTCCTATCATTAGCGATACGGTCTACTTTTCTTATTCATTTTAATCTTATACCGCATTAGCTATTTAACTTTATCTTTAAAATATACTGGTACACTAAAAAAAGTTTTATGTCAAGAGAAAAATAATTGCTTAAAAAGTGGTACAGAAAAAAAAAAATCGAATGGGCGGCTGAAAAAATTTCCAGCTAAATTTGAGTAAACTAGTGGCCTTATTAGTTGCCTCATACAAACTAGATGAAATGAACTACGCCGTAAACAATCTTTATTAATCGACTGTATATTATGCAATTTGTTAGGTACTTTTGTAATTTTATTGATCCCATAGCAAACATAAACTTAATATATAATACTATACGCACTGTTATGTATTAAAGACCAGTCGCCACTAATTACAATCCGCATAGTAGGCCTAAATTGAATCTGTGTTTGGGATAGAAGCAAAGAAATTGACTGTAAATTTTATAATTATTTCATGGATCTGTTGTGTTTTGATGAATTAAAATGATTTAAATGAATTGAATCACAGTTGTGAATGTATTAAAAACAAGAGAGTGCATGGAATATTAGAGGACCGTAATTAAAAATGGGCCATATTGTTTTGAATGATGTTTTCAATTTTTTTTTTAGAAGTTCATTACCAGATGAATGATAACGCCAATGCAACTGTTTAAACAACTGTGGAAACATGGCCTGCAACAATATTGCATTTTTAGAAGTGTTTGGTTTCGTAAATATGCTTCTATGTGCTTGTATACACTTTCTTTTTTCATTTAAAAAGTTTGCTAATGATTTCAAGTAAAGTAATTTTGTATAAGCTTTAATTGTTTTTGTTCGATTAGTATCGTTTTCCTGATTGTTGGAGCCCAAAAAATGTTTTTCGGCGCCTTTAAATTCTCAACATCCATCGCGTGAAGCGCGTGTTCGCGCGACCAAATCGAAACAATTTCGGATCTCATCGCCCCCGCGTATGTTCGCGCGAGTCGAGCGCTTACAGTGGACGGAATCTCATTAAATTCTCTGTGTTTGTATTGGAGCGGTCTGTCCGCGCGTATACAGGCGTACTCGTGCGAATACGCGTCCACTGGACGGCCAGCCTAAGCGACCACTGAACTGGTCATGTCCCGCGGCGCAGCCTACGCGGTAGGGGTTGCCCGTGTAGTGTACGAATATCACGCTTAAGGTCAAGGGCAAGTTAGCCTGGACTCTCTTCTCCTTTTAATAACGCCGGAGGACAGAGTGTCGCTTGTTGGCAAATATGACTAATGGCGTGGGCGATGCATAGGACCACTGTGCAAGAGTGATCAGCAGAATTTGTCTGTTTACACTACTCTCCTACACGGCATGACTTTGAACCTTACCGTTCTTTTTTTCTTTTTTTTTCTTTCCTTGAGCCTACATACTGTCAGCAGCATTAGGGACCATCAAGCCTATTGGATAGTTGTATTTCTACGTGTCTACGAACCAAAGTTTTGATTTGCGATTTGTTTTATTTTGTTTCTGTATCTTGTAGTTTTTTTTACAGGTGGTAGGAAAATTCCAGCTTGTTTCTAAGATGCGACGGAAACCCGCTTTAAATTCCCTGTACATTAAAGCGGTGCTTTAAATATGTGGCAGAACTGATGGGTAGAATACTTGAGAAAGTAACAAAGATGATCTGAATCCACAAGATTGCAATTTAATTATCTTGACGTAACACAAGGATGTGTAAAACACATATCGCAACATCTAGGAAATCCTAACTCCAGTACTGCGTGATACCGTAAATGTTAGCGTACGAATTGAGTTACAACTCAGTTTGTGGAAGAAAGGCTAAGATTAGTGAAACATAAATGGTTTATCAGTGTAAAGGGTAATAGAGTGGCATACACCTCGATAGAGAACACATGTTAGAGTTCGTTAAGTGCTATTTCACCCTATAAGTTACCAGGATCGGTTTATAACTAAATGGTGATATATATATAATCTTTAAGATTAGTAGAGTAGCATATAAAATCACGTTGCTGGTTAACTCTATTCTCACTAAGCTACTATATGCTGCGTTCTTAACTGATGCGTCTAGTTCTTAACTGCCTTCACATACCGTTGCAAATAATGTACGCCAAAAATAAATTAACCACAGTGTTATGACTAATAAACAAATTGTGATAAAATATATTAATGTAAGTGTTGCCGAGCGTGGAGAATGAGTCGTTAACACTCTGGCCTCGCATTCAGGTGGACGCCGGTTCGAATCTCCGTCCGGACATCCAGATTTGGGTTTCCATGGTTTCCCCAAATCACTCCAGGCGAATGCCGAGATGCTTCTTTCAAAAGTCCATGGGCGAATTCTTTCCCCTTTCTTGTGCTGAGTCCCATCCAGCCTCTAATTACCTCGACGCCGATGAGGCGTAAAAAGTATATGTAAGTGTATGCTTAGTTTTAAATAAAAATATAGAAATATAGCTTAATTCTTACCTTACGATAATTTCTTTTCCGCTGACAACATTTCCAACGATATTATTTTTATCACTGCTCACCTCCTCAATCAACCAAACAGCCCATGTCTACCTTCACGATTTAGGTTTGTTTTTCGTATCTGCGTAGTGCTTATAATCGCTCAGCCCTCCATCCCTAACATCAGTAAGGGATGTGTTTCCTGAATCTTATAAATATCGCCTCATTGTACCTCTTCCTGCGCCACAAGTGTTTCGAATTCAATTGAACAGTAATAATGTAGTGGAGAACAGGGGAGCGAGAGCCTACGGGTAATAGGAGGCTATCCAGAATAATTTGAATATCACGTGCTACAATCCTGCGAGTTTCATTGAGGGCTCATTAGAGGGTATCATTCTTATTTATTACACGTGGTGGCTCAGTCGTACTAAGTTTGCCAAACAGACGACACAGTGAATTTTCGGGCGTCCGACTTTAATTTTTGCTGCTATTATCGTAAGCAGGTGAGTTAGCTACATTACTTATAAAGTTATCTTAATATGTTGTAAAGGTTGCGTGATTAATATAATTTAACGGGCACTATGTAAAATGCGAGGAAAAAATTATATTATTTATGGAATATATATATATATTTAACAAAACCGTTAACATATGGGGCAATGAAAGCCAAGAGCAAGGAGAAATTGGAGCTTAGCTCTTATTACTCCATAATTTCCCCTATGCAAAATTTAAGCTACCATCCCCCCAAAAAATGTTAATAAAAAACATCATTCAGAGGTTTTTACTACTTCACCCTTAAGAAAACTATGAAGAAAATGAAAAACTAAAGAAGAGAAGGTAGATAGCAATAACAATGCGCCGAAGGAAATAACCACAAAAAGGAAAGCAACGGTGAATGCAAGGAGGCGTATACCACCTTATACCATCTTACTGGATACCTGGGGCTACGAGCCGTTTGTCATAATCTTCATCGATTCTGATCTTATATATATATATATATATATATATATATATATATATATATATATATATGTAAAAATAGATTTGTGTTTTCTTATATTTCACTTTTCAGCCACCACTACCTAGCACAGATCACTGGTCTTTGTGTGTGGAAGTAGCATGGAGTTTCCTGTCGTGCACATCGTTAGCCGAATGTCGATAGCTGTGGGGATGTGGGAGATACGATGGTTAAAAGTGGTCGATGCAGGGCATTTTCTTATTTCGACCAAAGACATGTATCTCCGTATATGTCACTCTGCTGCCACAACTACATAGCATAGACCATTGGTGTTTGTGTGTGGTAGTGGTATCGTGTCTCCTATCGTGTAATGTGGTGGTTAGATGTCGGTAGTTATGGGGGGTGGGAGATATGGTGGTTGAAAGTGGTCGACCTGCGGCACTTTCATATTTCTACCAAAAACGTATGTGTCATGGTGTATCACGTTCCAGCCAAAACTATCTAGCGCAGATCACTGGTGTTTGTGTGTGGTAGTATCCCAGACTCACCCATCGATCACAACCTTGGCCGAATTTCGGTAACTGTGGTAGTGTGGGAGATATGGAGGTTGAAATTGGTCGATCAAGGATATTTTCGTATTTCGACCAAAGACATGTATGTCCGTATATTTTACTTTGCTGCCTGAACTACATAGCGCAGATGACTGGCGTTTGTGTGTGGTAATAGCATCGAGTCTCCCATCGTGCACTATGGTGGTTAGATGTCGGTAGCTGTCAATACAAATTCTTTACAGACACGAACGAAGTCATGGGCAACAGCTAGTTAGCGATAAAAAGGATAGCTTCTGCATAAAAATCGTTTGTTTGCTTTTCTATACAGAAGTAGAATCAAATGAGACTCTCCTGTCTTGTGAACTGTGTACAAAATTTAGCACACCTGGACTGTGCAAATTGATGATGAACCGTTCTTGACTTTGTGCTAGGAAACAATAATGTATTTTTAATGCACAAAAAGAAAAGGATTAATTTGTATGTCCACAAGAGTGGAAAGAATTGTATTAAATTTCAGTTTTGTCAGGGAAACTAAAGTCCTGTCAGTATTATGGACTAATCTGGCTATGGCTCTCATTACCCTGTAGGGGGCTCAACAACCCAGTTAACCGGGTAATGAGAGCCATTTAGAATCAATTTGGTTTTCGATTTTTCTCTTCAGTAAATTGCCCGTTTTAGTTTTGTTTTACATAGTCCATGGATTAGACGTAACAAATTCTAAACTTAAAAAAAGGCGAAAAAATCGTTTCATAGGCACCCTTATTTCACTTTTTCCTTAGTAGGTTTCAATTCCCCTGTTCTCCCCCACACCCTACAGAATGCACCAATAGTTAACAGTTTCTTAAAAGTAATCTAGTCTTTGGGAGAGTAGGTCTGCATCTGGTTTCACCATCTCATTTCTTCTAAAGAACTCATTAAATTGGACGTACGCACAACAGCAACACAAAATAATAAATACGTAAATATACTTCCACTTTTAGTGAAGGGGAGAAAAAATCAAACCATTTTTAAATGTTACCATGAAAAAGTAGCCACCAAGTTTACGGTTGAGGATAAAAAGAAGAAAATTATCACAGTTAGCTGTTCCAGTTTTGCACTAGCTTCCTGGCATATTGCTTGACATCAGAATTCCGTGGTGTGCGACACCAGAGCACCCTCGCGGCTTAAGGAGGTACCAACATAGTTGTCAGATGGCGGTGAGAGCTATCTCTCGTAAGGAGAGCCTCGTGAACAATAGCAGGTGTGAGAGCTCGACACGCCCCCGTGTTTCGCAGTCTAGCCTCTCGCCGGGGGCAATTACGGGTCGTAAATCGGGGCGGGCCTCGTACGGAGGCAGCCGCGTCGTAGATCACGGCAAGGAGCGGCGTAATTACTGTACCGGGGTTAAGCCGTGTCGCGCAGCACCGCTACCGGCAGCAATCAAGTATGCATGAGTGTCCATCACTCCCTCAATTAGAGTCCTCCACGGAGGCGAAAACAGCGACATCTCGCTGGCTGCCAGAGTAATGGATCCTCCGGGCAGCGCGTATGGAAATAAGTGAGGCTGCGTCGCCGTCCAGCAGTAAATGTGCCGTACACATGTATCCGTATGACGTTCTTCAGATAATACCATTCGGACGGGCTGAACAGAGAAAAGGCATAAAATGGAGAAATGTCTTTCGTTTCTAGTTTTCGTCTTGGTCCAGTTCGAATAATCGATATGGAGGTAGGAAGAATGGCAGAAGAAACCATGAAACTCATGGTTTCTACAGATGACCTGCCAATCTAGGTAACAAGTAATTTGTGGCAGTTAGAGATATGGGCAGACACTGTGTGGGTCAATATGTCACGAAATTTAATACAGCTGCAACCAGAATTGAAACTTTAATCAGGGGAATTGTGATGGGAGGAGAACAGCTGAAGAGAGTGAATTTTTAACGAAAGTGGAAAGGACTATGGCGGTATAAGTGGAAAAATGAGACAGGCAGACATTTTTATGATGTTTCATTAGCCAGTGTCACTGAGCATGGTGGGTGAGCGGTAACATTTTGGCCTCGCATTCGGGAGGATGCGGGTTTGAATCCACGTCCGAGCATCCAGATTTGGGTTTACATGGTTTTCCCAAATCACTCCAGGCGAATACCGAAATTCTTTCTCCAAAAGACCATTGCCGAATTCCTTCCCGTTAATCCCACCTCTAATGACCGAGACGTAGATGAGGCGTAAAGCCTTAAGTAAAAAAAAAAAAAAAAAAAAAAAAAAAATGGAATAAGTCTCATAGAGAAATAAGGGAGTAATTCATTGGGAGCATTATGTCGATATTCTCATATGTCGCAGAAATCTGGACAGTCAAGAAATTTGTAAGATAGAAAGGAGTCGGATGAAATTTCTTATGAGTGAAATAAGGGTTCCAAGAAGCGACAGGATAAGAAACGAGAAGGTTAGGACACAGTGGAAGAGATTTATCTTTCTACAGAAAATGATAGAAAAGGCAAGGTTGACATGGTAAGGACTAGTTAGATTGGTGGAGCGTAAAATACCACGGAAAATGCATGAAATGAAGATACAAGGTATGCAGCCCAGAGGAAGACCAAGCGGCAGAAGGTATAAAGGAATGAAGGAGCGTGTGTTGAAAAGATGAGAGAACTGTACTAATGTGGTGACGTTGAGTTGGTGGGATAGGAGAGGATATGGAGAGGTTTGTGCACAAAGTAGACCAGGCAGCATTTATCAATCGCTATGTCCAGGCGTCACGCAGAAACTGCAAAACCAATCAGGTTTTCGCAGTTTAAAAGCTTATGCTCTACCTTAAGATCTGTGGCATATCTTTTGAGTCGACGTGACCGGGGAACGGAGCAAGAAATTATAATACGTTTCTATCGAGAATACACTGACCAGCTGAAACATGATCACCTACTTACTAGCATATTGGTCCACCTTTCGAACGCAATACAGCAGTGATTCGTCGTAGCATGGATTCTAGGAGTCCTTGGTATGCTTCCAGAGGTGTCTGATACCAGATTTCTACGCACAGGTCACAAAATTCCCTTAAATTACGGGCCAATGGTTTGTGCGAGCGGTGGCTGGGAACGAGCATCTCGGAAACAGAGAGGCTGATCGGCAGTTCGCGTGTTGTGTGTTACAAAAATGGAGCATCGGAATTTAGAGCAACGTTCTGCAATCAAGTTTTGTGTTAAACTTGGGAAATCCGCGAGTGTGACCTTTGGTAAGTTTAAACAGACCTATGGGGAACATTGCTTATTAAGAGCAGAAGTTTTCCACTGGCACAAATCATTTTTTGAAGGCCGAGAACACGTTGAAGATCAACCTTTCTCAGGGAGACCTTCAACTTAAAAAAACTGACGAAAACTTTGAGCGTGTGAGGGCTCTTGTGAGATCAGAACGTTGTTTAACAATAAGGGCAAACTGCCAACCAAGTGTTTTACAAAGGTGTCCTTGAAAGGCTCAGAAAAAGATTCATGTGAGACCAGACATTGCAGACAAGTGGATGCTTCATCATCACAATGCCCCGTGTCACACGGGTTTTTCCATCAGTGAATTTTTTTACCTCAAAACGCATTCCTGTTGTTCCTCAACCCTCCTATCCACCTGTTTTAAGTCCTTGCGACTTTTTCCTTTTACTGAAATTGAAACATGTCTTAAAAGGACGTCATTTTGGAACTCTGGAGAACATTCGAAAGACTGTGAGCAACCAGTTAACAGCTCTACCAGTTGAAGCCTTCCAGCGCTGCTACCAAGAGTGGAAACAACGACTCCGCCAGTGTATAGCTGCTCAAGGGAACTACTTTGAAGGGGATAATATTGTCGTTTGAAAAAAATAAAAACTTTGGTAAGTAAATAATCAGTCTCATTACTTTCCTCACACACCTCGTACGTTTAACGGTAAATCCGGCCGCAGTAGAGGCGAAATGCGTGGGAAATCGAAATTCTGTCACATGGTTGGAAGACTACTACACTTTATTTTTATATTCACCTATCAGTTTTGTGGATGGTCACTGATTTTCGAAAACAGCATAACGGGAAATATAGTGAAGAATAAATGTCTGGACTCTCTGTCGTAGTTGACATTTCCTTCCCTTTGCAGAGATAATCCATCATAACTTCTAGCTCTGGAAGAACGTTAAACCACAGCAAAGAGAAGAGAAATGCTTTGGAACGGCTCTGAAAGTTTTCGTCGCGGTCGACTGACGTCGTTATAGAGAAGTTTGTTTGTGTGTCTTTAGGCTGTGTCCGCAGCGCCACGAGGTGTCCCGAGAGACAGGGGGCGAAGGATGTGATAAAACCGGCTGTAAAAGTTTGCCGACACGACTTTTACGGGCGGCACGAAGGAGAGGAAGCTGGCTGGCTTAGCAGAGGGGGTGACGTGGTACCAAACACTAGCGTATACACCAGGGAACATACCTAATACACTATTCGACAACACCAAAAAGTAGACAAAATTCAGAGCAAATATCAGATTACGAACAGACTATTGGGTTAAACCACTGGGTAGCATTCATATTTGAAGTCGAACAATGCTCTAAACTAGTTAAAAAAAAAAAAAAAAAAAAAAAAAAAAAAAAAAAAAAAAACTTGGTGCAATCGTCAGTATGTACAGTCCATGAAGCGAAACTTCTATGGGCTGCTCACTTTTTTCTTTGTATTTTTCTCGGTATATTTACAGTGATTTTTCCGTTTAATTTTTCAGGTTTTTCTGTTGTTTCCTTCTCACTCGTGTGGACGAGTCATACCATCTTTATCCTTTTGTACAATCAATAGGATCTTTGTCAAAGTCGTCCTACGATTTAAAAGCTAAAAAACACAAAGTACATACTAAGGCTAGATGCAATATTCCATAATCTAGCGAAGTATGCTTAAATGTTTTAATAATTTTCATTTATTTACGAAAATTATCTGATAATCGTCCTTAAAATCTCGCATACAGAAATATTAGTTCATAAATACCATACGGATCATTAACGTGTGTTAGTATTCCGATTTGCATTAATGGTCATAAGTGTTAAGGGCGTTTTAGAAATTTGAATTGATTATAAGTAGCCATCGTAGGAATTTATTTATCATTCAAAGATTGACGACATGTATTCCATACAGCAATGTCCTTCATTATGAGATGTGGAGCTTCTTTTTTTTTGCTGTCGTCAGTCTGTCGACTTGTTTGATGCAATCCTCCATCCCTTCTGATCTTATGCTAACCTCTTCATCTCTACATACCCCTTACAACCCACGTCCTCAATTATCTGCTTCATGTATTTTAATCTCTGTCTTCCTCTACAGTTCTTACGTTCGACTGTTCCCTCCACTAACAAATTAATCAATTCCGCAAGTCTCAAAATATGACCTACCAGCCTGTCTCTTCTTTCTCGAAGATTCTTCCACAAACTTCTTTCCTCACCCACCATTTCCAAAACTTATTCATTTCGCACTTTATCTGCCCACCACTTTATCTATAGTACCACATTTCAAATGCTTAAATATTCTTTCTTTCTGGTATTCCTAAAGTCCATGTTTCGCTACCGTAAAGTACAGTGCTTCACACATAGAGTTTTAAAAAGTTCTTTCAAAGTCCTAGATCAATATTTGAAACTAAAAGATTTATCTTTTTGATGAAGCATGTTTTTGCTAGTTCTATTCTGCTTTTAACGTCATTCCTGGTTCGGCCATCGGTTGTAATTTTGATTCCGAAATAGAAGAATTCACTTACTTCTCCTATTGCATCCGATCCTATTTTTATATTTGATCTAATGTGATTGGTATCATTTCTGCTACATTTCATCACTTTTATTTTGCTTTGATTTACAGTATAATCAGTCCAAAATCTTCCTTTAGTATTTTGTTCATGACATTCAGTAACTTCTCAATATCCTCAGCCTGTTTTGCTAACAAGACAAAGTCATCAGCAAATCGTAGCATACTGATTTTTTCTCCTTGAACACTTATGCCATATATAAAGTTTTCTTTCACATCCTGAATTGCTTCTTGTACATACAAGTTGAATATTAACGGGGACAGACTACAACTTTGTTTCACACCCTTTTTAACTGATGCATGTCTCTCATGATTCTCTACTTTTTGTGGAGCTATTATTTTTTAAAATGTCTTCATGTTGACGAGATGTACATTGCAGAATTCACTATCGCAGTAGTTTGCACGCACAGTACGTTACGGCGCATGCAGACTAAACGCAAAGCGCGTAACGCGTAACGTAACAAATTTTTTCCTCTTTTCCTAAAGAGTTTATACTTCAAAAAAATATAAACCCTTTTAGAGAATGAGGACTTGGATTACATCACCCACTCAACAATTTTACATTACAGCAAGTTTCATGAAATTCCGATAATTTATCCAGGTAGTGTCCTGTTCTAATAGTGCTTCGTTGCCTATTTGTATCTTAACATGTCTAGTCTGCATGACACCTCGTGCCTCAAAGCTTCATCGCACATAGATATCACAGTGCTTAGCTGATATATTAAAATTATACTTCAGTCTTTTCCTTACTTTTGAATTAATTAGTATGTTAAGTTACAACACTTCCTCAGTAAAGATTATCAAAAGTCTGGAGTACTTATCTTAGTCCCAGATAGGTGTAATTTGATATACAGATACGGTTTCATACAAAAATCGTAATAAAATTAAAATATTTGTGATTTTATTCATCTGGAACAATATCAAACACAAACGAGAAGCTGAATATGATGGCACAAAAATAATTTGCTTTTATTTTGCGAATAAAGAAAAAAAATATTTAAGAAACGTTAACATCTTTTAGAAAAACTTTCTAATGAGACACTATTTGATAAGATAAGTGAAAAAAACTCTCTAATATTTATTTAGTCAAGATGGTAATGAACTTTTAGAAAACGCACTATGAGCAACAATGCAAGTCAAAGTAACCCGATTAAAGAAGAAATCTTAGTATCAGTCTTATATTATTACATTAATTGTGTTAAATAATCGATATCTCAAACTCCTTGTTGTAATGACTTTTAACAGATACCCAGCTCGAATTTTTTCACTTTTTGTATTATATTTCGTGTCCAAGAGGCCAAGGATTCAGGCTTTTTTTATATGTTTTACTTTGACAAGGTACAAGGTTTTTCAAAAGCTAGCAAAGTAATCGTGAAATGAGTGGTATGTGAAGAACACTGTTCACTTAAGATAACACTTTTCACAAATTGGTATTGACATCAAACGCGCATACCTTATGCTACATCTTGCATTGACAAACTTTGGATGCCATAACCTCGAGTCCCGAAGACGAGAAAATATGGTTCTAGAAGATATTGTATCCCAGCGGCGAAAATAGGGCTACAAGACATTGCATCCTGTGGATTCTCACGTGACGTAGAATTACCAACGGTGAAAGTGTTTTAGCGGGGCGCGCCTTGCTAATGCTCACATCAGCAATATGAAACATGAGAAATCTTCTAGTACTTCACATGGTTATACTCAGTAAAATTTCTAACCAGATTTGTCTAAAGCAAAATAAAAACAACTGAAGAGTTCTCAGGTAAATAAACACTCTCCAGTAAGTATTCTCTTCTCTTCACTTTCAGAAACTGATTGGTTTCTCTCAAAGTTATGCATGTTATAATTCTTACTAAGGTAAAAAATAAAATTTGTACATTAAGCACACCCTTTAAAGAACTGCAAGTACATTGCGAACAAGAGAATACATAATCCTCACCTAATTTTGTAACAGCAATAGGTTCATAAATTTATTTAAATTGTTTGTTACTTCTGTACTGGTAGACATTCTACTGTCTATTTTACTAAAATATGGTATTAATAATAGTAAAGAAACTTGATATTATTTTGATCATTGATTCATTATGCCGTGATAATCAAATCTATTACAGAAAATGAAGACACAGCGGAAATGCTGCCCATCTCAAAAGCCCTGAAATAAGGATTACGATCGCCCAAAAGGACCATTCTAATACTAACGGACTCCAAATCAAACCATGCAAAAAAAATCTTACAAAACTAACAATTGAAATGATTTTTTGATGATGAGGATCATACAAACAAACATTCAAACCACCAATCTAAGCAAAGAAGTTAGATTTATATGGATAAAAGCACATGTGGACCTACCAGGAAAGAGGCAGACCGTCTAGCTAAGAGTGCTATGAGAAGCGGTGAGGACGAGAAAAAGGTACCAGTTCTAGATATCACAAACTTCCTGAAGAAAAACTGCAGGGAAATGTTGGATAGAGAATGATCGGAAACATCACAACTTAGAGGCCACCTCTACGCTTGCATCCACCCCCAGATACCAACATCCCAGTGGCATCAAAAAGGCGCTCAAGCAAGAAGACTAATATCTACAATAGCTAGGTTAAATTTTAGCCATGGTTTCTTTCCCTCGCATCTATACAGAATTAAAGCAATTGAATCTGCACTGTGTGATTATGAAGAAGATGTAGAATGCGACATTATTCACCTGTTCTTCGGCTGCAAGAAATACTGGAACAACATCACAAACTTCATGAAAACACTTTCACAAGCGACCTCTAGTCACCAATCAACATGAAACAATTACTGGCCACTGAAAATGTTATTATATATCGCTTAATCCTATCATTTGTCAGAAATAATAACCTTAAAGTTTAGGAGAGTACAATTTTACTTGGTATGGCTGTACGACCAAAAGGTTAAATGCCAATAAATAAATTACAAAAACTATAATTACAGAGAATTGTGTTTTTCGTGGCGTGAAATTTCTTCTCGGTTGCTCTTCAGGTTAAGTCCAGCCATACACACCGTTTCGGAAGCTATCTTCGCCGTCTTCATCAGGCGAAATTGTAGATCATTCCAGAAGCTGCTGTCTAGAATTATGCTATGTACATTTTTGCCACGCAATAAACTCTAATTAAATGGAGGCTTTTATTTGTCTTAAGAAAAACAGCTAGTAGAGTTGAGCATCGTTCCAAAATAACATTCCGGCGATGTTACTCTCCATAGCAGAAAAAACAAATTCGCAGCAGGATGGTTCGTCGAGACTACTTCTAGCTCAGAAGTTCGCCAGCACTGGTGGAGAGTGTTGCTAGTGGGAACATGTTGAGTATTTGTGCTGTCTGGCTTCAAGGCTTCACTTGCGGCCGGTTGGGATGGGGGCTTCCAGCTGCGTCGACGAAAAAACGAAAGGCAAGTGTGAGTGTGGGCCTTAACAACTAGAATGGGCCGCCTAATACGCGCTCGGGTTATTTATGGTCAGTCTGATTTGTGGTGATGCGTATCGTAATGCAGGGGGGAGGGTTAAGCCCAAGGGCCCCTCTTCTTCGCTTGTAATCAGTTGAAGGCGTACCTCGAACACGTTCGTATACACCGCAATGATTCGTTTAAGATATGGCCACTATGTAAAGATTAGTGAAGTAAACTGGTTCACATGGCGGGAGCAATCAGGAGCAGTGTAAAGGCTAACCCGGTGACGTTTTACATGTGGAATGTGTGGGGACAAAGTACCGTGTCCAGGCATGTCATTGGTGCACGTAAACGACCATTTAAATCCCTCCAAATCCTAACAGTCACTTCCAAGAGATCGTTTTACTCACAATCATTGTTATATCACTACAAATATCGTTTCTGACTTATTTTGGATGCATCAAGAAAACGGATAAACTATTGGTGAAACAGACATTTACGCTGTAGTAGTCTTCACTGCGGTGATGTAGCTATTTTGAAGTTATTTCTGAATTTCAAACGAGATATATGATTAAATAGCGTTTTCGCTGTTTTTGGAAACTGTAACATAGGTTCTCTTCGCATCTTTGTATAGTGTCCGAGAGAATGCTTGAGGGACTTAAATTTACTTTTTCGTGTTGCTAGTGAAGATCAGTTTGGGTTTAGGAAAAAAATCGCGGTACAAGGGAAGCAATTCTGTCTTTAAGATTAATACTTGAAGGGCGGATCAAGAAAAACAAAAATACTTTTATGGCATTTTTTGATTTAGAAAAAGCTTTTGATAATGTTAGCTGGGACAACATGTTCAAAATTTTAAAGAAGTCAGGTCTAAAGTATCGAGATAGAAGAATACTCTATAAACTATATAAGAATCAAGTGGCTATAATAAAAGTAGAAAATCACGAGAGACATGCATCAGTTAAAAAGGGTGTGAGACAAGGTTGTAGTCTATCCCCGTTAATATTCAACTTGTATGTAGAAGAAGCAATGAAGAAAGTCAAAGAAAAATTGCCACGTGGCATAAGTTTTCAGGGAGAAAAAAATCAGTATGCTACGATTTGCTGATGACATTGTCTTATTAGTAGAGAGGGCTGAGGATATTGAGAAGTTACTTAATGGCATGAACAAAATACTGAACGAAGATTTTGGACTGAATATAAATCAAAGCAAGACAAAAGTGATTAAATATAGCAGAAATGATACCAATACCAGTAGATTAAATATAAAAATAGGATCGGATGCAATAGGAGAAATAAGTGAATTCTGTTACTTGGGAAGTAAAATTACAACCGATGGCCGAAGCAGGAATGATGTTAAAAGCAGAATAGCACTAGCAAAAAGAGCCTTCATGAAAAAGAGAAACCTTTTAGTTATAAATATTGATCTAGGAATTAGAAAGAACTTTTTAAAACTCTTTGTGTGGAGCACAGCACTTTATGGTAGCGAAACATGGACTTTAGGAATACCGGAAATAAAGAAAATTGAAGCATTTGAAATGTGGTGCTACAGAAGAATGCTGAAAATTAAGTGGACAGACAAAGTAAGAAATGAACGAGTTTTGGAAATGATGGGTGAGAAAAGAAGTTTGTGTAAGAAGCTTAGGGAAAGAAGAGACAGGCTGGTAGGTCATATTTTGAGACATGCTGGATTGGTTAATTTGTTAGTGGAGGGAACAGTTGAAGGTAAGAACTGTAGAGGAAGACAGAGATTAGAATATATGAAGCAGATAATTGAGGACGTGGGCTGTAAGGGGTATGTAGAAATGAAGAGGTTAGCACAGGATAGGAAAGGATGGAGGATTGCATCAAACCAGTCAAAAGACTGATGACGGCAAAAAAAAAAAAAAAAAAAAAGGGGACTTACTGTTCCACTTTTTGAAGGAAGCATTCGGGAATCATCAGGAATGAAATGGGAAATCCATGAAGAAATTGCAGTATGGATAGTCTCACAGGAATCGAAGTCAGTCCCCCCGAATGACAGGCCTGACCGTTAAGCGCACATAGTGCATGGAATGCAAAAAGCAATTTTTGGATTAAATGTATTCATCTTTATGAAAAACATGATTCCGTCAATAACAAACACTACGCAGGTATAATCGTTTTTTAATTAAGAACATTTATTCAATTTCTAGAGCTTCACAGTACTTATAGACATATTTAATGTCAAATGCATGTCGATAAAAGAGAAAGAATAATTAGTATTTTCCGACTGTTAAACATCTCACTTCATTTAAAAATCAGTTAAATCTTTCCTGTGGCGAACCGATCGTGGTGGATGTGCGGTAATGCTTTGGGCTTGTATTCGGGAGGACGTGGTTTCAAATCCCCTTGCAGCCATCTAGATTTCGGTTTTCCATGGTTTCACGGAATCACTCGGAGCGAATGCCTGAATGGTTCCTTCAAAAGGGCATGGCCGAATTCCTTCTCGATTCTTTTTCCCAGTCCTTTTCGGCTTCTAATGGCCTCGATGTTGACAAGGCTTAAATCTATAAGCAAAAAGTATAAGCCGACTAATTAAACAACTTTTAATTATTCGATGGACTGCTTCTAAATAATTAGTAAAGACTGACTTTTATTCGGCGGTAAGAAAGTATTTCGATTTGTCAATCTCCTTCCGGTGAAAGACAACATACAGAATGCGAATAATAAACGTTTTAGATTGTATTCGTCTTAGCTTATTGTCGTTGTTCCTCCGCAGCTTGTATTGCCCATCTGCAGTTGTATTGATCCAGAGACATTTATTTTTTTATGGCTTTAAGCTTCATCGATGACGAGGTCATTACAATTGGGAAATGACTGAGGGTAAGAAACGGAAGGAATTCGGTGATGGCCTTTTGAAGGAACCATCCCGTGATCCACCTGGAGTGATACGGGGAAATCATGGAAAACAGACATCAGGATGGTGGGAGAGCGGACTGTTTACAGTTGTAGCCAGTAGCAGCAAGTTGGACGTTATCACGAGTGGAACAGCCACCGTCTTGTAGTAACGCTGAAAAGCGCTGCTATTAGAGATGCTCATCAGCGCTGGATGTACTGGCGTTAACTGCTTGGTGACAGCGTTCCAAGCCGCCGCGCATTCCATCGCTGTCCTTACTTCACCTAACCCCACTGACTGAAGCCTATCTACAGTTTTTCGTGTAATCCACAACGAGATGTACTGAAATACACAAAGTGCGAAAACGCAGGTAAAACTGACAATTCCAATAAATAAATAAAAACAATAAAAAAATTAAATTGCCTGGTTTATTAGCATTTAGGTATTGATTCCCAAGCAGGCTCCTTAATTTTTCGGGCTCATTAGTTTTAATCTCTTGATTGCAAATACCAGTTAAGAGTAATATATCAGGTCTGTCTAATTTATTGTAACCGAATAGCAGAAGAAGTAATCTCAGGAGTAAAATTGCATCTGACGGCCAAAGCAAGAAAGACCTCGAAAGCGGATTAGCTGTGGAAAAAGAGCGTCCTTCGAAAAAAGAAATATTTTGGTTCCAAGTATGGGACCGAGCCTGGTGGTGTAACGGCTAGCGTTCTGGCCTCGCATTCGGGAGGACGCTGGTTCGAATCCCCGTCCGGGCATCCAGATTTGGGTTCTCCATGGTTTCCCAAATCACTCCAGGCAAAGGCCTGGATGCTTCCTTCAAAAGGCCAAGGCCGAATTCCTTCCCATTCCTTGCCCCCTATCCTTTCCCGTCTCTAAAGACCTCGCTGTTAGAGAGACGTTAAGCAGATTAAAAAAAAATATCCAAGTATGGACTTATGACTCGGATAAAAAACTATCTAAAAGTGTATAAAGAGAGCACTGGTTTGACTTCAGGAAGACCTGACAAGGAAAACTGAAGCTTTCGAAATGTGGTTGTAACACTCCTTTTTTTCCTAACTGACTCTATAAGCCGGGGTGGACATTACATTTTAATGTAATATATTAATATTAATTATAATGATATATTGGAGTCAAAGAGTATTGAGAGCGATATAGAGTGACTAAATCAAAGGAGTAAATAGAGGGGAAAAACAAAGGAAGATAAGATGAAGGATGGAGGATTTTTCATGATATGAATCAAGGACACTCCAAGAATGAACACGTCTATTGTAAAATTGTTATTGTGTAATGATAAGCTGTGACTGGTACACATTGTAAAGTGTGTCATATAAGAATTCATCATTTCTGAATCGAAGTTTGTAAGACGGAATAATAAATGCGCTGATTAGTATTCTCGTAAATACAGACTAAATCTGTTTTGAGAAGATAAAAAAGGCCACCTTTAGAAGGATAAGTATTCTATTACAGGTTGTCCGAAGCCGAATTTAAACAAAAATTATCGACTTAATAGCGCAAACGTATTCAAAGATACTACTTCTTGGCTTAAGAAAAAGCTACATTTAAGGAAAATATTTTCAGTTATATTTTATTGGAGATATAGAATCTCATATGGTGCTGTAAGAGGATGTTGATTATTCACTGGGCAGACAAAATATGAAATAAAAATTATCCTGGAATGTTTTTTATTGATAACCTCACAAGAAGAAGAGACGCAAGGGTTGTTCACATTTTAAGACGTGCGGGATTGGTTAATTTGTTAGTGGAGGAAACTGCCGAAGGAAAGTAGAGGAAATCGAAGAATAGGATACACGCAGAAGATAATTTGATATGTATGCTGTGATGAATACTTTGATACGAAGAGATTTGATTAGGATAGAAAGAAGCGGAAAATTGTATCAAACAGTCGAGAGACTGATGACAGAGAAAAAATTATTAATATCTTTGCATTGTCAAACGAACCAGGCAAGTATTAGTGGAGCTCCGCGGAATTACGATTTCGAATTGTATAATAGCCTTAACAGATGTTTCGCATGTTTCAGGTAAGATGACAGTCGCTTGGTGCAAAAGTCAATGCCTGGCATATTCAGTTTGTTGCGAATTCGACGTCTATACAGCAATTTCATTATGTTTTTAGTTCTTAATTATTTTTCAACCCATGAATAAATCTACTGCACCTAACAGTGCACTTATATACTACCTGGTACGCGTAGTTGTTTTCTATGTTTAAATATAATGAAATTCAAAACTCGGAGTCTGATCGCGTTCAAACTATGTATCATAATGTACAAATAATGATAAAGCTTCTTATTAGAAAGGTGAAAAGCTTCATGGATGTAAATATTTTTAGCAGCAAAACAACTTTTGGTCTCGGCTTTATTCTGCACCCCTGTTTTCTATCTGCTTTTGTCGCATTGCTTGTATTGTTTGTATTCATTGCCTCCGGTCCCTTTCAACATTCAATCACTACTGATAAGAGACTTAATGTGGCAGAAAGCTGCCCAGATGAAACCTTCCGCAGTACTTTTTGTTTCATAAACTCAATCCTGGTGTTTTCTAACAAATATATGTCAGAGGCAGCAAAGAATTAGGCTAGCAAAGATATCTGCCAACTGTTGTGCGAAGAGACAAGCGACTACAGTAAAACTATTTCTAGTTTTAAATATTCTTAATGATCTTGCAAGAAATATGAACAAAAAATTCAAAATATTTCAAAAAGATTACGAGTGAAGAGAAATTAAAAGTTCATAATATGTTAAAAATCCCTAAGGAAGACTCCATACTCAATGAAACTGCTATGAAAATTGCAACTATTTAAAATAGTTCGATTTTCCAAATATCATATAAATTCAGACAGATTTGAGAATGGACCTTGGCTAGAAAACAAAATAATAAGTTTAAATATTAATCACAGAAGAACTTTCACAAATTTTGTGGAATTAAACAGAAATATTAGTCGAATTTTCAGTATTTACTTTTAAAAGGACTGCCATTTTCAAACTGGTCAGAGGGTGATTGGGAGTTGGAGGAAGAGAGAGACAATGTTGGTATCGAGAGTGCTATGCATTTCGGCTTGCAGATTTACCTTATAAACGTGAAACCAACTTGAATTAATGTTAACTGAAGTAAATAGGAAGGGAATAAATATCCCACCCTAAAAAAAATTAATTTGTAAATTTAATTCAGCAGCGTGAAATAATGTCAGTTAAAGTATAGTGTGTATAAATTACAGGAATACTTCATCAAATTAATAACCATGTTAAAATGCCAAAAGAAAAGTTGTGACTAGAAACTGATTTTTCTGGGACATGAAGTAATAGAATTTGCTATAAATTTTGAGACTTAAAACATATGGTATGTGCTATCAAAACATATATTTTTCTAAGCAATATCATAATCATTAGCTCACTTAATCGTAATTAATTAATGCGGAAAAATAAACACTGATGTACACAGAAAACTAATTAACTACAGTAGGTATGTTGGGAGAAGTTTTTAAAAGTTTAAAAAGTTTGCGTGTTATGTTACAGCGGTCTAACTAGTAATTCACTTTTTTTCCTCACTGTTAGAGATTTGCTGTTTTGTGTATTTGTTCGTCTTTTAGTTTCAATTTGTTGGATTTTAAGCTGTTTTGAGTATAATAAAGATTAAACTGAAGAACGGAATTAGTCTGGGAGAATTAAATTATGGTGTTACGGTAGAATTCGTGTAATATTTGCGTTTAACTACATACATGGTTGAAAAGTCCCTGTGAAGTGTTTTATCTCTTGTGGTTGGAGACTCTTAGTCACCACAGCGTGTGTTGTCTCTTCCTGCCTGCGACTGCTCCTTAGGGAGTGTTCCTGACTTGCAGCGCCGCGAGACGCTCGGGGCCGTCTCGCAGGAGGATCTGCCGTGATGGTACCATCACTTACCTGCTGACAGCCCACCGAGCCTGGGGACTGAGTGGCAACGCTCGGGCCTCGCATTCGGGGAGGGCACAACTTTGAATCTCCATCCAGCCATTCGCATTTTCGTTTTCCATGGTTTTCCCAAATCCAGGCGAGGGCCAAGATGGTTCTTTAATACGCCATGGTTGAATTCCTTCCAGTTCCTTGTCCTCCCAGCCCCTCCATTCTCTTATGACCTCGATGTCGATGAATCGTAAAGCCCTAAGAAAAAAGTAAGCTGCCAAAGAAAAAAACACAGATTTGCAATATAACGTGCAGTTCTAACATAAGATACTTGAAATAGTCCGCATTAAAATCCTTACACAAAATCCTGAGTTACTCTGAAGCTAAATATTGCTGGAATGCTCTTTCTGCAATGTTACATAGTTTCGCTGCATTTTTTAAAATTATGTTAGCTTTTAAAGCAACAACCTAGTAGATCAAAGTATTGTATTATTAACACAGTTCTAATGGAATTGTTGTAGAAGGTATATTTATTTTCAGACCTGTTTTGTTTCTACATCTACATCTATACTCTGCAATTCACAATTACTGTGGGTGGCAGAGGGTGCTAAGCACCAATCCTAATTCAGTGCATTCCAATCCCGAACAGAACGAGGAAAGAAAGAATACATAAATTTATCAGTACGGCATCTTATTTCTCGAATCTTATCCATCCTGTCACTGCGACCTAAATAGGTTGGCGGAAGAAGTATTTCGTTGCACTCGTAAATTAAAGATTTTCGCATATTCTCCAACAAATGCAAACGAAAACGACGTCGTCTGTCCGCCAAACAATCCCAGCCTAACCCACGTATCAGCTCTGTGACACTTACGTAAGGACTGTAACTAGCGGTCACGAATAGAGCGGCTCTCCTCTGTACCTTCTCCAACATATCAATCAATCCCTTGCGATACGGATCCCAAATTGCACAACAGTATTCCAAATGCGGACGAACTAGTGTTTTGTACGCAATTTCCTTTGTATGAGCATTGCAGCTTCTCAAAATGCGACCTATAAAACGTAGTTTAGAATTAGCTTTACCTACGACTGAAGTTAGGTGCAAGTCCCATTTCATGTTGCTTTGTACTGTTACGCCTAGATACTTCAGGGAGTCTACCGTGTCAACAACTGAATTGTTAACTTTGTAATCGTGAGAAAACGGGGTCTTTTTATTACTTATTTGCATTGCCTTGCACGTTTTGCAGTTAAGTGTAAGCTGCAATTTACGGCACCATTCCGAAATAACATCCAGATCACGCTGAATTTCTAAGCAATCGTCAGAGCATCATCAGCAAAAAATAGCATCCTGCAATTAACGTTGTCACCTAGATCGTTTATAAAAATTAAGAAAAGAAGTGGCCCTATTACAGTTCCTTGAGGAACTGACATGAATTCTGGATCGAAATTTGTAAAGCTGAAGTTGTTTATGTTATGGTTTTGCTCATTTTTTATGATCTGTTTTCTTAAATGTATTAATAACCATCGCGTTTGGAACGAAGAACCGATTAATGCTTGTTCTCCTTCGAGGAGTGCAGTTTTACAGTAACTATATACTCTATACTACCCGCAGATGAAGTGGCAGACAATTCCCACAGTGTTCAGGACAAAAGTTTAGATTTCAGAAGTAAGAGCTCCATATTATTTTTAGTGAACAAGGTGCTAGAGTTTATGGAAATTTTGGCTGCCTTTACTTCTAAAAGGAGTACGATCTAGATTTGCAGTACGTCTAGGTTATATGAGGTGCTGCAAGAAAATTTCTCAAACAAAACTAATCTCACAAACGCAAGTAAAAAGAAGAAAAGAGCGCAATGCAATATTGGCCAGGAAAACCGGAAAGATGATTCGACCATTGGTTTGACAGAGTTTAAATTTGTTCCGCTTGCACCTCTGTCATAGCTGCCCTTAACGTAAGCCGGTAACACCACCGGGTGCAGGGGACATACAATTTAACGTGGAATCCGAACCACTGAAGAGTTCTGGCGTTTTTACATTACACATCAAGCTGTGCGAGGGGTGAAAGTTGGGTTAAGGGCATTTCAAAATCCCCGGTCAAACGTCAAACAGGGATTCGAACCGTGGACCTTTCTCTATCCACTCAGACGACTAAACCTTTTTTTTTTAACTGCTTTACGTCTCTCAACAGCGAGGTCTTTAGAGACGGGAAAGGATGGGGGGCAAGGATGGGGGCAAGGAATGGGAAGGAATTCGGCCATGGCCTTTTGAAGGAAGCATCCTGGCATTTGCCTGGAGTGATTTGGGAAACCATGGAAAACCCAAATCTGGATGCTCGGACGGGGATTCGAACCGCCGTCCTCCCGAATGCGAGGCGAGAACGCTAACCGTTACACCACCACGCTCGGTACGACTAAACCACTGATCCAGCAGACCGCTCACAAATCCAACTAAAAACAATTGTTATGAGTCACTCTCCGGAGTACACAGTACCTTAAATTCCAAGATAGTAATTGTGTTCCAAAGGATGCTTACAACAAATCTTATTTTTGTAGTTGGTGCTGCTTTCGAGCTAGGTAAAACCTTAAATTATCAACCACATAGGGAGTAAGTAAAATTGTTAATACGTGAAGTGAACATTGTGGGTGAAGTAATAAATGAATAAATAGTAGAAAAATCAAGACTTATAAAGAGTAAAGGAAGTGTGCTAAGGAAAAGGATTAATCTAAGATTTGAACGGATGGGACCTGGGGAATGGCGCATGCATAAAAACAGGAGAGTACTTGGAAGATAAGAAATGTAGAATTAATTAATTTAATTTGTTACCGTGTTATCTTTGGAATGAGATACATTGTGCATTAAAAAAAAAACAGTTATTAACACTGTTTTAAGCCTCCTTGTGAGGTGCAAAACCCCACCACTAGTGAATTTTAATATTATAAAATTATTTTCTTTTAAGTAATTATGATTTTGGATATTAACTTTGACTTTTTGAGTTCTAAGGTCAAAAGTTGAATAAAAGAAATAAGAAAAAGCTTGGCTGGAAAAGCTAAGCGAAGAAACTAGCTACAAAATCCTAGCGGTATTTAACATTGAAAAAATAAGCACAAGGACAAAGGAAGAGTATTATAGTAAAATTGGTGAATTGTAAAAGTTGTATTTGGTAATTAATTGTCGATTGTGAACGGAAGATGAAAAGATAAGTGGATGATTTTTGTTTCAAACCGAAATTGTAATAAAGAAATGGAATTGATAGTTAAAGGATACTTGATACGATTTTAATAGTAATTTGATTTCGCGGTGGTATCGCAAAACCAGTGACGGATATAGAGGACTAAATAAAAATCCTATTGAGCTGATCTGACACTGGAAATATAAGGAACATTAGCGTATTTAATTTCTAAAAGTAAAATTAATTGGTAAAGGTAAGTTTATAAGGAAATACATCGATCAAAACAAACCAAAAAAAAACTTGACATCCTTCAACACAGACAGTACAGTAACATGGAAAGCAATCACATAGATATATGGGTTAAAAACACCAAACACAACACAACACAAAACAACAACACTGAAGTGAACTACACTTAATGGTTCCTTGAGGTTTATTACTATGTACACAAAACACTGGTAAACAATAACAAATGTGGTACAGTTAGCGGATGACCGTCAAGAAATTTAGCCTGGCCTGATCCGGGGTAGAGAGAGACGGCTTCTACTTCTCGCGAACTTCCGGTGGTCTTCTGTAGTTGAAGCTGGTTCCGCGATCAGGCCGGAACTGGCGGTGGAGCGGCCGGCTACGCTTATATAGGCGGCCTGGCGCAGGAATTCCGTTGTGTGGTAGTACGGCGACCTCTGTAAGAAATAGTCCCACTTAGCTTCTAGATGATTCTATTTGTTTTCCTGGTTTGTTTTGATGTCTCTGCGCCTGTTTGGAGTCGTATATGTATCCCGGCGTGCAGGCGCGTTGTGTGTGAGGTCTGCCTGGCAGGGGCCTTTACTGGCAGACTGAACATACCTCCCTCCCGGGGGGGGAGGGGGGGAAGCGATGTCTGCGACGTTTGCGAGGTCGTCTGCCGCGGCGCCCTGGAGCAGACTATGAAGGCTACCTCCAGGGGAGTACGGAGCTGTTCCCCTGGCGATGCGTGCCGACCTGCGTCGTGGTGCAGGTTGTGGTGGAGGTACTTGTGGAGCTAACGGCATCGGTTCGTCGGCGTCGATGGCCGGGGGCTGTACGGGGGGCGCTGAAGATGGTCCCCGCAGGTGGTCGAGAGGCTGCGGCTGAAGGGTGTCGGAGCGACCGACAGGTTGTGGCGTCGTTGGTGGCGCTGTAACTGTCCCTGAGCAACGGTTAGACAGCAGGAGTGGTGGAGGTGGCAGGGAAGGAGAGGAAGAAGTGGATGGCCGTGCCGTGGTGGAAGAGGACGGTGCCGTGGGGTAGCGGGGACGTAGTTGGTTTCGATGGCGTCGCACTATCCGGCCATCCAGGCTGACGTCGAACAGTTGGCGGCCCCGGGGCCGCTGGATGACCCCCGGAAGCCAACCGGCCCGGGAGCCAAACCCGCGGGCCCAGACTAGGGAGCCCGGGGTGAAACGGAATGGGCCCGAAGGTACCTGTACTTTGGGCGGGGGTAAGAGGAGATGGAGGAGAGTGCGAGGTTGGCGGCCATGTAGCAATTCCGCCGGGCTTTTGGCCCCCACTGGAGTGGTTCGATAGGAACTGAGGAAGAGTGTCAATGCCTCTTCGAGTTTGTGACTTGTGGTGTATTTGGTCATTTGGGTTTCGAATGTTCTGACTAGCCGTTCCGCCTCCCCGTTAGATTGGGGGTGGAAGGGTGGGGTGAGGAGGTGTTGGATATTGTTGGCGGTACAGAAGGATAGGAATTCCCGACTTCGAAATTGCGGTCCGTTATCTGTGACGATAGCGTATGGTAATCCTTCGATGGAAAAGATCTTCGTGAGGGCTGAAATGGTGACCTCTGTAGTGATTGTGGAGCAACGGACGACATATGGGAAGTGGGAAAAGGCATCCGTCACTAGGAGCCACTGGTGGCCTAGGAATGGGCCAGCGAAGTCGAGGTGAATGCGTTCCCAGGGTCCGGACGGTGCCGGCCAGGAAAGGAAATTTTGAGGGGGGCGGGGCAGTTGTTGGGCACAGATGGTACAGCGCCGCACCATCTTCGTGACATCCGTGGTAAGGCCGATCCAGAATACATGGCGTCTGGCAAGGGATTTGGTGCGGGCAATTCCCCAGTGTCCTTGGTGGAGAGTTTGGAGGATTGTCGGTTGTAGGGATCTCGGAACGACGACCCTCGGGGTGGAATTTGGTTCTGTGCGGAGGAGCACTCCCTCTACTACTGAGAGCTGGTGGCGGATGGAGTAGTAGAACTTGAGGTCTTGATGATGGCGTGGAGGGGAACGTGTTTGCCACCCGTGTTGGATGTGGTGTCGGATGACACGGAGGAGGGGGTCCTCCCCTGTGGCTGCCGCGACTTTTGAGGCCGTGACTGGAAATGTCTTCAGTGCTTCTTGTATGTCATCGTCGATCTGGAACACCAGAAGTTCCGACTTGTCGAAGGCAAGGTCTGTTCCCTGCGGTAGTCTGGATAAGGCGTCTGCATTGGCATGCCTGGAGGTGGTACGGAAATGCATGGTATATCTGAACTGGGACAGGAATAGTGCCCAACGCTGGATGCGGTGGGATGTTTTGGTAGGCAGACGTGTGGACGGATCAAATAGTGATAGGAGTGGCTTGTGGTCGGTAATGAGATGAAAAGAAATCCCATATAAAAGGGAATAGAATTTGGAGCAGGCAAAAACAATAGCTAGCGCCTCTTTCTCGATTTGAGAATATTTAAGCTGAGCAGCCGATAGGGCTTTGGAGATGTAGGCTACGGGGCGTTCCGTGCCATCTGGTAATTTATGAGACAGAACTGCCCCCACACCGTAATCGGATGCATCTGTGGCAAGTATCAAGGGGAGGTTTGGAGTGTATGGCATGAGGCATGCTGCGGACTTGAGCTGCTGTTTAAGGGTGTAGAATGCGGTCTCGCAAGCTGGGGTCCAACGGAACGGGACATTCTTGCGACAGAGGTGGTACAGGGGTGCTGCCACTTGTGCTGCTGAGGGTATAAATTTTCTGTAGTATGAAATCTTGCCTAAAAAAGATTTCAACTGATGTAGATCCTGAGGCCGAGGTAAGTTGGAAATAGCGTCCACATAGGAAAATGCTGGGGAGATGCCTTCCTGAGCGATGATGTGACCCAGGTAGGAAATGGATTGTTGAAAAAATTGACACTTGGAAAGGTTGCATTTTAATCCTGCTGCACGGAGGCGGAGGAAGAGTAGGCGGAGGTTGGTCATGTGTTCGGCAGCGGAGGGTCCCGTGACGACTATGTCGTCGAGATAGTTGATGCATCCCGGAATATCCTGGAGAAGTTGTTCGAGATACCGTTGAAAAATCGCTGGAGCACTGGCCAAGCCGAACATGAGCCGGTTGAGTTGGAAGAGGCCAGAGGGAGTGTTGATGACTGTGTATTGTCGGGACTGGATATCCAAAGGGATTTGAAGGTATGCTTCTGCCAGGTCAATTTTGTAAAGTAGGTACCTCCTGCTAGTTTACGGAAGAGGTCGTTCGGTCTCGGAAGTGGATAGTCGTCTACCAGCAGATGCGGGTTGACGGTGGTCTTAAAGTCACCACAGAGACGTAAGCGGCGTCCTGGCTTCTGAACTATGACCAACGGCGTGGCCCAGGGGCTGAACCGCACCGGCTGGAGGATCCCTTCGTCTTGGAGACGTTGAAGTTCTTCCTGAAGTGGTTGTTGAAGCGCTACGGGTACCTGGCGTGCCCGGAAGTATCGAGGCCGTACGTCCGGCCGGAGTTGGAGTGATGCTTCGAAGTCCTTTGCACAGCCGACGCCTGGTGAGAACAGGTCCTGAAACTCGGTGCAAAGGGCGTCCACTTCAGGAAAAGGAACATGCTGAGATACGAGGTGTATGTTATCCTCAATTGAAAATCCGAATAAGCGGAAAGCGTTCCAGTCCAAATAAGTCTGCTGTGAGAGAACTGTTAACTACTAAAAAGGGGACTGAACGATGTACAGACTTATACATGACGTTTGCTGTGAACTGTCCCAGGAGTGCTATTTCCTGTTTGTTGTATGTCAGGAGGCGCTTGGGGGCGGCGAGAGGGGGGCGAGCCAATTTGCACATAAGTAGTATAATTAAGCAATGAGACTGCTGCTCCTGTGTCGACTTGTAGGCGCAGGGGCTTGCCATTGACCGTAACGTCAATAAAAAGTTTGGATGATGTGGAAGTGTCTACCTGATTGATATCCATAGGTGCGCCGCTCAACCTGTCTTGGTAAGACCCTGGGCGGCGAGAGCCGGGATTGGCATTGGTGGTGTTGGTGCGGCAGACGGACGCCAGGTGTCCTTCCTTGCCGCAACGTGAGCATTCAGCCCAACGATCCGGACAATTTTCCCTCTCATGTGCTGAATAACAGGCGGGGCAGGAGGGTAGGCGGAGCGGGCTGCGGCGTCGGCGCTGCGGGATCCGCTGCTGCTGCCGAGACTTGGTGCCCCTGCCGGAACGGGGCCGGTTCGATGTCCTTCTGAGGAAGCGGTCCCCGGTTGTGGTGTCGGGAGGAGCGCGACTGGGAGCTCTGGATGGCGGCGACGTCCTGTGTGTCCTCTACATCGGTTCGGATTGCGGCCACATCCGCCCAGGACTCCAGGCGGCGATCTGCGGCCGTAGATTA
The DNA here is from genome assembly GCA_031002005.1 of Vandiemenella viatica. NCBI lineage: Eukaryota > Metazoa > Arthropoda > Insecta > Orthoptera > Morabidae > Vandiemenella > Vandiemenella viatica. The sequence goes on along the minus strand of JARYHS010009186.1, from coordinate 30,501,918 downwards.
TTCGAATTTGTAGGCAAGTTCGATGACCTGCTCCAGGGATGGGTCCTCTAACTTGAGGGCGTCATGCCGGAGTGCGGCATCTGGTGCAGCCTGTATGATGTGATCACGCACCATGTCGTCGGCGTAGGATTCGTGGGAACAACGAGTTTGAAACTTACATTTTCTGCTAAGGCCTTGGAGTTCGGCCGCCCACTGGCGATACGTCTGATCGGGCTTCTTCCGGCATTGATAGAATTCGACGCGGGCCGCGACGACATGGTACCGGCGTCTGTAGTATGCATTCAGTGTCGTACAGATGGTCGTGAAGGTGAGGGTGTCGGGGTCTTGTGGCTGAAGTTTGGTGAGCAAGACATACATCTTCGATTGGTTCCAGGAAAGGAAATATGCACGCTGGTCTTCTTCTTTGGATATGTGATGAATTGCGAAGTGTTGTTTTATGCGCTTCTCGTAGGTCTCCCATTCTTCGACGTCGTCGTTGAATGCTGGGAACGGAGGCGGGGCCGTGGGTTGGCGGAGATTCCTGACTTCCGCAATCAGTTGTCTCTGAGATTCGAAGAACTGATGTAGAAGTCCTTGGAGGAACTGTTGCCATTCCGTAGGTGCTGCTGGCGTAGCCATGATGGTCGAGAGTTCTTATCCCAACCTTGTCGCCACTGAAGTGAACTACACTTAATGGTTCCTTGAGGTTTATTACTATGTACACAAAACACTGGTAAACAATAACAAATGTGGTACAGTTAGCGGATGACCGTCGAGAAATTTAGCCTGGTCCTGATCCGGGGTAGAGAGACGGCTTCTACTTCTCGCGAACTTCCGGTGGTCTTCTGTAGTTGAAGCTGGTTCCGCGGTCAGGCCGGAACTGGCGGTGGAGCGGCCGGCTACGCTTATATAGGCGGCCTGGCGCAGGAATTCCGTTGTGTGGTAGTACGGCGACCTCTGTAAGAAATAGTCCCACTTAGCTTCTAGATGATTCTATTTGTTTTCCTGGTTTGTTTTGATGTCTCTGCGCCTGTTTGGAGTCGTATATGTATCCCGGCGTGCAGGCGCGTTGTGTGTGAGGTCTGCCTGGCAGGGGCCTTTACTGGCAGACTGAACACTATGTGTTTTGCAGATACCATATATCCCTTCCGTTCGATTTACAAGGATAGGTTGCAGTTACTCTTGCATATCCTAATTTAACTACTAAGACATATCATTTAAATTTTGAAAACTGTTGTCATGGTTCTGTCATATATTTACTCACTCACACTAAACTGTAAAACGAAAAAAGGTCTGTTGATTTAAGGTATTTTTTTAAAAAAAAATAGTCTCATCTCTCACTATAAGCTGACTCATAGTAATGACAATAGTCTCTGCCTCACACAGAATTATCTTTGCACAGTTTGCTTTTTTTCTTGTGGTATTCTGAAAAATAAATATTGGAGTTTATTTCCTGTATGCCTTTGCCCTTTTGTGACATATATTAAATTCATCTTTCACATATTGAAAGTACAGCTGATACTTATTATCTTCCAAATTAAAAATTACAAATACTGCAAATGACACGCCCTAATAGTTATTTGCTCTACAAATACCATGCAACTGAATTGTCAGATGTAAAAGGTTAGTTTACGATTAATGTTTTATTTTATTTATTTATTTTTAATTTTTATTTTTATTTTTTACAAATTTCATTTCTCTAGGTAAAGCCTGGGAGGCGGGCTGCTGGAGAATCTCAAGATCCTTTCCAGCCGACTAATCTAAAGGGAGGGAGGGGGGATGGAAGTTGGCCGTGGCCTTCTAGGGAACCATCCCAGCATTCACCTAAGTTGACTGAGGTAAACCACGGGAAACCTCAGTCAGGATAGCTGAACTGGGTTTAATCCCGGTCTTTCAGGTTCAGTGAGCTTCCTAACGGGAAAACCTAAGTCCAGGTTGAAGGAAAGTTTTTGCGTTATAGCGAATCTCCTCCCAGTTTTATGTTATTGGTTGCCATTATGAAAACGTTTCGTCTCTATCAGGATTTGCCGTATCCGGTGCTTTTGTCATTGTTCTTGTATTTTAGTGCATAATTAGTGGTCCAGCAGTTTTCTGAGAGTGTTGTCATATATTGGATCCGCAGCTAGAGCGTTATCAGCGGATTAGTCGATTTTTTATTATTGGCGTAAAATTGTCTTGCCAGCTGTTCAGACCTCTCGCGAAGCTTGAATAGGCCACTTATTTGGTGCAGGACATGTGTCCTAGTCTCACGCGGTAGATGTATGCCTGTCTTGTTGCCATGTTTTTGTGCAACTTGCAATTGCTGTAGGTTGGAGGCAGCAGTGTTCCCCCAGACAACTGCTGCGTACTCAATTATTGGCCTGACTAGTCCAACGTAGAGTCAGATTCCAAGCTCTGGCCTCAGTACTGAGAATGGCTGAGAATCTGTATAGAATTCTCATTCTCCCATATGCCTTTGTGCGGACGTTGGTGACGTCAGGTTTCCACGTCATTCTCTTGTCCATTTCACATCTAGGTAGGTGGCAGTACATGCCTTCGCCGAAGAGGGTTAGAGGAGTCAGGTTTTGTGTTATCTTCTTCCAATCAATACAATCACTTGGCTCTTTGGCGCATTAAAGGCTAGCCGCCATTTCGTTGCCCATTTCCTGAATATTGTAGCACGATTGTTAGTCGACGTCTCAGTCGTTGATGCTCAGCTTCTGGCATACATGGCCGTGTCATCGGCATACAGGGCTTTTTAACACGTGTTGTAGTAAGTGTAGAGGCTGTATAGCACCGGGCCTAAGACCGAGCCTTGTGGGACACCTGCAGCGATGTTCTTGATTGAGGAAATGACCCGCCCATGACTACTCGAAAGGTTCGTCCCTCCAGGTAGCTCTTGAGTAGTTTACATGAGAAAGAGGTACTCCCTGCGTGAGAAGTTTATATACAGTCCTTGGTGCCATACCGATTAAAGGCTCTGCCGACATCGATCAGGACCGCACCGAAGTAGTCGCGACGTTCAAATACGGCGAATGCCTTTTCAGCAAGACGAAGGGATACTGAGGGCTGAAATGCCCTTGTCGGAAGCCGAACTGTTTCATCCGGCAGCAGCCTCTAGCTGTCTGTGATTCTGCGCAATCTTTCAAGGTATATCCTTTCAAACACTAATCGGCAGTGGCGGCTCTAGACGTAATGCCACAGTGACATGTCACTATTTCTAATCGCCAATAAATAAATTGAAAAATAAATGCAGTGAAAGAAAATAAATATTTTAAAATGCGGCATTCTCTACTCTACAGCTAGGGAAAGTATTGTAGTCGGCCACATCAGTGAACTGTTTCGCTGTCCTGGAGACAATTCTTGAGACGGCACGATCGCGCATGCGCTCTAGGGTTTTCGCGGAAATATTCAAGGTCGGGTTTCGCTTTGTTAATGGGGAATGGAGACAACTTTGTTTCTGTCACACGTTGCAGCTCGATAAAGTTAGTAATACTGCCGCCAGAGTGCAGCAGCTGCCATTTTTGTAGATTCAT
>JARYHS010009186.1:30356009-30497424 GCA_031002005.1 Vandiemenella viatica | reverse complement strand
TTTTTAACCTTGTTTCCACCTGGATGTCTCGCAGTACATCTAGCACTAGCTAGATATTCGGGTGGATGTAATAAAATTGCGAATCTGCAGCAAACAACCAAATGAAGCACTTCAGACTGTTATATCACGACTTCTATGCCAGCAAACAAAAAATATGTAACATCAAGTAGTTACAGTTAAGGTTTCTTCTAGTGATTTTGGCGTTGTTCCGAGTTTCCTCACTCTCTGTCGATAAATATTGTCTGGAAGATTTGGTATGACATCGCGATCTACGTGGTCTAGTTCAGCAATAGTCTTTCTAATTATCTTGTTTGGTCGCGCCGAAATGTCGTCAATAGCCTTTAGTTTTACAGTAGTTCTGACCTAAAATAATAGAATGGTAAAATAAAATCCTAATCCTTCTCCAGTCACACAAACACAGGAAGAATGTGGCTTTACACACCTGTAACTTTTCCATGAATATCGCTGTTGGTCCTTTGCTCGACACAGATACTACTGGAGACGACATGGTGAAAACTGATAACTTACGTTGTGTGATAATGTGATGAAGAGTAGACAGGCGAACAGAACTATGATCTCATGTTTACCTTCTGCGGGTTGCGAACCACCGAACGACTCCTTCATTACTTGGGTTGCGAAACACCGGATCAATCTGACCGCCGAGAACTGTAGCAGGTTGCGAATCACATCACGGCATTTTAAATAACCAGTTTGGAGACGGTGATTATTTGTAACTGCATGAAAATGTCACTGAGCTGTATCTGTGACGCAATGGTTTGTGGAAAATAATATTCCTGAATGACTGGTCTGTCCCAAATCACAAACTGAAACAAAGGAACACCTTTGGGTTATGTTAGAACGTTGAATTTGTAACATGTCTAGCGTCTCAGGTTTCAGCTCTTGATGAAGAATGAGCTGCAATTTCTCTACAGACATTCAGACACCTCATTGAAACTATCCCCAGCAGAGTCAAAGCCATCATGAAGGGAAAGGGCTGACCCATTCCATATTAATGTCCAATAATAGGGAACGAGACACGAGTAAATCCTTTGTGCAGTTTCGGATAGTTGTCCGGATACTTTTCATCTTTTTTTTTGCTGTCGTCAGTCTTTTGACTGGTTTGATGCAATCCTCCATCCCTTCCTATCCTGTGCTAACCTCTTCATTTCTACATACCCCTTACAACCCACGTCCTCAATTACTTGCTTCATATATTCTAATCTCTGTCTTCCTCTACAGTTCTTACCTTCGACTGTTCCCTCCACTAACAAATTAACTAATCCAGCGTGTCTCAAAATATGACCTACCAGCATGTCTCTTCTTTCTGTAAGCTTCTTCCACAAGTTTCGTTTCTCACCGATCATTTCCAAAACTCGTTCATTTCGTACTTTGTCAGTCCACTTAATTTTCAGCATTCTTCTGTAGCACCACATTTCAAATGCTTCAATATTCTTTATTTCCGGTATTCCTAAAGTCCATGTTTCGCTACCATAAAGTGCTGTGCTCCACACAAAGAGTTTTAAAAAGTTGTTTCTAATTCCTAGATCAATATTTGAAACTAAAAGGTTTCTCTTTTTCATGAAGGCTCTTTTTGCTGGTGCTATTCTGCTTTTAACATCATTCCTGCTTCGGCCATCGATTGTAATTTTACTTCCCAAGTAACAGAATCCTCTTACTTCTCCTATTGCATCCGATACTATTTTTATATTTAATCTACTAGTATTGGTATCATTTCTGCTACATTTCATCACTTTTGTCTTGCTTTGATTTATATTCAGTCCAAAATCTTCCTTCAGTATTTTGTTCCTGCCATTCATATACAGCGCTGACTCAAGTGATGCAAATAAAATGTAATATCTGAAAATTAGGATTCAGAGCAGCGTTATGAGGCGCTCGTCGGTGCGAGGAGGAATGCCTTATGCCCTGATGAACGCTCGCTCACACCAGAAGTGGCCGTCGGCTGAGCCAGCGTCGCAGCGCATGTTAACAGGGCGTGCGGATTGCGTAACACGGGATCTCGTGCTCTGTTGCTCCCACTAATGAGAAGCAGTTGGCTTAATTAATATTCATTTAGATGGTAAGTAACGCGCACAGCGCCACATCCTGGACAGGTAAGACAGCGCCCAGAAATATGTCACCAGACGGGATAAACGCCAAGCGCGGCAGCTGCTGGGACAGGATGACGAGGAAACCTTGAGCCAAGACCCACTTCTCTTTATTACCTGCGTGCAAGGATACTACAGAGCTAGTATTTTCATCGTTCATCTTGGACATTTTCCAACGGTGAGTGGGTCTACATGCAATTCATGTGTTTCTAAAGTATTCCGTTCTTAATTATTCATGGTCTTTCACCATTCACCATTTCACTCCTAATGTTCCTTTGTTTTTCGAACTTCTCCAATCCATCTGTTCTTTGGTTGTTCTCGGACCAAACTTGGTGGATGAGCAGTAACGATTTGGCCTTGTTTTCGGGAGGACGCGGGTTCGAATCACCGTCGGGCAATTCAGATTATCCATGGTTACCCTAATTCTCTCCAGGCGAATTCCAGGATTGTTCCTCAAACGCCCATGGCTGAATTACTTTCTGTTCCATTTCTCCGGCCTTTCTCCTCCTCTAATGATATCGACGTCGACGAGGTGTAAAGCCAGTAACAAGAAAAAGGGTGGAGGAGGTAGTCCTCGAGGTTCTTTTCTTTCCAGCTTCAAATTGCTCGTTTTCTTTGGTAGTCGTCTTTTATTCATCCTCTTCATTTAAGAGAACTGTTGCATTCTGCCGAGTTTTCGTTTTGAACTTTGAAAGTACTTTCCCTACCTGTGTTATACACAGTAAGGTTTTATCTTTCAATCAGTGCGTTTGTCCCCAGATGCCAAGGTACGGCTCCTCAGCAAGCCTGCACTGCTGCCAGGGTCGACGCTATTTCTCGCTGCCGCGTGTATTACTGTCTGTAATCTGAGATTTCTTACATAACCGAATAGTCTTGAGGCACTATTATTTGGCGACGGGACCTCTGCCGTCCTGGAATAATATAAAATAACACCTTTTCCTTGTTTCAGAAACTGAAAAACGCTCAGAAATGTGGTCGTTATTCGTATTCCGTTTCTAGTAGGAAATCTGTAAAAATGACCGCCGAATGACAGAGTTTTAACACCATGCTAACCTGGTATGTCTTCACTGTCCGACCATCTCGGGGAGCTCAAGTTTTTGAAAATTCAAAAACTAAAATACACATGAGAGACTCTAAAAATTGTTTTCGCTTGTTCGGTCATGTTCTGCTACCTTCACTGTCCTATCAGGTGAAGCAGTAGATAGAAAACACACCACTAAAAGTCGATGTCGTGTTGTTGCAGTAAGAAGGCGAAGATAGCTGTCGAAACGTCGAACATGGCAGAACTTACCCGGCTGAACACCCGAGAAGAGTTTTTATAAGCTGTACACCAGAAAGATTCAGTTCTCATGTGATATGTTTCCTACTTCAAAGTTAATAATGTACACACATAATCGACAGCAAGCCTTAGAAACGAGTGCATGAGCCGTACTGTGTCTCGTCATCAGTCGATCCACAGGCCTTTGATGTCGGAGGATAAGCATTTTTTTACGGGAACGGCAAAGCCACATCGAGAGACGACCAGTGTTTCGGTGCCACTCATGTAAACATCAACAGGTCCGTCAAGCCGTGGAACAAAGCGTAAGATACACATCGACTGCTTCGTTCCACGAGTAGATATGCGACCACAACAATCATAGACTGTGCTAGGTCATCGAGTCTTTGCTATTTCGTATCTACCGAATAATTGTCTTTTTTATTATCTCAGTAGGTACTTTCTTGAACGAAAATCTCACCCCAATCTGGAAAACGTATTATTGAAAAGCACCTTAAGTAGATTGTCACAGAGGAACCCGTATAGATTTTTTTTTTACTTATGGATTACGCCTCGTCGACGTCGAGGTCATAAGAGGCCGGATGGGACGGGGGGGTAAGGAATGGGAAGGAATTCGGCCATGGCGTTTTTGAACGAAGCATCCCGGCATTCGCCTTGAGTGATTTGGGGAAACCATGGAAAACCCAAATCTGGATGCCCGGACCGGGATTCGAACCCACGTTCTCCCGAATGCGAAGCCAGAACTTTAACCGCTCACCCACCAATCTCGGCGACCCGATAGAGCGTGCTTAGAACGTAGCCTTAAATATTTTACTCTGGGATAATATCTTCGAAATTTTCCGATCAACGAAATTCTATCGTAGAGCTGCTGCTATTCATTGGACGGCTTCTTATACACACATTAAAAAGTAAGTACGTCTGGTGCTGTAGGCTGGGATTTCCCCGAAAGGAATGGAAGCCATATACATCTGTCGTGGCTATTATAAACAAACCCGGAAATACTACAGTTTAACGTAAAATACGAACCAAGGAAGCATTCTGTCATACTTCATATACACAAATCAGTCTTTTATGTAGGTGACGGCCGGGTTAAGGACCTTTGAAAATTCCAGCCGAGACAGGGATTCGAACTGGGGAAAAATCTTGTTCGATATGTCCACCAATTTTATTGATGAAAACAACATATCACGAAGATGTTGGCTATCTGTCGATCTATATAAAGCACCAAACACCTGTAAACTCTCTAACCATGACGTTGTGGTTGGTCAACAGCAGTCGCTGATATTCCTGAGGACTTCCTAGTAAGAGAAGTGTCTGCTAACATGAGAGTAGTGGATTGTGGAAGAGAAAGGGGAAAGAGAGTACACAGTCGTCGAGAAGGAAAAGCCTCTACCATAATAGTAGTGGCTGAGCGTGTTGACTCCAATGAAACGGTGCCACTAGAGTGTTTGACAGAGGAGGTGATGAACTGGCTACAGATCTCGAGGAGGCTTGCCTTCAATTTCTCGCCTCGTAAGCAGTTTTTTTCGTTTCGAAAGTGACGGAAGTGGCTGTCTGGCAGGCAGGTTGTGCGGCGCCATATTGTTTGATGTGAAGCTGTGTGGCGAGTCTCTAATTACACCGGACTTGCCAGCTGCTAATTGGTCTGCTTGGGCGTGGTCGCGCTAACTCTTTATTAATGACCTCACTACTGGCATTAACGAATCTGCGTGTTGAAAAACGCCACAGCTCTTACGGGCGTTTCACGGACTTAATACGGAGGTTGGGGCGGAATTGTATGACATGTAGATGATGTAATATCCGTTTGAATTTATTGACTAACCGGTGAATTTCATTTACTACTGCACTGACTTTTTTCTTATATCATTGTGTCTTTTACGGTGTCAAGGTAATTAGAGGCGAGAGAGGATAGGGACACAAGGAACGGAAAGAAATTCATCCACTGCTTTTTGACAGGATCATCTCAACATTGACCTGTGGTCGTTGCAAGGAAAATCTGGATGGTCAGAAGGGATTTTGATCCCTCATCTCCCCGAATGCTAGGCTTGAGCGTTACCGTTCACACACGGGGGTGGCTGATAGCACTGAAATTTTGGTTGCATTCGCTATGTAGAATATAACTGCTGGTGTCCTGATCGTAAGGGATTGCGTTTTGCGACTGCTTGCTTTAGCTCTAACGAGAGTGTGACACACTTGGGACAGAGTTGTCTGAAAAAGTCATACTTCCTACTTAAATTTATTGAATAATATTCGAGAATTAACTTCGATTTATGACTGAAGTTAAATTCTTCTTCTAGACTACGGTGAAAATTACAAAACCAAGAGGGAGACATGATCACAATGAGATCTGTCTGTCTCTAGACGTGGTGTCATGGAATTAAAGAAAGTCTGGATTTGGTGCTGGTCAACACACTGTTACTTGGTTTGTCGACTCTTCCACAAAGCATCTACAGTGATTTCAGGAGGACCAGAACGAATAAGTTGCGGACTGACCATATCCCAGACATGTTTGATGGGTGACATATCAAGCGTACGGGCAGGCCAGGGAAGCAGTCCTACCCGTAGTTTGGTTTACGCGTCCTCACCATTGTTCTCCTCAAATATGTCCATCTCAAGGTTCCTGTAGGCATTTCATTACCTCTAGCTCTAAGCCCTCCATGATGTAGTGGTTGCTGTTCAAATTGCCCTCAGTGCGGGAGGCGAGATCGCATATTTATTCACTGGTGCCTCAGTCCATCACACTGGCGTTTGTCCACCGTTTTACAGTGACGGCGTTCGCGTGCCCACTGTAGTGATGTTCCGATACAAGTAAATACGAGTAAGTACTCGATACTTTGTTTCGATACCAAGTACTTTTCATATTCGAATAAATTCATTCGATACTTACTCGGTATCGGAAGAAAAGTACTTGTATCGAATTGAAAGTATCGAAACGCACCCGGTGTTAAATTCTAAATGCATCATCCCTGTTGCGCCACTCAGTCACGCCAGCGAAATTAATTTCCAGCTGACGTCAAGTTGGTAGCATCGAAAATCAAACAAAATCAGTCTTAGAATAGGCAATCTAATCTCAAAGAGTTTGTTTTAGATCCCTATTTCATTGTAATAAAGTCGTACTTGGCGCGCATTTCGCTATGCTTGGCCAATGGTCGCTCCCGCGTAGCCCCACACAAAAACTAAAAGATATGGTTCATAAGCAACTAAGTAGCCCATGTGAATCGGAAGAAGAAGCTGCTTCAGCTAGCGTTTCACAGTAATATCACTTCTACAAACATCACAAAGAAAAAGAGAATGCACCGTAGTGACAAAGTCTCTCTCTACTCGTCAAACACTAATGTCTCTAAAAAAGCAATCCATTTACAGAATGGGAAGAAGTTAAATTTATATTTCCTTGTCTGTATAAATACGCACAACAGTATCTTATTATTGTAGCGACGTCAGTATCGAATGAATGTTTGTTTTCTAATGCTGGTGAAACAATGACAAACAAAAGAAAAAAGCTGTTCCCAAAATATTCGGAATATTTTTTTTTTTTTTTTTTGGGAAACCTTCCAAAAGCGGACTTTTATTGTTTAAAAGTGTTAAAACTACAATAAATAAATATTTAAGCATAAGACAAAACCCTCAAAGTTTGCTTAAAATGTGGGCTTTATTATAATTTTAATAAATAAATAAAAATGTTTACAGAGTGTTTTCTAATTTTATTACACCAGGCAAATAAAATAAATAATTTAGCAACATTTCATATACTCGTATATATATATATGTTATATTTCGACATTAATTTTAAAAAAAACTATCGATATGAGTAAGTATCGATACTTTTGCAGTACTGATATGAGTAAGTATCGTAAGACAATGTGAGTACTACTCATTTAAGTAGGTATCGATACTTTGATGGTATCGGAACATCACTAGCCCACTGCAGTATAAGGCGTTGGTGGTTTCTAGTCAGTGGAAGTAGGCGCAATTAGATGTGTGCCACCAGTCCAGCAATTAGCAGACGAAGCGTCGTCGCAAACATTTTCACTCCCGTTGCATCAATACTTCGTCTCCCTAAAAATTAGAGTCGGGCAGATATGCAGAAATTTCATCAGAAATGGCACTGCATCAGAGAGAGGGAGTACATGAATTAATGTGAAATTCCTGGTTCCTGTCGGAATATTAACAGGTTATTTATCACCAGGAAAGCTCCTTTGCTTATTTGAAAATCGCAGTAATCATTCCATGATTCGGATTTCACGTTTAATTTTAAATCACCGACTATAAATGAAAACACTTTTGTGTCAAAATCAATGGATTTGTAAACAGTGGTAGGGTTACCTCCATAAACAGGGTAACAATAGCTATTCTCATAGTTATGTGGAACCATAACTACAGTTCACGTCACAAAAAAGTGCAAATGGAGCTATTCCTGACCACCATGTAACTGCCTTAACCATAAGTCGTAAGTAGAATGTAGTTTATTATTGGTTAGTTATGTATATTAATATTGTAATTTTGTTAACACCAACATGTATATATGTCCACAGTCACTGACGATGCCCCATTCCACAAGGGCGAAACGCGTCTGAGCCTATATCAATAAAACCAGTTGCTAATAGACGGTGTTTTCATTTATAATTGTGTTACAAGCAACTGCGGAAGGATGGCCAATATACCATATATTAAATCACCGAGGAAATGATCCGGCAGCTCCACATCCGTAAACTGGTTTAGAATACACATTTCGGGAGGATACAACCAATTTTCTAGTTATAAACGATGCCTTTTCTCAATCTTTCTTTTTTTTAAATTTTTTTGTCAGCTTCTGAAAGAAGATAAAATGTATTTCAAGTCCCGCACCTTTACTTGCTCGGTGAGGAGGGATGGTTTGGTGGTCGCCATATATTTGTTTCTCGTCAACTGTGATCTTCGTGAAGATTTTAATTGAATCTTCTGTCGTCTTGTTACTTTTATGTTAGCTCTGTTACCATAGACATACTTTACATTTATATACTTTATATTTCGTGATAATATCGCTCTGTTTTCTGCATATTTATTAGCTTTTTTAATTTTTTGTCTGCTTCCAGTCGAATTCCAAAGGACGCGGGTTCAAGTCACCGCCTGCCATCCAAATTTTTTATTCCCTGGTTTCTCGAAATGCCGGGATGGTTAGTTCAGACGGTTAGGGCCGAATTCTTTTCTGCTACCCGTCCGCTCAACCCTTTTCCGGTTCTAATAACCTTGATGTCGACGAGTCGTAAAACTCTGGAAGAAACGTAGCACGCACAATATTCTTTGTAGTATTATTAAGTTCACATCGTGAATGTCGTTGGCGTAGATGTGCTGGAACATCGTTCACATGAATGTTGCAAATCAGACTTGCGTTTAACTACCGTCTTTACAGTTGCCATGCATAGCATGTAATATAAACATTGATATTACCTGCTTCATGTCAGCGGTTCGCAACTTTTTTTTTTTTTTTTTTTTTTTTTTTTTTTTTTTTTTTTTAAATAGCTTCGCTCTACATTCGTACATAATTATTACCATTTTTTATGATATTCAAGGTATAGTGTGGGTATAGATACAATATGTCAACAGTGATAACAGTATTACTTTTTATAGTAGAATGTATTTCGTTCGAAGTTGTACCGCTTGTGTTCCTGAGCAGAATCCACAATTTTTGGTTGAGCAGTACATTAACTTATAACCCATCCTGGATAGTATCACGGGCTTTTCTTACTTAAGCAATTCAATATATTTTGTTAACTATATATGAAGAACGTGTTACATGATTTATCTTCCGACTGAGCAAGGAAACTCAATGCATTAAGTAACACCCATAGTACGTTTAGATGGTTATCAATTCCATTAAAGTTTGTTCAAACACCGCAAGGGTAACGTTCACGTTAAACACCCTTAATGCTCGTTAATTTCGCTGTATTTAATTAGTATTAAGATTTAGGGGAGCGACGTTTACTGCTAGCAGAGCCGGTAATTTTCAACTGGGGCAAAGAGGGTGAGCTAATCTCTCTTCTCAGTTTACTTTTGTCTTGTTCGTTCCCAGCGCTGTTTGCAAAGTAATTACAGGACAAACTGAAGAGTCACGGATTACTCCTGGTACTCCAGAGACATCAGTTCTTCCTTCGTTGTTCCAATAGAATTCATGTTTCGTCTGACGCCAAAAACAGTTATTATTATTTTTTTACTGCTTAACGTCTCTTAACAGCGAGGTCTTTAAAGACGGGAAAGGATGGGGGGGGGGGGGGGAGGGTCAAGGAATGAGAAGGAATTCGGCGATGGCCTTCTGAAGGAAGCATCCTGGTATTTGCCTGGAGTGTTTTGGGAAACCATGGAAAATACAAATCTGGATGCCCGGACGGGGATTCGAACCGCCGTTCTCCCGAATGCGAGGGCAGAACGCTAACCATTACACCACCACTCTCGGTAATAGTTAGTAATCTCAGTTGAGACTCTCTCCTTCACTTTGACTGCCGGAAATGAAACAGCATTTCTGTATTATAACTAGATTTTCGTAACGGAATCGCTAAGAATTCAATGATTGGAAGCTACAAGTGATTTCCATCTTTTCCCGTTGTACGTAAGTTTAGGCCTACTAACGTTGATAGTGTTGTAATTGTACTGTCGGTAGCAAGACAGCATTGCACTGCTGCTAAATTTACCATTTTTAAGATTTAGCAATTATGTCTATATTAACGTGTAACAGTTTTTTTTGATGTTGCTAGCTTACATCAAATTAGCGAGTAATCTAAAACCAAGAGTCAAATAAACTGGTACACCTGCCTAATATGGTGTAGGGTCCCGCGAGCACGCAGATGTGCCGCAACGGAATGGACTCGATTAATGACTGACGTAGTGTTGGAGGGAATTGACACCGTGCATCCTGCAGGGCTGTACATAAATCCGTAAGAGTACGAGGGGGTCGAGATCTCTTCTGCAAGTCATCCCAGATATGCTCAGTAATGTTCATGTCTGGGGAGTTTGGTGGACAGCGGAGGCGTTTAAACTCAGAACAGTGTTCCTGGAGCTACTCTGTAGCAATTCTGGACGTGTGGGGTGTCCCATTGTCCTGCTCGAGTACACAATGGACATGAATGGATGCAGGTGATCAGCCAGCATGCGTACGTACTTGTCACCTCTCAGATTCGTATCTAGACGTATCAGGGGTCCCATGTCAATTCAACTGCACACGCCCTACACCATTACAGAGCCTCCACCAGCTCGAACAGTCCCCTGATGACATGAAGGGTCAATGAATTCAAGAGGTTATCTCCATAACCGTACACGTCCATCCGCTCTATACAATTGGAAACAAGACTCGTAAAACCAGGCAACATGTTTCCAATCATCGACAGTTCAATGTCGGTGTTGACGGGCACAAGCGAGGCGTCAAGCTTTGTGTCGTGCACCCAGAAAGAGTACACGAGTGGGCCTTCAGCTCCAAAAGCCCATACCTATGATGTTTCGATGAATGGTTCGCACGCTGACACTCTGTTGATAGCCCAGCTTTGAAATCCGCAGCAATTTGTGGAAGGGTTGCACTTGTGTCACGTTGAACGATTCTCTTCAGTCGTCGTTGGTCCCTTTCTTGCAGGATCTTCTTACAGCAGCAGCGATGTCGGAGATTTGATGTTTTAGTGGATTCCCGATGTTCAAGATGCACTTGTGGAATGGTCGTACAGGAAAATCCCCACCTCATCGCTATCTCGGAGATGCTGTATCCCATCTCTCGTGCGCCGACTACAACACCACGCTCAAACTCACTTAAATCGTGATAACCTGCCATTGTAGCAGCAGTAACTGATCTAACGCCTGCGCCAGACACCTGTTGTCTTATATAGGCGTTGCCGACCGCAGCGCCGTACTCTGAGTGATTACATATATCTTTGTTTGCATAGACATACCTATACCAGTTTTTTTTTTTTTTTTTACTCTACTGTATATATCGAATATACAGTTTCTTTGACACAGTACTATTTTGGTCTATTTGCTCAAGTGCGTCTGTATAACCCTCTTTGAAACACCGCTGGATTTCGTATTTAATAGACAGAGCAGAAACCTAAATTAAAATTTATGTAATCTTTCTCACATCTGATTAAAAATTCTGCCAGAGCTACACTGCTTGGCAAAAAAAGTGAAGCACCCAAAGGGGATAAGGAATCGAAACGAAACTTCCTGGGTTGGGAGGATATGTGACGTTATAAAATCGAGTCAAATTTACATTGAACTTGGCATCATGAGCTCACTTAACACTACCTCTGGTCTGGAGACATACAGTGGCTCAGTTAGGGAGGTATCATAAAGCCGAAACTGTCGCATGAGGACGCAGGATGTCCGTGACGTAACGTTAGTCATTACCAGCCAAACCTGAAGTCATACCCGATGACTCTCCACACCATGAAACCGCTGTGCTTCTCCAAATTTTAGAAGTATGGGACGTCTCCTTACGTCTCCATTATACTCGTCGCGGATAATACAGGTAGCGCAAAATCGCTGAACGCAATGAATGGACCTTGCATTCTGTTCAACGATGAATCACGGTTCTGCAATCATTAATTAATTCACGCAGACTGTACAGTATTGATTAATCGGTTTTAGCGAGCCTGTTGAGTGGATGATTAAAACTAGGTCCTTGCATCTAGGAACGCGCGTTCAATCTTCCAGATATCGGTTTTCCATAACATCTGCAGGCAAACGCCAGAGTAGTTCTTTCATATTTCTTCCTCTTCCTTTCCATCACCTCCTTCCATGCTCTAGCCACCTTATTGTTGACGAGCCCTATGCAAGCAACCCATGGCAGTACAGTTTCAGCGATTTGTTCGCTAAGGGCTTTGTGAGACTTTTTCTTGCTTTAATCTGTTTCATAGATCTTTGACATGTAGATGATGTTAGAAATGCGATAGAGCCAGTAACAATGATGTGGATGCTGATGAGATTTAGCCATCCAATAAACTTGATTGATACTCCGAAGTAGAAGGGTCGATATGCAGAACTCTACCGAATTTGGAGGTTTGGTGGATCAAGAAGACGCTGGCAAATAAAGCTGGAAGATTGTGCCAGTTTACCTATATCAGTATAGCAAGTAATGCGAGTGGTTCGTTGCTTAGTGTAAAAAGAGCCTGATGGGTGAGTGGTGACGCTACGGCCTGGTGTTCGGGAGGATGTGAGTTCGAAACCCCGCTCAGACATCTAGGTTTAGATTTTTCAGGTGAATGTCGGAATGGTTCCTTTAATAGGTCATTACCAAATTCCTTATCGACGATCTGAAAACCCTAAGAAAAATTAGTTTATTATAAAAATTTTAATTCTCCTGAGTCATTGCAATAATTGTTTTAACAATGAATAGATCATGTTTTATCTCTGGTGACGCAAGTAGCAGCTGTTATACATTTTACTGTGTTTCCAGTTGTTTCAGCTATGTTACGACCTTGTAAGCTTTTGACTGATATGTGTTAATGTTTAAAATTGTCATCTTATAACTTTGATTTAATTAATAATATAGGATTCTTATAAAGTGACTTAATAATAGCGGATCTTGCGTATTTGGAGGTCCTAATGTCAACTAAGATAACTAAATGTATGGTGTTAGGTATCTCAGGTTTTATATAATGAAATGATTAGTCCAAGCTACACTATCAGATTTAACTTTATTTACTTTTAGAAGACATCACACTCCAAAGATACTGGTTACACATATAAACAAATGCTCCAGCGATAACACTCAATACTGCTTTCAAAAACAATACTGCTTTACACTCTCACAGCACTGAACTGCTCACTACAAACATAAAACGGTTGTTGTTCCCAAACTCGTCTCTGTCGATCGCTTATATAAGTTCCATAGAAAATTCCAGAATATTACAAAAGCTTCCGACAGATGTTTCTCGAACTCTAGCAATGCTTAAAAAATTATAAACATGTTAAAAACAATCAATACGAAATGCTCAGAAATGAAACTTAAAGATATTTACACACAAAATTATCCACAGAAATCAGTTTAAACTGCCGAAAATTGTCCTTTAAACATCGTAGCTCACCTCAATACTTGGAATTACAAATATTTAATCAATTTTTCTTACATAGTTCTGTCCTTGAACATATTAAATAATATTTACATAATTTCTTTCCATAACACAAAGTGCATTAACACCAATTCACAATCATTGGCAACGAAAACATACAGAATCATATTTACTCAACTCCTAGCTTGCTATAAATAATTCATAAAATACAATTTCACTTAAGGCCTTGGTGTGAGGGCTGTTATTATGGGCTGGCTGCAATCGCTCTCCCTGGATGCAGATGAAAAACTGGAACATTGTAAGGTTTATTATAATGCGGATCATCCATAATCCGGACATCAACTCCACAGAAAATAGAATAAATCTAGGAAACCTTCCCTAAGGACGACGGCTGCATTGGATGAAGCTCATAAAGTTGCGCAGCCCAATCTGTGGCCATCTACCTCAGACAGGGCAATGGTTGTCCACTGACAATCAGAACTGGCGAACATGTTGAGAAGCGATGTACGTAGAACGATGGATATTCTAGGAAGGTGTTATCTCAAGGATGTATGCCCTGTGTGTGGATATGGAGTGGAGCATGTAATACTCCTCTATATTATTATTTTGTATCACTAATTAAAGTCCACAGGTTTTTAGACGGTTTAGCCCTTAAATACCGTCGTTCAACCCACGTACGCGGACAGAGGAGCTACTTAGTTCCATTAAAAGGTTCTTATTATACAAATAAGACGTCTTAACTTCATACAATCAATGATTTCCTATTTTATTGATTAAAGCCAGATTACTGCTCTTAACAACTTTATTTTTACACGAGACACAAAACTACAGTTGAAAATACACTCGTTCTGTATACTAAGAAACAATCACTGATTCACCTGGCATACTACAAAATATTAGATCGCCGCCACAACTTTTGCGCACGACCTCTCATTCCCGCTCACAGCCAGAGAGTCCACACCTCTGCATACACTCAAAACCATAGATGTTAACATCACTTATACTACCCTGTTTTACATGATTAGTATCGTCTGTGATTTCCGTGAGCATAAATAAAATTGTTTACAATGCATATTCATACATTTATTTTAATATTATAATATATATACATCTAAATATATATTTGGGGATAGTGGATATGCTACAAGCAGACCAGCCAGCACTTATACAATTTCCCGCCGTGATGAACAGTCTGCACTTGTGACAACGCTGTCGAAGTTGCTGACTTTTGGTCATTTATAATTTGAACGATTGGAGCATGATCTTGATTGCTGATTTTTTTTTTTTTTTAGTACCTAGTTAATAACTGCCTGTGTTTTGCTAACCATTGTATCAGCAATGCTTTTGACACAAAAAATACATATATAAAAAAAGAAAATAGTCGCATTGCCTGTGTACTAGTGTGTAATCCTTTTTTCTCTTTAGCAAAATCGTACTTTCGAGGTGGAATCTACTGTGTATCCCAGGACTCCACTAACTGGTAACTGAAAATGAAAATTACTTAGTCATTGTGAGAGGTTTGCTTCGTTTCCTTTGATATTATGTACGTTGTGGGCTAAATCAATTCAACAATTCAGCCACAAACAACTGCGGAACGTAAATTTCAATATTTCCTTGTGATAATACCAGCGTGATTCTGTTTTAAAGGATATCGTACTGATGATAATTTTCACTGATTAATGCTTTCACTTTATATTCCATTTTATTCAAATTAAATGAGGTGTACTCCTCTTGCTGAGAATTAAATTAATTTTTGTTTGTATAAATTATCAATAAAATATTATTAATGATTGACATTACTGATATGAGGAATGAGAATCTTGGTTCTCACATTAACAACACCGTTGTACCTACGTTTGACATTAATATACATTTATATAAAAATTATTTTCATCAAATATTATTAAACAATAGTACGACACAATTTTTAAAAAATCTTGAAATTTAGCAATAGGTTATTTTACGTTAGTTATTAGGATTATCTGTAGGTTAATCTCAGCGGAGCAATGAGGCAGCACTGGGTTGATCAATACCATATCGCCGGTGTTACCATTTAGCAGAAGGCGCCGCTGCAGTCATCCGATAAGATGATTCCATTTTCTGATAGCCTTTGGAGATCCATGTCCACTCGGATCGCAGCATGGAGCACAAGAGCCTCCACATACCGCACCGGCACTAGTCGCTGCACATCTTTTCTGCAGGCTGGCCACGCAGCAACCACACAGCTCGCAATCCACTGTACCGTCCCCACCGCGTCAGTCTAGCTGCACGGTGCTCCTTCACTGAGGGCTACTCGGCTCAACGTCACATTCTGGAAAGCAGGCTGGCAGTTACCGTTATTCTATTGTTCGCACCGTGCATCTGTGCGAGCTATGGGTCCAGTTTCTCGCAAATATATTTCGACTTAGTGTTTCAATGCACTACAATATAGAACCACTCAAATTTATACAGTATGATACATTGTTTCTTGACCACACTATATATGTGCGTCTCCCGCTCTTAATACCAAACCACTGTCACTCATTACAGCGCACTCGAGAATCTCCACGCAATCTCGAGCGGATGCCGAGCACCGATCCAGCTATCTAGAAATCATACCTTTATCTGACTTCTAGCTGCCTTCCCACACAGCTCTAGCACTGAAAATACTGTATTTATTCTTACGTCAACTAAATAAAATAGTCTGTTCATGGAACCTCGGATACAAAATTTTACATACATCTACGTCACAGTGTTGTAATGATGCCCGGTAGGACTAACCGCAGTCCAGCATTGCTGCCCCTTATTGCGCTCGGCCAAACTACTGTGTTGGAGCCAAGTTATTTCGCTCCTTGTCACACCTGGACTAGCAGCCCCTTGTCCCCTTGCTCTAATCTCGTTACAGAATATCGCAGTCGGGCCCCCGGCTAAAAGCCTCTGCGGTAACTCGCTTCTGAAGACATTACCTGCCGGGAGGTGGACAGCAGTTAGTATACAGTTGCCAGTGCCAACACTCAAGGCCCCAGTAATGCATCCACTTCAACTTTTAGAAATATTAAAATTATATTCACCTGGGATATTGCATACGTGAAACAAAGAAACAATCGTACTCGCTTTCTCATAGACTTGTAAATTACCATCGTTAATTGAGCAACACCTCATAATTTAATATAATTTATTTCAAACAAAATAAAATCTGTATAACAGAAAGCTTGAAATATATTAAGTGTATCTGCACTCTTGTTTAAACAAATCCGCACCGAATACAGATTCGAAATACCGTATGTCAAATTTAAAGAATGAAGTTTACGGCTATCCTATATATGGTACGGCGCACAACGAAATTAATTTATTGCTCAAAAAAGATTTTAATTACATGATAACTGACGCAGTGAGATGTTACATAGTTCAGATGTTAAGTCAAAGCTGCCAAACCGTGGAAACACTGTCGAAATCTGCGAGGTAGTTTCTGTGCGATACAGGAACAAATCAGAAAAAATTCTAAAAATACTTGTTTTAGCTACAGTGCCCTACAAATTGTCGAGTTCGCTCCTCATTTCCACTAATTTTTTCACAATGTAGACACCGTGGCATAACAGTTTTATAATCTTTGTAATGTAGATCTAGCTGAAAAATAGTTCAGGAAATACAATGAGGTTCACTCAGACAGATCTACAGCAAGGTTCGTCTCAAGATGTTCATTTAAGTGAAGCCGCCTTTTTGTAACGCGTTAAATCATCAGTTTTTGGCAAAGAATAGAATTTAGCCTAAAACGACATCATTTTATCACCGTTACTGGAAAATGGCTAAGAATTATTTTCCATTCTTTGTTTTTTACTGAATAACATAATTTGGATTCTGTGACGGAATAACCAACTTTGATTTCTTTCAACGATGTTAAAAAATTGATTTTAATTACATTCTTGATCAAAAAATCTTACAAATTTGAAATACTGGGGGAAAGTCGGCTAAGTGAGTGAACAGGCACTCTCTTTTACACAAAGTAAACAACGCGGCAAAGGCGGTTAGAAAATATATGCCTGTCGGATAGCAGAGGAGGTTTTCAGCTGGGCTGCGTTCATATTCAATCTTACGTCTTCTTATTCTCCTCGATCATTATGTTGATGATTACTTTTTCTTCGAAGATTTAAATTGTAATCGTTTCTCCCGTGATGGAAGTCCTATTGCTTCTTGTGGATGTCTGTGACTGTGTACCTTGAGAGTATTTATTTGTCGTATGGCAAGCAACTAATACAATAATAAATATATACAATGACAAGAACGTTGGTAGCGTTCACAAGCTGATGTCTAATTCTTCCAGCCATTCTAAGAAGGAACTTGTAGCTCCAAAAACATCTTCATATGGTCCATCATACTTCCGTAGAGGGCATTCCCTGATAATATGCTCCACACTCTGGGAAGGAGCACCGCAGTCACATGCAGGAGAATCCTGAAGACCCCACTTATACAGCATGGCATTGCATTTCGCATGGCCTGTTCTTAGGCGATTTAGTTTGACCCACTGGTCTCTATTTAGATGGAATCCTGGAAGTCCAGTTGTGGGATCTTTAATATCTGAATGTTTTACAGATGTGGAGTTCCAGCTTTGTCGCCATTTTTCCATGACATCAAAGTCAAACACATCTTGCCATACCGGATTTCTTGATTTAAGACGAGTGGGTGGTAAGTTATTTAGAACCTCGTGGATTGGGAGATCCTGTGGATGATCAGGATGGTGTAGTTTTATCCACTCACGTGCCGTTGCTTCTTGGCGTCTTATCTCGGGAGGTGGTATTTTGCTGATCAGGTGCAACCAGGGGACTGGGGTGGATTTTAGGGTGCCAGTTATTACACCTTGAGAGTACAGTGTTATGAATGAAAGGCGGCAGGGGGTAAAACTTGGGGCAGGCCCATTGGACACCACCTGGCTTTACATCCTCATCCGATGAACGGATCACCATCAAACGTGTCCCTCACTCCAGCTGCATAGTAGAGAGGTTTGGGGTTTAGCCCAGGGCTCTGGTGATTGTGAATTTTGCACCACCTGTTTTCCCGTTCAGATTCTGATGATAACTTGTTCCACCACCGGGAGTTGAACCAGCTATCCCCATGTCAGGCTCCGCGCACAGTCACCGTGCCACAATCAACTCAGCAAACGGGGTTTGTTCAGTGATACATTACAACCTACACTGGTGTACGCATGCATATACAAACACAGAGATACGTTAACACTCAGAGTATGGCGCTGCGGGCGGCAACACCTATATAAGACAACAGGTGTCTGGCGCAGGCGTTATTTTGGTTACTGCTGCTGCAATAGCAGGTTATCACGATTTAATTGAGTTTGAACGTGGTGTTATAGTCGGCACAAGAGAGATGGGACAAAGCTTCTCCGAGGTAACGATGAGGTGGGGATTTTCCCGTACGACTATTTCACGACCACATCGTGAATATTGGGAATCCGGTAAAACACCAAATCTCCGACATCGCTGCGGCCGGAAAAAGAACCTTCAAGAACGGGACCAACGACGAGTGAAGAGAATCGTTCAACGTGACAGGTCGCATTCGGGAGGACGGCGGTTCGAATCCCCGTCCGGGCATCCAGATTTTGGTTTTCCATGGTTTTCCAAATCACTCCAGGCAAATGCTGGGATGCTTCCTTCGAAAGGTCATGGCCGAATTCCTTCCCATTTCTTGCCCTCCATCCTTTCCCGTCTCTAAAGACCTCGCTGTTAGAGAGACGTTAAGCAGATAAAAAAAAAAGTGACAGAAGTGCAAGTGCAACAATGCTGGGCCATCAACAAGTGTCAGCGTGGAAACTATTCAACGAAACATCATCCATATGGGCTTCCAGAGCCGAAGGCCCACTCTTGTACCCTTGACGAGTGCACGACACAAATCTTTACGCCTCGCCTGGGCCCGTGAACGCCGACATTGGACTTTTTTTTTTTTTTTTTTTTTTTTACATCTTAACGTCTCTTATAACAGCGAGGTCTTTAGAGACGTGAAAGGTTGGGGTGCAAGGAATGGGAAGGAATTCGCCCATGGCCTTTTAAAGGAAGCATCCAGGCATTCACCTGGAGTGACTTGGCAAAACTTGGACTGTTGATGATTGGAAACATGTTGTCTGATCTGACGAGTCTCGTTTCCAATTGTATCGGCCGGTTGGACGTGTACGGGTATGGACACAACCTCATGACTTCATGGACCCTGCATGGCACCAGGGTACTGTTCAAGCTGGTGGAGGCTCTGTAATCGTGTGGGGCGTGTGCAGTTGGAGTGACAGGGGTCCCCTGTTACGTCTAGATACGACTCTGACAGGTGATACGTAGGCCTACGTACGCATCCTGGCTGATCACCTGCATCCATTCACGTCCATTGTGCATTCCGACGGATTTGTACAGTTCCAGCAGGACAATGCGACACCCCACACGTCCAGAATTGCTACAGAGTGGCTTCAGGAACACTCTTCTGAGTTTAAACACTCCAATGGCCACCAAACTACCCAGACATGAACATTATTGAGCATATCTGGGATGCCTCGCAACGTGCCGTTCAGAAGAGATCTCCAACCCCTTTTACTCTTACGGATTTATGGACAGCCCTTCAGCATACATGGTGTCAGTTCCCTCCAACACTACTTCAGACATTAGTCGAGTCCATGCCACGTCGTTTTGCGGCACTTCTGTGTGTTCGCAGGGGTCCTACACGATTATAGGCAGGTGTATCAGTTTCTTTGACTCGTCAGTGAAGTTTAAAATACGAAAGGACACTAACTTTACGGACAGGCATTGTTTGGCACCTGCCTATATAGAAGTGTTGGGTTGATTGAAATTGTATTTGTGAAGCTTCTTCTGTGAGTTAGCTCAGTTGATTATGTGTTCTGAGGATTTATTTTTGTAGTGGTCCTGAGGACTGTTGCTGAGCGTAGGAGAAAGCCGCCAGTGAGATGTTGTGGAGTCCAGCAGTGCGTCAGTGTTGCGTACTCTCCCCTCGCCCGCGCCTGCTAACGACCTGTGTCGTTAGCCGGCGGTCGGGGTCAGATTCCACTGGGCTGGACCCTGCTGGGTTGGGCTCCGCTGGACTCGTTATAGAACTTCCGTCAGCTGCGAACTACTCTACTGATGGAGCCATCATGTAGCTCTCCAGGCTTTCAACTCGCGCTAAATACGCTTTTCACTACAATCTTACGTCATATATCTCATCAAAACCAGACCTGAAAGATCGTTTTGAAGTTGATACATCATTAAAATTTGTTGCGTGCTGAGAACACGTATTCTACCCTACGATAAGAAAATTGGGGGATTAAGTTTTCTATTAGTTCTCGGCAACCAATGATCAAAGATTTTGTTAAGCTTTGCCAGATCTGTAGAAGAAGGGGGTAATGTTATTTTGGGTTCGTTCCACCACATCTGATTTCTTTTTTTTCTGTTATGTCGACTTGTTTGATGTAATCATCTCTTACTAAGTTAAGCTGACATACCTACTACAACCTACGTACTCATATATTCTAAATTCCGGCTTCCGCTACAGTTCTTACCTTTGACCAATAGCAAACTAACTAATCCCTCAAAATATGACTCACCTCATATCGCTTTTTTTTGTGGGACTCTTCCAGAAACGTCTTTCATTGCTCATCATTTCCAAAACTTTTCCCTTTGTACCTCATCGGAAACTTAATTTAGAAGATTCTTATACTACACCACGTTTTAAAATAATTAAATTTTCCTTCTTTATGTTATTTTTTAGTGCATGCTTCATTCATTACATACAGTTTTAGTAGGTGCTTTATAAATACGAGATTAATATGATAATTGAGTCTTTGCCGGCGTACTGCTGATATAAATTCAGCCAGATGAGTTCTTCTGCCATACACGACAGTGGAGTAAGCTGTCGAATCGTCTAGAACACCCCGAAGAATATTGCGAAATTCATGTTTGAAACTAAAATATTCTGAGTTTTCAGGAAGGCTCTTTCTTTAGTGCCAGTTTTTAAAATGGTCCTGCTTCAGGCGTTAATTTTAATTTTGCTATTTGAATAAGAGAATTCTCTTACATCTTCTACATACCTGATCCCATTTTCGAATTTAAACTAGTGTTTTTTTTTGTATCAATTCTGCTACATTTCATGACTTTTTTCTTGATTTGGTTTATATTCAGTACACATTCTTCGCCAAGTATTTTGTTTTTGCCGTTCAGTAATTTCCCAATACCACATGCCGAGTGTTTTTACTTGAATACTTACATATGTCATATTCGATTGTTTATTTTATTTTACAAATTTTTTGTTCTAGATTACTTGCTTACTGTATCACTTTTGACTTTGTGAATGTACAACGCTTTATTATTTTAATCAATATCATGCTTCAATATTTACAAATTTTCTGTATGGAATATTAGTTTAGACTCGTTGTGGTGGATTTCTATGTCATATATGTAGTAAGGAACCAGAACCTGACACAATGTTGTCCTGTGCTCGAAAGTGGTGTATGGTTGGAAAAATATCGTCACTCCAGTGATACTCTAGAAACGGCGTAGCAGAGTTTTACGCCGTGGGGTACTGAAAGAAAGTGATTGTGGGTCCGTTTCACATCACATGGTTACGAACGTATAATCACATATTCGCGAATCAAGTGTAAACCTGTAACTACCTTCCATAGTGTCAGTGTGGCAGAGAAGAGCAATAAACATCACTTTGTGGACAATAACGTAAAAAAAATGGTCTTAGCACCAAGAGCTGAATCCAAAGACACCCTACACACTAGGTCTGATAAGATGTAACAATGGGGGGAGGGGGAAACTATAAATTTTTAAGGATATAAATTTCTAGGTTTTTCTTAGGAAGAAGTATAAACTACCTAGTAACGATTTTGAGACGATTTAAAAGGGTGAGCAACCACCTTTTTCGCAAAAGTTACTTCTTGAAAATTCTTAACACTGAATGAAAAATCTAAAAAAATATGTTACGCTGCAGTCTGAATAAAGGTTTGATCTTCCAATCAATTAATCTCATTGGTTAAAAATAATAAATTTTGATGTTTAGAGTGTCTATGACAGAATTTGGAGAAAGAGGAAATCGGGATGAATCCCCGAAAAATTGAGTTATAGGGATCAGCAAATAGTGTTTTTTTATTCCCTGAAGAAATATTGTGTTACTTGTTTCAGGAAATGAATATTTTTTTCATCTATGTAAGATGATAATTTCGCTGCAACATTCTCAAAGTAAAAATTGGTCGCAGACAAAGTAGTTAAAACATTTCAATGTTAGATTGTTTTATATTTTAGTTTCCTCAAACTTGATAGTATGCAATTTTATATCCCCAGGTTTGGTAGTCTATTTCCCTTCTTAAAGAATCTCTCGCAGGTGTAAGAAGGTGAAAACCTTATTTTTTGTGTGTTAAAAAATTTTATAAGAAAATTTGAACAGTCATTAAAATCAGATACGTAACCAAATTCATTTTGAATTAACTCTGGCGCCAATATTGTAATAGCATGTTTGATTTAATACTAGTCGTTCGTTTCCGTAGTCAGCTGTATTCTGTATGTATGCAAACTAAGTGTGCGGTTACTGTATCCTGTAGCTATGTACCTCAGAAACATACAACATAAATTATTAGGTTGATTCTGTGTTAAAACTGTTTTTAAGCACTATCATTCCAGTAGACTTACTGTAACTTCAAGGCAAACATAAACTAACATAAATTACTGAGACAGAACACTACAAGAGGAGAGGTCAAAATAACTCTCTTCCTGGTGAGCATAATGAGCGAAGAGGATTGGACATTAACTGTGCGGGCATTCAGCATGACGTCTCGACTGAATACGTGCTAACGAAGATAAAAAAGTAAGTCCTGACTTTGTAGACCGTGAATGCGACCAACTAAAAATGAGTGCAAGAACTGGTCAGCATCACTCAACTGTAAAACTGAAGACGTGGAATGGCGTCTCACTGGTGACTCAAGAAAACTGTCGTACACTAGAGAGCTATTTGTGGTTCTTAACCCTATCTTTTTTACCTACTGCAGTTCCCTCCATAATAAAATGTTAGGATGGCTTGGCTGTTCGCGTTACTGGTTAAACGTGGGCATTATGTTCATTCCTCGCAACGTATCTTCCTCACGATACTCGGTCAAGAATGATCTTGATACATTTTTTCTCTTGATTAACACTTCAATTGTATCTAAAATTTGTAATGTTTTCATTTATTTTTAGAGAATATTGTAAACGAGTACAAGGTGAATCGTCTACTGGCTCAGTGATTAAGGCATCTGAATGGAAAGGTCCCCGGTTTGAATCCCTGTTTCAGTGATTATATGATAAAGGAGCTGGAATGGGATTCATTGCAAGACAGGAGGAGAATGAGGAGGTTCATGGGAGTGTACAGGGCATATACTGGCGATGAGGCATGGAAAGATATTGCAATAGGTATGAAAAGTAGTGCATGGAAGGGAAAAGATGACCATGACCACAAGCTGGCACTCGATTTCAGGCACAAGGGTGTAGGAAGATTCTCTTTTTTAGGTAAGGGTGTCAGGGATTGGAATGAGTTACCAAGAGAAATGATGAATAATTTACCGAAAACTTTGAAAGAATTTAAAGATAAAATTTGTAGAGGGCAAATGTAGGTAGGTGCAGGATAGGGGGAAGATGGGTGTGTAGGGAAATTGCCACCGGAGCCTGTGCTCCATTGCAATTAAATTAAATTAAATAAGTCCTTAACTCGACTTTCAACTCTGCCACAGCTTACTGCGTAATGTGAAGTACGACAGAAATCATCCGTGGTTTGGATTCCACGTTAAGCTGTAGGTCCCCTTTTCCCAGTACATTACCGGGTTAGGTTAGGTGGAGGAAAGGAACATGGAGGAAGGAAAAGACTGGAGGCGATGCAAGGGACCTTCACCACGCACTGGAGTAAAGTCGGGTACAGAGAAATGGGATGTGGAGGTCGCCATATTGAATTTCCCTGAAAACAAGGGGAATATGCACAAACACCTCAAGGGGATGATACAATAACCGTCGCACCGTAGTTTGATGATGGATTATTATGTAACTCGACGACACAAATCAAAAAAGAAGTTTTTTTTGGGATATACTGCTTAGTTCTCGAGATATATTATTTCAAAGGTGAGGTGTTTTGGGTTGAAATTCAGAAGAACAATTTCCTCAAAGTCAAATTTGACGATAGATTCTTATGTAACACGACGAGATAAATCGAAAATAAACAAAAAAATTTCGATATCTCGCTTAGTTCTCGATATATACAGCGTCGAAATTGAGGTGGTTAAGTTGGGATACGGCCTGGATAAAAAAATAATTTTGCCAATGCCACAATGAACTACACGCGGAACATGCAGAGTGGGTTTTTTATTTTTTTACTACACCTTGTGATTAGGTTGAAACGCGGCCTGGACCAGAATAAAAATGTCACCAAAGTCACAAGGAACTATACATATAACTAATTTTTGATAGTCGATATCTCGAGAATTAAGGGAGATATATAAAAAAAAACTCATGATTTTCAATTATTCTCATCGATTTACATAAAAATCACTACAGATTTCCAACATTCATTTATAATAAGGCTAGGCTATTATGTGCAAAGTAGTAAGATATGCTGATTGTCTACACTACAGCAACAAATATTTAAGAACAATGTCCTCCTATTGAGAGCAATGAATAAATCTATAATGACAGGACCTAACTCTTGCAGATCCTTGCGCTTCAAGAACAATAATAACTCATGTTATTCCAGGTTGTTTCCTATCTGATCTGTTTGTGCAATCTTATGGCAGCACAATCTGGCATTATAAAAAACTTTTTTTTTTTTAATGGCATTTGGTTACGAGGCCATATAGCCAGCACTATGTAATTTTGTAGTTTGCAAGTATGTATTGGATCACTCAATGTATTATAGATTCTCCGTGGTATAGACGACACAAGACAAACACAACACTTAATTAAAACCACCCATGCCCGAGGCCGGACTCGAACCGGCGACCCCTGCAACGCGAGGCTAGCACGCTATCACCTACGCTGCCGGGGTCGGCATAAAATACTTTGAAATATTAGAAAAGGAAATGTTCACAGCAGCAAACACTGTGCTAACAGAGCAATGTTTTAGGAAATGTGTTATGGCCGCCGCGCATGCGTAGTAGGAACCGAGTGTTTACAGAAGGCTTCACAGATTTAGCGGTATTTCGCCTGCACTCATTTCCTTCGTCCATGGGAAGGAACTGGCCACCCCCTCCAGTACTAGGCTAGGTATATCTCTTTCGGGAGTGCCCAACCAACCTTCGGACTGAGTTCTGAGCTTAACTTAGCATGGTAAGTATTTGAAAGAATTGCAAGATCGGGAAGAGCACAGTGGTTTGAGAGCGGGCTGGTCAGCCGCTGCGACACGCCTCGACTCTGCCTGTTTGCTGAGCCGCCGCCTGTGTGTGCGCAGCTCTCAGTGCCCACGCCGTTTTACATACGTCCTCACAGGACGTGACGCGGCTCTTCCTACACAGAGCAAACTCAGAAACCGATCTCACACAGCCGCCCTCGCGGCAAACACCAAAGTTTGTCAGCGCCACGGCTCGCAGCTGACGCAACACTTCCGGCGTAGCAGGTACGGGCCAAGATACAGCTTCCAGCAGCAGCGAGAAGAGTTCCAGTAATCCCCAAACCAAGACTGCTGACTACTCCAGCTAACTAGGACGTCGTCAGATTTAATGAGTTTTAAAATTATTCGGAAACTAATTATGCAGACCTTACAATCGTTTAATGAGAATAATTTTATAAATAATTTCGTCGAAAATAACTGTTTTGGTGAATTTTGTTTTTATTTTATCTTCCAGACGCGTTTCGCCTTGTGGTGTAGAGCATCTTCAGTGAAGATATAGTGTTAATCCTCACATGCCAGTCTGGAACAGCACTTGACACACTTAATCAATCATAGCACTGTTCATTGCAGTTCCAGCTGAACATTATTTCACTAGTTGTTTGTATGCTCCACTTGTTATAGTGAATATTTTCTGTTGATTTACACATGTGTGTTTTACCAGCTTGTTACAGTAGTGCCATTACCAGATTAATATTGTTTAGTGAGAAGTCTTGAGTACTACCTGATACAACGAGCTCCTTCATGTTTCCGTTGTTTATTTTCTTTTATGATGGCAAGCCCGATTCCATGGGGGATGTAGCCCCCAATGAAAAGTTTCTTTGGAAGATGAATATCGATTGTTTCCCGTTGTCTTCCACAGAATGCGTGTGTTGGTATGTATTGTTTTACTTGTGGATGACTGTGATAGTGTATTGTTTGTGTTGGATGAAACGATAGATGAAGAAGGTAGAGGGTGGGCGGCCCATTCTGACCTCTTCTGAAAGATAGCTAGGGTCCCCCATGGTTATTGTCCCCATCCAACAAACAACTCATGATCAACAGTACCGTATGACCGAGCGTGGTGGTGTAACGGCTAGCGTTCTGGCCTCGCATTCGGGAGGACGGCGGTTCGAATCCCCGTCCGGGCATCTAATATTTGGGTTTTCCATGGTTTCCCCAAATCACTCCAGGCGAATGCCGGGATGCTTCCTTCAAAAGGCCATGGCCGAATTCCTTCCCCCCATCCTTTCCCGTCTCTAAAGACCTAGTTGTTATAGGAGACATTAAGCAGTTAAAAAAAAAGTACCGTAGCCCTCACTCCATAAGCACTGCAGAGTGATTTGGGATTTAGCCTGGGTCTTTGGGGAACATACCACCACCTCGTCTACCCTGCCGGCCAGGTATTGATAGTGAACATTTCTTACACCACGTGACTGGAGCCAGCTAACCCCGCGTCCCGCAGCTAACTGAACCAACATGGCTGGGTACATGATGCCTGGACACAGCGGTCTGTGCTCGGATGGGTTGGCAACGTTAGGTGATGATGATGTGAAGAGCGGGGCAAGGGGAAAATAAACTTGAGCCACCAGCTAAGGGTATAGGGTATACCTATAGGCTATTCCTCCATAGGAGCAGGGGCATAGCTACTATTGGGCTAGGCGGTGCAGTGCACCGGGGCCCCTACACTCAGGGGGCCTCCAAGCATACCTCAAGGGGCCCCAAAGCGTAGCTCTGGGGGCCCCCAAGCGCAGTTAAGAGGGCGCACGAGACCACTCGGCAAACTGGCGACCTTTTTTTTTTAGCTCTACCGTCGTCTAAAGGGGCCCCTGAGACACAGGAAGACCCCCACTAAGGGCCCTCGCTGCTCAGGGGGCCCCCAACCACTGCTCACGGGGCCCCTAAGGACAACTCAAGGGCCCCCATCCTCAGCTCACGGGGCCTATACCAGCACACGAAGCAAAAAAAAAAGTTTGCCCGTCTGGCCTGAGGGCCCAAAATAATTTTTTTGCACCAGGGCCCTTGTTGACCTAGCTACGCCACTGCATAGGAGGTGTTTTGATCCCATTCTTTTCAAGGACGACAATCTTCATATCTGAAATCCTATAGAGCCAGTCTGAGGACCCGTATTACCAGGTCAAATTCTCAGATCTTTCAATTGTCTGAATTACTCAAAAATAAACGACTTAAAATCATTCAGAACTAGTGTCTGATCTGTAATACTAATCCGATTCCATTTCTTCCGTTTCGTTTCCTGAGATTAAATTTCTTTGTGGAAGTTACTATAACTATAAGGGACCTATGCTAATTTGGGAGAGGAGAATTGAAGTATTGCCACCTCATATTTTGTAATTTACATTGAGGTCATAAGAGAAGGGAGAATACTGGAGGTGAGGAACGGGAAGAAATTCGGTAATGACGAGAAGCAACCTTCCCGGCATTGCACTGAACTGATTTCAGGAATCCACGCAAAATATAAATCCGGATGTCCGGAATGGGGATCGAAGCGGCGCCTTTGCGTATGCCAGGTATGAACCCCATCTGTTTGGAAACGTATTCGCTTGAGGTTAAGTCTGTAGTGTTATACGTATACTATCCAGGCGGAAATCGTCCAGTTGTCCTCCCGTACGGTTACAGAAAACCGTAATTACTTAGATAGGAGTGAAGTCGGCCCACGCCGACGTGTCACTTCCAAGTACTCTGCGAAGTGGCTGAGTAGGCAGAACTCTGACGGTTACTACCTTGAAGCTTGTCACTCAATCCATCACTGTGACCGGATGAAGTGGGTGAAGCCCCTCCAACTTTAGTATCCAGATTCAATCTCCTGCAATTTAAATTTTGAAACATAACGAACATTCTGCATTCACGTCACATTTCGCTTGTTCAACCAACGTAAAACAAAAATTATACCGAATTCAGCGCGTAAAATACCTCTTTAGATACGAGTACCAAATTTAATCTGGCGGCTTGTATTAATTGTAAAAGAAGTAAGTGAATTCCGTTGTTTGTGGAAGCAGAATTACTGTTGATGGTCGAAGCAAGAACGATCTGGAAGTATACTAAGCTCTAGCGATAATACAATTTATGAAGAACTGAAATCTTTTAACTAATAACATTGAATTCGGGTTCAGAAATAGTTTTATAAAACTGTGTCTACGTAGGAAAACTTGGACATTGGAACAAAAGAAAAGAAAATTGAAGCATTTGATATGCGGTTATACTGATAACTGTTGAAAATTAAGTGAAAATGAACGAGAGAGGAAAGAAAACTTGTTGCGCCCCATTTGAAGACATATGGAATTGTTTATCGTAGTTTGTTAGCAGATGGAACAGTCAACAGAAACAGCTGTAGAGGAAGATAAAGATTACAGAATATGAAGTCGATAATTGAAGCATAGGATGTAAATGGAACGATGAGATGAAGAGTTGACTCCCGATAGGAAGATCAGTCAAGAGATTGATGACTGAAAAAAGAAAATGAACACACATTGAAACTTTGTCAACTATTAAATTTACAATTACGTCCTAATAGTTGTTTAAAACTTAGTGCCATTTGCACTAAGCTCTGGTAGTAAGTCTTGTTCACTATCTGCATCAAGTGTTTCTTTTCTGTGTTGTTTAGTCTTTGTGTTCACGTTCTTTTTGTGAGCACTTTTTAGTTGCATCCAATGATCCGTACCGAGCGTGGCGCTGTAACGGTTAGCGTTCTCGCCTCGCATTCGGGAGGACGGCGGTTCGAATCCCCGTCCGGGCATCCAGATTTGGGTTTTCCAAATCACTCCAGGCAAATGCCGGGATGCTTCCTACAAAAAGGCCATGGCCGAATTCCTTCCCGTTCCTTGCCTCCATTCTTGCCCCCCATCCTTTCCCGTCTCTAAAGACCATGCTGTTGAGAGACGTAAAGCAGTTAAAAAAAAAAAAAAAAAAAAAAAAAAAAACAATGATCCGTTCAAGTGGGTGGTAATACGCAACTTGTTCCTATTGCTTTTAAAACCACCCTGATTCCTCTCTGAGGATCGTCGTTTGAAATCCATTCACACCATTAAGAAAATTTCACTAACTGGGCTGCACCGAAGTTTAACGAACTAGTATGATCGACGCCTAGTCATTGCTGCCGCAACTCGTCTCCTGTTGAGGGGTGTAGGAGGAGTTGATTTTTGTCGCTGGTCCCTCTCTCCAGCCGTTGACACCTGCAGGTGGAGCCGTGTATGCCCTCGTGGTTAGCGTCGACTGTATGCTCAGCGCGTTAGAGCCGGACTTTGTCGTCTGCCACCTTGCGATGGCTCACTGCAAACATGGAGGTTATGCTGTTTAGTTCGAGGTTTGCTTTTCAACGCCCATATAGGACGACACTTCGTAGTATGTTTGCCAGTGTCGTTAGAGCGATTTTGAGAATGAATTCGATGAAATCCGTCTCTCAGAATTAGTATTCATGCTGTGCAGTCGGATAAGTGGCGCAATGTAAATATTTAAACTTTAAAACTTTAAACTAACGGAAAATACCCTTGACATCATGTCTTGTTAAATGCCAGCCTAAACAGCCAGAAAACTAAAAAGAAATTCAATATTCACCAGGAATGTAGTCTTTTATTTATTGATTGATTCGGATGCTTTTAATATTGTGTAATGCTTAACTTCAACAGATTCATGTTTGACGGCTCATTACTAGGCATTAACAACTTATATTTTCTACCTGAAGAATATACTTACGGTATTTGAAATAAAAATAAAATTTTAAGAGAGAAAACAGCTTATAATCGTAAATCAGGCAGTTAAAAATAAGTACAGGGCGTTCGCCGGAAAACGCTACCCTCCCAGTCTGTTGCCGTCGGCAACTTGCTCGGTCAGTCGTGCCAGCAGTTTCCGCCACACGGCACCGTGAATCACCGCACTGTTTAACACCTCCGCTGCCCCAACAGTGCAGTGCAGTGACCCTTACATTGTTAAGAACGGTTTCTTTGCATTGTAGATAGTTTGTGACTTCAGTCTCTTATTAATCAGTGTTGTGAATAAACGTTTCTTTGCGGTTTGGCTGGTTTGGGGCTTCATACTCTTATTAATCTGTACCGTGTTTGAGTGTGAGTAAAATTATGGTACGTTACAGTTTGCAACAAAGAATATTTCTCTACGATACATATGTGAAAAAGAAGTCGTTTAAAAAGTGTCGCAGTAAATTTCGTCGCGAATTTCCTGGCGCTTTACTGCCAGCTAAATCAACAATTCTGCGTCTGGTTAAAAAAGTAAGAGAAACGGGTTCATTTTTTAACAAAAAGAGACTGTCGGTCAACCGTATTCTCACAGAGGAGAAAATTGACGATATCGCTTTTCGACTAGAACAGTCACCCAAAAAATCATTAAGTCAGTTAGGGCAGCGTGTGTCTCGAAATATGTTCAGAAGATGTGAAATGTGTATTACACAAGAGGGTCAACACTTCCAGCATCTTTTATAAGGTAAGCTAATGAATTACGTCACATTTAAATGCTTAGCACACAAGTTTATGAAGTTTATGAAGCGTAATTATTGTGAAATAGTCCGCGGCCGACGGTCGAACAATGCCGGAAACTGACCGCTCGCTCGCCGGGAGCAGTTTCTTCCTTGTAGCGCTAACAGTGGGTTGCGTTTCCCGACGAACGCCCTGTATAATGCCAATACAGCGCCTTTCAAATTTAAAACACACTACACGGTTTAATACAGGCTGTAATCGAGAGCAACTTTTTATTAAAAACAAATCAAAATAACAACAAACCAACAAATTCATTGCATTATAACTTTAGTAACATTTTGAAATGTCATTCCGACATTTCTTGGAAGAAACTTCAAGTATCTAAAGTGTATTGCAGATAGTGTGGAACGTTGATGTAATTTGATGTTTTAAGTATTAAATATATTTTAGATTAGTATTAGTTAAATAATTTATTGTACAGATTCTGTATATTCTCGTTTCTTACGGTGATCTCTGGCATTCTGCAATTAATTTCAGACACAATAGAATGTATTAAGCCGAGTGTGACAATTTTGTGAATACATATTTCAGAACCTTAAGATATATTTCAAACATTCATTTGGCTGATTACTTGTAAACTTTTTAACTGGTCGTTTTTTCTATATTTCAGTTAACTGTTTTTTTTCC
This sequence comes from Vandiemenella viatica, assembly GCA_031002005.1. Taxonomy (NCBI): domain Eukaryota; kingdom Metazoa; phylum Arthropoda; class Insecta; order Orthoptera; family Morabidae; genus Vandiemenella; species Vandiemenella viatica. The sequence goes on along the minus strand of JARYHS010009186.1, from coordinate 30,465,548 downwards.
ATCACACAGTTTAAATTTCTACAGTTTTGTAGTACGCGGTTTAAGAGTTGCTTTTCTCCATTGCATGTGGGTGATTTATTTTGCTAGTCTATGATTGACAGTTGGAAAGTATTATCCTTTTAATCATATTCTCTTTGTGTTGACTTTTGTAAATCACCTTCCCATGCCTGGTTTGTCCGTGAAACACAATACAGACAAACTCATATTTTTCTCCGATAAAGCTAACGACGCAGCTATGATGCATTACTTGGTGAAATATTTTAAAGCCTACAACCACGATACAAAGGTCACGAAACTTTGTAATAATTTGAAAGTAACAATAGCGAGGGGTCATATCAATAGGTTCGTAAGAAGATTATTAAAGTTAGTAAGAAATTTCCGTGGTTCAGTGAAATATTTGCTCCGGAAGCTTACCAAGTCACGGTAAAGAAATTGGAGGATTCATCGCGTTAAAGTAGTATCTATCTGGCGGTAGAGCGTAATGCTGTGCGTAAAGCTTTTGAAGAATTCCAACTCAGGACTTTATCTAAAGATCTAATTTCTAAATCAAAATTTTTGTCATATATAAAAGAAATGCGAGGCCCTCGTAAGATTATGCTATCACTGATCAATGGAAACGACGAATTAACGGAAACTAGAATAGAGAAGAAAAAAAAAAGAGTAATATATTTAACAAGGCTTTCAAAATAGAAAATGTAGAGGAAATACCAAACAAATTATGAAAGATCTTGTTTTTGAGGTCGAGGAAATAACTAAACGATTTAGGAACGTAAAAAGCGATAAGATTCCCGGTTGAAACGCTATTCCTACTAGAGTCTAGGTATACAAATGAAATTGCTCCGTATTTGTTGAAATTATATACCACCTGCGTAGACCAAGAAATCATACCAGTTGAATGGAAAAAAAAGACTGACAATGATCCTCACAATGATAGGTCGACCTCGTGAGCTTGAGTCTTCTTCATCAGCTCCTTTCCCCGGCTGCTTTTGACGAGGTTCACTCATCACTGGCATGGTCAAATTGCAGCTTTGGTTTTCGGTCGCATGCCCTTGCTGACGCCAAGCATTTTATACCTACTGCCAGGTCAAACTACGTGCTAATGGGTGTTGCCATTGTAGTATGACAGAGTCATCCACAATGAATATTAATAAATAATTAATTAATATTCAGATTTTCCTTGTAATATTTATCTATCTAAATTGTAAATATTATTAATATTAGGGTTAATTCATAGGTGAATAATTATGTATTAAACCCAGCCAGATTTATTATTATATGATTTAATTTCTGTGCAAAACATGCCATTCAGAAAATATTAAATGTGGGAAGTTGAAACTGCAGTTTCGAACGTTCAGAGAACGGGACAATGCCCAGTGTCGTCGACATGCTGACGCCTTCGCTTACAAAGGGGTGGCGCCCGGGAACCGTTACCTGCCGAGTGTACTGACCTCATCCCTTCCCAGTGCCCCGACAAGGTCAAGCAAAATGTGCGGGAACGGGTAGCAAATGTTAGCGACGACACGAAGCACGTGATGATGGACATATATCGATGCACCAATCGTGAACGGATACAGGGGTTCACAGTTGTTAATTCAAGGCTTCTGTTCCATGTGCGGGGAGAGGAAAGCTGGCTTTGCAGCGACAAGAGGACACGACGCCATATTCGACTTCACTTGCTGCCGTGACGAGCTACAGTGCGGACGTGTCACCGACACGCCCTTAGCCGTTGATCAGTGACTGTGTCTGGTCACATAGTCTGGCTCAGATGGGCTGGAAGCTGAGCGGTCCACCTGCCAGAGATTGTAAGCTGATGTGCTAGCGCGGACATATCCGCAAATCTGGCATTCGTTGCAGCAGTGGCACAGAGCGTGTCACACCTCGTCGAGAAGATGCGATTACGGTAAAGTACCGACGTATAGGTCCACAGTTCCATTGGGTTTTAACGAGGCTTGCTTACCCGTAAACGACTCCTGAGATAAGACTCTGCTCCCATCATAACAATTACTGAGCTAACCAATATTTCATGTTCATAACTTCAAATTCGAAGCATCTTGCTCATTGTTTTAAATTCAAACGATGCTTTTAACTTTAAACGGCGCCCCTGGGATTCTTTTGTAAATGTTAACTTTAAGTTGTTGGCCTGTGATGCCACTTTAAAACATGTTGACTTTGCCAAATCATTGAGATATCTAAATCAGTTTTAAGTTTGCTTTTATCCGGCGGATTGTAAATGTCCGGTATTGCTTGTTTGTTGTCTTTGGATTATGTTTAACGTAACGTTAACTTACCCGGCCTTGTATAAGCCAGAAGACTAAATAAATTTAGTATAATTTTGTGTGAAACTAACTTCTTGTAGAAATCATGGTTCTAGTTCACCATTTAACCAAATAACCAACTTATTGGATGTCATACATATTATTGATAATTATATTTCATCAACGTATTGGCTCCCCCCTCCCGAACCGAAGGTCCAATACACCATCTAAATGCGAAATGTGTAACTGTGTTCTGTGTGTGATAAATGTATTTTTTGTTTGTGAAATAAGTATTTAATGAGGCGGGGATTGGGTTCCGTCCCAACATTCGATTTGATGTCTGCGGAAAACCGCGTATAAACCTCAGGTAGAACGGCCGATACGCGGGGGCTTGTAAAGGATATTATCCATTCAATTTTTTTTTTTTTTTTTTTTTTTTTGTGACAATGGGTAGCTATTAAACTCAAATGAACATGCAGATGCTGCGAGACTCAACTCTCACTCTTAATTCATGACTTGGGCAGTATTATAGATGGGCGGACTTAGACTAGTTAGATTTTAAAAAATCTTTCGACACAGTCTATACGACGTTACTTACGAAACTTCATGGCTATTGCGCATCTAGACAAATATGCATCTGGACTGCCTCATCTTGAAGGGTAGAACATAGTGTGTAGTTCTCGATGTTGTGTGTTTCTCAAGTACGTACATCAACGATTTGAGCGACGTAGTGCAAGGGAAGATAAGACTATTTGCCGATGATGGTACTATTCATCACGAAATAAAAAGCCAAGGCGACTACCCTTTGTTACAAGCCGATGTTGTGTGAGGGGTTGCAGTCGTAGCACAATGCTGGAAAGGTGTTAAGTTACGCATGTAAGTAAAAAGGTGACACCTTAAGGTAGGAATATGTGGTTAAGGACACCGTTGTTTGTACGGTTGATTCCGCTAAATACCAGGGGAAAACAATTCATAATAATTTGCAGTGCTAAGAACATACTGAGGAGGTAATTGCGAAATCAAACAATATGCTCAATTTCTTTAGTCGTACTTTAAAATAATGTACACCGGAAGTTAAATAGATTTTATACAAAGAAGTAGTGAGATCTCAATTGGACTATCATTCTTGGACTATCATTCTTGGACTATCATTCTTACGCGTTGGGCCCCATTAAAAGGGTTTCCACAGGAATTAGACAATGTGCCAAGAAGAGCCGCCCGACTCGTGACGGGTATATATAGCTGGAAAGAAAGCGGAACTGTGATGTTGAATGAGTTGGGTTGGGAACATCTGGACAGTTCATGACAGATATACGAGGCGCGTCCAGAAAGTAAGTTCCGTTTGGTAATAAAATGAAATTGTACACAGATACAGAAGAAATTTTTATTGCACAAAATTCTACAACTCTTAAACTACTTTTCCACATAACTGCCGAAATTTTGCAGGCATTTGTCATAGCGTGGCACCAGGTTTTGTATACCTTCTTCATAGAAATCTGCCGCCTGTGTCTTCAACCAGTTGGAAACAGTTTCTTTCAACTCGTCGTCATTGGTGATGTGATGACCGCCAAGGAAAGACTTGAGATGTAAGAACAGATGAAAGTCTTGCCAGTTCTTCTGTAACCAAAGGTGGACGCCCACTTCGTTCTTCATCGTGCACATCACTACGCCCGCCATTGAACTGTCGGACCCATCTTCTCACCATCGAATCACTCATCGCATTTGGTCCGTAAACATCGCAAATTTGCCGATAAATTTCACTTGGTTTCACTTTCCTCGCATTCAGAAACCGAATCACAGACCTGATTTCACAGGCGGCGGGATTTTCAATCAACGCCGACATTTCAAACAAGCACAACAAAGCGTACGTAACTGACAGCGATCTCCAAATGGCGGACGTTCTTCCCCTTGACACACATCGTCTACAGCACATGTGCGGAACTGCAATCGCAGCGCTGCAGCGGAGATAAAATGAAACGGAACTTACTTTCTGGACGCGCCTCGTATTTTCGGATGGCAGCAAACTCATTTTACTGCCAGTTGTATTCATGTCAAGAAATGACTGACAAAATAAGAGAGAGAGGGCCAGAACCGATTTTTTTCAATACTAATTTCTTCCAAGAGCGATTAGGAAATGGGGCAGATTCATCGAGCTATGAAACTTATAACCTTGAAACCACTCCGGCCATTTTTATTTGTGTTTTCAATGGTTTTCCTACATCGCTTCAAGTGATCGTTCCTGAAATTAGTCCATGGTATCTCCTGTTATGTCCTGTACATTCCTTCCCATGTATCCTCATTAGGATAGGGGCAAGTCGTCAACCGTCGCCCTCTTTGTATTGAATCGCGGAGTAATGATAATAGTAGTAGTAGTAATAACAATAGATTCTTTTATTAGTGTACGATTTATTCCACTTTATTACTTACTCTGTTCCCAAATGTAAATACATCTAAATCATAATGAACGCCTTAAACTGCTGGCAGCTTTTAACAAGAAATAGAATAGTTTATACATCTTAGATACAGTTTGTAAAAAGGAGAAGTATTTAAATCTCGTATATCGTTAGTATACGTCTCGTAAGTGTGAAAGCAGTCCCTGTTAATCCGACAACTCAGAGCGTTACAAGGCGTTTCTCGGGGGCTATTCCTTGACGAGCTAAAGAATTCAGCTTCGCTTAAGCGCTGTGTCATGCATTTCCTGTACCAAAGACATGTGAAGCAAAGACCCATACACTGTCCCAAGCCGGAGTTGTCGTCCTCAATATTAGCTTTGTTACCAAAGCTCTATTTTGTGGAGGTATTGCATCTAAGATGCGCCTCCAAGGAGTTAAACATGAGGTATGTTTCGGCGAGTAACAATATCTTGACCCTAATGGATATCAGTGATCACTGAAGAAACCCGGTATACGAACGCAACACTCCACATTGAAAATTATACGTACAGTTGAGAATATGCTGCCACTTACATTCAAAGAGCAAGGAGTGTTGGTTTATAATTATCCATTTGAACCAAATTATTAGGCCACATTTCAGCGGGTGTGAACAAAGCTTCTGAGGGGAAAATTGGTAAGTAACTGTAAATCAGCGCCAGATGAAAATGGTACTAACTCATACATAGGAAAACATGGTGTACACAGTTTCATGTGGTATCAGGTACCAGGAATTAGACCGTTGTGTGATAAACTCTTTACTGTCTCTGATTATTTTTAGCGTCTGGCTTATTTGGCAGGAAGATTCCCGTCCTGGTTGTTCGGCCACTGATGTCATATTTTTACTGCTTTCGGCCTCCGCCGTAAGCACTACATAATGCAGGAAATGAAGTTTTTCCGTGTGTTTGTGAAATTGGTAACCTATGTTCTGTACGGGAAATTTGTATATTGTTTGTGAAATGTGTTATAAAACGGAGATTGTGTCAGCATTCGCTCAGATCAGTGGTGGGCAAACTTTAGAATCTAAAGAGCCAATTTCAACATTTAAGGCGTCGGAAAAAATTTAAAAGAACCATAGGGCTGTTAATATTTTAATAAATAATTTTTAATATAATTTATTGAAAATTCAATGCACCATAAAATATTCACAAATAATTGATAAGTAAATAGTAAGCATTTTAATTAATGAGAACATTGCGCTTGTATTTACTTAAAAAGTATTCAAGTACTAGTTTCACAGCTTGTCGTTTGTACATAAATACATAAATCCAAATTTTCATGGGTTATTTGAGCTCTGAATTTGTTTCTAGTAAAGTTCATGTTGGAAAAAGTTTGTCATACATGTATGTCGAGCCTAAGAACCTCTCTTGGATTTTTTCTGGCTCACGACGAAGCTGGCAGACTGCAGCCAACTATTAAAGATAGTAGTAGATTTTTTAAATATTTTTATATACATTTTTCTTTAAAAAAGCTTCTCTGATGTTTTTCCACTGTTTCCTTTCGCATCTTTGTTTGAGAGCGTCATTCTTTAATAACTTCTTATTAATAGCAAGTTGTTCTTTGCAACTAAGACATGTGGGAAGATCTTCGCAGTGAAGCAAATGACTCAAGCAATTTACTTTTGAATTCGCGATGGTTTCATATCTTTCCTTAACAGTCTTTAACGGTATCTTTAAAGATAGGTTAAAAATATGTTTATAAGAAGAAAAGCAAATAGAACACCAAATGAATTTAAAGATGACATAATACCTGCGATACGAATACTCGTATTTTAAAATCACCAACAATTAACCAGATACAAAACGATAATAGTCAAGATCAAGAAAATAACTGGTGTGAAAAGACTTAAAGAGTTGGCCTAACACTACTACTCACTCATGATTTGCAGACATGTGGACTTGTGATTGAGAACAGTGTCCCTTTGACAACTTTCCTCTTCTCTTTCGTTGTTGCCTGCTAACAGTTGCTTTTTAACGGCACCATTTAGAAAAATTTAGAAGCAGAACAAGCTAATACAAAATCCCAGAAAATTAACATTATTTTACATCCGTAAGGAACATCTTTGGGAAACGAGAATTCACAACTTCCACTATAATGACGGCTGCTTTGATTTTGGCGCTAGGTGGTGGGACCCGGTTTCATTCATAGTATTACATCCGCCGGAATTATTTCAAAGAGGGATAGATTTTTGCAAACTCTTGCCTCATCACTGCCTTTTAATCTGATCAGATTATTGTTACTGGAATCCTGCTTCCAGCATCTGTTACCAAATAATCCTGCGCTCCAGCATATTGTAGACTCGGCAATGTTAAAATTACAGACAATTTTCGCAATGTTCTTTTATTTGTTTTGGTGAGGCCACGAACTAATGAAAGGAAATTGTAGGTTGAAGTGAATGAAATGTGGCCGAGATGTATATATTCCACCAAACCTGATTATTCGGTCGAAATGATAACTTTATCAGCTGAATATGAAGCGCATCAGAAGACAACTTGTAATAACGAACAAACAAAATTTTCTACCACCTGGCAAAATCCGCGATGGCGGAAGTAAACTTTAAAAAAAATTAACTACGATCTTCGGATTTTTTTTTTTCCGTAGGATCAGAAAGAGAGCTCAATAAAAATTGATAAAAGGACGGAAACCTACCAAACTAAAGCGCATATATAATTCAATGAGTCGCCAATTGCAGACATATTCAGACTCACATAATAACGTAATAACTTTCAGCCTCTGTCTATTCGTTGCTTTGTTCTGGAACTACGCAAAAACTACTAATCGTTTTGAAAAGGTTTTTTACATTTTGAAAGCTTTTTGTCTAGCTTAAAATCTTCCGTGTACCTTACGATTTTACGTCACTGGCGATCGAAGGAAGAAATAACCTGCTAGTATCCTCAGCAGATAGGCGCCAAAGACTCTTGGTACAAACCGTCCCATATAGCGTACACACAATCAAAGATAAAAATCTGCCACTTAACCAGCTTGTCTTGAAGATTTGTGCTCCAGATCGATCGCTCAAGGCACATCGCATTAATAATAAGAAGATCGTATACACCTGATTGCAATATGTTTCGTTTTTATGAAAATTTTAATCTTGCTTTATCAACTTAAATCGCAGGTGCTTATATCCATTACAAAATTAACAAAGCCGTCTGCACCTATGAAAGGGTCACCACAAAACTTTTGTTATAAGCGAACATATATTAAATTCGATAAATACCAAAAAATCATTGGAACCACTATGACATCCATATCAAAAGCTTGTACCACAATCATTATTCAAGCCATTCAGCCCGTAGTAGAAAACAAGCTTATGCAGAGTTAGTGGTGGACGGTGTTGTAAGAAACATATAAATAAATGAGTAAAAATTACGTAGTAGGGAATACGTCTAACAGGTTGTCCGTCATTAGTGGATGTTTTGCAGTGAGATCGAGCACGGGTGTGAGTGGAAAGCTGGTCTAATGAGTCGTCCTGTTAAGCTATTAGCATAACAAGCTGGTAGGACCTGATGACAGTTCCTCCGCTGGCAGAGTGATTTGTTCAAAGAATTTGACGGCAGCGACGTAAAGATGTTTCAGGCAGTGATAAATGGTTCGCCGAATCGTCCTTTCAGCACTGACAGTGATGAGCCCGGCGAAATGTTGTAATGAGGCAAGTGAAAGGCGAGGTAGTTGGAAACTAGAGGTCGGGGAATGACACGCTTGCGGTATTAGTTTTCCTGAAAAATCGCCAACAGACGGCGATAAACATCAGGCAGTAAAAAAAGTATCGTATAACAGCTAAGGAAGGCAATTATTACCCAACATTGTAAATCAATTTTACTGGAATTTTTTTTTTCCAACGAAAGTTCTTATTCATTTGATTTGAGGTTCGTACTAATCGTGGTCATTAAAGCCGGAAGACGATTGAGTACAAGGAATTCGGTCATGACCATTCGAAGGAATCGTCCCAACATTAGTGGAAGGGATTTCAGGAAACCATGGAAAACCGAAATCTGAGAGAATCGAACCACGGTCGAATCTCCATCAAAAGTACAATAAGGTATTTGAGAAGGAAAATATTACCGTTAATGTACCACGCACAGCTATCTGAATAAATGATTTGATAACGGAAAAGTCGTATGCAATGGGAGATTATGTTTTAGTCAGATTTTTTCAGTGATATGAAACAATAAACCTGGAAGAAGACAACAGGAGATCGATCAAACTACCTTACAAGATTAGCAAGAATTATTGAAGCTAGTACGAATAGATTGCGGGCTGAGTTGCATTTGCCAAACCTGCTCTACAATTAGATTTAACGTCGATTGATTCTTTTCTTTTAACTGGACTATTATGAATGCTTATATTACACATTATGAGATGAAGAAAAGTAAAGACTCATATCGGTAGCAGTTGCATGTGAAGTAAAAGCATCCTAAGAATAGTTATCTGTTCTCCTTGTCGATAATTATATTTTTTTTTTGTGGTCATTTTTTTGTTTTTGGAATTTTTTTTTGGCGTTTTCTGTTATTTTTGTTTTGTTTCCACGTGTTCGTGGGAATTTTTGGTTGTTTTAAAAAGCTTCGGAGTTTTTTTGAAGTTTTGTATTTTTAATGTTTTGATTTTTGTGTTTCTTAGTTTTTTCTTTTATTTTCAGCTTGAGGAGCTATAATTTTCCAATATTCTTGATATGTGATAAACGAACAAAGTATAGAACCCGTACTGTGTAGAAAAAAAGAAATATCTGTAATTTTTTCGCTAAGCGGCCCCTACACGGTCAATATTATTGCACAATATTTACGGTTGCACAATAATATTGGACGTCTGTAGGATAGATTGAGAGGTTGTGCAATATTATTGAGTGAATCTAAACAGTTTGAAATATATTGTGCAACCTGAAATACATTGTGCCGTCTGTGGTCGATATTGCGCAATTTCCCTCAGTTGGTCTCGAGACACGGGCACGTTCACTACTAGTCTCCGCTTCTATTTTGTTACTGTAATATTTTTTTAATTGATTTTTTCTTCTGAAAATGAATGTAAAAGTGAAGTGAGTGCAAGATTTACCAGCATTATGAAATGTCAAAGCGTCTGAGTATAAAAACAGACAGGAAAAATAAGACTTACGACTGCTCACAAATATAAAGAGAAGCATGCAATTGCTACGAGGGAAGATGTTACAAAAAGGATCGATTCTTTGAGGACCAACTACGGAAAAGAAATAAAACGAATTAAAGATAAAAAAAAAGAATAGTTCTGGGTGGAGATGAAGTGGTGGACCCAACGTTTCGGTACTTCGACCAGCTGAGTTTTCTTGGAGACCAGGATGTGGTGAGCTCAATACATACAATGGGACCACTGGAAGATGCAGAGAAAATTACTGAATGATTTAAGTATTTATTATTTCAGTTTTATTATTAGCCACAATAATAACAACAAACCTTGGGTTTGTATACATGTGACCTTAAAAGGTGTTATTGGGTATGAATACAACGCAAAATTTACTCAAACAATGCTAACAAAACTGATCTTTCCGACGAAATTTTCGCTTATTGTTAAAACAGTCACGCATCCAAGAAAAAACAAAAAACAGTGCAAGCTTATTACTGTTTAGTAAAATTTCTTGTGAGGTGATTAATAAGCATATCTTCAAATTTGGAACATTAGGAAAGCCACCATCATATACCGCGTGCATTCGATCCGACGTCTACCATTAAAAACCTTGTAATTCGCGTTTACTATACCCAACAGAGCAATACTGAAAAAGAGTTTAAGCTTACAAAAAGGAATTCAGAACCAGGAGGTATCTTGATAACTAGATATCTCCTGCGTAAAGCACCAAGACAGTTCGAAGACAATTCCATCATGTGAATATTTCCGCTTCACATACCAATTCTTGAACCGTCTTACTTTTTTTTTGTTTTCACGCAGTACAGTAAGGCAATAGCAACAGCTGCTACGTCCTGCTCGTCCGTCATTTCGAAGTCAACTAAACTATTGTGCAATAATTATTGAGCAGTCTAGGGAGAACATCAATATTATTGCGCAATATTATTGCACAATAATATTGATCGTGTAGGGGCCGCTTTATGGTTTACGCCTCATCGACGTTGGGGTCATTAGAGGCGGGAAAGGACTGTGGACAAGGTACAGGAAGGAATTCGGTCATGGTCTTTTTAAGGAAGCATCCCTCCATGCGGCTGTAGTGATCTGTGGAAACCATGGAAATCCTAAATCTGGATGCCCGGGCGGGATTCGAACCTGCGTCCTCGAGGTAATTTCTGTAGTCACAGACAGTTGTGAGGGGAATCATCTGAGCAGGAGCGTGAGCTGGCAGTGTAGGATGATCTAAACGCAGACGACGGATGCCAGTGCCGACGGCTGTGCCGCCATATTTGTCAGTGGCTGGTAGTTACGGCGCTCTGACAAATGTGCGGCCGGCCTTTCGTTTACCGCCGCCATTAGCACCTGGGAGTGGCAGGTAGGCGGCTCACAACACTCGTCCCATCCAACCAACTGCCAGAAACTCGAACATCATTATTTATATCGAACGCATTAGTATAGAATTATGGCGAATTAATACACAAATTACGGATAAATTCTCTGAGAAGCGCTTTCAGAGTTATGTAGCTTTCATATTATGAATATGTTTAAGTCCTGCTCTAGGTTTCGTACTAAAACACATCACTACATTGCAGTTACTCAGTACATAAAGCGGTGATAATATTTAAACGATTTTGAATAACAGTTCTTAAGAAAAACTTCAAGTATTTGTGCAACGAAATAAGTAACTAAATAAACACTCATACGTCAACCGAATTTAACATTTAATGTTAGCTGAAGGCTAAATATTTTATAATAACTGTCTTCCAGTTTTATTAGTACTATATCTTAACAATCTTTTTAACACAAATACTTTTAAGATGGAAGTTTTTCACGGCGTTGTATACAGGGTGTTACAAAAAGGTACGGCCAAACTTTTAGGAAACATTCCTCACACACAAACAAAGAAAATATGTTACGTGGACATGTGTCCGGAAACGCTTACTTTCCATGTTAGAGCTCATTTTATTACTTCTCTTCAAATCACATTAAACATGGAATGGAAACACACAGCAACAGAACGTACCAGCGTGACTTCAAACACTTTGTTACAGGAAATGTTCAAAATGTCCTCCGTTAGCGAGGATACATGCATCCACCCTCCGTCGCATGGAATCCCTGATGCGCTGATGCAGCCCTGGAGAATGGCGTATTGTATCACAGCCGTCCACAATATGAGCTCTAACATGGAAAGTAAGCGTTTCCGGATACATGTCCACATAACATATTTTCTTTGTTTGTGTGTGAGGAATGTTTCCTGAAAGTTTGGCCGTACCTTTTTGTAACACCCTGTGTAAACGATTTTGAATAACAGTTCTTAAGAAAAACTTCAAGGATTTGTGTAACGAAATAAGTAACTAAACAGACACTCATACGTCAACCAAGTTTAACATTTAATTTTAGCTGAAGGCTAAATATTTTATAATAACTGTCTTCCAGTTTTATTAGTACTATATCTTAACAATCTTTTTAACACAAATAATTTTAAGATGGAAGTTTTTCACGGCGTTGTATATAAATAAACGCTTCTCTGGCTTCCAGCCGCTTTAAGATTTCACACTTGTGTAACGTTTCGAAGTCGTCATCTCGGCCCTCATTTTCAACCAAATGTCATTGAGGGCTGAGATAGACGACTTCGAAACGTCCCACCAGTGTGACATTTTTACGCGGCTGAAACCTCGAGAAGAGTTTATTTACAAGTACTTTAGTTGTAGTACTGTCCGTATGGACTGTGAAATTGAGATTGTCGCTATCAGAATTACGCGAAAATCTAAAAAGCTGGCAACGTATCTTATCCAAGTTTTCGCTAAAAGTTGCTGTCAAATGGCGTAATTTTGAATTTCTTGAATCTTCTTAGTCATACGGTTCTAAAATTATATGAGGGAGAGCACAAACCTTCCAAAACAAATTTGGTAGCATATTTCAACCACTGTTGAACGATTCCGCACCAGATGGCATACGCGAAAAAGAAATTATTTTCCTCTGTGTTACCTGGGGAAGTAAGCTAATTATTTTTTTTTATTGTTCTGTGAATTTTGTCACAAACGATGGACGTCTGTGCTAGAAGGAAGCTTTTAAAGAAATTATATAAGGGTTCCATTTTCACACTTTTGGCTACGGAATCGTGAAAAGCTGAAAAGTAACTTGAAATATAAATAAGTATACTCTTGTATGCTAAAGGAGCAATAGATTTTTTTTTTATTTTTTTTAATTCTAACAATAAAATCGTGTTTTCAAAAACAAGTAGTTTGTCACGTTAGTTCGTCAAATTTTAAATTTTCCGCTAGTATAAGACTGCATCTCAATACAGTTTGCACTGCTGCCTACGAGAAAAACCTTTTGTATCATATATCACAAGCCATTTCTTTCTACTTCCTCTGATGGCGTTGACGTGTGCTCCTTATGTCCGACGGTTTCCTCTTAGCCTCTTTCTGTTGATAAGATAGATTTTGGTTAAGGACGTGATGTATCTAATTTCCAAATCTATGTAATCATCCTTCATAGTTTGAGGTGACGTAGGCATACTTGTTTCCAAAACGAATATCGCGTCTGAAAATTGCTTTCAATGCTATTAATGAAAATTCGCTATCGGGGTAGCTCAACATTCCAATAGAAGAATTACGGAGATGTTTCGGTTAGTGTTGAACGCTATGGAAGGTAACAAGACGTGGTATTATATGAATGGAACAGAGGGATGGTATGCTTATAGAAACCGTAGGTATGCCACAACCTGTATATTTATGAAACTAGAATTCTGCTCTGTGAAAGAATTTTGACACGACTTTTAAAAATGTAATCAAACAATTAAATGGGAGTAACCGATTGTTTTCCCCGATCTGATAAGATCGATACGAAGAGAAACTGAAAGCAGATTCGCGCGACTCTGTCCCCAGTTCCCCGTTGTACCCCGCAACCCATTCCATTACTTCTTGATGTCAGTGAATATAAAAAAAGAAAATAGAACAATAATTCCTTAATACATATTTGTTTACTATATAATTAAGAAAATAAACGTAAATTTCTTTGTTTAGGCTCTAGATGGGCAAAATTTCCATTTTCACGTCCTATCATTAGCGATACGGTCTACTTTTCTAATTCATTTTAATCTTATACCGCATTAGCTATTTAACTTTATCTTTAAAATATACTGGTCCACTAAAAAAAGTTTTATGTCAAGAGAAAAATAATTGCTTAAAAAGTGGTACAGAAAAAAAAAAAAAAAAAAAAAAAAAAAAAAAAAAAAAAAAAAAAAAAAAAAAAAAAAAAAAATCGAATGGGCGGCTGAAACAAATTTCCAGCTAAGTTTGAGTAAACTAGTGGCCTTATTAGTCGCCTCATACAAACTAGATGAAATGAACTACGCCGTAAACAATCTTTATTAATCGACTGTATATTATGCAATTTGTTAGGTACTTTTGTAATTTTATTGATCATAACCATAGCAAACATAAACTTAATATATAATACTATACGTACTGTTACGTATTAAACACCAGTCGCCACTAATTACAATCTGCATAGTAGACCTAAATTGAATCTGTGTTTGGGATAGAAGCAAAGAAATTGATTCTTAATTTTATAATTATTCCATGGATCTGTTGTGTTTTGATTAATTAAAATGATTTAAATGAATTGAATCACAGTTGTGAATGTATTAAAAACAAGAGAGTGCATGGAATATTAGAGGACCGTAATTAAAAATGGGCCATATTGTTTTGAATGATGTTTTCAATTTTTTTTTAGAAGTTCATTACCAGTTGAATGATAACGCCAATGCAACTGTTTAAACAACTGTGGAAACATGGCCTGCAACAATATTGCATTTTTAGAAGTGTTTGGTTTCGTAAATATGCTTCTATGTGCTTGTATACACTTTCTTTTTTAATTTAAAAAGTTTGCTAATGATTTCAAGTAAAGTAATTTTGTGTAAGCTTTAATTGTTTTTGTTCGATTAGTATCGTTTCCCTGATTGTCGGAGCTCAAAAAATGTCTTTCGGCGCCTTTACATTCTCAACACCCATCGCGTGAAGCGCGTGTTCGCGCGACCAAATCGAAACAATTTCGGATCTCATCGCCCTCCCGTATGTTCGCCCGACTCGAGCGCTTACAATGGACGGAGTCGCATTACATTCGCTGCGTCTGGATTGGATCTGTTCGCGCGTTTACAGGCGTACTCGCGCGAATACGCGTCCACTGGACGGCCAGGCTAAGCGACCACTGGGCTGGTCATGTCCCGCGGGGCAGCCTACGCGGTAGGGGTTGGCCGTGTAGTGTACCAATATCACGCTTAAGGTCAAGGGCAAGCCAGTATGAACTCTCTTCTCCTTATACTAACGTCGGAGGACAGAGTGTCGCTTGTTGGCAAATATGACTAATGGCGTGGGCGATGCATAGGACCACTGTACAAGAGTGATCAGCAGAATTTGTCTGTTTACACTACTCTCCTACACGGCATGACTTTGAACCTTACCGTTCTTTTTTTCTTTTTTTTTCCTTGAGCCTACATACTGTCAGCAGCATTAGGGACCATCAAGCCTATAGGATAGTTGTTTTTCTACCTGTCTACGAACCAAAGTTTTGATTTGCGATTTGTTATTTTGTTTCTGTATCTTGTAGTTTTTTTTAGTCAGGTGGTAGGAAAATTCCAGGTTGTTTCTAATATACGACGGAAACCCGCTTTAAATTCCCTGTACATCAAAGCGGTGCTTTAAATATGTGGCAGAACTGATGGGTAGAATACTTGGGAAAGTATCAAAGATGATCTGAATCCACAAGATTGGAATTTACTTATCGTGACGTAACACAGGATGTGTAAAACACATGTCGCAACATCTAGGAAATCCTAACTCCAGTACTACGTGATACCGTAAATGTTAGAATACGAATTGAGTTACAACTCAGTTTGTGGAAGAAAGGCTAAGATTAGTGAAATATAAATGGTTTATCAGTGTAAAGGGTAATAGAGTGGCATGCACCTCGATAGAGAACACATGTTAGAGTTCGTTAAGTGCTATTTCACCCTATAAGTTACCAGGATCGGTTCATAACTAAATGGTGATATATATATAATCTTTAAGATTAGTAGAGTAGCAGATAAAATCACGTTGCTGGTTAACTCTATTGTCACTAAGCTACCATATGCTGCGTTCTTAACTGATGCGTCTATTTCTTAACTGCCTTCACATACAGTTGCAAATAATGTACCCGAAAAATAAATTAACCACACTGATATGACTAATAAAATACAAATAGGTACAAATTGTGATAAAATATATTAATGGTAGTGTAGTATGGGACCCTCATTTTACGTATCAAATACAGGAGTTGGAGAGGGTGCAAAGAAGGGCTGCTAGATTTGTTTCTGGAAATTATCGCAGAATGCAATCAGTGACGGATATGATAAAGGAGCTGGAATGGGATTCATTGCAAGACAGGAGGAGGATGAGGAGGGTCATGGGAGTGTACAGGGCATATACTGGTGATGAGGCATGGAAAGATATTGCAGTAGGTATGAAAAGTAGTGCATGGAAGGGAAAAGATGACCATGACCACAAGCTGGCACTCGATTTCAGGCACAAGGGTGTGGGAAGATTCTCTTTTTTAGGTAAGGGTGTCAGGGATTGGAATGAGTTACCAAGAGAAACGATGAATAATTTACCGAAAACTTTGAAGGAATTTAAAGAAAAAATTTGTAGAGGGCAAATGTAGGTGGGTGCAGGATAGGGGGAAGATAGCTGTGTAGGGAAATTGCCACCGGAGCCTGTGCTCCATTGCAATTAAATTAAATTAAATAAATTAAATTAAGTGTTTCCGAGCGTGGATAATGAGTGGTTAACAAATCTGGCCTCGCATTTAGGAGGACGCCGGTTCGAATCCCCGTCCGGGCATCCAGATTTGGGTTTTCCATGGTTTCCCCAAATCACTGCAGGCGAATGCCGGGATGCTTCCTTCAAAAGTCCATGGGTGAATTCTTTCCCCTTTCTTGTGCTGAGTCACATGTCGCCTCTAATTACCTCGAAAAAAAATGTAAGTGTATGCTTACTTTTAAATAAAAATATAGAAATATGTCTTAATTCTTACCTTACGATAATTTTTTTTTTTTCGCTCACATTTCCAACGATATTATTTTTATCATTGCTCACCTCCTCAATCAACCAAACTGCCCATGTCTACCTTCACGATTTAGGTTTGTTTTCCGCATCTGAGTAGTGCTTATAATCGCGCAGTCCTCCATCCCTAACATCAGTAAGGGATGTGTTTCATGAATCGTATACAGGGTGTTACAAAAAGGTACGGCCAAACTTTCAGGAAACATTCCTCACACACAAACAAAGAAAATATGTTATGTGGACATGTGTCCGGAAACGCTTACTTTCCATGTTAGAGCTCATTTTATTACTTCTCTTCAAATGACATTAAACATGGAATGGAAACACACAGCAACAGAACGTACCAGCGTGACTTCAAACACTTTGTTACAGGAAATGTTCAAAATGTTCTCCGTTAGCGAGGATACATGCATCCACCCTCCGTCGCATGGAATCCCTGATGCGCTGATGCAGCCCTGGAGAATGGCGTATTGTATCACAGCCGTCCACAATATGAGCTCTAACATGGAAAGTAAGCGTTTTCGGACACATGTCCACATAACATATTTTCTTTGTTTGTGTGTGAGGAATGTTTCCTGAAAGTTTGGCCGTACCTTTTTGTAACACCCTGTAAATATCGCCTCATTGTGTCTCTTCCTGCGCCACAAGTGTTTGGAATTCAATTGAACAGTAATAATGTAGTGGAGAACAGGGGAGTGAGAGCCTACGGGTAATAGGAGACTATCCAGAATAATTTGAATATCACGTGCTAGAATCCTGCGAGTTTCATTGAAGGCTCGTTAGAGGGTATCATTCTTATTTATTACACGTGGTGGCTCAGTCGTACTAAGTTTGCCAAACAGACGACACAATGTATTTTCGCGCGTCCAACTTTAATTTTTGCTGGTATTATCGTAAGCAGGTGAGTTAGCTACATTACTTAAAAAGTTATCTTAATATGTTGTAATGGTTGCGTGATTAATGTAATTTAACGGGCACTATGTAAAACGCGAGGAAAAATTATATTATATATAGACTATATATATTTTTTTAACAAAAGCGTTAACATGTGGGGCAATGAAAGCCATGAGCAAGGAGAAATTGGAGCTTAGCTCTTATTATTCCATAATTTCCCCTATGCAAAAATTAAGCCACCATCCCCCCAAAAAATGCTAATAAAAAACATCATTCAGAGGTTTTTACTGCTACACCCTTAAGAAAACTATGAAGAAAATGAAAAACGAAAGAAGAGAAGGTAGATAGCAATAACAATGCGACGAAGGAAATAACCACAAAAAGGAAAGCAACGGTGAATGCAAGGAGGCGTATACCACCTTTTACCATCTTACTGGATACCTGGGGCTACGAGCCGTTTGTCATAATCTTCATCGATTCTGATCTTATTTATATATATAAAAATAGATTTGTGTTTTCTTATATTTCACTTTTCAGCCACCACTACCTAGCACAGATCACTGGTCCTTGTGTGTGGAAGTAGCATGGAGTTTCCTGTCGTGCACAACGTTGGCCTAATGTCGATAGCTGTGGGGATGTGGGAGATACTATGATTAAAAGTGGTCGATGCAGGGCATTTTCTTATTTCGACCAAAGACATGCGTCTCCGTATATGTCACTCTGCTGCCACAACTACATAGCATAGACCATTGGTGTTTGTGTGTGGTAGTGGTAGTGGTATCGTGTCTCCTATCGTATGGTTAGATGTCGGTAGCTGTGGGGGTGTGGGAGATATGGTGGTTGAAAGTGGTCGACCTGCGACACTTTCATATTTCTACCAAAAACGTATGTGTCATGGTGCATCACTTTTCAGCCATAACTATCTAGCGCAGATCACTGGTGTTTGTGTGTGGTAGTATCCCAGACTCACCCGTCGATCACAACCTTGGCCGAATTTCGGTAACTGTGAGAGTTTGGGAGATATGGAGGTTGAAATTGGTCGATCAACGATATTTTCGTATTTCGACCAAAGACATGTGTGTCCGTATATTTTACTTTGCTGCCTGAACTACATAGCGCAGATGACTGGCTTTTGTGTGTGGTAATAGCATCGAGTCTCCCATCGTACACTATGGTGGTTATATGTCGGTAGCTGTCAATCCAAATTCTTTACAGACACGAACGAAGTCATGGGAACCACCTAGTTAGCGATAAAAATGACAGCTTCTGCATAAAAATCGTTTGTTTGCTTTTCTATACAGAAGTAGAATCAAATGAGACTCTCCTGTCTTGTGAACTGTGTACAAAATTTAGCACACCTGGACTGTGCAAATTGATGATGAACCGTTCTTGACTTTGTGCTAGGAAACAATAATGTATTTCTAATGTACAAAAAGAAATGGATTAATTTGTATGTCCACAAGAGTGGAAAGAATTGTATTAAATTTCAGTTTTTTCAGGAAAACTAAAGTTCTGTCAGTATTATGGACTAATCTGGCTATGGCTCTCATTACCCTGTAGGGGGCTACACAACCCAGTTAACCGGGTAATGAGAGTAATTTAGAATCAATTTGGTTTTCGATTTTTCTCTTCAGTAAATTGCCCGTTTTAGTTTTGTTTTACATAGTCCATGGATTAGACGTAACAAATTCTAAACTTAAAAAAAGGCGAAAAAATCGTTTCATAGGCACCCTTATTTCACTTTTTCCTTAGTAGGTTCCCATTCTCCTGTTCTCCCCTACACCCTACAGAATGCACCAATAGTTAACAGTTTCTTAAAAGTAATCTAGTCTTTGGGAGAGTAGGTCTGCATCTGGTTTCACCATCTCATTTCTTCTAAAGAACTCATTAAATTGGATGTACGCACAACAGCAACACAAAATAATAAATACGTAAATATACTTCCACTTTTAGTGAAGGGGAGAAAAAATCAAACCATTTTTAAATGTTTCCATGAAAAGGTAGGCACCAAGTTTACGGTTGAGGATAAAAAGAAGAAAATTATCACAGTAAGCTGTTCCAGTTTTGCACCTTCCTGGCATATTGCTTGACATCAGAATTCCGTGGTCTGCGACACCAGAGCACCCTCGCGGCTTAAGGAGGTACCAACATAGTTGTCAGATGGCGGTGAGAGCTATCTCTCGTAAGGAGAGCCTCGTGAACAATGGCAGGTGTGAGAGCTCGACACGCCCCCGTGTTTCGCAGTCTAGCCTCTCGCCGGGGGCAATTACGGGTCGTAAATCGGGGCGGGCCTCGTACGGAGGCAGCCGCGTCGTAGATCACCGCAAGGAGCGGCGTAATTACTGTACCGGGGTTAAGCCGTGTCGCGCAGCACCGCTACCGGCAGCAATCAAGTATGCATGAGTGTCCATCACTCCCTCAATTAGAGTCCTCCACGGAGGCGAAAACAGCGACATCTCGCTGGCTGCCAGAGTAATGGATCCTCCGGGCAGCGCGTATGGAAATATGTGAGGCTGCGTCGCCGTCCAGCAGTAAATGTGCCGTACACATGTATCCGTATGAAGTTCTTCAGATAAGCCATTCGGACGGGCTGAACAGAGAAAAGGCATAAAATGGAGAAATGTCTTTCGTTTCTAGTTTTCGTCTTGGTCCAGATGGAATAATCGGTATGGAGGCCGGATAACGGCAGAAGAAACCATGAAACTAATGGTTTCTACAGATGACCTGCCAATCTAGGTAAGAAGTAATTAAGTGGCAGTTAGAGATATGGGCAGACACTGTGTGGGTCACTATGTCACGAAATTTAATACAGCTGCAACCAGAATTGAAACTTTAATCAGGAGAATTGTGATGGGAGGAGAACAGCTGAAGAGAGTGAATTGCTATACGAAAGTGGAAAGGACTATGACGGTACAAGTGGAAAAAGGAGACAGGCAGACACTTTTATGATGTCAGTGAGCATGGTGGGTGAGCTGTAACACATTGGCCTCGCATTCGGGAGGACGCGGGTTTGAATCCACGTCCGGGCATCCAGATTTGGGTATACATGGTTTCCCAAAATCACTCCAGGCGAATACCGCAATGCTTTCTTCAAAAGACCATTGCCGAATTCCTTCCCGTTAATCCAACCTCTAATGACCGAGACGTAGACGAGACGTAAAGCCTTAAGTAAAATAAAAAAAAGGAAGAAGTCTCATAGAGAAATAAGGGAGTAATTTATTGGGAGCATTATGTCGATATTCTCATATGTCGCAGAAATCTGGACAGTCAAGAAATTAGTAAGATAGAAGGGAGTCGGATGAAATTTCTTATGAGTGAAATAAGGGTTCCAAGAAGCGACAGGATAAGGAACGAGAAGGTTAGGACACGATGGAAGAGATTTCTCTTTCTACAGAAAATGATAGAAAAGGCAAGGTTGACATGGTAAGGTCTAGTTAGATTGGTGGAGCGTAAAATATCACGGAAAAATGCATGAAATGAAGATACAAGGTATGCAGCCCAGAGGAAGACCATACGGCAGAAGGCTTAAAGGAATGGAAGAGCGTATGTTGAAAAGATGAGAGAACTGTACTAATGTGGTGACGTTGAGTTGGTGGGATAGGAGAGGATATGGAGAGGTTTGTGCACAAAGTAGACCAGGCAGCATCTATCTATCGCTTGTCCAGGTGTCACACAGAAACTGCAAAACCAATCAGGTTTTCGCAGTTTAAAAGCTTATGCTCTACCTTAAGATCTGTGGCATATCTTTTGAGTCGACGTGACCGGGGAACGAAGCAAGAAATTATAATACGTTTCTATCGAGAATACACTGACCAGCCGAAACATTATGATCACCTACTTACTAGCATATTGGTCCACCTTTAGAACACAATACAGCAGTGATTCGTCGTAGCATGGATTCTAGAAATTCTTGGTAGGTTTCCAGAAGTATCTGACACCAGATTTCTACGTACAAGTCACAAAATTCCCTTAAATTACGGGCCAACGGTTTGTGGGCGCGGCTGCTGGGAACGAGCATCTCGGAAACAGAGAGGTTACTGTAATGAGCATCTATAAAAAAAAGTGTCTGAAGGACGGCGAACCCACAAGTAGGCGACAATGTGGTGGATACCCACGCCACGTCACAGATCGTGGAAGTTGGAGGCTTGCCCACTCTCTAAAGCAAGGATAAGGGGTGATCTGTGGCAGATTCTTGATTCTTGTGCTCTGAAACACTTCTGGAAGCATCAAAATTGTACTCTTCCGTCAGGTCTGCCACAGATCACACCCTATCTGGCTTTACAGAGCAGGCAACCTCCAACCTCCACGTTCTGTGATGTGGCGTGGGTGTCCACCACATTGTCGCCTACTCGTGATTTCACCGTCCTTCAAACTCTTTCCATAGATAGGCCGGTTACACACTGGGCGGTTTCGGCCGCGCCGGAAATTTTTCCGTCGCAGTCGTTCAGGTAGTGGCGCGAGGGATCAAATGGGAGCTTACACACTGGGCGGAGGGGAAAACCCGCGGCAGCGGTGCCGTCGACGCCAGGTATACCGTACAGCCGCGCGCTGCCACTACATTCGACGTTGGTTTGGCCGCCCCAGACCACACAGTGGCCAGATAGGCGCTTGCACACTCGGCGGATTTTTAACCGCTTGTGCGTTTTCAGTCTTTGTAAAATTAACATTTTTTAAATTTAAAAATCGTAATGTGAGTTAAGTGGTGATTGATAATGATATTCCCATTTCGTTAGTAGAAGCGAGACCAGTTTTAAGAGACAAAACATTAGATTCTTTTAAAGATCGGAACGAATGGAAAGAAGTGTGCCTTGAAATTAGGAATGATTTTGACGAAATGGAAAATGAGGGAAAATGTCTTTGGATAGTAAACTTTTGATCACGTATCTACATAAATTTATACACCGTCAACTAGAACTTGATATATGTTGAATCACATTTTATAGAAAGACTTTGATGTTTAATATTGTATAACTGTGTCCTTACATCTTAGAGATTTGCCAAGGAACAATTTCAACATTCGACATTCTGTCACTCGACATTGTGAGACCTTTTTTCTGTTTTTAACAAAGAAGTGACGAATACAGTGAGACAAGCTGCTTAGTAAATTTGGCATCATATTCGCCATTTAATTTCAATTTTTCTTTGTAAAGTAATAATTATTAAAACACTCAATATATTACAACTTAAGCAAAAAAGTTTAACTTGTCGATTGTGCTTGTAAGTATAAAATATAGAGAAAGTCAACAGTGATGAGTCGATTACACAGTGAAGTATATGTATTATTTACGAATAAATGTAAGTATTAATACCTGGATATTGTGGGCCATTTCCTCAATTGCAAGTTAATTCAATTTCATTGGCGTGTTATTCACCTTTATAAAAAAATTGAATGTATTAGCCATAACATGGCATAGTGTATTTTTCGAACTTTTCTTTTACACCTATTCGTATTCACCTAAAGGACTTTTCATCCTAATTAACATAAAACAAATATAGCGGATTGCAATTATATAAAATTAAATGTTTATCTATAGTAGGTCCATGAGAAATTTGCTTACTTCAAAGTGATTGCCAGAATTTCCACACGCTAAATATCATTCATCAAATGGGTATTTATCTTCTGAACGCCGTACTTTAGTTTCACAAGCAATTGTCGAAATAAAAATCCCAAAATAACTGAAAAACTTGGTGTCATCGTTCCTCAAATATTCTGTTCTTCTTTGGTTTTATCTTTTCCTATCTCTATGGTGACGGAACCGTCAAAATAACAATTTCAAAGCCTAACTACGAAGTAATAAACGCTAATTTAACTAAATTAAATTCTAATATCACAAATGAAACTCAAGTCATCAAAAGCAAGGGACTGGCGGCCGGCCACGTCACCTTTTGCTAGTTCTTCATAGCAGCGGAAGTGTTGAATGTGTAAAAACCTCAAATTCTATAGGCGGCAGCGGTTAAGTTTCCGCTGCGGGAAAAACGGCCCAGTGTGTAACCGGCCATACTCACTACAGTAGCACGCAAACAGCCGACCAACCTCTCCGTTTCCGAGATGCTCGTTCCCAGCAACCGCTCCCACAAACCACTGGCGCGTAATTTAAGGGTATTTCATGACCTTTGCGTAGAAATCTGGTGTGAGATACCTCTGCAAGCTTACCAAGGACTTGTAGAATCCATACTACACCGAATCGCTGCTGTGTTGTGTTGTTGTTGTTGTTTTAGGGCGCGTCGACAGCGGGGTCATTAGCGATGCTGTGTTGTGGACCAATATACTAGTAAGTAGGTGGTCATAATGTTTTGGATGATCAGTATAGATAGTCGCCACAGACAACATTACATTTCAGACGAACAGCCCCTTTTAGAGATACCTACAAAAGATTATACCACAGAGCAGCTAAAAACTCCACTTTTTGGACACTTAGAATTGTTTCTTGACGACATAACTTTGGTTATTTATTTCTTCAATTTTGTGAAATATAGTGAGTTAGATACAAGGAAAACATTAATCAAACCATAGAATCAAAGAATAAGATTTCAATAAGTGTAACGCTATTGGGGAATATAATATACGGCAAAGGTTACGAAGCTACTGAATTATAAACGTTCATTTGCTTTGCTACCAGAATAAAAACAAAAGCAAACTACGCACCAAGGTCCACGTAGGCGAAACTGCGGTGAAATACCAATGATTCCTGTATAGCAGCCGCATACTGTGCCAATGAGCGCCATGGGGTTGTGCACTTAGCGATATGCTCCCCGAAGTGAGAAGCTCAGACAATGTTGGATAATATTTGTCGAAAACAATTGTTCATCTTAGCGCGTCTAAAGCTCCGCCTCAGCAGACGTTAGCAGATCCTCGTTGGAAACGCCCCACTGGAAGCGTAAGGAATACGATTTTCTGGGTTTGTGAAATTTTAAAATTAAGGATCCCGGCTTTGAATCGCTGTGCGGCCAGGAAGACTGCTACTTCAATCTGTTGTTTGAGTCTTACGTGGTGTTTGAGAAAAGTTATGAGATTGGTAACACTGCAAGTGATCTTAGAACGCTGTGCCTACCGGTCTGTGCTAGACCGGTTTGTTCATTCCTTCTACATGTTCAGTCCGAGTTTCAACTCCGTTCAGCCAACACAATATTTTTTACAGCGAAGTAGTGTTTTTGTTGTGTGTTACGAAAATGGAGCATCGATATTTAGAGCAACGTTGTGCAATCAAGTTTTGTGTTAAACTTTGGGAATCCGCTAGTGTGACCTTTGAAAAGCTGGAACAGGCCTATGAGGTACGTTGCTTATTTACGGCACAAATCATTTTTCGAAGGCCAAGAACACGTTGAAGATCACCTCGCTCAGGGAAACCTTCAACTTCAAAAACTGACGAAAACTTTGAGCGTATGAGGGCTCTTGTGAGATCAGACTGTTGTTTAACAATAAGGACAATCTGTCAGCCAAGCGTTTTACAAAGGTGTCCTCGAAAGGCTCAGGAAAGGGGTGATTCGTGTGAGACCAGACATTGCAGACAAGTGGATGCTTCATCATGACAATGCCCCGTGTCACACGGCTTTTTCAATCAGCGAATTTTTTACCTCAAAACGCATTCCTATTGTTCCTCAACCCCCTTATCCACCTGTTTTAAGTCCTTGCGACTTTTTCATTTTACTGAAATTGAAACATGTCTTAAAAGGACGTCATTTTGGAACTCTGGAGAACATTCAAAAGCCTGTGATCGACCAGTTAACAGCTCTACCTGTCGAAGCCTTCCAGCGCTGCTACCAAGAGTGGAAACAGCGACTCCGCCCGTGTATAGCTGCCCCAGGGAACTACTTTGAAGGTGATAATATTGTCGTTTGAAAAAAATAAAAACTTTGGTAAGTAAAAAATCAGTCTCATTACTTTCCTCACACACCTCGTACGTTTAACGGTAAATCCGGCCGCAGTAGAGGCGAAATGCGTGGGAAATCGAAATTCTGTCACATGGTTGGAAGACTACTACACTTTATTTTTATAATCACCTAACAGTTTTGTGGATGGTCACTGATTTTCGAAAACAGCATAACGGGAAATATAGTGAAGAATAAATGTCTGGACTCTCTGTCGTAGATGACGTTTCCTTCCCTTTGCAGAGATAATCCATCATAACTTCTAGCTCTGGAAGAACGTTAAACCACAGCAAAGAGAAGAGAAATGCTTTGGAACGGCTCTGAAAGTTTTCGTCGCGGTCGACTGACGTCGTTATAGAGAAGTTTGTTTGTGTGTCTTTAGGCTGTGTCCGCAGCTCCACGAGGTGTCCCGAGAGACAGGGGGCGAAGGATGTGATAAAACTGGCTGTAAAAGTTTGCCGACACGACTTTTACGGGCGGCACGAAGGAGAGGAAGCTGGCTGGCTTAGCAGAGGGGGTGACGAGGTACCAACCACCAGCGTATACACCAGGGAACATACCTAATACACTATTCGACATCACCAAAAAGTAGAAAAAATTCACAGCAAATATCAGATTACGAACAGACTATTGGGTAAAACCACTGGGTAGCATTCATATTTGAAGTCGAACAATGCTCTAAACTAGTTAAAAAAAACTTGGTGCAATCGTCAGTATGTACAGCCCATGAAGTGAAACTTCTATGGGCTGCACACTTTTTTCTTTGTATTTTTCTCTGTATATTTACTTTGATTTTTCCGTTTAATGTTTCAAGTTTTTTGTTGTTTCCTTCGCATTCTTGGGGACGAATCATACCATCTTTATTCCTTTTGTACAATCAATAGGATCTTTGTCAAAATCGTCCTCCGATTTAAAAGCTAAAAAACACAAAATACATACTAAGGCTAGATGCAATATTCCATAATCTAGCGAAGTATGCTTAAATGTTTTAATAATTTTCATTTATTTACGAAAATTATCTGATAATCGTCCTTAAAATCTCGCATACAGAAATATTAGTTCATAAATACCATACGGATCATTAACGTGTGTTAGTATTCCGATTTGCATTAATGGTCATAAGTGTTAAGGGCGTTTTAGAAATTTGAATTGATTATAAGTAGCCATCGTAGGAATTTATTTATCATTCAAAGATTGACGACATGTATTCCATACAGCAATGTCCTTCATTATGAGATGTGGAGCTTCTTTTTTTTTTTTTTTTTTTTGCTGTCGTCAGTCTGTCGACTTGTTTGATGCAATCCTCCATCCCTTCTGATCTTATGCTAACCTCTTCATCTCTACATACCCCTTACAACCCACGTCCTCAATTATCTGCTTCATGTATTTTAATCTCTGTCTTCCTCTACAGTTCTTACGTTCGACTGTTCCCTCCACTAACAAATTAATCAATTCCGCAAGTCTCAAAATATGACCTACCAGCCTGTCTCTTCTTTCTCGAAGATTCTTCCACAAACTTCTTTCCTCACCCACCATTTCCAAAACTTATTCATTTCGCACTTTATCTGCCCACCACTTTATCTATAGTACCACATTTCAAATGCTTAAATATTCTTTCTTTCTGGTATTCCTAAAGTCCATGTTTCGCTACCGTAAAGTACAGTGCTTCACACATAGAGTTTTAAAAAGTT
This sequence comes from Vandiemenella viatica, assembly GCA_031002005.1. NCBI lineage: Eukaryota > Metazoa > Arthropoda > Insecta > Orthoptera > Morabidae > Vandiemenella > Vandiemenella viatica. Next base: position 30,438,216 of record JARYHS010009186.1, on the reverse strand, counting down.
CTTTCAAAGTCCTAGATCAATATTTGAAACTAAAAGATTTATCTTTTTGATGAAGCATGTTTTTGCTAGTTCTATTCTGCTTTTAACGTCATTCCTGGTTCGGCCATCGGTTGTAATTTTGATTCCGAAATAGAAGAATTCACTTACTTCTCCTATTGCATCCGATCCTATTTTTATATTTGATCTAATGTGATTGGTATCATTTCTGCTACATTTCATCACTTTTATTTTGCTTTGATTTACAGTATAATCAGTCCAAAATCTTCCTTTAGTATTTTGTTCATGACATTCAGTAACTTCTCAATATCCTCAGCCTGTTTTGCTAACAAGACAAAGTCATCAGCAAATCGTAGCATACTGATTTTTTCTCCTTGAACACTTATGCCATATATAAAGTTTTCTTTCACTTCCTGAATTGCTTCTTGTACATACAAGTTGAATATTAACGGGGACAGACTACAACTTTGTTTCACACCCTTTTTAACTGATGCATGTCTCTCATGATTCTCTACTTTTTGTGGAGCTATTATTTTTTAAAATGTCTACATGTTGACGAGATGTACATTGCAGAATTCACTATCGCAGTAGTTTGCACGCACAGTACGTTACGGCGCATGCAGACTAAACGCAACGCGCGTAACGCGTAACGTAACAAATTTTTCCTCTTTTCCTAAAGAGTTTATACTTCAAAAAAATTATAAACCCTTTTAGAGAATGAGGACTTGGATTACATCACCCACTCAACAATTTTACATTACAGCAAGTTTCATGAAATTCCGATAATTTATCCAGGTAGTGTCCTGTTCTAATAGTGCTTCGTTCCTATTTGTATCTTAACATGTCTAGTCTGCATGACACCTCATGCCTCAAAGCTTCATCGCACATAGATATCACAGTGCTTACCTGATACAGTATATTAAAATTATACTTCAGTCTTTTCCTTACTTTTGAATTAATTAGTATGTTAAGTTACAACACTTCCTCAGTAAAGATTATCAAAGTCTAGGAGTACTTATCTTAGTCCCAGATAGGTGTAATTTGATATACAGATACGGTTTCATACAAAAAATCGTAACAAAATTAAAATATTTGTGATTTTATTCATCTGGAACAATATCAAACACAACGAGAAGCTGAATATGATGGCACAAAAATAATTTGCTTGATGACTTTTATTTTGCGAATAAAGAAAGAAAAAAATGATTTAAGAAACGAACATCTTTTAGAAAAACTTTCTAATGAGACACTATTTGATAAGATAAGTGAAAAAAACTCTCTAATATTTATTTAGTCAAGATGGTAATGAACTTTTAGAAAACGCACTATGAGCAACGCAAGTCAAAGTAACCCGATTAAAGAAGAAATCTTAGTATCAGTCTTATATTATTACCTTAATTGTGTTAAATAATCGATATCTCAAACTCCTTGTTGAATTAATGACTTTTAACAGATACCCAGCTCGATTTTTTCACTTTTTGTATTATATTTCGTGTCCAAGAGGCCAAGGATTCAGGTTTTTTTTAATTTCTTTGACAAGGTACAAGGTTTTTCAAAAGCTAGCAAAGTAATCGTGAAATGAGTGGTATGTGAAGAACACTGTTCACTTAAGATAACACTTTTCACAAATTGGTATTGACATTAAACGCGCATACCTTATGCTAACATCTTGCATTGACAAACTTTGGATGCCATAACCTCGAGTCCCGAAGACGAGATAATATGGTTCTAGAAGATATTGTATCCCAGCGGCGAAAATAGGGCTCTACAAGACATTGCATCCTGTGGATTCTCACGTGACTGAGCGTGTGTAGAATTACCAACGGTGAAGTGTTTTAGCGGGGCGCGCCTTGCTAATGCTCACATCAGCAATATGAAACATGAGAAATCTTCTAGTACTTCACATGGTTATACTCAGTAAAATTTCTAACCAGATTTGTCTAAAGCAAAATAAAAACAACTGAAGAGTTCTCAGGTAAATAAACACTCTCCAGTAAGTATTCTCTTCACTTTCAGAAACTGATTGGTTTCTCTGAAAGTTATGCATGTTATAATTCTTACTAAGGTAAAAAATAAAATTTGTACAATAAGCACACCCTTTAAAGAACTGCAAGTACATGCGAACAAGAGAATACATAATCCTCACCTAATTTTGTAACAGCAATAGGTTCATAAATTTATTTAAATTGTTTGTTACTTCTGTACTGGTAGACATTCTACTGTCTAGTTTTACTAAAATATGGTATTAATAATAGTAAAAAAACTTGATATTACTTTTGAATCATTGATTCATTATGCCGTGATAATCAAATCTGTTACAGAAAATGAAGACACAACGGAAATTCTGTCCATCTGAAAATCCCTGAAATGCGGATTACGGTCGTCCAAAAGGACCATTCTAATATTAACGGACTCCAAATCATCCCTGCAAAAAATCATATCTTTCAAAACTAACAATTGAAATGATTTTTTCATGATGAGGATCATACAAACAAGCATTCAAACCACCAATCTAAGCAAAGAAGTTAGATTTATATGGATAATAGCACATGTGGACCTACCAGGAAACGAAGAGGCAGACCGTCTAGCTAAGAGTGCTATGAGAAGCGGTGAGGATGAGAAAAAGGTACCAGTTCTAGATATCACAAACTTTCTGAAGAAAAACTGCAGGGAAATGTTGGATAGAGAATGATCGGAAACATCACAATTTAGAGGCCGCCTCTACGCTTGCATTCACCCCCAGATACCAACATCCCAGTAGCATCAAAAAGGCGCTCCACTAAGAGGACTAGTAACTACTATAGCTAGGTTAAAGTTGAGCCATGGTTTCTTTCCCTCGCATCTATACAGAATTAAAGCATTTGAAACTGCACTGTGTGATTGTGAAGAAGATGTGGAATGCGACATTATTCACCTGTTCTTCGGCTCCAAGATATATTGGAACCACATCACAAACTTCATAAAAACACTTTCACAACAGGGCCTCTAGTCACCAATCAACATGAAACAATTACTGGCCACTGAAAATGTTGTTATATATCGCCTAATCTTATCGTTTGTCAGAAATAATAACCTAAACGTTTAGAAGAGTACAATTTTACGTGGTATGGCTGTACGACCAAAAGGTTAAATGCGAATAAATAAATTAAAAAAACTATAATTACAGAGAATTGTGTCCTTCGCGGAATGAATTTTCTTGTCGGTTACTCTGTAGGATACGTTCAGCCATACACAGCGTTTCGACAACTATCTTCGCCATCTTCATCAGGCAAAATTGTAGATTATCCCAGAAGCTGCTGCCTAGAATCATACAATGTATATTTTCGCCACACAATAGACTCCAATTAAATGGAAGCCTTTATTGGTCTTAAGAAAAACAGCTAGCAGAGTTGATCATCGTCCAAAAATAACATTCCGGCAATGTTACCCTCCATAGCAGAAAAACAAATTCGCAGCAGGGTCGTTCGTCGAGACTACTTCTAGCACTGGTGGAGAGTGTTGCTAGTGGGAGCATGTTGAGTATTTGTGCTGTCTGGCTTCAAGGCTTCACCTACGGCCGGTTGGGATGGGGGCTTCCAGCTGCGTCGACGAAAAAACGAAAGGCAAGTGTGAGTGTGGGCCCTAACAACCAGAATGGGCCGCCTAATACGCGCTCGGGTTATTTATGGTCAGTCTGATTTGTGGTGATGCGTATCGTAATGCAGGGGGGAGGGTTAAGCCCAAGGGCCCCTCTTCTTCGCTTGTAATCAGTTGAAGGCGTACCTCGAACACGGTCGTATACACCGCAGTGATTCGTTTAAGATATGGCCACTATGTAAAGATTAGTGAAGTAAACTGGTTCAAATGGCGGGAGCAATCAGAAGCAGTGTAAAGGCTGACCCGGCGACGTTTTACACGTGGAATGTGCGGGGACAAAGTAATGTACCCAGGCATGTCATTGGTGCACGTAAACGACCATTTAAATCCTTCCAAATCCTAACAGTCACTTCGAAGAGATCGTTTTATGCACAATCATTGTGATATCACTACAAATATCGTTTCTGACTTATTTTGGATGCATCAAGAAAACGGATAAACTATTGGTGAAACAGACATTTGCACTGTAGTAGTCTTCACTGAGATGATGTAGCTACTTTGAAGTTATTTCTGAATTTCAAACGAGATAGATGATTAAATAGCATTTTCACTGTTTTTGGAAACTGTAACATAGGTTCTATTCGCATCTTTGTATAGTGTCCGAGAGAATGCTTGAGGGACTTAAATTTACTTTTTCGTGTTGCTAGTGAAGATCAGTTTGGGTTTAGGAAAAAAATTGCGGTACAAGGGAAGCAATTCTGTCTTTATGATTAATACTTGAAGGGCGGATCAAGAAAAACAAAGGTACTTTTATGACATTTGTTGATTTAGAAAAAGCTTTTGATAATGTTAGGTGGGACAAGATGTTAAAAATTTTAAAGAAGTCACGTGTAAAGTATCGAATAGAAGAATACTCTATAAACTATATAAGAATCAAGTGGCTATAATAGAAGTAGAAAATCACGAGAGACATGCATCAGTTAAACAGGGTGTGAGACAAGGTTGTAGTCTATCCCCGTTAATATTCAACTTGTATGTAGAAGAAGCAATGAATAAAGTCAAAGAAAAATTGCCATGTGGCATAACTTTTCAGGGAGAAAAAATCAGTATGATATGATTTGCTGATTAGCAGAGAGGGCTGAGGATATTGAGAAGTTACTTAATTGCATGAACAAAATACTGAAGGAAGATTTTGGACTGAATATAAATCAAAGCAAGACAAAAGTGATGAAATGTAGCAGAAATGATACCAATACTAGTAGATTAAATATAAAAATAGGATCGGATGCAATAGGAGAAGTAAGTGAATTCTGTTACTTGGGAAGTAAAATTACATCCGATGACCGAAGCAGGAATGATGTTAAAAGCAGAATAGCACTAGCAAAAAGAGCATTCATGAAAAAGAGAAACCTTTTAGTTTCAAATATCGATCTAGGAATTAGAAAGAACTTTTTAAAACTCTTTGTGTGGAGCACAACACTTTATGGTAGCGAAACATGGACTTTAGGAATAGAAAATTGAAGCATTTGAAATGTGGTGCTACAGAAGAATGCTGAAAATTAAGTGGACAGACAAAGTAAGAAATGAACGAGTTTTGGAAATGATGGGTGAGAAAAGAAGTTTGTGGAAGAAGCTTACAGAAAGAAGAGACAGGCTGGTAGGTCATATTTTGAGACATGCTGGATTGGTTAATTTGTTAGTGGAGGGAACAGTCGAAGGTAAGAACTATAGAGGAAGACAGAGATTAGAATATATGAAGCAGATAATTGAGGACGTGGGCTGTAAGGGGTATGTAGAAATGAAGAGGTTAGCACAGGATAGGAAAGGATGGAGAATTGCATCAAACCAGTCGAAAGACTGATGACGGCAAAAAAAAAAAAGGGACTTACTGTTCCCTGATTTCGTTTTCATGATACAGTAGAGAATCAGAATTAAGGAACGGGAAGGAATTCTATCTTAACTTTTGGAAGGAACCATCCGGGAATCATCAGGAATGAAATGGGAAATCCATGAAGAAATTGCAATATGGATAGTCGCACAGGAATCGAAGTCAGTCCCCCCGAATGACAGGCCTGACCGTTAAGCGCACATAGTGCATGCAATGCAAAAAGCAATTTTTGGATTAAATGTATTCGTCTTCATGAAAAACATGATTCTGTCAATAACACTACGCAGGTATAATCGTTTTTTAATTAAGAACATTTCTTCAATTTCTAGAGCTTCACAGTACTTTTAGACATATTTAATGTCAAATGCATGTCAATTAAAGAGAAATAATAATTAGTATTTTCCGACTGTTAATCATCTCACTTCATTTAAAAATCAGTTAAATCTTTCCTGTGGCGAACCGGTCGTGGTGGATGTGCGGTAATGCTTTGGGCTTGTATTCGGGAGGACGCGGTTTCAAATCCCCTTGCAGCCATCTAGATTTCGGTTTTCCATGATTTCACGAAACCACTCTTAGCGAATGCCTGGATGGTTCCTTCAAAAGGTCATGGCCGAATTCCTTCTCGATTCTTTTTTCACATTCCTTTTCGGCTTCTAATGGCCCCGATGTTGACAAGGCTTAATATAAATCTATAAGCAAAAAATATAAGCCAACTAATTAAATAACTTTTAATTATTCGATGGAACTGCTTCTAAATAATTAGTAAAGACTGACTTCTATTCGGCGGTAAGAAAGTATTTCGATTTGTCAATCTCCTTCCGGCGAAAGACAATATACAGAATGCGAAGAATAAACGTTTTAGATTGCATTTGTTTTAGATTATTGTCGTTGTTCCTCCTCAGCTTGTATTGCCCATCTGCAGTTGCGTGTCCGGACAAAACCGCGAAGTGACAAAACCGCGAGGACAAAACCGCGCAGACAGAACCGCGAACGGACAAAACCGCGAACGGACAAAACAGCGAAACTGACAAAACCGCGAAACGGACAAATCTACGAGTTATCCCCTCACTGTTTGATCTCTTATGCTCCAAAATATTATCCTAACGCAGTTTATATAGAAACTTGCAGCAATTGCCTTTCATCCTGTTTCAGAAGTCATCTCTGTTTATGAAGAACTCTGTGATAGGGAGTTTGCAGACGAGGAATTCTCTCCACTTTTGGATTACATTGATGATACATGGATTGGACGTATTCTTCGAGGAAATCGACGACGAGAACCACTATTTCCAATCGAAATTTGTAACCAAAACCAGAATGTTAAAAATTCGTTAGAGAGAACCAACAACTCCGTCGAAGGTTGGCACAATGCTTTTCGGTTATTACTTGGATCAAGCCATCCTACAATTTGGAAACTCATAGAAGCTTTCAAGAAGCAGCAAAATCTGACGGAGGTTAAATTGGTGCAATATGGAAGGGGAGATAGAAAAATACAGGAAATGACATATGCGAGAGTCACCAAGCCGATTTTCAATTTAGTTAGTGAATATGATTGTAGCGATTCACAGAAATTTCTTTCTGGTATAGTTCATAATTTCGATTATTAGATAGTGTGCTTGTGTATTTTGTTACAATTTATATTAACTTATTAATGGTTTATTGATGTATATGTCTTATAATCCATCTATATTGTATTTTTATTTTCCATAATGTTCATGCTTTTGTGTAATTTTTTTAAATAAATAAAATAATGGGGTGTTACGTAGATCACCTCCTCGTGGTGCATCCTGGATAACGCTAAGAATCTACGAACCCTTGTGGTTTTATGTATTCCTGGTTTTTCTGTATTCGCGGTTTTGTCCTTTCGCGGTTTTGTTCGTTCGCTGTTTTGTCCGTTCGCGGTTTTGTCCGTCGCGGTTTTGTCCGTCGCTGTTTTGTCCGTCGCGGTTTTGCCCTAGAACCCTGCAGTTGTATTGATCCCGAGACATTTATTTTTTTATGGCTTTAAGCTTCATCGATGACGAGGTCATTACAATTGGGAAATGACTGAGGGTAAGAAACGGAAGGAATTCGGTGATGGCCTTTTGAAGGAACCATCCCGTGATCCACCTGGAGTGATACGGGGAAATCATGGAAAGCAGACATCAGGATGGTGGGAGCGCGGGCTGTTTACAGTTGTAGCCAGTAGCAGCAAGTTGGACGTTATCACGAGCGGAACAGCCACCGCCTTGTAGTAACGCTGAAAAGCGCTGCTGTTAGAGATGCTCATCAGCGCTGGATGTACTGACGATTCGGTCTGGTGTTAACGACTTGGTGACATGGTTCCAAGCCGCCGCGCATTCCATCGCTGTCCTTGCTTAACCTAACCAGGTAACCCCGCCGACTAAAGCCTACCTACAGTTTTTCGTGTAATTCACAACACGATATTTCCGAGATGTACTCAAATACAAAAAGTGCGAAAACGCAGGTAAAACTGACAATTCCAATAAATAAAAAAATAAATATATATTTTTTTAAATTAAATTGCCTGGTTTATTAGCATTAAGGTATTGATTCCCAGCAGACTCTTTACTTTTTCGGGCTCATTGCTTCTAATCTCTTGGTTGCAAACACCATTTAAGAGTAATATATCAGGTTTGGCTAAGTTATTGTAACCGAATAGCAGAAGAAGTAATCTGAGGAGTAAAATTGCATCTGACGGCCAAAGCAAGAAAGACCTCGAAAGCGGATTAGCTGTGGAAAAAGAGCGTCCTTCGAAAATAAGAAATATTTTGGTTCCAAGTATGGACTTATGACTCGGAATAAAAACTATCTAAAAGTGGAAAACTGAAGCATTCGAAATGTGGTTGTAACACTCCTTTTTTTCCTAACTGACTCTATAAGCCGGGGTGGATATTACATTTTAATGTAATATATTAATATGAATTATAATGATATATTGGAGTAAAAGAGTATTGAGAGCGGTTTAAAGTGACTGAATCAAAGGAGTATATAGAGGGGAAAAAACAAAGGAAGATAAGATGAAGGATGGAGGATTTTTCATGATATGAATCAAGGACACTCCAAGAATGAACACGTCTATTGTAAAATTGTTATTTAATATTGTTTAATGATAAGATGTGACTGGTACACATTGTAAAGTGTGTCATATAAGAATTCATCATTTCTGAATCGAAGTTTGTAAGGCGCTGATAAGTATTCTCGTAAATACAGACTAAATCTGTTTTGAGAAGGTAAAAGAGGCCACCTTTAGAAGGATAAGTATTCTATTACAGGTTGTCCGAAGCCGAATTTAAACAAAAACTGTCGACTTAATAGCGCAAACGTATTCAAAGATACTACTTCTCGGCTTAAGAAAAAGCTACATTTAAGGGGAGACGGTGGCAGTCTTGCACTGCTTTCCCATTTCGTGTTCAATCTCATTGAAATTTTGCACACTTGTGCTAGGGTACCTATATGCTTTACATATTTTTTTCAGAATTTTTAATAAATATTAATGCTGTCAGAGTATTTTGAATTTTTTATTACATTAATTTTTTGAGGTACACTTTTTTATAGTTTCCAGTCAAAATTATAAAAAAATTTGTATAGCAGATTAATCTACCCTAATAAGTGTACAATTAAGTGCAGTAAATTTTTGATAAATTATTTCAATTATTTTCTGTGATATTTTGGATTTGAGGTTTTTTTTACAGCCAAATTTTACACATATTATTAACCATAAAACTTGTTAAAATGGATTGATTAAAACTTTGTCTCACTTAAATGTTTCTTCCACTTGGAAGAATGGGTGTGCCAAATTTCATAGAAATCCTTCTAGTAATCGTAGGCTTCCGCGGCCAGAGTCAGTTGATTCTTTGCAGAAAAGTCAATTTAAATTTTACATGAAAACTTTTTCCATCGTCCACCTAACTGACATTTACTCCACAAACAGAGCACTTGCGAGTTTTCCTAAGGGCTTCTACTACCAATTCCAGATACACAATTCTAAAACCTGTGTTTCTGTCATGTTTTGCTGCTTCTGACACAATATCTTAACCAAGTTTTACTTTGGATGCACTTGAAGACAAGCTAATGTTTATATCTACAGGCCCAGACATAACCTCAACGTCAATTTTTCTCCTTATATTGAAAACATGGGACTTACTGTATTTTTTAAATACTTTGCCATGCCTAGGCATTGTAAAACCGTGTCAATATATCCAATATTGTACAAAGAATCACACAATAAATCCAGTTTCACACAAATTCTACTATACAGCACAAAAATTGTTTAGGAAATTTCATAACCTTTTATACAACACTGCTTGGATCATAAAATGACTCCACAGCCTCCTATACATCACTGCTGTTCTGTATACAAAAAATCACAGCCTTCTGAAGCTATATATCCACGTTACACAGTAAAAAGTAAGCAAGATATTTGTTTCTCTGTTGGATACCTTAAAAAATGGGCGTGGCACATTACACTGTTTACGATTTTAATATTTTTATACCATTTGTAGTTGGAATTTCAAATAAAAAAATTGTGATCATAATCCTAACAATATTTCCTTTTAAATAAACAAATTAAAAAATGATTTTTTTCAAGATATCTGCCACCGTCTCCCCTTAAGGCAAATATTTTCAGTTATATTTTATTGGAGATATGGAGTCTCTTATGGTGCTGTAAGAGGATGTTGATTATTCACTGGGCAGACAAAATATGAAACAAAAATTATTCTGGAAATTGTGGGAATTTTTTTTATTGATAACCTCACAGGAAGAAGAGACGCAAGGGTTGTTCACATTTTAAGACGTGTGGGATTGGTTAATTTGTAAGTGGAGGAAACTGCCGAAGGAAAGTAGAGGAAATCGAAGATTAGGATACACGCAGCAGATAATATGTATGCTGTGATGAGTAATTTGATACGAAGAGGTTTGATTAGAATAGAAAGAAGCGGAAAATTGTATTAAACTGTCGAGAGACTGATGACAGAGAAAAAATTATTAATATCTTTGCATTGTCAAACGAACCAGCCAAGTATTAGTGGAGCTCTGCGGAGTTACGATTTCGAATTGTATAATAGCCTTAACAGATATTTCGCATGTTTCAGGTAAGATGACAGTCGCTTGGTGCAAAAGTCAATGCCTGGCATATTCAGGTTGTTGCGAATTCGACGTCTATACAGCAATTTCATTATGTTTTTAGTTCTTAATTGTTTTTCAGCCCATGAATAAATCTACTGCACCTAACAGTGCACTTATATACTACCTGGTACGCGTAGTTGTTTTCTATGTTTAAATATAATGAAATTCAGAACTCGGAGTCTGATCGCGTTCAAACTATGTATCATATTTTACCAAAATGCCTAATCATAATGTACAAATAATGATAAAGCTTCTTATTAGAAAGGTGAAAAGCTTCATGGATGTAAATATTTTTAGCAGCAAAACAGCTTTTGGTCTCGGCTTTATTCTGCAGCCCTGTTTTCTCTCTGATTTTGTCGTTTTGCTTGTATTGTTTGTATTCATTGACTCCGGCCTCTTTCAACATTCCATCACTACTGAAAAGTGAGTTAATGTGGCAGAAAGCTGCCCGGATGAAACCTTCTGCAGTACTTTTTGTTTCATAAACTCATTTCTGTTTTTTTCTAACAAATATATGTCAGAGGCAGCAAAGTATTTAGCAACCCAATTGTTGTGCGAAGCGGCTACACTAAAACTATTTCTAGTTTTCAATATTCTAAATGATGTTGCAAGAAATCTGGACAAAAAAATTCAAATTATTTGAAAAAGATTACGAGTGAACAGAAATTAAAAGTTCATTATATGTAAAAAATCCTTAAGGAAGACTCCATGCTCAATGAAACTGCTATGAAAATTGCAACTATTTAAAATAGTTCGATTTTCCAAATATCTTATAATTCAGACAGATTTCAATGTGAATGTTGGCTGGAAAACAAAATTATAAGTTTCAAAATTAATTACAGAAGACTTTTCACAAATTTTGTGGAATAAAACAGAAATATTAGTCGAATTTTCAGTATTTACTTTTAAAAGGGCTGCCATTTTCAGACCGGTCAGAGGGTGATTGGGAGTTGGAGGAAGGAAGAGACAATGTTGGCATCGAGAGTGCTACGCATTTCAGTTTGCAGATTTACCTTATAAACGTGAAACGTACTTGAATTAATGTTAACTGAAGCAAATAGGAAGGAAATAGATTTATCACCCTAAAAAAAAAAAAAAAAAAAAAAAAAAAAAAAAAAAAAATAATAATAATAATAATAATTTGTGAATTTAATTTAGAAACGTGAAATAATGTCAGTTAAAGTATAGCGAATATAAATAACAGGAATATTTCATCAAATTAGTACCATGTTAAAATGTCAAAAGAAAAGTTATGTCTAGAAACTGATTTTTCTGGGTCATGAAGTAATAGAATTCGCTATAAATTTTGAGACTTAAAGCATATGGTATGTGCTATCAAAACATAGATTTTTCTAAGCAATATCATAATCTTTAGCTCACTTAATCGTAATTAATTAATGCGGAAAAATAAACACTGATCTACACAGAAAACTAATTAACTACAGTAGTTATGTTGGAAGAAGTTTTTAAAAGTTTAAAAAGTTTACGTGTTATGTTACAACGGTCTAATTAGTAATTCACCTTTTTTTCTTCTCACTGTTAGAGATTTGCTGTTTTGTGTATTTGTTCGCCTTTTAGTTTCAATTTGTTGGATTTTAAGCTGTTTTGAGTGTAAGAAAGATTAAGCTGAAGAACGGAATTAGTCTGGGAGAATTAAATTATGGTGTTACGGTAGAATTCGTGTAATATTTGCGTTTAACTACATACATGGATGAAAAGTCCCTGTGAAGTGTTTTATCTCTTGTGGTTGGAGACTCTTAGTCACCACAGCGTGTGTTGTCTCTTCCTACCTCCGACTGCTCCTTAGGGAGTGTTCCTTGACTTGCAGCGCCGGGAGACGCTCGGGGCCGTCTCACAGGAGGATCTGCCGTGATGGTACCATCACTTACCTGCTGACACAGCCCACCGAGCCTGGGGACTGAGTGACAACGCTCGGGCCTCTCATTCGGGGAGGGCACAACTTTGAATCTCCACCCAGCCATGCGCATTTTCGTTTTCCATGGTTTTCCCAAATCCAGGCGAGGGCCAAGATGGTTCTTTAATACGCCATGGTTGAATTCCTTCCAGCCCCTCCAGTCTCTTATGACCTCGATGTCGATGAAACGTAAAGTCCTAAGAAAAAAGTAAGCTGCCAAAGAAAAAACACAGATTTGTAATATAACGTGCATATTCTGAGATACTTGAAATAGACCGCATTAAAATCCTTACACAAAATCCTGAGTTACTCTGGAGCTAAATATTACTGGGATGCTCTTTCTGCATTTTTTTATTATTATGTTAGCATTTAAAGCAACAATTTAGTAGTATTGTATTATGTACATAGTTCCAATGAAATTGTTGTAGAAGGTATATTTATTTTCAGACCTGTTTTGCTTATAGCTGACATGAATCATCGGTCGAAATTTGTAAAGATGAACTTGTTTGTGTTATGGGTTTGCTCATTTTTCATGATCTGTTTTCTGAAATGTGTTAATAACCATCGCGTTTGGAACTAAGAACCGATTAATACTTGTGCTTCTTCGAGGAGTGGAGTTTTACAGCAACTGCAGTTTTACAGTACCTATGTACTCCATACTAACCGCAGATGAAGTACCAGACACTTCCCACAGTAAGCACTTCATATTATTTTTAGGAACAAGGTGCTAGAGTTTTTTGAAATTTCGGCTGCCTTTACTTGTGAAAGGAGTGCGATCTAGATTTCCAGTACGTCTAGGTTATATGAGGTGCTGAAAGGAAATTTCTCAAACAAAACTAATCTCACAAACTGCAAGTTAAAAGAAGAAAAGAGCGCAATACAATATTTGCCAGGAAAACCGGAAAGGTGGTTCGACCTTTGGTTTGACAGAGTTTAAATTTGTTCCGCTTGCACCTCTGTCATAGCTGCCCTTAACGTAAGCCGGTAACACCACCGGGTGCCGAGGACGAACAAATTAACGTGGAATCTGAACCACTGAAGAGTTCTGGCGTTGTTTACATTACACATCAAGCTGTGCTAGGGGTGAAAGTTGGGTTAAGGGCCTTTCAAAATCACCGGTCAAACAGGGATTCGAACCGAGGACCTCTCTCTGTCCACTCAGACGACTAAACCACTGATCCAGCAGACCACTCACGAATCCAACTAAAAACAATTGTCATGAGTCACTCTCCGGAGTACACAGTACCTTAAATTCCAAGATAATAATTTAGTTCCAAAGGATGCTTACAACAAATCTTATTTTTGTAGTTGGTGCTGCTTTCGAGGTAGGTAAAACCTTAAATTATCAACCACATAGGGAGTAAGTAAAATTGTTAATACGTGAAGTGAACATTGTGGGTGAAGTAATAAATGAATAAATAGTAGAAAAATCAAGACTTATAAAGAGTAAAGGAAGTGTACTAAGGAAAAGGATTAAACTAAGATTTGAACGGATAGGTCCTTGGGAATGGCGCATGCATAAAAACAGGAGAGTACTTGGAAGATAAGAAATGTAGAATGAATGATTTAATTTGTTACCGTGTTATCTTTGGAATGAGATACATTGTGCATTACAAACAAAAATAAAAAAATAAAATAATAAAAACAGTTATTAACACTGTTTTAAGCCTCCTTGTGAGGTGCAAAACCCCACCACTAGTGAATTTTAATATTATAAAATTATTTTCTTTTAAGTAATTATGATTTTGGATATTAACTTTGGCTTTTTGAGTTCTAAGGTCAAAAGTTGAAGAAAAGAAATAAGAAGAACCTTGGCTGGAAAAGCTTAGCGAAGAAACTAGCTACAAAATCCTAACGGTATTTTACATTGAAAAAATAAGCACATGGACATAGGAAGAGTATCATAGTAAAATTGGTGAATTGTAAAAGTTGTATTTGGTAATTAACTGTCGATTGTGAACGGAAGCTGGAAAGATAAGTGGATGATTTTTGTTTCAAACTGAAATTGTAATAAAGAAATGGAATTGATACTTAAAGGATACTTGATACGATTTTAGATAGTAATTTGATTTCAGCGGTGGTATCGCAAAACCAGTGACGGATGTAGAGTACTAAATAAAAATCCTATTGAGCTGATCTGACACTGGAAATATAAGGAACATTAGCGTATTTAATTTCTAAAAGTTAAATTAAATGGTAAAGGTAAGGTTATAAGAAATATACATTCAAAAACACCTCGATCAAAAAAAAAAAAAAAAAAAAAAAAAAAAAAAAAAAAAAAAAAAAAAAAAAAAACTTGAACTTGAAATCCTCCAAACCAGACAGTGCAGTAACATGGAAAGCAATCACTTGGATATATGGGTTAAAAACACCAAACACAACACAACACAAAACAACAACACTTCACAAATCAACACTACCGCGAGGCAGAAGAAACAAAACAACCTTCACCTCCTTCCTGCTGAGGTGACTATTGGATCCTGCATTTGTAAACCGTAGAAATAGCAATTATAAACGTAGCAAGTAGACTGGAAAAACTTTGAAATGAATCTTAGAGAAGAAGTAAAAACGGTCGCGCACAAGGAGTGACATTCCACTGGAAAGACACATGAAAGTAATAAGTAAAGAAAGGATTTTAAGAAAAGTATTTGATCTAAAATCGAAAGTAAAGAGGTTTAGAGGACTAGAAAGGGACAAATGGATCCAAACATAAACAGGAAATGGGAAAAGTAGAGGAATTAATTCCAAAGCTGTGGGAGAAAATAAATGGTCAAATGACAATACGTTAAAAGACATACGTTCTATAAAGACCGTGGCAACCGCTTTACGCTGTAGAAGTTCTAAATAAAGGAGTGTAGCAATTACGTAAAGGTAGCGGAACAACGCGAGTCAAGTATAAGTGGATGGTTGAGCCTCACACACTCTGCCCACGCCTTGTCTCAGCGAGTTGCCGGTAAATCCCACCTGGTCGTCCCGTACCGGTTTTCCCTGCTCGGTAGAAAGCTGGGCGCAGCCTCTTCCTAATTGCCTGTAAGCAGAAGTTAATTAAGAGTTACCAGGTGCCCTAAACTCCAAGTACCTCTGCCCTCCGCCTATCGCGATCACGACCACACCACCCATTTCCCTTGAACAGAACACAACTTATGTTTCCTGTCTCGTATCCTTTCTCACCTAAAAATGCCTGAAAACGTTATTAAGTGCCACAATGGTAAAGTGCCAGTCACCGTAGCTTAAATTTATGTTTGGTGAATAGCTGTTTTACTGTCGTGTTCACAAATTATTGTCAGGCGATAAATAAGCCGAAAGTCTCAAGACATTTACTGCCGTCGTTTTAAATGTTATAAGTTGTATACTAGAATGTCGAGCGTTGAGTTAAATTTTAGTCTCGATTAAATTAGTTATCGCACCAATCTAATTTAATGTTTTTTACTAGGCACCGCGTTTATAAAACTATACTTGCTTTGAGGTTTGCAATGTGGTTGCAACCGCCAACGTTTCGACACCCATCCTGGACCATCTTCAGTGATATTTCGAACTAATTTACCCACTCGACGTTTGCTAGCTCAGTGGACGACAAAACAAAACAATCCACCCAGTATTCCGGGAAACGACGAGGGAAGGGTGGGGGGTGAACTAGCTGTCAGCAGCAAATACATTAGCCTGAAACCACCCCGAAGACGATCCTTGAATGGGTGACGAAACGTTGGCAGTAACCACAACATAGATGCAGCGCTAAAGAAACAAAGTGAATTTGAGTATGGTCTGTCGCTTAAGAGTCGACCGGCCTTCTTGACCTTAGATATTTACAAAACATAAACAACAATCAAAAAAAAAAAAAAATCGCTATGTCGCCTTAGGGGGAAGGAGCGACTGTTCCCAGTTTTAGCCTAAGAATTCAGCGTTTCGCAATCGGAAAACCGAATTCTCATATCAACAAAGTTTATATTCGGGCAGATGGTAACCGTCTCTTGCCTCCGTTAGGATAGATCGGGTTGCCAAATAGTTAGACATTGGTTACTGACTGGTCGTCAAACCATGTTAACATAAAAAAAGCTAAAAAAGAAAAAAATTAAAAAAACAAACGCATTTCAAAAAACAAAATAAGAAACAAAGAGAATATCAATTTGTCAGTTTCTTGTACGCCTTGTCAGACTGAACGAGTGAATTGACTTTTAGCAGAAAAGCGGTGTTCATCATGACGTTCTGTCCTCGTTTTAACAACTGACTGATCTTTACCACAGCACATTTGGCGTTTTCCCCTTTCTGCATTTACTCCAAACAGTAAGGGTTTGTTGGAGGAAGAGGGGCAACATGTATCGACATCTGTCTGTGAGCTGCGTGCCTCGAGCCACATGTTAGTTCGTTAGTGCAATGTGCAGCTTCCGACCTAAAGCCAGCGATGCTGGGGAACTGGAGATCGGCTCGGCATTAGCTCCAAATGATTGCAGAAGATCGCCTGACGCGTGAAATCAGGACGGCCTGCACGCCAGGTTTGGAATTTAACCTTCCTCTCCATGTCTACCCAGAGACAAACGCGTAACAGTAGAAATAAAATACCATTCCAAAATATAGATCTATTCTTAACTGCTTTATTGACAACTACAATTTTCAAGTTTTACCATGACATTGAATTTGGTATTAATCTGAATTTATTTCCATCTTTATAAGAAAGATTTTTGTGAATATTATTATTGTTATTTTTATTCTTTTTTTCTATAGTGTTTCTTAGGAAACACTTCTAAGGTGTCGAATATATCGTAGTTATAATTTACATATATACATGACGTATAATAAAACTCAGAAAAACTTTGGTAAGTTTAACAAAATAAATGTAAACGTTAATATTATTAGTGCATTTTATAAAATTACAGATGCAGTTAGTTGTTTTGTAAAAATTTTCTGAGTTAGCCTACACGAAAATGTTTCACTCTTTCTCTGGATATAACTTTTATTATATACATACTGTTCCAAATACTCAGAAAGTTTATTAAACACCGGATGTCTTTCAGAATAATTTGCAACTCTTTTTATTAACGATGTTTGAGTTTTATAAACATTATTTTTGTGTTTTATACTGGAGTTGAGTACCTTGGAGATTGATTTAAACAAAGGAAAATTTCCAGAGAAATCCCATGACAGAATGCAGTGGCGGATCCAGGATTTTGGTTTGGGGGGAGGGGGGCTTGACTTGGGCTAGGGTAGGCTTAATAGGAGGGGGGAGGGTTCGACGAGCTAAAAAAAATGTCCCTAATATTACAATGTCGTCGTGGGTAACCTAAATGTTTTTTTTTGGGGGGGGGGGAATGAGGCCCCCTAGCCCTCTGCCCCCTGCGTCCGCCCTGACAGAATGTATATGTTACCGCTAAATTGCAGAACTCGGTTATTCTGCAGATTGTCTACATAATGTCTACATAATAGGCTGGTCCGTTAAAGTTTCGAAATTGTTTCATTTCTTAAACAATTCTCAAATTACGTAGGTAATCAGTTAATTACCTAGATAATCTGCACATTACCTATTAGGCACAGCTTGTCAATGTCGGGATATTTGGAGCTGAGAAAAGGATCAGTAAGGAAATCGTCTTTGGCCTTTATACAGGCGCCATTGCGGCATTCGCCTGAAGTGATTTCAGGAAACAACAAAAACAGAAGCCGGACCGGGAATCGAGTTTGCGACCTCACGCATACTGGGCTGCAACCTTACCTCTTATCGAACGCACTCATACTTATCAAAAATATTTATACGAGGTCTAACGCTCATGAATATACAAATATCATACTAATTAAGTTTTTTGCTGATCATTTCAAACAATGTCAGAAACACTGGGGAATCGTGCACAGTGGCAAGTAGTTAAATATGGTTTCACCTTGAGCATAAAGTCATTTTTGTGTTTGCTTGATGTGTTTGCCTGTTTTTTGGTTTGTAATTTTTGTGGTTTTTTTTCTATCTGTTGTTATGTTGGCATGTCCATATCTTGCCGTGACTACTTCATTCAATATGGTTTTTGCTAATCATTTCAAACGATCAGAAACTCGTGGGAATCGTGTACAGTGTTCATTTTGCTGAATGGGATTACAGTTGCACACCTTGTGCTGAATGTTGTTTCTGTATGTGTTGTGTTTTTACTGTGTGTTTTTGCCTATTGTATTGTTGTTTGTTTTTTATTTTCTATTTCAGTCTATTTGTGTTTTGTCTGTTTTTGTATCTTTTTATTTTTTTGTTGTTTTCGTTTCTATTTGTTATTTTCCTGTCAATTTACGTATCTTGCCGTGACTGCTTCATTTGCTGATCATATCAAAGAATATCAGAAATCCTTACGAATCGTGCACAGTTCCAGGTAGCGAACATTTCGTTGAATGGGATTTCAGTTCCACACCATGAGCTGAATATTGTTTCTATGTATGTTGTTTTTATTTTCTTGTTTGTTTTTCGTCTGTTGTGTTTTTGTTTGTTTTTCGTCTTTTGTTTCCGTCTGTTCGTGTTTTTTGTTTTTTGTATTTTGTTGTTGTTTTTTTGTTTGTTTTTTGTTTGTGTGTGTTGTGTTTTTGTTTTGTTTTCGTCTTTTGTTTCTGTCTGTTCGTGTTTTTTTTTACTGTTTATTGTTTTTTTGGTTTGTGTCTGGCTGTTTTGCTGTCAAGGTGCGTATCTTGCCGCGACTGCTTCATACACTTGCTGGACTGCTCTGATGGATCGCACCTGTCACGCAGTCTGTCGCGTTAGCCGTCGTTTCCGCCTCCTGTTGCTGTTTGACACACTTGCCGCTGCTCTGGTGGCCAGATCTCGGCTGCATCCGCTTTGGCTTGTTAGCAGGTGATGAGATCACTGGGCGCGTGTGGGCGGACCAGCTGGCGATCTCTCCGCTCCAGTGGGCTCCAGCAACTCCAGATGACGTGCCGCGGCATGTCCCGACTACAATAGCCGGATACTCGCTGTTCACGCCTCACTGATCTTCTGTCGCAGCCGCACCGTGCCCTACTACATCACTTAACATCCAGAGAGATGTTATGCCTAAATTTCTGTCTTCACGGTCAGCTTTAGTAGTATCGCTAATCTCAACATAGACGGTAACAAATCAAGGCGACTTAGGAGCTTAAGCATGAAACGTGCTAGCGTTTGAATTCAGACGTTGTTGTTTTTAATGTTTCCAGTATTCTCCAAGGCGAATGAGAGAATCATTGCGAAGATTAAGACATGAAGATTAGCTTCTCCTTCTCTGTAACAGTGCTGTTCTCAACATCCTCGCCAATGACCTCTATACTGACGAAGCCTGAAGCCCAAAGCAAGCAATACTTTCTTCGAGAACGCAAGAATTGAAACTTTTTTGGTGGTCGACCACAGCTGGAAGAAATCAGAGAGAAAATAAACAAGCACGTGAGTTGTATTGAAATCATTCCAGCCGTCAGGCAGAGTAATTTAACGAAAGTACAGATAAGCGAAACTAGTATGGCCGGAAAAGGAAATGAATCCAGATTCTGCAAAATTACCATATCTCTACTTGATAGCAAAATAAACTGGTGTTGCTTTCCTCAAGCAACTCCGACCAGAAATAAAGCTAAAGCGCACTAAAAAGTGACTAATTTAAATCAAGAATTTATTTTATCCATCCATCGTAGGTCATCTATAATTACGTAAATGTTTTCTAGATGTTATGACAAGTCATTTTAAATTGAGTTGGATGTATTAACACTTAATTACAGCTGCGGGTTTTTTAAGGAGGCATACTAAGCCTGGCATCAGACTACGACGGCAACCAACTGTAGTCCTGTCGGGTAAAGGGGGTATCCGACCCACAGAAGCGTTCTTTGATATACGTGTTACCCTGTTTTGTTTGCATACTTCCCCGGTTTCATTCATAATATCTCCAATTCTGGTCCAGGCGTCTTCTTTCAAATGTTTTTGTAGTAATCCTTGTCCTTTGGATTCCATAGGACACTGATTTCGTTGTGGGCGTCTATCAATTGAAGAAATTCATCTTCTGTCCATTCACTCATGACGCTTGAGGATACTGGTAGGTTCGCAGCGTGCATCAACCTTCACTCTCGACGTCCACGAGCGCACTGCGAACGCCCTTTGATTCACAGCAGAAACCGACAGTCGTCGGCTCGCTGCGAATGCAACGCGTTTCGCTCGCGGCAGGCTCGCGAGCCACGTACTCACTATGGTTCACGGTAACAGTAACGTGCAACGGTTACAGTTACAGCTCGCTAGTGAGTACGCGGCTTAACTCGAAGGAGCGTGTCTTGTGAGCTGAGGCAGGTGAGTGCGCGACCAGTTTCTTGTAGTTATGTAAGTCTTAATCTACCCACAACAGCGTTCTCTGTGTTCACGAAAGCACCTGCTATCGCTGTCGCAGGTAGCTTGGTGCCTACGCGGCATATAAACCTACAGCGTCTTCCTACCCCCTCCATCCTAACTGTCAAACGAGGCGTTATGACGGCATCGAGTGTTTTCAAATGCGCTGAGTATATCAAGAACGAAGAAAATCAACTATTCAATCTAGTAGTGACAGGAAAAATCTTATGAGAATCAGGATGCCGATGATAATATGGGCGTGCTCCATACGTCCAAGAATTGCACTTTGCGAAGAGGCATCTACTCACCGTTCACTCCTTCAACCATCGCCGTGTAATTCTATCAGCGAATATACGTACTGGATACTTGTTTTATTAAGTTGCCCAGTAGACCAGGTGTGACCAAAAATTGGACCAAAGTAGTAAGTTCAAAATAATACCAATTTTGGTGTCGCAAATTCGTTGTAAGAAATTTACTAATTGAATGTGATCTTATAAATTCTTATCAGCTAACTTTTGACTCTAGGAAGAAACGTGAGAAACAAAAAGCAAATTAGAATTTTTTGAAACCAACTCTATCAAAGAAACATATTATTATTGGAAACAATTATACACATTGTTTGCATAAAAAAATATTTGTAAAAAACCCTTAAATTAACGCCTTCATACTTTCTCGAATGAGACAAATCCTTTACCCGTCCCGCCGCTAGGAATAGGGCGAATTAGGCAGCCAATACAAACATGATCATAAGAGCCTTTACACTTTTACCAGTCTTTTTCTTCAGCTAATTAAAATCCTGCTTTCAATTCAGCTTTTTCATTCGAGTCTGTTAAAGAAAGCAGCAACTTTGATCGAAATCTATATATTTCTATTGATATGAATTTTTCTAATCCTTGTTATTAAGGGACCTGAAGAAACCAGCAGGTGATGAAATAAATCTATCGTGGAGTTTTGTTGTGAGGCCCTTCATTTGGGATGTTTTCTAAACTCTAAATATTTTTTTTTCGATACGCTTCTTGTGCTTCCACCGAGAGAAGACGAATAGAAAGTAGAACTGAGTCTAACATTTGAGCGTCACAGACGACACTTTCGTAAACAGTGGCAAGAAAGTGGAACAGTTTTTCGGTACAAGAGGTAAAGAATGAAATACCTCACTGTTCGCCTCTATTTAACATGAAATGGTCTGCTTCACAATAGCAAAGCAAGAAATTATTCTTTTTCAACTGCGGTGGCTGACCAACAAGTTATGGGTCCGAATAGAAAGAAACAACTTGCTGCATTCCAGCACTAGAAGTTCCATTCCCTTGAGATTTGACTTTTTCAACACGAAATCCCATCTTTGTTTTAAATGGCTTCTGAACAACATATATGTATTTTAAGGGTTCCACAATGTCATCATCTTTGCCATTGGCTCGTAACTTCATGATATCTAATTCGTATGTCAAAATAACACACAACGAAACCAAGCATGAGGAGATATAAAAACTGTAACTGAAGTGCATGTAATTCCGTGAGACAGTTTCAACCCGATTTAACCCCTTAGGCTTTTCCTGTGTATGTAAGAATCTCAGCAGAAACAATATAAGTTGGCATGCAAAATATTTTGTGATACAATGAATTTTACAAAATAATTCGGTATACTTTTTTGTATTAAATTTGTATTTCTTCACAGATTTTGTAGGTAAAAGGAAATATAAACAAAAGTTCAAATAACCTCAAACTAATATGCTCAATTCATACAACAATATCTTTAATTGAATGAGATGTCTAGCTAAATTAATATTGCGACACAATTATATTAACCGTCACGTTTAACAATCATTCATAAATCGGCATAAAAAATCTTGCAAAGGGTCAGTTCATAACAAACACGAGGAGCGCTGGTTGTTGCTTTGAAATTCTTCTAAGATCTGATTAATACGTATCCCAAAACATGTCTATAATAACAATTTAAAGTGATACAAAAAGACCTGACTTTATATTTTGTTTCACTTTTATGCGATTCTTGACCACCGCTAATTGATACGTATCCGGTAGGACACTTTCCAAAGAGCATCAGAATAATCTCGTACGTCATAATAATAATAATTGTATGCTGCAGAGACATCTGTAATTGTTCAGCTAAAATGAATGCGAATGGTTGAGGGAATGTAATGTTTGAGATCTTAATTTGGCCATCCCCTATCCTCCACCCATCCAGTTAGGGAATGCTGAAAAATTCTGACAATTATACACACATAAATATCGAGTTTTCTATAAACCACGGAAAACCGAAATCTGGGTGGTCTGAGGCGAAACTTTCAAGCGCGAATCTCTTTTGATATTACACCACGATTCTCATTTTATTTTCTCTTAAGTTCATGTACAATCCTAGGTAATCAATTTTTTCAACTTACTGTGTTTGTGTGTCATTACCACATTAGGAATTTTTGTTTCATTCAATACTAGCCCCAATGTTGCTTCTAACTAACATTAACTGTTGTTGATAAACAGAAAGCGATAGATAAATCCGGGATTTCAAATGTTGATCAAACAAAACAAATTTATTCCTCAGTTTTCCCCCTCTTTATTACAAAGGAAGATTTATTTCTACAATTAATTTTAACTCAGTAACAGTTTTCAAATTTTTATGTGTTATTTTATGCATATTAAAAATTCCAAAACTGATGCTATAGGTTTTTTAAAATAATTTAATTTATTTGGAATTTAGGCTTGTACCCATACAGCCATTTTCACTTTGCAGAATAATGAACATACAATTAAGTAGGCCACATAGTCGGTACAGTAGTTGTCTACAATTAGTTGTTAGATAGCTAAGTATAAATAAGAAAAATGCTGTAATTGGGAAAATCGTGTTCAGTTATAAATTATTCGTACAGCCCGTGGTGCAATTGAGACGTCAAATATCTGAAAATAAAGATAAAAGTGTACACAGATTATTAACCACTTCAAAGGTGAGGGCGTTTTTTTTTGTTTTTTTTTTTAACTTATGGCTTTACGCCTTGTCGACGTCGAGGTCATTAGAGGCATGATAGGACTGCGGAAAAGGGACGGGAAGGAAATCGGCTTTGGCCTATTGAAGGAATCATCCCGGCATTCACCTGGAGTGATTTGGGGAAACCATGGAAAACCCAAGTCTGGAGGCCCGGACGGGGATTCAAACTTGCGTCCTTCCGAATGCGAGGCCAGAGCGTCAACAACTCACCCACCACGCTCGGTCCTTTTAATAGGGACCCCATACAGAACAACAATATTCTAAGTGAGGACGCACTAGCGATTTGTATGCAATCGAGTTAACTTCCGGTGTACATTGTTTTAAATTACGACCTAGAAATCGGAGCATGATTTTTGGCGTTTAACTCCAGCTGTCAGTCTTTACACTAATCCATTAGTTTCGCAACATCGGCTTGTAACAAAGAGCAGTCGTCCTGGCTTTTCATTTCACGATAAATAAGAGCATATGTCGCCAAACCTTGCCTTCAAAGAAACGAGGCACAGATTGCTAAAAATGATGACGTAAGAATCCTGGTTGTCAGGGTGTAGCTGTGGCGTCTCATTAAGATCGTGGACGATACAGGACCGGCTCCCGGACCAGTAGTCCCGTGTCTTCGATACCAGCCGAATCAGATTTCTAATTCGTCACGAAGTCGTGTCGTAATTTGAAGCATCAGCCGAGCATGAGAAAACGTGATGCCCCGAGCAGCTAAGGCGACTGGTCAGTGAGCATGACAAATTCTCAACTTCGCTTCAGATCTCTGCTTGGAACCTCGGGTTGGAGAACATATCTACAGATTTTTTAGTGGATAATGGACGTCCGTAGTATGTGGCTCTAGCTTATCTGGGTGCTACGCTAAGATTTTTACGTTTTAGTGTTCTTAAATCAGTGTACGGATAACTCTGATTCTACCTTGGGAATCCTTGCAGATATTGTGTGTGGAGAAATAAAATCCTTAGGAGATTATCGTAAGATTGTACAGCTGAACGATAAGAATAAATTGGCCTTTTAGTCATACAAAATTCAAAGTCCTTGGAATTTTCTTTGAGCATAATCTGAAGGTCTAAGAACTTGATGCTATTGATCTTAAGGTAAGCCGCAATAAGAACAACACTCAAATATCTCTCGAAAACCAGCAGTTTCCCATTTCTTTCCAAATGGAGTGATATTAGCGCGCTAGCACAGCTTTCCTCTCCTGAGTTCAAACACAAATTAAGCTTGAAGTGGATCAAACTTATAAACATACCAGGAAAGAAAAAGTTGAATTCAAAAAATAATCAGATATACAATGGAGCCCATACTATTATTATTAAAATTATTTTTGATTCTGCATTTGGAGTGTAATTGAAATGTGGTGCTACAGAAAAATGCTGAAAGTAAAGTAGACAGACAAAGTAAGAAATGAACGAATTTTAGAAATGATGGGTGGGGAAAGAAGTTTGTAGAAGAAACTTACAGAAAGAAGAGACAGGCTGGTAGGTCATATTTTGAGACATGCTGGTCTGTAGAGGTAGACAGAGATTAGAATGTATGAAGCAGATAATTGAGGACGTGGGTTGTAAGGGATTGTAGAGACGAAGAGGTTAGCACAAGATAGGAACGGGTGGAGGATTGCATCAAACCAGTCGAAAGACTGAGGACAGCAAAAAAAGAAGAAAAAAAAAAATATAGGGCGCTTATCTGCTACATCACTGAAACATGTTGAAATATGGAGTTTTATGTAATTAGCGCTTTGATTAGACTGGCAAATTTCTGCAAGTGTGCATCCGATTTTGCTTAGTTACCTTAAGAAATAATGAAATAATGGCATAGTAACTACGTCAGTCTTCGTATCTACACATTGTACAATCTCGATAAGATAAAACACATTAGCACAAAGCTTATACGATTCGTAGACAAACAGTAACATTCACAACTCTCCTTAGTGATATATCGACTTTGATGGTATAGACTAGAGTGATGCTAAGGAGGTAATACCCATTGACACTTGATCCTCATTGACACTTGATCCTGGCGGGGTCGTCAGAAATGAATTACAACACAGCCCAAAATACTCCCTGGCGAGGTCTTAGATTTTGCCTTTTGTAAACAACGCGTATTTAGCAGTTGACCGAAATTGCTCAGTAAATGAGACACTATAACTAACCTAAGATATAATACAGATCTGATTAATTGCTGTATGGTAGCGAAATAAGAACAGTAGTATATGATGTAACTTGTTTTAATATGCGCGTAAACGCAGTAGCGAGGGACTGGGGATGGTTGCCACGGGTTGTCACATTTTGATTTTCACAGCTAATTCTGTGAACACTGTCCCAATTTTGAATATATCACTGTAATCCACATCTATTAGATTGTATTTCTGTTGTTTATTTTTTTGTTTTTTTAGTTTTTTACAATCAGAATATTGAATTGTACGACTGCAGGAAATCACCAAACAGTGCAAGTTGTGGTTGATCAACCAACCCTATACACGGGGTTGGTTGATACGCCCAATGGGGTTAGTTGCCGCAGCCCTAGTAAAACGACTGAAAAAATGAGCTGAGAGAGGAAAAAAGGAAAAAAAAGCATGGAATTTGTGGAAATACTTTAAGTAAGTAAAAATAGTTTATTGTAATTCATTTGCATATATTTTAATTTAAGAAAAAGACTAGGAAATGGAAGGCAGAAAGCAAGCTTGAGAGAAGCAAAAAGAAACAAGGGAATTAAATAGGCTTCATCTCGACGAGGTAGGTTTGTTAAACGTGAGTCATTGGTTGTGGTTCACGAGCTTTTTTAACATTTTCATGTTTTCAACAAATATCATCTACTTTTTTAGACCACATCCACAACATACCACACTTTGCCATTTTTTTAACTGGAACCAGTTTGGTCCAATGATGTCACGATTCCTGTAAACTGAGCGGCATGATAGGATACCACTACCTGTTATTCTTGCGCTGAGGCTACTTTTGCAGTTCGGCTTTTGACCTCACGATTATCATCTTCTGGAGAGATGTTAAGTGCCCTACATAGGCCTACCTCCAGCCCACGTGGTGTCTGGGGTTTTGGCTCACTGGTGTTACTCTCATATAAAAGTAGACGTTCATCAAAGCTATTATCTCTGCCAGCGTAACTCACAGTTAGGCTCTCCTGATCATGAAATAGATTTTGCTCTTTGCATTTAGTTTATTCGTTTTCCCCACTATGTGCCAACCAACCCCGAACACACGTGGTCAATCAGCCCCAAACACGTTTTTATAACAAAGATGGCAGTTGTAGCAACAACCATACTGACAATGAATATTTTTAACCCCGATGGAAAACATAGCCCTTGTTTCAATGATTCAAATGTACTACACAAGTTAAGCCTATGCCATGCAGCCTGTGGTACAGAATACAAAAAAGATAGGGTTTTTTTTTTTTTTTTTTTTTTTTTTTTTTTTTTTGTGAGTGTGTGTGTGTGTGTCGCAGCCACAAGGGCTCTGTTTGTGCATGTCCCGCTACCGTGGTAGCTCTACTGCTAAGTGTCACTTGTATTGGATAGGTTGGTTTGGGGACTTTTTATTTGCGCTTTGAGGGGAAAACATGGCTATGGTCGTCTAGGACGACCTTATGTGAAAAACCCCTACAGTTTTCTTATGTATCATACCAGTTTATTCAGTGAAAAATGACTTAATGATATTTAAGGGAATCGCCCCTCCTTCACTCACAAATAGAGGACTCACAGTGTAGTATTGTTGGGAAGTAGTTGAGGCTATGCAACTCAACAGGTGGTGCTTCCAAACTCTCTGCAGTGTGGCGAACCTGCCCCCTATGACAACCAGTCCCGGTCTCCCCTACACATTAAATTCCTCAAAAAGAAAACGTACTGCCTGGCACCTCAGTGCTAAGTATCGTAAGGGCCACTAGTTCTTCCTCAACACAGTCACCCTCCCAACTCCGCTTTCTAGCTTACCTCTCACACGGCAGATGGGTTACCCAGCCTCCAATCAAGCCTCCCCCTCTCTTACAACCGACAAATTATTTCTTACTGGCTAACATTATCCCGCTAGAGTTGACTTTGTAATACTGGTGTTACCAGATTCAAAGATCAGCATCCACAGCATTACGTCTCACTCAGATACTTCGCCATTTCGTTAGATTGGGGCCTGAAACGATATTTAATGTAACATAACTGAAATTGTCTGTTCTTGACGTAGGCAGGTAAACGGTTGACGCCTCAAGATCATAGCTTCCAGGGGATACATGGTTGCCCAGCCCAGCCGTCGCCAGGTGAGGAACACCTTGTAGCTATACTATCAAATGGATGATATATATCGATACTTGCCTGTGGGAGTAGGATCGTAGCAAGATGGCGAGAGACGCGTGGTAACAGCGAAAACAGTAGTGGTGCACGTTATCCGAGTAGCCAGTTCTATGCACTATTGACGGTACGATGGTAACAGCTTTGGAACGTGTGCCAATAACTTTTGTGGTGATGTCTACTGTGTTTTAGGTGTGGCGCGGGGATAATTAAGAATTGTGGACAGCGTAATCCAGTATCGTAATATTTGCGACTGTTGCAGCGGCAGCAACCGTCTGTGTCCATTACCTAATACGAGCCGCGCAGTACGGTCAATGCTGGTGGTTTACTACGGCGTATTGTAACTGCTCTGTAGACTTTAGTGCAATAAACCTGTGTTAATGAAGGACGGCGTGATTTGTGTAGTCGTAACTCATGATAACCTTATAACTCGACCTGTATGCAATTCAGTGTACCAGACGAATTTTCTTTGAGTGACTTTAAATAACTAATATCTGGTAATTCCAGTCGTGACCGTGGTAAGATCGAATCAGTAATAATTTAAGACTGATTAGTACAATCAATACAAGTTCCTGTTTATACCACCAGTGTAATGTAAAAACTATAATAACAATAGGGACAGGACCTGGCTTATCTTGTCAACAAATCTGAGGTAGGTCACTTGCAAGTAGTTATGACCTTAACAAAAATAGAGAGTTTTTAACGCTTTTATATTGGTTACTGAACTCTTTCCAGTAACAATAATACTCAAATAAGATGTCACACCGTAACCTTTGAAGATTTCCTTTTCTGTAATGTTATCTACTGTAGAATCTACAGTATTGACGTGACTGAGAACTGCGGAGTTATTATTTTCAGCCTTACCGTCAATAGTCAAGCTGACGTCATATTTCTGTCTGATCTACATTCAACAGGCACTCCTTATGAGAACAGAGCAGATTGCATGTCATGAACCATACATTTCCTTATTGATGTTTTTTTCTGGAATGAATTTTTAAATAGCACAGAAATACAGTATTAATATCTCTAGTGGGATAAGGTTTGTGTTCGCTGTTTAGATCGGAATAACAGCGTCAATTTCAGTAAATGTTATTATTTTGTACTAATACTATTGACTTTTAATTATTCTGATATCTTTGTCCATCTCATCTTATTCTTCTGCAACCTCTTCCTTAGAACTTATATTGTCAGTTTTTTTTTTTTTATTTCACTCCTTTTGCTATCTCTGTACGTTCTTTTTTTCATACTTTGTTATAAGCTGGCGAAGTAACTGAATTACTAAAACTAAAGGTTATAAGCAAATTTCCTTGAAGTGAATTAGGAATACCGAGACTGGTTGTGTTATTTTAAATTCTATGTGAATATCGTTTTGCGAAATGTAGAAGTTGAGTACGCAACACGTCGAAAATTTGACAATGGCTTCACAGATATCATTTATCTGTTGATAAACGTATTATGTAAGTTGCCAAGAGTTGTAAGAGTTGTGAGCACGGAATCTGTTTAACGCAAGCTCTCATTCCAAATTCAGCACAGCACTTTACTAAATGATACGCAGCGTCGACTGAATATTACATTTACACGCAGATTCCCTTTGCATTCAAGTTGCGTATCTCGTTTCTCACCGGTTTATGTACCCCAAGAGAGGCGCAGCAAGCAGTACGTGCCAAGTCTAGATTCAAGGTCGCCAATGAGACTTCAACTGTTAAAGTAATACCAAACTCAATTTATATATTTATGAGTAACTTTATTTGCGTTCCGTCTTATTCGTATCTCTAACAATCTGGCATCCACGCCTGATGGAACACCAGCAAGTAGCTCGGGGTGATACATAGCACCGGGATCATCACTGATGTCATACCACGCTGCTTGGGTCGCCCATGTTTCGCTGTCACCGCAGGTATCAGTCAGCGATTCCAATCTACAGCTGTACAGCGTTGACGAGTGTGTAGGACTGTGTGAATAAACGCAGCCACGTCTGCCCCTATTTATCTCTGTCGGCACCTGTTCCGTCCAATCAGAAGACGGATGTGTTTCTTAACGAGATCGCAGAGGCGAGCAAGCAATGCGGCCGATCCATCTTCATTGGCCGTTGCTCCAGCTCCCAGGTGTCTGCGCCACCGAGTGTCCTTCGTCAGCCTCGAGTTCTCCAGGGAATGCGACCTCACCATCTGAGTGTCGCAATTCTGGTATCAAAACTCCAAGTACTGCTCCATCAAAGGCATCTACATCTACATCTACATCCATACTCTGCAAATCAAAATCATTGTGGGTGGCAGAGGGTGCTAAGCACCAATCCTAAACCCGCCCATTCCAATCCCGAATTGTGCGAGGAAAGAAGGAATACATATAAGTATCAGTACGGCATCTTATTTCTCTAATCTTATCCCTCCGGTCATTGCGACCTAAATAGGTTGGTGGAAGAAGTATTTCATTGCACTCGAAATTTAAATTTTTTCACATATTCTCCAATAAATTCGAACGCAAGCTACGTCGTCTGTCTTCCAAACTATCCCAGCCCAATCTATGTATCAATTCTGTGACGCTTTCATAAGGGCTGTAACAACAAGTCACGAATCTAGCGGCTCTCCTCTGCACCCTCTCAACTGAGTCAATCAGAACCTTGCGATACGGATCCCAAACCCCACAACAGTAATCCAGATGCGGACGCACTAGTGTTTTATACGCTATCTCCTTTGTTTGAGCATTACAATTCCTCAAAATACGACCTATGAATCGTAATTTAGAATTTGCCTTGCCTACGACGGAAGTTATGTGCATGTCCCATTTCATGTTGCTTTGTACTATCACCCCCAGATACTTCACGGAATCAACCGTGTCAACAGGTGAATTGTTTATTTTGTACTCGTGAACAACCTGATTCTTCTTGTTACTTATCCGCATTGCCTTGCACTTTTTGCAATTAAGTGTAAGCTGCCATTTACGGCACAAATCGAAAATAGCATCCAAATCACGCTGAATTTCTAAGCAATCGTCGGAGCACCTTATTTCCCTATAGATAACCGCATCGTCGGCAAACAATCGCAACCAGCATTTGACGTTGTCACCTAGATCGTTTATAAATCAGCAGTAAGTTCGCAGATCAACAAGCAATCCAGGTTTCAACATGAATGCTGTTTGCGATTCGCTCTGGTACAGTTCTTCTGTGTTTCTGTACCACAAGATATTACATTTCCATTTGCTTCTGTCATTATGTTGTTTCCATGGTCACATTATCAAGGCGTTCATTTATACCGCCGTATTTGACGCTTATTTCCAAAATGTTTAAAAAATCAGTGAGCTGGAAGATTGCAACATGGGAGATGAATTCATCAACAAGGTTAAGCTTTCTTCGTTTTTCTGGGGAGAACCTAAACAAACGCCAACCACGCCACATTGCCTTCAGTTGTTCGGAAATGAGGGCAGGAACTTCCTAGCAAAGATCGTTTTAACGCAATTGGAAGCTTCAGGTATTTTATCAATGTACAATGTCACGAAGCTTTGCGTTCTCACAGAGCTCATTTTGGGTCTCCATTGACATCTGGATTCACTTCGGAAATTGCTTCTTTCTTTCCAGTATAAAATTCGATATGAAAAACATTTAATTTTAATCCGTCGTCTCTCCCCGCCCCCCCCCCCTCACCTCAAAAAGCGTTGCAATAATATTTCCTTGACGTCAGAAAGGTTAAGATCGTTTGGAAGACTACGTTGTAAACGGGACGTCTGCATTGCTTCTGAGAGAGTTGGAAGATTTCTATTAACCAACGTAACATGCGTCGGCATTGACTTAAATTTAGCGCTGAAACTGACAAGACGAAAAATAATCCACAGAGGTCACAACAGTGCTCCAACTTCACATTATGAGACAAGGTATCACTAACTTGAATAAACCATACAAATTTCTGATAATCATTAATAAGACAAAAAGTTGTGCGAATCGGAAATGAAGGAACTCTTAAGGGATTCTTTTAAAAAAAAGAAGTTGCTAATGTTAAAGTCATTCAAATATCTCGTAAAATCAATAACTTGGATTGGAAACAAACGGAATAAGTTTGAATTATCATACTGCTGTGTAAACGAATTTTTGGGAATGTGAAAAGCGTTTCCAGCGTTTCTTTTTGATAACGACGATGTCCTCTTTAGAAACATAGACGAAAAACTAATATTCGAAATTTTTAAAATATGACTAGGAAAAGAAGTCAATAACCAAGCATTACAGACAGATTGAAGAATGAAGAGATGCTGGAAACAACTAGGACGGGAGACGAAACTGCTGAGAACCCTGGGGAAGTTTGTCTTAGCAGGAAGTGATTGAAATGGAGGGTAGTGCGAGAATAAAGAGAAAGGATGCAATTGAAAAAAAAACAAGAGGTACCGTCTACACAATAAATATCAGTAGGCATTATCGTAATTCGGAGCCACATTTGTGACATGGCATGTGGGATCGCTTTCCGCTTTCCCAGGGAGCTAAACCTCAATCCTGTTTCCTTTAAATTTGTCCTGTCAACTGTATCTTCAGCGAATTCAGCGTTTCTGTTATAAAACGAAGCATCTTTGAGACGATTTTACCGCGGTATTACCGAACTACGTTATTGAATATTCGTTAATGCCGTTTTAAATTTGAAACGATTTTATTCGGGGGAGTTCTAACAAGAGTCAAGTTCTTAGTCGGGAAGTGAAGATGTAGACTGAGCCACGGTAACGTCTCGCGGAAAAAACGTAACTGTACCACTGTATACTATAACTCCATGATTCACTACAGTGTGGGAAGTGGAATGTGTATTGCGCGTTTAATAATCGTATATGCATGGAAAGGGGCATACTGTATACAACAGGAGGCGCCCAACCCAGCATTACTCAGACCTACTTCTGCCTGAAATCTTTTTTTCTTCTCATTTCTGACCTTGATTTTGTTAATGTT
This sequence comes from Vandiemenella viatica, assembly GCA_031002005.1. Lineage (NCBI taxonomy): Eukaryota > Metazoa > Arthropoda > Insecta > Orthoptera > Morabidae > Vandiemenella > Vandiemenella viatica. Next base: position 30,405,225 of record JARYHS010009186.1, on the reverse strand, counting down.
ATTTTCTCGGTCATTCTTGGATATCAATGTTACTGGTAGTAACAAGTGTTTGCTTTCATAGTGAAAAAGATCTGTCTTGAAATTTCTATTTAGCTTCTGTATCTCTTCAATGTCACTCTTTTTCTAACGAATAGTACGGCTCTTCTTTGGACCTTCTCGAATGCCTCTATTAACCATTTTTGTTGGGGGCCCCGTTCCAGGTAAGATCGAACTAGTGCTTTTCATGAAATCCAGCGTAGGCCAATACTGTGTATAATTACTAGCTAGGAGACAGAGCATATTGTTTACTTTACCAGTTATTATGAAATAAAATACAACTGCATGTGTCTGATAGTACTAAAACGTGCCGCTAGAGCGCACTGCAACCCGAATCTAGATTAATCTTTGGCGGCCAAGCGATTGAAAGTGTAGTAAGTCTTTCGCTGAAGTTCCTACAGTGCTCTGGGAGGGTATCAAACAAATTCTGGCACTGTGATAGCTTTTACGATTTTAGTTAAGATTAAAGACATTTGCTTTGATATTATGTGAAAAGTGTTTGGAAGATGTTGAGAAACATATTATTCTTAATATCAGTAACTCTTGTCTACGAGCTAATACTTCGCATTCCAAAAATAAACGCAACTTCGTAATTAAACTACAACAATGTATTTTCAATGTCAGTTACTAGATTTCTTAAAATTCTTGTTCACTGCAGAATTTTATCATAGTTCATTAACTCCATTAGTGACTGTAAATAACTATAATTTGTCATTCCTTTATCCTAAAAAATGTTACTCTTTCAGTGTATTTCACTTATCAAATTCAAAAAAGAAAATTCTTTCACGGAATTAAACGTTAATGGAGCAAAAACTCTGTTGTATTTAAAGCTGTCAGGTTGTTGTTTGCATTATTTTAATTACTATTCGTGCACACTGAGAATATTATGCATCTCTGTATAATTGATTTTTATGGAGGTTATATTTATTTGTAGCATTGTAGCTATGAACACGACCATTGATGGGGCGTTTGAGGTTTTCTACTATAAAGAGAATGATGGGAAATATGTATTTAACTGGCATTTTAATTTTATCTAGATGTCTTAATAGTTTCTGATGAGGTTCGTGCGCTAACTGAGAATACCTTCTGAGTAATTTCACGCTGAACAGAACAGCTGACCCATACGACGTAACTGAAATTTCGAGGCGGAAAATATTTCATGTAATAAACACCCTTTTTATTTTAGGCGCGTAAATGTAAAAGAAATGACCAGATTAACATGCCCGCCCATCCAAATTTCTATCCATTTTCAATAAATAACGTGGCCGATAACAATCAAGTTTCATGGTCGGCTGGGCCCAAAACGGCCGTAACCCTGCGACAGTGTAAACAAGTCGTAGCTACTCGCCTTGTTTCGTGCTTCTTAATTGGTGGTTGGCCCACCTCCCGTATAAGGGGAGAAACTGTCCATCTGCGCTAGCCGAAAAGCACGACGGGATATTTATTCAAATATATGCGTCCCCGTAAAGCTGGGAGTCCGGCAGGGATAATGTATCGGAACGCAGGAGCTGGTGATGTGGAGGTGACATGAGATATGTTATGCTTATTAATGTTAATATTTCGCCACTTGGCTCCAACGACTACAACCTTTCCGAGACTCCTTGTAAAACTCGTTTGAATGTCTTCATCAATAAATCTCCGAGTGGTCTTATAAGGTCATTTCCACTCATTAATACTTGGCTCTCGTCCATACAACAACAAAAAATATGTCATTTTTTTCTAAATTATTTATCGAGGTTGAGCGTTTCACTGCTTTATCGCTGTATAGGGAGGTATTAATTAGTACACCACTTCTGACAGCAACATGCAACGGTTGAATATTCGTAGATCTAAAAACAGAGGTTCAGGATATTCCAACAGGTACTTAGATCAAGTAATAAGCACTCATAAGCGTGACGCCATATTTGACTTACAAGTTTAGATTCCACTGCATCAAGTATACCTACCTAGCCCCATCCTAGTTAATGATTGTAGGTTGTTTTTCACAATCATCTATGGGCATTCGTGGATTTTCCCCAAAATTTTCACATCAATACTTGCAAATTTCTTAAACATATAAACATGAAAATTACATGTCTTTATGGTCACATAATGAGAATCGATAACAACAGACTTATTAAAACAATTTTCAACCATATTTACAAGAGTAAGAAGAGCTACCAGTGGATCCAAGGAGTAAAGAAAGATATGAATGAGATAGGAATAACAGAAGATTTAATACAGGATAGAGCAACTTTTAGGAGATTGAACCAAAATTTCAAGGGTTTCCAGGGGAAGGAGAAGAGGAAATGTAGTAACATATGAAAGAAGAAAGGAGGAAACAGCAAAGTGAGAGGATGAAGAACTATTGGAAGTTAAGAAATGAAGGAATGAAATGAATGCACGGGATTACTTCTCGTGGTCCTAAGATGGCCGATATCGAAGAGAAGAAGAAGAAGAAAAGTACATGAAATATTCGTTGAATTCTGGTTCAATTCGATATCACGGTACAGTGAGCGTCTTGCACGTGCGGGAGAAGTTCTTAGTTTGAGATAGTAATATTAACATTAGTAGTGGTTATACAGCAAATAGCTGTTACATGTGACTTTGTACGCGAGGTTTCAGAAATTTATTGCTAGAATTACGTAGAAGTTTTCCTGAAAAGCACGAAGTAGGGGTAATATCGTGGATAAGTCATCACCACACCATTCTACCATCGAATCTGTCTCTTTAAGAAAACCAGTTTGCAACATGGTTAAAAGTAGCAGCAAAAAAAAGGGGGGGATGTTAACAGTATCAGGCAACCTACCATTGTCCCTCCTACAGATTTTTGTTTGTGACTTAATATTATGTCACTTTCGGGGACTTATTATGTCATTACCGTTTATATACAACCTTTTTGGTTTTGCTGCCCTTTGCTAAGATATACAGGCTTTGGGGATCGGAAACCCGTGATCTAGGTGTCCAAGGTAGAAACACATCTTTTCTAAGTGTACACCTTTCTTCTTAAGTGTCCGTCCTAGGATTTTTTTATTGTTATCGCAAGGGGTAATTTTAAAGGGAACTGAAGAATATTAAAAAGAAGACAAAATTTACTCATCCCAATTTTTTTTAGGTAAACACAAGATAATAGTCCGGTGTAACGCAAATACACATATATATTGTATAATAACATATGTCTGAAAATCAAATTTATGAACAGATCACACAAACTGACTGCTAGAGAAACGAAGCCTAAGTTAGAAATATAATATTACAGAGACCCATACACGCTATCCGTCTGTGTGACAACGTTCGGCAGTTTTCAAAACTTTATGACAAAAAATGGTGTTTATCCTTAAAAAAAAGTATCCTAGGTCCCTCCTAATAATATGTAGTATTTCCAAGTAACGGTAGAAGTGAGTTAGAAATAATGAATAGAGTAACCAAAGGAGCTAACTTCTACAGTACCGAGCTGGGCTTACTATGGGACATAAAGGTTCCCAGAAGAACAAAAATTATCTTGTACAAATCATATCTCATTCCTATTCTCACATACGCTTTGGAAACATTCACACTAGCATCAAGTGACCTTACCTAGATCCAAGCATGCGAAATGGAGTTTCTTAGAACGGCCCTCCAGAAAACTAGATTTGACCACATAAAGAATGACGAGATTAGATCAAACCTAGAGTTAAGAGAATCCATGGAAGAGAGACTTAGGTCTTCAAGACTTAAGTGGTTTGGGCATGTCAAGAGAACTACTAGTACAAGACTACCAAAAACTTACTGGAAAAAAGGATAGTGGCCAAGAGACTAGTGGGAAGACCAAGAAGAAGATGGACAGACCAACTGAAGGAGGACATAGAGAGATTTGGGAAAATATCACGGACCAAGAAACTTTTCTGGATAGGAGACAGTGGAAAACGATCGTGTATAACAACCAAGGTTCGTAAACCACACCCGGGAAACTGGAGAAGGTCCCCAATGATAATGATGATTATTTCCTTGTCAAACTTCATCAAAATCGTGTTTGTCCCTTAGTGTTGAAAACGTAATAAACAGAGAGAAAGAATTACTTTCGCATTTATAATATTGGTGTAAATGTCTCAGAATGACAACTGTATCGTAGCTCAGGTTAAGAACAAATCATGTTCTTCCTATTAGGGACTTAAACGGTTTTGACGAAAGTTATTCTATTACAAACTGCATCTATATTTTGTGGATCGTTCGAGTATTGAAAACTTTGTGATAAATAACTGCAGATGAAGGAGGACGTCACAGGTTAACGAAAGACCTTCACAGTTTTCGCAGCAGATCGCTGTGGACAGCTTGGAGTCAATGTCCTACCTGGTGTAAAAACTGGATACAATAAGAGAGTTGCTAAAACGAGAACTGTTTAAAAAATGCTACGTAATCGAAATTTATTAAATCGCAACTGCTGCATGTACCTTCACATTTGTTGAACATGAAATATACGTTAAGAGAGAGGGAGCAAGAGAAATAAAACATTCGAAACACGAGAGATGCTGAATACTCTTCCTGCAGCAATAATTCAGACGCCAAAACAGAATCCTAACTCCGGTTTGCGCAAGTTGTTTTTATAATATTTGCTAACTCTTCAAAAATTGAATATACGAACGGAGAAAAACTGGCTAACATTGTGGAAGCGACTACACAAATTGTTGTAATTTCTTATCTTCACCACGGAACCTTGAAGAAGAAAACTTTTTTACTGATAGAATTTTCTTTGTTCATTTCATCCAGCAAGAAGTTATCAGCTTAAAAGTTGCCTTATCTGAGTAACTATTTTTATTTATTCTCAGACGCCAAGGGATCGGTTGCTAAGTTTCGCGCGGATACTGAAGTACGGTAAATTTCAGTCGCTGAGCATATAATTTATCGAAAGCGAAGTTTCATTATCCAGCGATTTCTTTCAAGTTAACAACACCGTCATCAAAATTAACGACTCAAGAAGTAGAAACAAGCATTGAACCAAACGCCCATGAGCTGTGTTCGTATAGTCTTCCGTGTCAAACCTTTTGCGAATGACTAGGATTCGGATCCTTATGGCCAAAAAAGTAGAGAAATATGCAGGCAAAATGACCTTAAAAATGGGTAAATATGACCTAAAAATGACAAAATATGACCAAACATTTAAATTTATTATACATCAACACCTTCTCAATTGTACATAATTTATTTTATCCAGTAGTGTCGTTTTCATGTAGACAGCATAATTTGCTTCCGCGCACTCGCAGCATCATTGGGAAATTTAATTTTAAATCGTTTTGTTGAAGACAGTTTAATTTCAGATAATTTACAGAATAGAACCCTTTCATCTCGTCTCTAAATTTCCTTACGTAACTTTGCACTTTCAGCAAATTTTATTTTCGGCATGGTGGTAGGTTTACTCTCTGATCCACTGCAGATTTAACGATGACTGAAGATATTTCATTGAAACATCGATGGACGAGGATCGACACAGGCATGCTTCTGCTGCATTGTCGAGATTAAAAGGCGGGCGGAACATTACGTTTAGAGAGTGACAATAAGGTATAGATTTAATTCTTGACTGGTGGATTCTGACCACAGTGAAAAATAGTTTTTTTTCCCTACTATTACTATTACTATTACTCCGCGATTCACTAAAAGTGTGTGGCGGAGGGTGCATTGAACCTATCCGGGAAGGTAATGGTTTGGAAGGGATGTACCGGATATGGCAGGAGGCGCCCATGGGCTATTGTGAGGAACCATCCCTGCACTCGCATGGAGCGATCTGGGGAAACCACGGAAAACCCAGATCAGGATGGCCGGAGTACTTTATCGAAAGCTACTCCTGTCGGATTTTATTTTAAGTCGCCCGGTAAATCCTTTCTATTCCACTCCCTAATTGCTCGTGGAAAAAATGAGTACAGAAATGAATCGGTTATGGCCCCGATTTCTCTTATCTTATTTTCGAGGTCATTCCGGGATATGAATGTTGCTGGTAGCAACATTTGTTTACTGTCATTCCGAAATACGTCATGTCGAGAATTTTTCAATTAGCTTCTGACGAGACCAACGCCTTCGGTGCTCCAGGTCTTCCCAACCTAACTCCTTCAACATCGCACTTACGCTTTCCCTCCAACTGTATATACAGGGTGTCCAGAAAAGGACTCCCTGATTTCAAAATTAAATATATCGAAAACAAAGATCGATAGAGGAATGCAGTAAACGGTATGTTTATTGTGACAGCTGTAAGAAGGGTATACAGCAGTGTGAAATAATAGTTACAAAAGCTGCTAACAGATGGCGCTGTAATCGCCATACGTAATGCCTAAATAGTGATCCGAAGCTCAGGGTAGTGCCAATGGTGAACATTTTTAAAACATTGTGATGTGATTGTTTGAAAAGATTGTTTTCATACGATTATTTCACTTACGTATGCTGATATGAGCTGTACAGCGTACAGCGTACAGCGCCATCTGTTAGCAGCTTTTGTAACTATTATTTCACACTGCTGTATACACTTCTTACAGATGTCACAATAAACATACCGTTTACTGCATTCCTCTATCGATCTTTGTTTTCGAGATATTTAATTTTGAAATCAGGGAGTCCTTTTCTGAACACCCTGTACCTGTCACGAATCGGGCGGCTCTTCTTTGGACCATCTCTAATGCCTCCATTAATCCATTTTGATGGGGACCTGTACAGCAGAAGTACAGTTCTGCGAATAATTATCTTAATTTCTTCTCATCTATATCTAGTGAATTCCCGGTGCTATTAAAAAAAACTACCAGATTTTTTTCACCAAAATATGACCATAAATATTTTAGAAATATGAAAAAAGTAGGAAAATTCTATGAATATGGATTTATATGCTATATAAAATAAGTATAAATACAATGAGAGACGTTGAATCAGTGTTAAATTCAGCATTTCAGCTCAAAAAGAATTCAGGAAAAAAATATGACTTGGTTTTACATTTATTCCTGTTGCCTATTGAGGAATTGTATCCAACAGCACAAGAGTCATTTTTTTGGTTTTAGAAGTTGGTATTGCTGCCCGTGGAGCATGGGAAATAAATAAACGACTCAGTTTTTTAGAGCTGTTCTCGCGGAGTTTCTTTCTCCCCTACCACGTGTGTAGGTAGAGGGGGAGGGGGTGGGGGGAGGGAGGCAGCCATTGATCGTGAAGGTGTGTGTGTGTGTGTGTGCGTATGCGAGAGCAAACAACATCCGTGACCAGAGATAGCATCTCGCACGGCCAGTGCATCATCCACTCTTAGCCCGTTGAACACACACCGTTTGGCAGTGCAGCCAATCAGACTCTGATGAAATCCAAACAGGGACGAAACGCAAACAGCTCGCCGCGTCGCGTGATTGTTTTCGTTTCTTCTCGATAGGAGCGAAACAGTGCCTTACTGCGTCAGCAATTTGTAATGGAGCCCGCCAAATCAACTGAGACGGGAACGTATTTTGACAGAGAACAACAAGGTGTTCATCAGAAGTAACCTCTGCAGGTGATTCGAAAACGATTTCAACTTCGAAGTAATTTACGCGATCGAATGATGTTATATCTTAATGCTTCAATTATGAAAACTAATTTAATGGTGTATCAAGATTTTATTTGACTAGGACCATGATTGATCCATATATGTTATTTTTCCAGTACGGGATATTCCAGTGACGTCGGAAAACATTTCCTCCTGCAAGTTAACCGAAATCACCAGCTCTTCAAAGAACTTCACTTGGGTATCTGTAATCATGCACATAATGATTTTGCTAATTACACTGCATAGGACAATAGCAACAATAACAAAAATATTATTATATTAGATTTTTAGAATATCTGATAATTTCCCATTATTGGTAGAGGGTCAGTAAAACACGCCATAAAATAGAAGCATTCCTTCAAGCATCTGAGCATTTGCGACAATATCTGTGTGTTTGTATGTATAGGAGTATTTTACAAGTTTCGATTCGTTGAAATGTTATGTGTTTCATTTTTCGTTGAATAATTGAAGTGGGTTTGCAACATACAACATGAAATGTGAGTATGCGTGCGTGCTTGAATTTATGTGTAAACGAGCAAATCCCAGCGTGTGTGTGTTGTGCATGTAGGGCCTATTAATGTATTTATGTGTCTGTGTGTGTTTTTGAGAGGTTTGTAACATATTTTGACTCAATGACACGTTGCTTTTGTTTTCTTGTGGTCAGAAGAATAATTTCCTCGCTTAAGATTTAAGTAAAGCAAGTATGTGGGGGCCAATTAAGTGCCAACGTTAAAGGTACGAAATACTTGTATATAACCCGCAACTCATGTGTGTAATTCAAAGTTCTATAGAACGATAGTATCAACGTGTCACCTACATTTAACCCACAAAAAAAGTTCGCAAGTGGAAGAAGAGAGTACACGAAACAAGAATGAAATGGCAAACGAATCCATACAGTTTTTTATAATACTTCATCACTTTAATAGAAATTTAATAACAGTAAGAAATCTGAAACAGCTACTTCTAACATTAAATAACTTACAATGCACATACGGGATAATGGAGAATCTTGGACACTTTGGAACAGAAATTCTAGTAACACAGTGAGAAGCCAATCAGATGATTTCCATACTGAATCCGCTGTCTGAGACATTAAACTTCGCGGAATTTTCTTTGATGACAACAGGGGATTCATAATGCTGATGGTATTAGAGTTGGTTATGTGTTCCGTAATGAAATGAAGAATTCAGCATTCCAATTAGGCCGACAGGAAAATTGGGAAACAAGTGTAATAAATTCTAGGCCAAAAATGATGGTAAAAGTTCTCGGACACAAAAAATTCCTTAAACCAACAATGTAACTGCTTCCGGCACTTCGAACTGTGAGTTTCCGGTAGCTAACATCGGGAAGTACACGTAATTTTAGTTTTTTGGCGACATATAATTTAAAAGTTAAACCTCGGACAAAAGTTAGTCGGAATTTTACCGCGTGAATTCTATGCTAAATTTTTCGAAAAGGATCCCAAACATTTAATTCTATAATATTCTGCAGTAGACATTCTACAGTGGAAGTTATTTTCCGCAGCTTGCGCAGTCGTTTGCCCATAATGCCCGTCACTAACATGACACTGATTGGTCATAAATGTGTCTGCATCTCTTGTTCTGTTTTGCTATTTTCTTAACTCAGTTCCAACGATTTTTCCAGCAGAAACTAAATTCCATCGGAAATTTTTACTTTCCGAATCAACTAATGTTCGAAAAATAGTTATTTTTTATTTATTATTTTTTATTTGCAGGCCATCTAGCCATTTTCCATTTACATGATTAGATTACATGTGGCCGGTTACATAGTTCATTGTACACGTTAAAAATAAATTGCATAATACATTCTGTACATCAAAATATCTAGTTTACAAGGTACAAAATTTACATTAAAGTTATAATTACATGATTCCTTCTACAGGTTAAAATAATAAATTGTAAACTACCTTCGGTGCAAAGAACAAAATAAAAACAAAACTGGTTTTACACGGTAAAGACATACATTAAAACCTTTATAATACATAGTGATCCTTGTAATGATAGGATTTGTCTGTTACACTTATTAATGCAGCTATTTTCATAATTCCAGTTTGATTTGTCGTAAGAAAGAGTACATGAGGGAAAAGATTTTGTATTTACTAGTGGCTAACAGAGTAGAAATATTTGTCGGCAGTTGCTGCCCCAGCTGCACCAGTTTCTTAGTAAGTTTGTCGGATATGTCTCTTTTTAGTGGACATCCAAAGAATATATGGTTAACGTCTTCTTCCTGACCACATTTACAGTATGGATCGTCTACAACACCGATCCTATATAGATGCTTTTTGAAGCGTGCATGCCCAAATTTTAGTTTAGATATACTGGTGTATAGTTTCCTCGGGCATCGAACATTTTGGAACCATGGTCGTTTTAAAATTACCGGGTGTGAGCTTGCATAGTGTTTACCCTTCTTGGTGGATGTGTGTTCCCATTCCTTGTCCCAGTCTTTGTATAGAAAGCAATGTCTCAGGTACGAGATTATACATACTGAAGCGCTATATAGAGTGCAGCTGACAGCAATGATTACCTAATAAATGGATGTATAAATGCGAAAAGTTGGTATTTGGCACGAGTAGAATAAGGTGCAGTAGCGTTTATATTATGTCGATAGTTAGTGTAAACCTTCATATGGACAAACAGCACTACATTCAAATGGTTCAATACATGAGGCGATAATAATAATTGAACAACATTGAGCAACATTTGTTAAAATGCAGCAGGTTGATTCGTACAAATAATAATAATAATGCAACAAAATCTTCTTCTCCCGCCGGCTGGACACCCGAGAAGATTTTGTTGCATCGATACGCCGGGAAAGTCTCCACTCACACAGTAATAACAATAATAATAAGTAGTAGGCTACTAGTGAAATAACCATGCAAAAAGCAAAATCTGGATGGACGGACCGGGATTCGAACCTGCGCCCTCCCAAATGCAAGACCAGAGCGTTACCGCTCACCCACCACAGTCTGCGCTTGAAATTACATTTGCAAGAGTGAAAACCGTGATCTATTACACAAAAATATTATACTACGCGATAATACAGGGCGTTCGCCGGGAAACGCTACCCTCCCAGTCTGTTGCCGTCGGCAACTTGCTGGGACAGTGGGGCCAGCAACTCCCGCCACACGGCGCCGTGAATCACCGCACTGTTTAACACCTCCGCTGCCCCAACAGTGTTGTGAATAAACGTTTCTTTGCGGTTTGGCTGGTTTGGGGCTTCATACTCTTACTAATCTGTACCGTGTTTGAGTGTGAGTAATATTATGGTTCGTTACAGTTTGCAACAAAGAATATTTCTCTACGATACATATGTGAAGAAGAAGTCGTTAAGAAAGTGTCGCAGTAAATTCCGTCGCGAATATCCTGGCGCTTTACTGCCAGCTAAATCAACAATTCTGCGTCTGGTTAAAAAAAGTAAGAGAAACGGGTTCATTTTTTAACAAAAAGAGACTGTCGATCAACCGTATTCTCATAGAGGAGAAAATTGACGATATCGCTTTTCGACTAGAACAGTCACCCAAAAAATCATTAAGTCAGTTAGGGCAGCAGGCAGGCGTATCTAAGACATCAGCTTGGAAAGTAACAAAGCTAGTTCACTTAAAGCCGTACAAAATAATTGTGGTGCATAAAATCATAGAAATAGACCAGGGGCCTAGGATTAGATTTTGCAACTGGTACCTGCAGGGTGTCCACGATGGCACTGTTGATCCGCAACTGACGTCACATTTAAATGCTTAGCACATACAAGTTTAAGAAGCGTAATTGTTATGAAATAGTCCGCGGCCGACGGTCGAACAATGCCGGAAGCTGACCGCTCGCTCACCGGGAGCAGTTTCTTCCTTGTAGCGCTAACAGTGGGTAGCGTTTCCCGGCGAACGCCCTGTATAAACACATCCTAATCGCTACAGCGTAATTATCAAGACCTTTTTTTTTTCTTTCAAACACTGCTACAGCGAAAGTGGGCGAGACATCTGTTAACTATTTTTGCCGTCGTCGCTTAATGCCTCGAGGTTTTAAGAGTTCTTAATGGAGTTAGTCGTTAGTGGGCGCATAAATGCCGCAAACCGGCTAAATAACAGCGTAATTGAGCTATGCATTCGCTGTTAAAACACAGAATAACGCTGTAACAGTAACGAGAAAACAGGAAAGTTTCAGCAGATACTAACAAAGCTGTGTAGCTTGAGAGTTTTTTCATGGTTGAGTAATACAAAAAGTTTGCATAAATAGCTTATAACTCGCCAGTGTAATTTAATTTTTACTTATTTTGAGCGGTTAAAATTAAAAAAGGTCGGTTGCACTGCCGTTATATTAATTATCTACAGAACTTAACTTTCAATTGAGTAAATTGCGCAAATATCCATTTTTTCGGTAAAAGAAATAACAGTCATGAAAAATTTCCTTCGTTTTTCAGCCATAATCGATAATATCCAAACAAATTACCACAGAACGTTTAAATGATAAAAGAGCTGGAATGGGAATCATTGGAGGAGGGTGAAGAGGGTCATGAGAAAGTACAAGACGTATATTGGTGATGAGGAATGGAAAGATATTGGTGTAAGAATGAAAAGTAATGTATGCAAGGGAAAAGATGACCATGACCGCAAGCTGGCACTCGATTTCAGGCACAAGAGTGTAAGAAGATTCTCTATTTTAGGTAAGGGTGTCAGGGATTGTAATAAGTTACCAAGAGAAATGATGAATAATTTATCAAAATGTTGAAAGAATTTAAAGTCGAAATTTGTAGAGGGCAAATGTTGGTGGGTGCAGGAAAGGAGGAAGATGGGTGTGTAGGGAAATTGCCACTGGAACGCGCGCTCCATTGCAACTAAATTAAATTAAATTAAACGCTGTATTAAAGAAAACCGAAGAACTTTGTATCTTCATACGTTTCACCTTATACGATTCTCCAACACATTTTTACCTTTTTTGCATCATGGCGTTTTTTCCGGTTGCACGTTAGATGTTTATGAAAATGGCAACTTAAAGCAGCAATTTGCTTGAAAATTCATGAAAATTTCTGCAGTTAACTGTTTTTAGAGTAAATGAAATTTTTAGTACTTTGGTTTAGTATACCTTAAGTTACTTTGGAAGTTATTTCGTGGTTATGAAAAGTGAATAAAAAATTTGGATTGTGGTCCTTATGTTTGAAAGGACCCCAAAGAGCCGATGTAGAAGGAGCGGCATGCTAAATGAAGAGTTTGTTTCCCTCATGACTTTATCCCTCATCCATCAAGAAGTGATTAAAAGGCGGGGGGGGGGGGGGTGTCAAGGAACGGGAAGAAATTCGGTCGTGGCATTTTAAAGGAACTATCCGTGCATCCGCCAGAAGTAATTTCGGGAAACCATGGATAACCGAAATCTGGATGGCCGGATTGGGATCGAACCCTTGTCCCACTAAGTTACTGATATAAAATATGGTGGGAGAGTCCACATTAGACTTTCTAATTCCTAACAGAGGACGCAAAATGTACTCTCTTTGCTAGGAGGATCCAGAGATATGGGTGATACGTAACGTAAATTTCAATAGTAATTCACATGTGATATAGCAAATAAATAATAGCTGAGAAAGGCAGAAAGACGTCCAACTAGACGCATTAAATAATATTTACGGTAGATTAAACTTAGTTCCCGCACTACGATAGTGGAGTACTGTAGCATTCGAACGATTTGTTTAAGTGTAAAACTGCATTTATCATTCACAGTCTAAATACGATTAGTCGGCAAGCATATATTCTATCGACTTTATTCTTATTTTTTCTCCTCAGTATCTTTGTATAATTTGTACGTCTATATCCATAAAGCAAAGGTTGATTGGTTCCTCCTGAATACGGTATAGCAAGTCACCAAGTGAGAAGTAGGACGGTTTGCTAAAGTTGTCGGTCAAGTGATTAATATAAAATAAAATTAAACTCTTGTCCCCGGACAGTCACGTTCCTAATCTAAGACTCACTGTATAACTAAATAACTATGCTGATCCTTAAACACACTAGTACTAAACATTGTTACCAATACTGAAATACAATCAAACATATAAATACATACACAGTAATTACATCAATTATCGATATTAACATCACACAATTTGTACATAATTTTCATATAATTACACACCAGATACGTAACAGTAAGCCATTCTGTGTCAACTGGTCTCCCCTAGAAAAAATTTATTATCTCTTCAGTTATCTTTAAATAACCAAAGTCCAAGGTAAAAATGTTTATAAGGCAAAAAAATAGTTTATGAAACAGAAAGACTTAAAATGATCAGATTTTTGGAAGAAACATGTTGTTTTTTGCGGCATAACACTGAAGTAATTCAGAAATTGTTAAAGCTCTTTAGAGTGAATTTTAATTTGGGTGGAAGTTATATTTATTCTTTATACCGTGGCTATGAAATACCTTAATAGGTTCAGATCAAAATATTAGAGTAGTTCTCAAACCTGTACTAAACCAGTGCAGAATCTGATGATAAGGAGGAAGTAGTGGTTGCTTTCCACGAGAGGAACATTAACGCGCCTGGTGGGTAGGCAGCCAGCGAGGCGCGCCGCTGTTCTGGTCCACCTCAAAGCGGATCGCGCGACGCCGTAGGGCAGGGCTTTGAGGGCTTCCAGCCGAGCGTTGCTCCTAATTCAATGGCTCCCAGCAGCAGGCGAGATTGGGCTTACCCGTCACCTTCTGAAAGGGCTTCCACACGCGCCAAGGGACGACTCAAAGGTGTTTCCGGAAAGCTGCTGCTTAAATGCAGAGCTGAAGACTGTAATGGCGTAATGTCGAGGTTTATACGCTTCAAAGGGTGTTTCTAACCACTCCCTTGTTGCAGTTATGTTAACTACTCTTCTGTCAAACTGGATAGCAAGAGAAATATTCATCTAATAAGCGAGTAGTTGAATATAAGTAACTCAAATTCCAGATGACAAAGCAGGTCATTAAACAAAATATAAATGAAAAAACAGAAACAAAATCATCGATCTGAAAGAGAAGGCAGAAAAGATAGAATTAAAGTTTCGAACCATTATTAACATTTCTACAAAATTCCTAAACACAAAATATAAAAAATCGTAACAATTTGCGTCGGGCACAAGGTAAATAAATGTAACTACCTTAGATAAACAATTCAGTTCGGCAGATCATTGGATAAATAAAACAGATATATCAATTAACGAAATATCCTCACAGCAAAATGTCAGCATAGTCATTAGATCGAGAAGATCTTTATGCATCACAATTTCTACTTTAAAAATGACAATAAGAAAGTGAAGAATTTGTATTAATTATTGCGCAAAGTTTCTCACTTATTTAAATGTCTTGTCTAACTATTGTCATTCTTTAAAATGAGTAAATGTTTCTTCTCATTTAATATAGCTTTAATTCAGCTTCATATATCTTACAATGAACTCCAACACCAGCAGAAACCGAATATAAGTCAAATTAATATCGGACTTCGTAATAGTTTGTATAATCATTTGTGGAAGTATATTATTTATTTTTACGTCGTCATCCCGATGCAACTTAATCTGTCTTAGCAACCAGCATAATCAAAACAACAACCGCACGAAGGTAACAAAATTTCAAGGAATCTATATACAAGTACTTTTTCGTAACATGGAGTAACTTATACACGTGTGATCGTCACAAATTATAAGACAAAGGAAACAATTATGGGAAATATTGGAAGAAAAGAACAATAAGGAATACGCTATATGTAGAATTGTTCAGAATGAATCAAACACATGGAAATATTGTATCAATATTCTTTATACTCATAAATACCTGAAATCACTACCGTAGTTAAAAAAAAATTCAAGAAAGAATAAATCTAGAGAAGGAAAACATATCGAATAAATACTCTAGGTATTTCCTACACTATAAAGAAACACATAAAACCGGATGGTACAGAGGAAACATGTTAGCAACGTCTGCAGGATAATTTTTCTTTATGCCTAGTCGATATTGTGATCAAGGTAGAAGTGGGAAAGGACTAGGGTCAATGAGCCGCATGGAATCCGGCAATGGCCTTTTGAATGAACCATCCTGGCATTCGCCTCGACTTAAATTATGGAAACCTACCTGGATGGGATTCGCAACCGCGTCTTCCCGAATGCGAAGTGACCCACCCACCACGCTCGGTATATAACTCGTAACGAACCAGTGATATTGCCAACTACTGATTAAGGGTTAATTTATTAGCATGATATAAGAATAAATAATTTCTAATGTCAAATAAAAACACATTATATCCCACGTTACAAATGAACGAAGTCTTTCTCGGCGTTGTATATTTACGAATGTTTCTCGGAAAACCAACCGAGAAATACTATTTTTTGTACAGAATATTTCAGCGATATAAATCTCAGTCAGTATCTTCAGGTGTAACCGTAAGACTTGAAGTTTGCCTAGAGCGCCGATTTTTTAACAACGCACTCTGGTAAAATTTTAAGTCTTAATACTACGTCTGAAGATGGCAACGGAGGTTATGTCGCCGAAATAGTGTATAAATAATAGTATTACTTCGTTGGTTTTCCGAGAAACATTCGCAAATATCCCACGTTAATTATCATATTTGAATCAACTTCACCAAGTGTGGTTGGCGAGCGGTAACGCAATAGTCTACTATTCAAGAGCACGCAGGTGTCGATTGTTTCCCGAAGTCACCTCAGGCAAATGCCCAGTTCCTTTCCTGTCTCTAATGATCTCGACGTTGAAGTACTGTAAAGTCATAAGTAAAAACAAATTCCAGAGCCTCCTATTAATTCTGTATTCGTAAACATTTTTCAATATTTACGTATATATATCATACACCACATAAGTGATTCTGAATAACTTGAATTTCCCTTCCAGACAGAAAAATACATATTTTTTTCAGTCGTCTTTAGCTCTATTTTCCACGAAGAAAATTCTTTCAAAAGCAAAAACTCTTTCAATTTGTATTTAAACTCTTAGGATTTTGTAGAAAACGACTCAATCCTCATGGTAATACACTGAATAAAGACTGTGTAAATAATGTTGGTACTTTCAGTACGATTGAAATGTAACGTTCGGTCCTGGTAATTTCGACGACGTTGGTTAAAATCTCTATCCAAACACACAGTCTTCTGTTTGCAATATTTTTTGAAATCATTGTGCTGGTCTATTTTAAACGTACCTACATTTCTATACAGATTTCGCCACGATTCCCGTGGCGTTATTCTGCAAATAGTTGTTGGAGAAAGAATTTGTGACTTAAATACCTCCATTTTTTTGTGAAATTTCCTCAGAATAAGTTAGTATAAAGTGTAAATATCGGAATGGGTGACTTTTGACAGAAAGCATTTTACCGATGAAACAGCACCTCACCTTTTTCGATAAGTTGCTTCTTCTCTTTTTCTTGATAACCGGTGGCGGTTTATGTGAAAGATTAGCATTAGAAAAAAAAGAAGCTTTTTGCTGTTTCCACGGGTACAATCCGGGCAATTACACTGATCCTGGGGAAAATTGATCGATTAGTTCCAATTCACAGTTATAATTCGTCAACAAAATCTGCTTGATTTTCTGCATTGATACTTGTGTGCTCTGTGCCTCTTAAATTACTATCAAAAGATTCCGCACCTAGCGAACGGAAGCCTATCTCATTTCCAAATACTTTCATAGCATGGATTCTGCTGATATCCTAGGAATACCCTGGCTATATTTTGTAGTTATTATCTTCACTATGAAAGGATAAAGGATTTTCTAACTGGTCGATCGCAGTATGTCGTTGTTGAATGGGAAAGTTCTTCTAATCCAGATGTTACATCGGGTGTACCTCAAGGAAGTGTAATAGGACCACTTCTTTTCTTAATTTTTATAAACGATCTCGGAGACAAAGTGAAAAGCATTTTTAGATTGTTTGCTGGTGATGCGGTTATTTATAGGGAAGTAAGGAATTTGGCCGATTGTTTAGAAATTCAGCGTGATCTGGATGTTATTTTGGCATGGTGCGCTGAGTGGCAACTCACACTAAATTGTAAAAAGTGTAAGACAATGAGCATAACTAACAAAAAGAATCCGATTCTTCAGAAATACGAGGTAAACAGTTCAGTTATTGATATGGTCGATTCTATGAAATATTTGGGAGTAACAGTACAAAGGAACATGAAATGGGAGTTACATATTAATACGTTGGTAGGTAAGGCTAAGTCTAGGCTGCGGTTCCTAGGTCGATCTTGAAAAATTGTAATAAACAAACAAAGGAGATAGCGTACAAATCTCTTGTGCGCAACATTTGGACTACTGTTGTGCCATCTCGTTCCGTTTCGTAAGGGGTTGATTGAGAGTATAGAGAAAGTACAGAGAAAAGCCGCTCGATTCGTGACAGTCCTTATGAAAGCTTTACAGAATTGATTAGTAGAGTGGGCTGGGAGTCTCTGGTAGATAGACGACGCACGTTTCGTATAAACTTATTGGTAAACATGCGTACTCCCACTTTCACTGATGAGTGTAGTGAAATACTTCGTCCACCAACCTATTTAGGTCGGAATGACAGGAAAGATAAAATTAGAGAAATAAGGTGCTGCACTGATTCTTATATGAATTCTGTTTTCCCTCGTACCATTATTGATTGGAATGCACAACAAAGATATTAGGTTTGGTGCTGAGCACCCTCTGCCACACACAGTTTTGTGAATTGCAGAGTGTATATGTAGATGTAGACATGTGCTGGTACCGTCATTAGTTCAGCTTCTAGCCCATTTAAATTTTGATATTTACTTTTTTATACTATGCTTTAGGCAAGAGCCGTGATATTCCCATGAACGTCCTTGTCTGCCATCTTTTTCTTAAACAAATTTTTATCCAGAGCATGGTCGCTTTTTCCTCATTTTCAACATATCCAACAAATATTTGCTCCATGATCTTGTTTTTAGTAATTTTCTTCAAAAACGTAAACAATCACGCCCAGTTTTCGCAATACTGTACGTATAATTTTTCCTGTTAAGGCCATTACCCTAGTACAACCAGAAAGAATCACATCTGCGTAGCAAGAGAATGTTGTATTTTCTCTCTCGCATACGGCTAACATGGGCACAGTCTTACACACAATGATAAAACAAAAAAAAACATTGGCTGTGAGTGAATTAAGGTACGGAGAATCATAAATTCGTTCTGCCTCAGAATTCCGAGTTTTTTAAGAATGTAAGAAGAGTTTAATGTGAAGAGACGCGCTGGTTGTTAGGTATATAGAATCACAAATTTGAGGACTGTATACGTCAGTTCCGGTACGTACTTGAGTTGGACGTACAGTACCAACTGACAGGTATGATTAAGAGGGTTTGGGCGTAATGCTCGGCGGAGAGGTGCCTGAGGAGCTGCTATTCAACTCGTCAACCCACATCGCAGAATTTGATTAATGGGGGAGCGAGAAGACTAACAGTAATTAATGGCCCAGCAGTGTGTGTGATCTGCTAAGGGCAGGAGTCCCTGCGGGAATGTAATACACGCTTTGCTGCCGTGTTCGTTTTTCCACGATGTGCTCGTGATTGATGACGTACTTATTAGGCTGGTTCGTTGAGATTAATATGAGCTGTTACACGAAATTAAATGAAAAATAACAGTCAAATCTCTGTTTAAATTACTTCGAATCAAGTATGAAGATTCGTTCAAGCAGGAAAGACATTAGTGTAGTCACAACATACAGTTAATCATTTTTCTGCGAGTTCTAAAATTCTACTATTACTGAAGATTGTTATTGTATCACAGTGCATAGGAATCCATTCAAGTATCTAATCCTTATGACAACGGATGTTTTATTTGTAGTGAATCAAACAATATAACCTCTAACGTTAAAAAATAAAAATGTGAATGTACAATTGGTTTATTAGGAGAATTGTCATCTGCACAGTGGTTAGATTGTATCAGCAGCAACATGGACGACGATGTATTTGGCTATTAAAGAATTATACCTACTTACTCTTGTTGAAAGCTTGAAGTAAGTGTATATGTTGCGTAAGTAAGATCCAATCTATAAAAATTTTAATACCGTTTAGGAGTAAAGCCCGGACAGACAAACACACACAAACATTTTGCTCGATTATCCATTTGAATTCATACGCCACGAAAAGGATTAATAACATATAGTTATGCGGGTCAAAAATATGCAACCATTATTATTTCACTGAAGGCGGAAAAATATTTTTAAATATTACTAAATACTTGGAGGTTTGAAGTGTGTGGATATATAACGCACTGCCGATACCACACTAGTTTTTCACAACTGCAATCTATCCTTCGCTTTGTTTATATGGCTGCCTCACATATTTATCACCATTGAATCATGATGGATACTATTTATCCAAGGGGTCTGGAAATACTTGATACATTGTCTAGTTGTTTTCAGAAATGCAACATCTCCATTTGCAAAAATTCAAGCCTTAAAAAAAAGTATAACAGCTACCCATTTTTTTTGTATGACAGTAAAATTAATTTTTAACAGTTAAAATTTTTGATTGCGAGTTTTGCGACTGTATTTTATTTTTTTAGTTGTCATGTATGTATATTACAGAGAACAATTTCACCCTTAATGCGAAACTTTATCGATCAGTTTTTATTGTACGATTTTAACGTGGGCCGACCCGTATGCGGCTGTTTCTTAAACATTTCGCACAAGTTTTTCGAGAAGGATCAGATCTCAAAAACGAATGCAGCTCTCTCTGGCGTGTCTATACAGAACACCACACGGCTGCATCTGACTGATGGCAGGGGAGCTGTCGGCAACACGCATCGCACCTGTCCACAGCACACGCCATCAAACAACCACCAGCTACTCGCTGTTTGTATTCGGAACCACCTTCCACCTTCATGAGATTCTTATTATTGTTTCTTTGAAACTTGTCAATATCGAGGTAATTTTAACCGGGAGGAATTGGAACAAGAAGGTATTCGGCGATAACCTTTTGAAGGAATCATCCCGACATTAGTCTAAATCAGTGATTGCCAAAGTTGTTCCTACAGACCCACAGCGTTCCTTGTGACCACTGAGGGGGTCGGTGGCAAATTAAAATTCATTTGGGGGTGCTTAGACAAGGTCTGTGGATCCGCGATAGGTTTAATACAAAATAAAGTAGTTGTGACCCATTTCATTATAATTAAACTTAAGGTAAGTACCAATAAATAAATTGACAGTGATGTCCACGTCCTCACTAAATAGCTAGATACATTAAATTACAAGCATCGCACAGTGGGAATCGGACTGGCTACGGCTTTCTATATCCATGCAGGTTTAAACAGGAATGGAATCTCACCGCTACAGCTGGGGTTGTAATGGAGTTTGTAGATGTGGAGATTTAGTGGAAGCGGTGGCGGAAAAACTGATTCATTGTTATTTATATTTTAAAATTTTGTTGAAAATCATCTTAAAATCAACATAAAAGCCTATTCCTAAATAGGACATTGTAAATCAGTCTTTAGATTAGAAACAAAATTTTTAATGTTTTTAGAAACTTACCGCTTAACAAGGAAGTTCCTTGGTGGACTTAAAGTGCGAGTTTAGATCAATTTTATGCAATCTGGGAATTCCTGAAAAGTAATGAAATTTATTTGAAGCCAAATTTAATTAATTAAAAATGACATAATGTGTATACTGACAACTTAAAGAAACAAAACAAGTTTGGAAAGAACTAAACACTTCTTTCATAAAACAAAATTAAATCATTTTGTAAACTAGGTAAAATAAAATACTTTCTCATATACAAATCATCAGATCAGTTAGCCTATCATCTAATTAAAAAAAGAAAATTATGACAAAATTTATTTAGCAGTGAAGCTACCGCAAACTAATAGATATAGTGACTTTCTTTGTTGCTTCTGGGTTCACGCCTCGTTGACGATGAGATCATTAGAGGCGGAAAAGGACTGGGGTAAGAGTGGGAAGGAATTCGGCCATGGTCTTTGAACGAAATATCCGGGAATTCGCCTGGAGTAATTTGGGGGAACCTTGGAAAACCGAAATCCTGATGCCCGGACGGGGTTTAGAACCCTCATCTTCCCGAATGCGAGGCCAGAGTGTTACCGATCTCCCGCCACGCTCGGTCGTTATAGTGGCAAATTATATTTTACAAAATAATAGTATTGCTGTTTTATTTCCTAATTGATTCCTAAGTGGATCATAAATTATACCGTCTCAATGGAGGTGACAGAGATATGCCAGTCATGGAATGACATTCAAAACGAGTTATGCCGAATGAATTATTTTTGCATTACTTCGCTCATCAACAACATTAAATCGTCAAAAATCTTAGTAAAGACTTGCATGGTACTCTTCATTATACATTAGATAAGTTAATAAAATAAAAAAATATGTTTCAAATCATAAATTATTTGCTTACTGTGTTTAGAAACTTACCGCTTAATAGAGGACTGAAGAAGGCCACAGCATGATGGCGGAAACGTCAGGTTTTAATAAATCGACGCGGCTCCACCCGCGGAACCAAGATGATACAACAGAGAACTTGTTATCGAGCAAGTTTCCCTACCAGTGTGTCTCGGGTTTGATCGAGTGAACCACGATGCAAACAGAATGACGTTATGCTGAAGTCTACCACTGTCGGTTGATTGCAGACAACGACACATAGCAGTGTAGAGATACGTCAGAACCACTGTTCCTACACAGTATGATGGTTCTACCACAAAACTTCCATTAGCCACAATTACATCTGTCATACTGTGTCGTAGGCGGTCACAAGCCACCGTTCAGTTATCTCGGTAGTAAGTTGTGAGAACAAGCGAAGTATAGTCTCGCCCGATGTCTTGGATCAGCTTCGCCAAACCGTGCCGTTTCCTCTTACTTTTGTTCACCGTCCATTGGCAGAAACAGAAAAAAAAAACTATCTCGGTGGTTAGCTCCCTTCAGTACACTAGTTACTGGAGCAAGTTTCCCAAAATTTTTCGTTCCCTCAACTCGCAAACTGTGTGTTCCGTGTCCTCATATCGCATACAAGCATTTTATAAAGCGATGCCTGCCAATCTGTCAAAGTTATTCAGTCGGATGTTAGTTAGGTTTCTACATTTAACATTTAACTGGCGTGCTCGACAGCAAGTACTTGTCATATACGAGCAGACTCACCCCATCGTCAGCTGCTCAAGTGAAGGCGGCGTGCTTGTAGTAACTTCACACACGTAGAAAAAAGAAATCCTCTTTGCCTTATTTGTTAGATATTACTAATACTTGTCACTTGACAATGGCGGCAGAGAATGTGACCGCCGAAACGTCGTGGTCAAACGATGGACTAACTCGGCTAGTTACCCGAGAAAATTTTATTCATTTACAACGCCGAGAAAATCTCCAGTCTTACATTACTAATACTATTCGTTTAATATTAACATCAACACTGGGTTAGATATACATCTTCTGCCCTCGCACATTGTCTTTGGTATTACTACAATGTAAAGAAACAAAATTACAATTACAAACTTTTGTAGACATCATCATCATTAGTTTTTCTGCCCTAAGGCATCGCTGCTCTCGATTCTCTGCTGTCTTCTTCTCTTCTCTTCATGTCCATGTAGTTTCGTTTTCTTTTATTTTCTGTGATCTTGTACCTCATTCGTCCTCTCACTCTCCTAGTCCTTTCAAGGTGTCTTTCAACAAGCACTCACCTCTCAGTTCGTGCCCTATCCAGTTCTTCTTTCTTTCTTCTACGATCTGCAATAGTTTCCTCCTCTCATCAATCCTTTCAAGCACTTCATCATTACTCACTTTTCCCACAGAATTTATCCTCCCCATTCTCCTGCAGATCCACATCTCAAATGCTTCCATCCATTTTTCATCTCCTCATCCCAGTATCTACGTCTCTGTCCTACAAAGAGCCAAACTCTCCCAGTTAGTAATCACCTCTTCCCATTAAAATAAGTATTAAAGAAGTTTGTTAATGCCTATTTGTTTGAATTCATTCTTATTTTGTTTCTTTTGATCAATTATTCTATTTTTAAAATATTTTTACACAGCTAGGAGAGATTTTTTCCAAATATTTGTTTGATGTGGGACAATCGGTGGTTAGCAAATTGTAGGTGCTGGTCATCACAGAAGGGGATATTTGTATTATAACTTCCCGTACGTATGTTAAATTTTTCCTTTTGAACATTTAACGAAATTTTAAAATTTAAAGTTTATTAACATTCATTCATATGGAAGATTTCATGAAATTTGACCAAGCTATTGGAAAGCAGACAGTGACCACGGATAGTGACGTAATTCACGCAAAATGTAAGAATTAAGGTGACTGGAAGGAGAACCCTCAAGGAGCTCTCTTGTAGAGTTTGTGTGTGTGTGCCTGAGCGAGGTGGGGAGGGGGGGGGGGGGTTGTGTGAGTAAGATTTGGCTACCAGCTTGAAAGGAAGACATACGTTGTGACATGTTATCCAGCATATTGGCAAGAGACCAAGGAAGGTGAGCGGATATGAAAATAATCGGCAAAGGAATTGTGAAGGAAGACACAGCAAGGGAGTCACGAACAAGGCGCTGGCCATACGGGCGGCGTTGATTTATACGGCAGAGTGGACGGATCGGGAAACTGCATCTCGATTCAGGAAATCAGTACCTGGGTGACCGATCTTCGCTCGGCATCTTTGGATTTCTGTTCAATATCCAAGATTTCGAATAAAGTTTGATTAAAGTAAAAGGCTTGAAGTCTTCCTAGGCGTTTTGAGGTGCACAGTTAACCAAAGAGAAGCTTAACTAACATCAGTACGCTTACTGGTACCTGAACCTTCTACGTAATGATGTTAGAACCGTTTTCGAGAAACCAAATACAAAAATTGCTCCTTTTTTAAAAACTTGAAAAGCAAAACGTTATCTACATATGAAATTTTCTTCCAAATCGCTAGATCTATTTGCGGACCGCCTCATAAATTGCTTTCAAAGAAAAATGTTATTATTATGTTAAATAGAAATCTTAATGTCAGTTATTGATTAATTAATGGTGCGAGACTTGTGGTAATACAGGGGATTCTACGATAACCCTTGATGATTGATTCTTATGTAACTCGACGAGAAAAATTGAAAGTAAACAATATTTTTTTAATAAATATCTCGCTTATTTATCGAGATATCGTATCTAAAAATTGACGTGGTTGGTTGAAATGCGACCTGGACCAAAATATAAATTTCGCCATAGTCAAGTTTGATGATGAATTCGTATGAAACTCGTCGAGACAAATCGAAAATAAAGAATTTATTTTTCTGATATCTCAAGTGAAGAGGTTAGGACTAGATCCAGCCTGGACTAGAAAAAAATCCACCAAAACCATCATGTCTATACGTTGGAAATGTACTTTCAATGTTTTATTTTGTTCCTAATGGTTGTTGTTAGATTGAAATACGGCCTGGACCATAAGAAACGTCGCCAAAAGCACAAGGAACTATACCTATAACTGATTTTTGACATGCTATATCTCGAAAACCAAGCGAGATATCAAGAAAATGTATTCATTATTTTCGTTATGTTTCGTCGAGTTCTATAAGAATTCTCAGATTGTGACGTCACGGTAATGATAGAACATCTTCCGTGGTAAATTCATTCACTCCGATAAAACTATGCTCATACCTCGCGTGGTAGTATTTAATGACAAACTAACAACCACTTTTTACGGTCAAAAAGTAAACGATGATTACTTTATAACTGGTACTGGTAATATTATTTTCAAAGAAGTTTCTGTAAGGTATAACTTCTAACAAAACTAATGATAAACTTTTAATTATCTTCCTTTTTAAATGTTTTACAATTAAACCTGGAGTTCACGGGTCAGCCAGTATACAAGAAATGTTCGTTTAAATGTTCTTTGAAATCAAAGAGAAATTGTTTGTAGGCTTTCTGGTACCTGAATTGTCTACGATATTGCGCTAGTGGCGTTTTCGAGATACCGAGTGAAAAAATTGTTCGTATTTTGTAAACTGGTATTTTTGTAGGGAAGACAACTGTTTAAGTAATCTTAAAAGTCGAAACGTTATCTAAATATCAAATTTCATCCAAATAGTCATAGCCGTTTCCGAAAACCGAAATATACACTCCTGGAAATTGAAATAAGAACACATTCACGCCGGTGTGTAAGACCCACCATACTTGCTTCGGACACTATGAGAGGGCTGTACAAGCAATGATCAAACGCACGGCACAGCGGACACACCAGGAAAAGCAGTGTTTGCCGTCGAAGGGCGCTAGCTACGCAGCGGTTGGGCACCGCCGCAGTCAGTGTCAGCCAGTTTGCCGTGGCATACGGAGCTCCATCTCAGTCTTTAACACTGGTAGCATGCCGCGACAGCGTTTACGTGAACCGTATGTGCAGTTGACGGACTTTGAGCGAGGGCGTATAGTGGGCATGCGGGAGGCCGGGTGGACGTACCGCCGAATTGCTCAACATGTGGGGCGCGAGGTCTCCACAGTACATCGATGTTGTCGCCAGTGGTCGGCGGAAGGTGCACGTGCCCATCGACCTGGGTCCGGACAGCAGCGACGCACGGACGCACGCCAAGACCGTCGCATCCTACGCAGGGCCGTAGGGGACCGCACCGCCACTTCCCGGCAAATTAGGGACACTGTTGCTCCTGGGGTATCAGAGAGGACCATTCGCAACCGTCTCCATGAAGCTGGGCTACGGTCTCGCGCACCGTTAGGTCGTCTTCCGCTCACGCCCCAACATCGTGCAGCCCGCCTCCAGTGGTGTCACGACAGGCGTGTATGGAGGGACGAATGGAGACGTGTCGTCTTCAGTGATGAGAGTCGCTTCTGCCTTGGTGCCAATGATGGTCGTATGAGTGTTTGGCGCCGTGCAGGTGAGCGCCACAATCAGAACTGCATACGACCGAGGCACACAGAGCCAACACCCGGCATCATGGTGTGGGGAGTGATCTCCTACACTGGCCGAACACCTCTGGTGATCGTCGAGGGGACACTGAACAGAGCACGGTACATTCAAACCGTCATCGAACCCATCGTTCTACCATTCCTAGACCGGCAAGGGAACATGCTGTTCCAACAGGACAATGCACGTCCACATGTATCCCGTGCCACCCAACGTGCTCTAGAAGGTGTAAGTCAACTACCCTGGCCAGCGAGATCTCCGGATCTGTCCCCCATTGAGCATGTTTGGGACTGGATGAAACGTCATCTCACGCGGTCTGCATGTCCAGCACGAACGCTGGTCCAGCTGAGGCGCCAGGTGCAAATGGCTTGGCATGCCGTTACACAGGACTACATCCAGCACCTCTACGATCGTCTCCATGGGAGAATTGCAGCCTGCATTGCTGCGAAAGGAGGATATACACGGTACCAGTGCCGACATTGTGCATGATCTGTTGCCTGTGTCTATGTGCCTATGGTTCTGTCTGTGTGATCATGTGTTGTATCTGACTCCAGGAATGTGTATATAAAGTTTCCCATTCCTGGGACAATGAATTCACGGTGTTCTTATTTCAATTTCCAGGAGTGTATATATACAAGAATTTCTCGTTTAAAGATATAAGATAAAATCACCGCTTATATCACCAAATCATAAATGTGGCTAGCCAATAAGCGCTCATAAGTAATGTTTTTAATAACTAATGTTGCATTTTACTCAATTTGACGGCGAATCATCGCTTATCCTCTTTCTTCGGACGTCTGATTTGGCAAACGAAAACGATACAGGAGCAGGAGCGGTGATATTCGAAGTTTCGTGAGACGAATTCAGGGAGAGACTACGGGTCGTAGAGTGAACATAGACTTCTATTAATAGAGAAGACCCTCTCGCAAGTTTTATGTGGGTGTTTAAGTCGGTGCTCTTGTTTGCTGGACGTGGTTTAGATATGTTACCTCAGCGAAACTGGATCGCTAAAGCCGCTTCACTTTAGAAAGACGAAAATTATCTGCCGGTAAATTAATTGGAGCAAACATGGTTCTCGAATAATCCGCAAAAACACTGTATGCTACTGGGCGCCTCAGTGACTCGCGTCATTAATGGGAATTTCAAGCTCTTCCTTGATCACTCTCGCCTACCCCTCCCTCGATGACACAATTGTTTTTGTTTGTTTTTATTTCATGTTTGTGCCACCCCGGGGTACCCTAAGGCATGACTGGATGCTGTAGCCATCACAGTGGCTCTCCGTCTTAAAGGTAGGGGATTCAGAAAGGCAACGGGGAAAAATTTGGTACTGGCTTTTTAAAGGAACCATACCGGCATTAGTTTGAAGGGGTTTCAAGAAAACCTGTATCAGAATGGTTTAGTCATCCGGAAAGGATCACCAACCGCAACTGCGACTCATTTCGAAGAGTCAGCCCGACATTCTTCTTCTTCTCGTGTCGATGACAGAAACAAATATGTCGTATTTTTTCCTCCAATGCAATCTTTTTGTCAGTAGCTGATTGGAGGTGAAATTGGGATACATTCATTCCGATTTTGGACGAGACAACAGATTTACCATGGTATCTCTCTCCCCGCACGAACATGTGGTATCTGTCTGTTCCCCCAGGTATCCCCATGAGGCAAGAGTATCTCTGGAACGACCAACTCCAACTTTAAGCCTGTTTAGTGACTTCTATATGGGCCACGGTTATTCAGGCCCCGGTGATAGACCCTCTTTTGCCTTGATCCACTCTTTATCATGTTGCACTCTCTTCTCCCAAACCAATATTATTTTATTGCTTCGTGCTCCATTTAGAGGCTTTGAAGTCCGCAGGAAGCTTGATCGGGACTTAAGTCTCGATGGCGCTGGGGTGTCTGGCGTCTTCATTCACTCTAAGCCTTGCCATGCTACTGGCAATTTTCCGGCATATGTCTCCAGGGGCGATGCCTGCTAATGTCTCCACTTTCCCCACAGGCGAACGCGGTGAGGCTACCTGTGATGAACAATAAACAAATGTCTGTGTCTTATATTCAGTTGGTATGGTATCCAAACTCGTTTATCTTTCAATAATTGTCTGTTGTCTCCAGAATCATCATATACTTTAGCCTTCATGGTTTTCCCAAACCACTCCAGTCGAATGCCGAGAAGCTTCCTTCAAAAGCCTATGGCCGAATTCCTTCCCGTTCCTTGTCCCCAGTCCCAACCAGCCTCTAATGATCTCGACGTCGACGAGGCGTAAAGCCATAAAAAACAGAAAACCAACAGTATTCAGCTGGAAGTAAGAGATCTGTTCAAAAGTAACTTACGGAATGATTCATAATAACTGTGACATAATACTATATTCTCAACTCTGTAAGACGCTGAAGGTTAAAACAAAGAAACACAGTGAGGACATCATAAGAGACGACTTTCAGAAAAAAAACAGGTACGAATATTGCAAACGGAAATATAATTATTAAAAAAAATGTTCTTTAGTAGACAATTTTTTTGATAAGCGGTCAAATACATAATTGCATAGAAAATTTCAATAACTGGATATTAAATAATAATTTGAGAATTTTCGAAATTTTTGTCAGATCTAATTTAATTATTTCTATTTTTTTTGCGTATAAAAACAATGTTCACAAAACTAATAATTTATTCAATTAAAAATCACTTAATATCGATTTTGTTGTTTTTTTTTTGCTAACTTATTAATAATAGTTTAATTGCTTTCACGTTTGACACCATGCAGTCAGATTCTAAGTGTTTTCCACTGTTTTTCAACTGTAAGAAGCCTTTACAATGTTATTACACCCTTTTTATTAGATTGACCTGTATGTATGTATGTATAAATGTAATGGAATCTTTCAACTCAATTTTCGCACATTTCCAGATGTCCGAGTTGACTGAAATTTCGAATACTTATTGAGACCCCATGACAATACAATAATTTTATATCAACATCCGGCTATTTAATTATTTTGACTGTGACAAGATAAACATTGTTGAATGTGATTGGATTTTGCATTTTAATTTTATACCCGATTCCAGATGTCCGAATTGTTTGAAATTTTGCAAATATACACCCATTTCCTTACGTCAGAATTGTCTGAAATTTTGCACGCGTATTAAGATCCGGTGACAATAATTCTATATCTGTGTCCTGAAATTCCAATTGTGAACTAAAAAGTCAAAACTAGAATTATAGTTTAAAAAACTAAAATACACGCTTTTGTAGTAATGTTAACTAAAAGGTTACAAATAATCTTTAAACATAATTTTGTTCAACAGCTGTAGGATGTCCCACAATTTAGTATAAATTTTTTGAATATGCTCAAAATAATAAATAATCACTGATCAAAAAATTAACTTTGATGTAGATTGTTAGCTGTTCCTAAATGTAGAGTCATTACGAATATGTAGAGAGCACCCATCGCTTTTTCTACATTAAAGTCAATTTTTTGATCAGTGATAATTTATTATTTTAAACTTATTCAAAAAATTTATACTGAATTGTGAGACATTCTAGAGCTGTTGGAATTATATTTGAAGATTATTTTTAACCTTTTAGTTCATATTACTACGAAAGCGTGTATTTTAATTTTTAAAACTGTAATTTTATTCGTAGTTAGAATTGCAATAACCACACAAGATTTTTTTTTTTAACTTGAGGCTTTACGCCTTGTCGACATCGAGGTCATTAGAGGCGGGAAAGGACTGGGGACAAAGGAGGGAAAGGAATTCGGCCATGGCCTTTTGAAGGAAGCGTCCCGGAATTCACCTGGAGTGATTTGGGGAAACTATGGAAAACCCAAATCTGGATTCACGGACAGGGATTCGAACCACCGTCCTCCCAAATGCGAGGCCAGAGCACTAACCGCTCGTTCACCACGCTCAGTGGCACAAGATTGATACAATAATCAAACAGGCTGATGCTCTACGCATGGCTCGAAGCGGTGACCATTGTAACAGGAGACAGCGCCCTAGACTCTACCACTCGAAGGCAATTCTGCTATACGTAAATACTCGAGAGTTTAAAAACTATCATGTTTTTATGCATTCTTTCAGCAAGTACCGTGAAATTCAGTTGAAGTGAAATGAGACTATCAAGTAAGACCGCCACTGAACGTGAATGTTAAATCACCCACTAGGCTCCACTCTGGTACCATTCAGGCCAGTGGGCTAATGCTAATGTATGTATGGCAGGTGTTGCCCTTTCAGCCGTTCGTTTGGAATGCGCCCCTTGGGTCGTGACTGTAATATCCAGCCACGCAGGCGGAGAACCCATAACTCACCGTCAGTCGTAAGTCAAGTGTTATCGCACCTTCGGTCGCAGCCCGCCCAATTCAACAGGAGGGCCAACGTGGAGACTGGAGGGTGAAATACTGGAGAGTTGGAAAACTTAAAGCCAAGATACTTCACAGGGTGTTGTCATTTGATCATTTTGTTTCAACATTTAACACGTTCAGTTCTTTTTTATTAGCATTAAAATAATTAGAAAACATAAAGCGAACGGATAATGAATACTGTTACACCCTGCAGAGGTTGTATGGGAGACCGAAGCCGTAGTTAATTGCACGTAATTTCGCAGTCGCTGCCAAAGTATTCGAGGCTTTCCAGGTAGAGTCACGTCGGGGTTTTGAAACGTAATGTTTCAGCCGTCTTGTTGTGCTCTCTAATGAAAGCCACAGCAAGATGGCTGAAAAGTTAGTTTTCAAAAAATTGACGTTACTCTACTTGGAGAACCAAGAAAAACTGAATCTATCGTCAAATATTGGAACTCCCTTTTTTGTTTTTGACTGAATATTTATACTTCGCTCTCCTAAGTCCCAACAACAGGAGAGATAACATCGGATAAATAATATGATACTCCTACGGTTATGTGAATTCTTTCTGCCTTCGTGTACTTGGGGATTGGAACGAGACATTAATTTTGGAGCAAAGTACCGTCTGCCTCCCGCAAGTTTGTTAATTGCAGGGCACAGATGTAGAAGGAATCATACAACCAGAATTAAGTGCAGTTTCAAACAATAGTATCAACTAAAATGTCAGTATGTATTACTGAAAAGATTTCGTATCTGTCGATACATATCATAATTCAGTAACTTATTTTTTGTAATATATGCTTTTCAATTTCCACTTAACAACATTTCAAATGCTTCTATTATAATTATTTTTACGATTTTAATGTACTGTAATGAAATTGAGTTTTAGTAGATATTTTTGAGATTTTTACACACTTTCAAAAGCTTAACAGTTCAATCCTTTAATACGCCATAGCCGAATTTCTTGCCATTCCTTGCTCTAAGAACTCTTCACATTTGTAATGTCCTCTTATTAATTTTTAATTCGTTGACATTAGAGTTATCATCATATCCGGGAGTGAATTTGGTACAAGGAACGGGATGGAATTCGGCCATGATCACGGCCTTTCTCGAAGGAACCAGCCTAGCATATGCGTGGAGTGATGTACAGATATCATGTAAAATTTAAATCTGCATGTCCAGACCTTAAGAAGTTTTAAGGAAAATTTTTAATTAACAGCGTCAACTAATTAAAATAATGATTGTTAAAAGCAAATTTTATGTTTGACAAAAAAAAAAAAAAAAAAAAAAAAAAAAAAAAAAAAAAAAAAAAAAAAAATGTTTTTGACACAAACGAATTACAAGGATGTACAAAATTCCATTTCCAACAGTGAGAGATTAGATTAATTTTATCGAAGGCAATGACCTGAAGACCAACAACAACGCGGATAGAAAATAGTCGCTTGCGGTAGATGACACAGAAAAATTACGGGTAGAGTGCATTGCTATCTGCTTCCAGATTCTATTTAAAACATCAGAAACTGTACGAAGATCGTACGTCACTTTTGCAAAGCAAAGAAGAACGGCTGGTATGGAAGAGAGGAACGTAGTTGGCCGGTAACCATTAGTTAGCATTTTCTAATATAGAATACGTTTTGCGCTCGGCGGGCGTGTTGAGTGAAGGCGGTGCTATTTACTGCCCGTCAGGTACCGTCTTATACTTTTTGCCTGTGGTTAGCGTACCTGGATTACAGGACGGTAATTTAATTGCCATTACATTATGCGCAGAGCATTAAAGTCAAATCTGAAATAAGTTACCGCGGCCTGTGGAGGTTAAGGTTGATTGAAATCCCAGTCTACTGCATTGTAATCACTCCAAAAATTATAACAACACATGCTTTACCAAGTACAGTCAGTTAGTTTTTTTTTTTACTCCTGTAAAATTTTAATTTATACTCTTTTACACCTGTTAACAACCTCAGTTTCTCTACAGCGTTTTGACTTTGTGTTCCATATTTCTGTATGACAGTGTTGCTGGGCAGCTACGAGTTTCATTTAAACGGATAATTCGAGAATTATTTATAGTTATTAGATTGAAATTCATCTCCATGCTGAGATAGTTCATATTTGTCCACACACGGCAATCACTAGAAACCACAAAGTATGTATGCCTCATTTTTCATCATGTGGATGGTGTATTAATGCACAATACATGTGACTTTGGCATGGGATTGTATTATACAGGGTGTCCCCGAATGCCGTGTACAAATTTGGAAGTGTGGTAGAGAACATAGTGAGGAGTTATAATTACGTCAGAGAGCATAGGCGGAAACGTAGCAACAGCGATATAACGAGACAGTAAGACCACATCACATAATGTAGTGTAGAACACTTTATTACACACAAAAACCAATAATAAATAAAAATTATAACATAAAAGCATGACAGGATGTGTTCGAAAATGCGGCTTTTGGCATGTATGCACGTGCGACATCGACGCGGCATGGATTGGTGGACATGTTCGTTTTTTTTTTTTTTTTTACTTATGACCTTACGCTTCGTCGACATCAAGGTCATTAGAGGCGGGATGGGACTGGGACAAGGAACGGCAAGGAAATCGGCCATGGCCTTTTGAAGGAAACATTCCGGCATTCACCTGGAGTGATTTGGGGAAACCGTGGAAAACCCAAATCTGGATGCCCGAACGGGGACTCGAACCGGCGTCTTCCCCAATGCGAGACTATAGCGTTAACCAGTCACCCATCGGGCTCAGTTACATGTACGAAAATTACCGGGTGTTTCACGGATCGTAGCAGCAGCAATGGATGTTCGTGCCACCAGGTCCATTTCAGAATTGACGGGAGTGTCGTACACATGGCTCTTCATGGCACCTCAGAGGAGATAAATCAGGGGATCTGTGAGCCCAAGTGACGGGAGCACCACGCCACCTATCGCTTTCCGATGTAATTATGGTTCCTCACGATGTTCTC
The DNA here is from genome assembly GCA_031002005.1 of Vandiemenella viatica. Taxonomy (NCBI): domain Eukaryota; kingdom Metazoa; phylum Arthropoda; class Insecta; order Orthoptera; family Morabidae; genus Vandiemenella; species Vandiemenella viatica. Next base: position 30,371,572 of record JARYHS010009186.1, on the reverse strand, counting down.
TACCTCCCCTCCAAGTTTGTTCACGGCATTCGGGGACACCCTGTAGAATGGACACTTATAGACCGCTTGGAACTTATTAGTGCCTATGTGTCAGTCCTTTTTTTTCCCGTTTTTTAGAACTTCTTCATGCGCATGTTGATGGCAAGCCTCTGTTCATATGACATTATTCTCTAGCATTGTGAGTTTGTTTGGAAATTTTAAAGCGTCATTCTTCTGAAGCCTTCCTTGTTGATGATATCTTCTGTAATCTACGTATCGCCTCTGGCTTCTTTTACCCATCCCATGGTGGTTTTTTAATGCTGTTGCATAGTGTTTGATCTTTACCTGGTATGATACTGATTTTTAGTTGTATCAGTTTTTGGAGAGTTTACATGTCCTCATCATATAACGAAGAGCTCGAATGTTCTATATTTATGTAGATGTAATTAATTCAGTACTGAAGATGTGCCACTTAAAACTTATTAGTTATTATATTAAAATTATGTGAGAACAAATACTTCCCCAGAGTATGGTTCCAATGAAATCTTCATGGTTAAAAACGACATTTCGACGGCTAGCACCACCTTTTTCTTTAGGTGTGTACTCGTCTTGAGAGGTGAACAGACCAACAGTTATAGCAATAGCCGTCTGGTTTTACAACACAATCCGGCAGAACACCGTAAAAATTTTGTTTTTACTATTAAAATTGTTTTACTTTGTAAAATCCTTAATGACTTCAACATCCTGTACGGTCTAGTTCAGTATTATACATCAAACGCTTTTTTTTAAATCATTTTCCAGATTCCACCATGTCGATGAAAATTACGAGCACAAAGAAATCTTATAACAGCCCGTACTTCACAGACGGCGGGACTCACGATTATCGGAGGCATCATAAACACTCAGTGAACAACGTAAACAAGGAAGAATTAGACTGTAATGGCGTCAGTGCGTAGGAAAGTGATGCAGGTACCCAGTGCGCATGCGCGGAACGCCGACCGTAGTGCTGCAGCCACGGTGTGACAAAACGGTACTTACTTAAAAAATAAGCCTCGTAACAACTTAATGCTTCTGAACTAACTGAAATTTTTAATTTTTTTATTGCTTTTTTCAGATAAGATGTATCAGTATCATTATTTTTGCAACGCTGATTTCTGTTGCAAGTGCTTGGTATATAACCTGCTCTTTTTAAATGAATTTTTGATGCAGACCAATACATATTCCCCCCCCCTTTTTTTTTTTTTTGCTTATTACTTTACGCCTCGTCTAAGTCGAGGTCTTTAGAGGCAGGAAATGACTCGGCATAAGAAGCTGGAAGAAATTCAACGAAAGCGTTTTCAAGGAACAATCGCGATATTCGCCACGGCGTGATTTCAGGAAACCATGGAAAATCGAATTCTGGATGGCCTAAAGGGGATTCGAAACTGCGCCTCCCGAAATCGTAGGCCATCATCAATCATCAACCATGCCCGGTGGAGATATTCTCCTATCTTCAGGCAGAATTTAAACTAAGCCGTATGAGAAGACACCTCACTTACCCCGAATTCAGTTACTGGCAAAGTGCTTAACTCGTAACAACTTTCTCAGGATTATATTAGACAGTAAAGCTTTCTCCAGCAAATTACAAAGTTTCCAACTTAAGTTAAACTTTAGACGAATGTAATCCCAGCGTCACTTCGATCTTGGAGTTACCGTTCAACAGAGCAAACTTATCCCAGAGCAATATACAAAGGCAGCTTTTTTGTATCCTTAAAGCACAGAAAAAATATATGTGCCTTAAGTATTCACTAAATATGCACAATCAGAAACGAATATACAAATTAAATCTGGCTACACAGGGACTAAAAATTTAATTTAATCATCCTTTCTATTCATGTTTATATATTTTGTATTAAGAAACCGAGCGTGGTGGATGAACGGTTAGTTCTGGCCCCCGCATTTGGGAGGACGTCGGTTCGAATCCCCGTCCGGGCATCCAGATTTGGGTTTTCCATGGTTTCCTCAAATCCCTCCAGGCGAATGCCGCGATGCTTCCTTCAAAAAAGGCCATGGCCGAATTCCTTCGCCCTTCCTTGTCCCCAGTCCCATCCCGCCTCCAATGACCTTAGCCGTCAACGAGGCGTAATATATATATATATATATGTGTGTGTGTGTGTGTGTGAGTGTGTGTGTGTTCAGAATATGGATTTCTCCCCCTGATTATTGCTATACAGAGTAACTAAATTCCATATCTATCTTGTACCCTGTTATTAAAAAAAGTAGGACTCCAACATTTTCAGGATTGATTAAAGGTATTACAGTATTGATATCTTGTACAGCCATACGAAATTAAATGAAAATTTTAGAATTACGAAATGATTAAAATTTCTAATACTAATTGAGACCGTGAATGTTTTATGCAGATAACGGCATTAAGAGGTCAACATCATGAATATTAACTGTTACGAAATTATCTAACTATTAGATTAAATTACTATTTTGAAAGTTTTTGTATGTGGAATATCTGAATACATTATCACAGTAATTATAATAGAGAATTGACATTTCTCTCCATCAGCTTGTCACCAAAGTTGGTAACGGTCACAAAGTACGTCAAAAATTCACTTTCATACATTTATTAGACATAATCATAACCGAAATAAGTGTGAGAAAGTCGAATCATTTACGGGCTCTGGTCAAGAAAAAGAATTGTTTGTGTAAACGTTACGTTGAATTTAGTGCATTGTGAATCAGAAGTTAAATATATGATTAGGTGTAACTTGTAAAGTTTTATTATTGGTCATAATATTGTTTTCCTGATGTAAGAGAGAGAGAGAGGACAAAAAATACAAGATAGAACATACTTTTTTTTCACATAAAAAGAGGAAATATCAAAGATTACATTAAAAGTAATCCAAAGTATATAAGAAGCCATACAATGAACTCATTTTTGCTGGAAGCAACTAAATAAGGCATCAAAGGTAAAAGTAGTTTAGAATTCTGTTCAGACACGGTTTAAAGTGGTAAATTATCTGTAGGTTGATAAATGTAGTGAGCCTCCAGAGGGAGAATGTTATAACGTGATGAGGAAAATTTCCCCTGCGAATATTCTCCATCGCAGTTAAATTAAATTTGTGAGAAAGGTAAAAATTAGTAACCAATACTCATTCCACCGATATTGTTTGTGTGTAATTTTCATTAGTTGGAAGTTCTGTGTATTTGGAGAGTGGCTATATTTGTAATAAATTAGTTGATAACAGCGCTTCAGGCAATCAATGCTCTGTTGTGGTTCGACTGGCGACTCGTCCGCCATTAATTGCGGGGCATGATGGGAAATCGATCGACGGGGGCGTGCGTGTGACACAAGGACAGCTTCTAATTGCTTGACACACTCCAGTGCAGTTCAACAGCAGTCCACGGCGATTCACAGCACCTCGTTCTCTCTTCACAAGAAGGGCATCAGAACCAAACTGAAAATCGATTTCAGCGTCTAATAACACAAACAATAGATTTCTGTGAACGCTTCCATGGTTTGGAATGAGTTGATTAATTGCGCAACGAACCAAAATCATTTTAAGAACGAAAATCAGTCAAGTAGGAGTTACATGCTGACGTTCGGCGCACAGATTATCCATTAACTTGAATACACAAAAACACACACACACACAAAATTGTAACAAATTCAGAATACAAAAATATTAATAATAAGTAATTTTTTTGAAATTGATTTGATTATTTTTAGCGATATTGTGCTTTAATGGTATTTATGAATGAATCAAGCGAAGAAATTTTTATTTTTAAAAAATATATGATAGTGGTTCTTTAAAAAAAAAAAAAAAATATCCGCGAAGTATATCCGGATTCGTGAAAGTCTCTTTCGGATATCAGCCAATTTTAGTCGAAAAACATTACTTAATGATGAGTCAAGATAGTTAAAATTATTCATTTAGTTATTTTGCGAAAACTTTGTCTCTCTCACGGTTTTTATAAATTTTAAGTTATAATGGTTATCGGACTGCTTAGAAGTAAAGAAATGCGCAAATACAAATTTCTAAGTATAGGGGTTCAGAAATTTTGAAGTCATGACAGATGGATTCTATAAGGATTACACATTCACGCAGAAACTACGAAGGCCGAATACGAAAATGAATAAAAATATTTCAGTATGTCTATCAGTAACTGTAATTTTTAAGAAAGAAGTTTGGAGCACCATGTAATGCCGGTGAGCAATATTACTTTTTTTGACAGCAAGCAGGGAAATAAAACTACAACCGAGTATGGAATAACCAACTATTATTAAATTTCTTACGAAAAATAACTTTAAACGAACATACGAGTTTTGAAGTACTTAAAATGACTTTTTCAGGTAATGTCAGACAAAATAATAAAGCATCAAATGTTGAAAATGAAACACACTGTGGAACTACATATATATTTAGTGGTAAAAAAAATCTTTTTATTCAAAAAGAGCTCCAATGCCTTTATAACCATGTGGGGGTATATTCTGAAATAATAGTATGGAAATTGGAAAGGAACTAGTCAAACAAGCCAGCAAGATGAAATTGTTGGGGATCCTGATAGCAAAGAGGATACGAAATACAATGAAAAAGGAGGCTGTTAGATTGGAGATTGGCGTTAAGATACTTGGGAGATTTGTCGTTTTTGCAGCATCATTATAATAAGCAATATTAATTTATTTTCGTAAATATGTTTGTATTTCCAGAGATTCTTAAGTTAGTTTCATTTTTTCAGTATAACTATAACCTGTGATATTTGTTAGAAACACTATCTAAGAAAAGAAAGAGAAGAATGGTTACGGGATGGTGTAATAACGTACCGGATGATAGTGTGCAAATGATAAAACTGAATAAATACCGATTCTAAGAGTTCCCATATTCCTTTATTTATGCGACAGACGATATTATTGTTTATGTGTGAAGTTTATTCCTCTTTCACTATTCTTATTTTTTTATTTTTTTTAACGGTAGTTGCGAACTTCCGCAGCCAACTTAATTGCGGGGCTCATGGTGAGCAGTATCAACAACAAAACTGACTGGCTGAATGCAGTTAACAGCGGCAACAGGACGACGAATATTAAAAATAAATAAAAGGGAGCAAAACAAAATGCACCAAACTTTACAGACTGAATGAGAGAGTAGAGAAAAACGAATTAAGATGGTTTGGAACGGAGAAGCTTCAGAGACAGATGATAACAACTGGAATTAAAGGAAGCAGCCAAGAAGAAAAGACATTAAAGGGAGCTTTGGATCTCAATATGACTATGTGATAACGATGGTGGTATAATAATATGATGATGATGAAATAAAATAATTATAACATAATTTTGGAGACTATGAGTTTGTGAAGTCAATGTTTGATACTTTTGTCTCCACAAAAAATAAATGACATTTATGACTCTTCCATCTCACAAATTTTCCTCATCAAACTGTTTATAAAAACTTTTACGATTTTTACACGCACTAAAGTGCTTAAGAAACACTTATATTGACATAGTCTTTGACAAATTGGTGACAACTTCATGTTTTTCTTTGAAAGAAATTTAACAGTAATACACTGTTTAACGTCTGGATATACTGATTTAAAACGGGTTACTACCCTCTTCCATAAATCACATAGTGCCACAGATGGCGGCGTTTGTTTCTTTTGATAGCCGATGTACTGAAATTATAATTAAATTTGAAGACATCTTACTTAATGACCTCAATTAATTTCTGAAAATGATTCTTCATAACGAATTTCAGCGTGGAATATGAGATGAAATTGTTTGGAGTGAATATCAGAGTCTGGAAGATTCTCTGTCTTATTAGTAGTGATAATTCTGGACAAAGTAGCCTGGTGAACTGAGTACATAGACAAGGATAAGTATGCTATTCCTGGTTAGTTAGTATGGAAATAGCAATTCCTCGCGTACATGTAACAGGGGTTGTCTTCCCTATATGTGTGAAAGAGTCTTCAGTGTAGCATATTTGTTGTTTTGAAAGAAAGAGTTAAATCCGTTACCAGCCTATTTAGGCCTTTTTCTTTATTCATGACGTCGAAGTCATTAGAGGCAAGATGGTACTGGGGATAAGGAATGGGAAGGATTTCTCCCATGGCCTTTTGAAGGAAGTTCCCGGCATTCACCTGGAATGATTTGTGGAAACCGTGGAAAACCCAATTCTGATGCCCGAACGGGGATTCGAACCTCCATTCTCCCGAATGCGAGGCAAGAGCGTTAACCACTCACCCACCACGCTCGGTTATTCAGGCCTACTGTTCCGAAAGACACGCAAGGAGTGCCGCATAATTCCACGTTCAAAATTAATAGCATCTTATGTCTTAACTCCACACACTGGGCGATGTTTGGAAATTTCTTTCACACCGGGTCTCGAATCAATTAACCCCATGTTGCGCATCAGACCATCACCTCTGCCAAAGATACAGGTGGTGAATACATGATAACACAAAAAAAACAGATTCTGTAAGGTTACACATTACTGGAGCTTTAGATTTTAAATTTAATGTTTGCAATCATGTTTTAGTTAATTTCTTTACTAGTAAAAAGCAATCATGCGAGATGTGGGCAAACCAAAGAGTATGGTTGGCAGAGTCGGCTTCGAGGAAACAACATCTTTGGCTTTACGAAATGATGTTACGCCCACTGAGTTGCAGCCAGAAGCAGATCGTATGACGAACGACCCAAGAAAAGATTTGAAGAATCGCGGAATCAAGTTTAGAAGAATCTATTGGTTCATAATTTCACTTCCAGTAAAGGAATTTTAAAATGTTTATTCAATAAGTTAAATGTAAGACTGCAGTCATGTTATGAGGATGAGGATGGAGAATGCCGAATGTAGTACTTCCTGCTGTTCAGAATACTGAACAGCAGGAAGGGAAGGAGATCAGTTGGAGGACGTCTGGCAAGATTTATGAACCAAATGAAGAAAGATGCAGGGGCTAAGGGAGTCGTTTGCAGAAAAGTGATGGAGGAAAAATCTTGGAATAACCACCAGACTTGGAAGTGGATGTGCTGGAGAAAACTTCTAATGATGATGAAAAGTAAAAAGTGCAGTGACGTAAAAGAAGTTTGTTTTAATGAAAGTTTGTTTTTCATATTAACTAACAAAATAACATTCATATATAACAAAATTTGTTGGCAGATTGTGTACTAGCCTTAACATTAGATTTAATTGGATCCGCGTTAAAATTAGTCATTGCCTGCCTGGATGAGTAATTAAAATTCCAAATGTTGATTGATTTTGGTCAGATACCTTGCGTACCGCGTTATATACCGCCGCAAAGTCACCGCCAAATTATAAATCGATTTACGTGGGTAATGTTGGGCGTATCATCTCCTTCGATTAATGAGCAGTTGAGCGCAGGGGTTAAACGTGGAAGTGACAGCTGGTAATTATCTGTCGGTAAACGTGACGGAGTCGCTGATTGGCGCATAAACCGCTAGCCATGTTGGCAGGTCGTCTCTTTGATTTCATTTTGCGAGTCAGCTGAAGCAAAACTCAGCCGGTTCCAGCCGGGTAAGGGCCACAGCACTGGCCTAACGTACCAAAGGTAGTATGTTCCATACCGGCCAAAGATATGGGTGGTTTGTGACCATGTACTGACCTAATGATAAAACTTTAATACATTTGGCTGGCTGCACTACAGAAAGACCGTATACCAATTAAAAACATCATCAACATCATCATCTTCCTCTCAACTATTGGGCCTAGTGACTTATTACGGTCTCCCTACATCCTTTAGTGTTCTTTCAAACATTTATGACATAAATAGGTGTTTTTGACGATGGTCCCGTATGCCTTGAACACATAATTGGTATGTCACATTCCTTCACTTCTATTCATCCAGACAAACTTAATTAATTAATTGACTTCTCGGTTCCAACGGAAGATGCTAACACTGCTGACTGACTTGAGCGGAACTATACACCACTGTTAAATTTGCAAGCAACAGCCTATAAACAGCAAAAAATAATGAGAAATTAAAATTATATTAATTAAATTTAATAGGGATTATTCATTCGCTTTGCTCTGAGCAAGTAATGAAGTACTTCCCACGGTATACTGCTTTCGTGCCCTACATCTTATCACATTGTGGAAACCGCATTTCCCTACACTGCTGTATAATTTATCTGCTATTGATTTTCTAGGGTTAAGCCCGTTACACGAGCAGTATGCATGGCTACTGACAAATTTTTAATTGCGTACCGATAAACACTTCACAAGTAGTGAAATCCCGTCCTGCCCTTTGTTTATCGCTACTTCTTCGGCAACTGGCAGTGCGAGGTAACACGCAATGATTAAAGCGGAGTCGCTGAGAGAAAATGAATATCGCATTTCTGTCTAGTATTTTAGTATTTATTTTATCTCCAACCTCCGTTTTTGTACTACTTGCAATTACTTCCATCAAGCGCGTTAAAAATTGCGTAAAGTGTGATAGTTATGAAAAAGTTTCTAAGGAGAGCATAATTTCGGAAAAAATAACGCTTATTTAATTGTTTGATAATTCTTGCGTTTCGTGTAAACGATCTCTGAGTTATTAATAAACTTTCCAGTTTCTTATCTTCTCTGAATAAATTCTTAGGTTATATTGTGACTTGGTTCTAGTAACTATAGCAGAGAATAGATCGTAATCTTCAGATATTCTTTTCCTTACATTAATTAAAGCATCTAATCCCCCCCCCCCCCAAAAAAATACACCGAATGTAAATTTAAACGAACGTAACTAATATCTCTTCCTTGCGTTATAATTTTCCTTTTATCTCTGCCCTTCGCACTTGTGTGCAGTACTTCCTCAGTAGACAAAATTACCGTAAATATGGCACCTTGGCACCGCAGTTACACTTCATTTTAACAATGTAAGTAATCTAGCGTGGTGGGTGAGCGGTTAATGGCCGAATTCCTTCCCGTTCCTTGTCCCTAGTCCCATCCTGCCTCTAATGACCTCGACGTCGACGAAGTGTAAAGCCGTAAGATACAAAGGGCTGAGATTCAAATCCCCGTGGTGATGGCACTTCCCAACAATCACCTAGCGTCCTCAACCTCTGCCTCACAAGCTAAACATTTCACAAAACCAAAGATACACTTATACAGGACGCAAGGTACACGTTTCTCAACAGATGGCACCACTTACTCCATCCCCCCTCCCCCAATTATAATAGGATCTCCGATCCGTCATTGAAGCTGGAGAGGTTATTAAGACTTCACATCCTTAAGAGTTCATGGTGTTTCCATGGAGGAAGGAAAAATATGGAGGAGAAATGACGTTAAATCTGTGACGCCGCCTCTAAACTCTCGACTGATACTGCGTATACGCGGTGGCGCCAGCGGCCATATTGCGAATCCATACAAATGCAAAGTTCACATTGTGTTTGATGCTGTGATTATTTCATTTTCTAATGTGTATAAGTGTTTTATAATGTCATCTTGTGTTGCATAAGGGACAAAGAATTTATCTATTATTGTTAGTAATTTCATGTTGTGGTGGGTACCTTGGTGGGCAAACCACATTACAATTATCTTTCATACCTTTATGATTAATAATTGTGGATTTTTAATTTTAATTTTTATGAAGGGTGAAAATTTATTAATTTTGCAAGAATCTCGACGTTAGTTGGAATTTAGGAAAAAATTGTCACAATATGACATTTATTTCTTATCACTGGCGATTACAAGTCTGAGCGAATTTACCGTTAACATTAACACAAATTGGCAAAATCATAAAAGCAAAGCTCAGAGTTACAATTAGCCGTCATGGGCAAGCAAACAATTATATATTTACTTTTAAATATCTCAGAATCAAAATGCAAGAAATAATGACAACTGGAAACAATGAAAAATACAAGTTATGACTACCTCAGACAAAGGCATCATAATACTGTGACTTTACAGTTAAAAAGAAAATCATGGGCGCCAGAATGAACAATATATCATTCGAAAATAACTAGTTCTGGCAAATTATGCCGCTAGCTCAGGGGTTTTTACAATTACAAAGTGAGAACATGGACCTATCCTCTCAAAGTCGCTTACGGGTTCTGTTTCACGGAATGCACAATCACATGGCTTGGTCGTAATCAATTACCATTGTAGTTCTGCGTCTGATGTCTGTGATGAGTGTAGCGGACCCACGATATGTGAGATTATCTCACAAGTCGGCTATAGGCATCTCTGGTCTGACAATGCGCATCATCGCATTACCGGCTGTGTTGCGGTGATACGCTCGCTCCAGCAAGGCAAGCTGCATTTAGCGAAAGAAGTCAACTTTCCAAGTCAACCTCAGACTGGTGCGATCGAAGTTAGAATGTCCAGCTCCTCGCTCTTCGGTCCACGAGGAAACTTCTTGCTCCGCCCATTTGTAGTCTCGAAGCTCACATACAACAAAAATTCCCAGGATTTTGAGTTATACGCTCATTTTGATTGGACCTTCAGGTCGGCACCTAATGTCACGTGATATCCTCGATATATGATTTGGCCAAAGAATCCAACAGAGGTCGGACATATTCGGCTAAGTTCGCCGGGGCGAGAGAACATTCGGGTTTCGGACGGCAGGCTTTTCCCGCCAGGAGAGTGACGTCGTTGACCGCCCATCCCCAGGGAGCAGGGTGTGTGGTCTGGCAAATCCCAAATCCGCGACTTTTTGTCGCCAAGGCTCGGGAACACCAAGATTAGCTTCAAGCCTACATAGCTCAATAATTCTTGAATATTCGCTTTGCTACGATACACTGTATAAGTTCACCATTTCATTACAGTCCTCACTGGGAATCTTGCGTACTTTATAAAATTACAACAAAAATCTATTCACGTGGTCGCCCAAGATTTATGTAAATTACTCTTATATTATTACATATATAATAAAAAATGCACCTTGTAACGTGGCGACAGCGCGGCTCGTTACAATATGGCCGGCCGTTGGTGAAAAATGAAATTATGGTACAATAATTTTATTTTTAACTACCTAATTCTATCTCCATTGTGACTCAACAAAAACTTAAGCATTTTTCTAATTACATTAATTTTAAATGTGATTCCAATAACCATCGGTATTCCTGCCTTGTAAGGTGAATATATAACGGGATCATATGTCCTTTTGGCCGTCTTACAATTCTTTACAAACAGAAGCACGTGAATTCAGGTAGCCTTCCCAAATATAAAGTTATATTAAACACAATACTAAAATATACATGAAAAGAAATTATTTACATACATGTTTAAATAATAATAATCTTGAAAATAACTTGTATCAAATCTTATCATTAAATTAATAAAATGAAACACATTAATAAAACAAAACATTATCAGAACACTTATGCAGAAAGTGGTTGAACTATACATTGTATTTACAATTTAGCGTGATGTTTTACTCATGTGCATAAAAATAATTCTGGCTTCAACAAACATCCATAAAGATGCTAGAGGTGAGTGGAAAATATCTCATTACATTGCGCGGGTTTAATCTCAAAACAACGGAATAGTTTAGTCGGATTCGGTGACGTGATTTGTGTCATGACCGACGGTTAATTGAACAAGCATTTCATAGAGAAGATGTGCCCGTGTTCATGGTCAAATATCACTAACTGTAATCTTAGATTTTAATGACGTGGCATTTACTTATAATTCAACGTGGTGTGGAATGAACGATGTAAGTACATGTTTTAGTTTGTTACGTAAATTATGAACCTTACTCGTTGAATGTTAGGTGGTCTCCTAATTAGTCTTTCATTGGTCGACATCTCTAACTTGTAATATACCGTCTGTGAAGTGATTGCGAATTTCATGGCGAAAGGAAACTGTATTTGCTCATGGGTATATGTAATGGAATTTCTATAAAATTTACCATTCCCATATGAGACATTATACACATTATGCGGTTTGACGTGAACTTTCATCATCGTCAACCAAAGTCGCTGCAGCATCTTTGGCATACAAGCGGACTCGAAATATAACCATTCCGCACATAAAATTGAATGATAATGAATAGCGCAACTATCATTCCTCAGTAACATTACGATTCCTTCACAATGGGTCTATTGATGACTCGAGATTATCTCGACATTCAAAGAATAAAATTTTCTCTTTATTTAGGAGTTATTATAACCCTCTTAACATGTCCGTCTACTCCACGTTTTAAGCCGAAATCCACCCCAGTTAGCGAATATTTTCCTTTTATACACTTATGCTTCTTTAGCTTGTATGAAAAGGTCGTAAGCTTTGTGCACAGAACGGTTCGCTCTCAGGTTTTCCGTTTGCCAATACAAAGCAATATTGAGATTTCACGCTAGCAGAATACTATGAATCTATATAAAGCAACAATATAAACCTTGAAATTATTTTCGTTGAGTGCACACAATTCTGAGCAAAACATGTGCTGTCCAACAATAGTTTTAATCTAATTTACGGAATACTATACAATTTACAGTAAGGGTACGCGAAATACCGCTAGAACGAGGCGTGAAACTTTTGTTTTCTTTCCCATTCATTCTTGGGTATGCGCTACCTGCCAGAATTCTAGGAACCTGCCGGTTGAGTTCAGCTGCGTTAATGACCTCAGCTGTTCGATGGTAACTGTCCAACTCTTTCGAAACCGTTACTTTGTATGAAATGGCTTTAAGTTCCGGGCGTTATGAGGCCCGATCTCGGTTTGTCCGTCCGTCAACACGTAACAATTCTTCGAGATCACTCTGGCAACCGAATACGGCCAGAAATATAGCAGGAAAAACGTCGATATCACCAATAATCTTATTGTTCACGTCTTCACCATCTGTGCATTTATCATATACAAAATTCCTTTTCAATTGAAGTTAGCATCAAATATAATTACCTTAACTTGCAAAGTTAGCTGAATTATTGAATATATCCCGTAAATAAAGTTTTTCCCCTTAGCCTTTACAAATGCAGTCGCCTTTAACTTATTGCACTTTGACCACGCGCTATCGTCAGCAAAATAACAGCAAGGTATTGTGAAAACTCTCCTGTATATCTGTAATCGTTCAACTTAAGATTCCTAATTTCTGTGATGACCAACACAATTTGAAAAAAATCTTTCTGGCAAGGTTTCGTGTTCTATAGGGAATTATCTATGGCACTATCGCTACCCTTGATAGATACACAAAACAAAGAAGTAAAATACGTTAATCAGATAACATTCGATCTTCGATCAACACAGACAAAGCGATATTACGCTCGCTGTACACTTCTGCTCAGAAAAGATATAATGCAACTACCTAAGGTAAAACGTTACATCGAACTCATGCATCACAAAATGTTGAAACCCTTTTCGTTTATGTCACAAAATACATCTTAGAAAGCATATCACAATATTTGTATCGCTGTCCGATCCATTGTGATTGCGAAGACAAGAAATTGTGCTGCTAATGGCGCTTCATTTTCCGCGAGTGCGTATCAATTTATCTGGCTCAGGAAAACATTTAATATTTCAAGATTTTTATCAAATCAAGTCCAATTAACAGCGTGAAAGTCAAAAGTTACTATTAATATTTCACGTGGACAAAATATAAAGTTCGGAATAGCGAAATAAGCATTAAAAATTCCGACTATGGAAACATCCTAAGTAGCTTTAACCGTAAGTGCAAATTTGGTAACTGGAATTTTAATTTTCCGTTTATCTAATCTTTCCAGCAAAACAGACGGTTTAGACTAGCGGAACTGGCATCGGCGTTTTTTTTCAAGCATGATTAATTTCGGTAAGGCGTCTAACCTAAAAGAATGTATACTGTACTGTACATTTAATTATATTTTTTTTTTTTTTTATGATTCAAATCGGTCAATTCATAGTCAGCCTTTTCGTCAACGTATTTGGCATGCTACACAACTTGTTGAACAATGCCTACAAGACGAATTTGAGACGTCATGGATCTTCCTCTGGAAAATAATTCTGCGTCGCGAATATTCGTCTTTACCGCTTTCAACAGGATTTCGAAGGACGCAGAACCTTGGGCTTACAAGGTTACAGACGTTCGGCGGTTTGTGCCCCACAGCTAATGACATTCCTGGAACAGGTATAGTGTCCGCCGACCGACAACACTTTCTAACTGGTGCAGCTGACAATTGCGTCTTTTCTGACCGCAAGGAATGAACAAATTGTGTAGTGTTCCACACAAAGTTACGGACAGAAAATTTCCACGCGATGTTGATAGGCTGTGTGAAGTGAACTACACTTAATGGTTCCTTGAGGTTTATTACTATGTACACAAAACACTGGTAAACAATAACAATTGTGGTACAGTTAGCGGATGACCGTCGAGAAATTTAGCCTGGTCCTGATCCGGGGTAGAGAGAGACGGCTTCTACTTCTCGCGAACTTCCGGTGGTCTTCTGTAGTTGAAGCTGGTTCCGCGGTCAGGCCGGAACTGGCGGTGGAGCGGCCGGCTACGCTTATATAGGCGGCCTGGCGCAGGAATTCCGTTGTCTGGTAGTACGGCGACCTCTGTAAGAAATAGTCCCACTTAGCTTCTAGATGATTCTATTTGTTTTCCTGGTTTGTTTTGATGTCTCTGCGCCTGTTTGGAGTCGTATGTATCCCGGCGTGCAGGCGCGTTGTGTGTGAGGTCTGCCTGGCAGGGGCCTTTACTGGCAGACTGAACATACCTCCCTCCCGGGGGGGGAGGGGGGGAAGCGATGTCTGCGACGTCTGCGAGGTCGTCTGCCGCGGCGCCCTGGAGCAGACTATGAAGGCTACCTCCAGGGGAGTACGGAGCTGTTCCCCTGGCGATGCGAGCCGACCTGCGTCGTGGTGCAGGTTGTGGTGGAGGTACTTGTGGAGCTAACGGCATCGGTTCGTCGGCGTCGATGGCCGGGGGCTGTACGGGGGGGCGCTGAAGATGGTCCCCGCAGGTGGTCGAGAGGCTGCGGCTGAAGGGTGTCGGAGCGACCGACAGGTTGTGGCGTCGTTGGTGGCGCTGTAACTGTCCCTGAGCAACGGTTAGACGGCAGGAGTGGTGGAGGTGGCAGGGAAGGAGAGGAAGAAGTGGATGGCCGTGCCGTGGTGGAAGAGGACGGTGCCGTGGGGTAGCGGGGACGTAGTTGGTTTCGATGGCGTCGCACTATCCGGTCATCCAGGCTGACGTCGAAACAGTTGGCGGCCCCGGGGCCGCTGGATGACCCCCGGAAGCCAACCGGCCCGGGAGCCAAACCCGCGGGCCCAGACTAGGGAGCCCGGGGTGAAACGGAATGGGCCCGAAGGTACCTGTACTTTGGACGGGGGTAAGAGGAGATGGAGGAGAGTGCGAGGTTGGCGGCCATGTAGCAATTCCGCCGGGCTTTTGGCGCCCACTGGAGTGGTTCGATAGGAACTGAGGAAGAGTGTCAATGCCTCTTCGAGTTTGTGACTTGTGGTGTATTTGGTCATTTGGGTTTGAATGTTCTGACTAGCCGTTCCGCCTCCCCGTTAGATTGGGGGTGGAAGGGCGGGTGAGGAGGTGTTGGATATTGTTGGCGGTACAGAAGGATAGGAATTCCCGACTTCGAAATTGCGGTCCGTTATCTGTGACGATAGCGTATGGTAATCCTTCGATGGAAAAGATCTTCGTGAGGGCTGAAATGGTGACCTCTGTGGTGATTGTGGAGCAACGG
>JARYHS010009186.1:30165628-30355009 GCA_031002005.1 Vandiemenella viatica | reverse complement strand
AGTAGTATAATTAAGCAATGAGACTGCTGCTCCTGTGTCGACTTGTAGGCGCAGGGGCTTGCCATTGACCGTAACGTCAATAAAAAGTTTGGATGCTGTGGAAGTGTCTACCTGATTGATATCCATAGGTGCGCCGCTCAACCTGTCTTGGTAAGACCCTGGGCGGCGAGAGCCGGGATTGGCATTGGTGGTGTTGGTGCGGCAGACGGACGCCAGGTGTCCTTCCTTGCCGCAACGTGAGCATTCAGCCCAACGATCCGGACAATTTTCCCTCTCATGTGCTGAATAACAGGCGGGGCAGGAGGGTAGGCGGAGCGGGCTGCGGCGTCGGCGCTGCGGGATCCGCTGCTGCTGCCGAGACTTGGTGCCCCTGCCGGAACGGGCCGGTTCGATGTCCTTCTGAGGAAGCGGTCCCCGGTTGTGGTGTCGGGAGGAGCGCGACTGGGAGCTCTGGATGGCGGCGACGTCCTGTGTGTCCTCTACGTCGGTTCGGATTGCGGCCACATCCGCCCAGGACTCCAGGCGGCGATCTGCGGCCGTAGATATTTCGAATTTGTAGGCAAGTTCGATGACCTGCTCCAGGGATGGGTCCTCTAACTTGAGGGCGTCATGCCGGAGTGCGGCATCTGGTGCAGCCTGTATGATGTGATCACGCACCATGTCGTCGGCGTAGGATTCGTGGGAACAACGAGTTTGAAACTTACATTTTCTGCTAAGGCCTTGGAGTTCGGCCGCCCACTGGCGATACGTCTGATCGGGCTTCTTCCGGCATTGATAGAATTCGACGCGGGCCGCGACGACATGGTACCGGCGTCTGTAGTATGCATTCAGTGTCGTACAGATGGTCGTGAAGGTGAGGGTGTCGGGGTCTTGTGGCTGAAGTTTGGTGAGCAAGACATACATCTTTGATTGGTTCCAGGAAAGGAAATATGCACGCTGGTCTTCTTCTTTGGATATGTGATGAATTGCGAAGTGTTGTTTTATGCGCTTCTCGTAGGTCTCCCATTCTTCGACGTCGTCGTTGAATGCTGGGAACGGAGGCGGGGCCGTGGGTTGGCGGAGATTCCTGACTTCCGCAATCAGTTGTCTCTGAGATTCGAAGAACTGATGTAGAAGTCCTTGGAGGAACTGTTGCCATTCCGTAGGTGCTGCTGGCGTAGCCATGATGGTCGAGAGTTCTTATCCCAACCTTGTCGCCACTGAAGTGAACTACACTTAATGGTTCCTTGAGGTTTATTACTATGTACACAAAACACTGGTAAACAATAACAATTGTGGTACAGTTAGCGGATGACCGTCGAGAAATTTAGCCTGGTCCTGATCCGGGGTAGAGAGAGACGGCTTCTACTTCTCGCGAACTTCCGGTGGTCTTCTGTAGTTGAAGCTGGTTCCGCGGTCAGGCCGGAACTGGCGGTGGAGCGGCCGGCTACGCTTATATAGGCGGCCTGGCGCAGGAATTCCGTTGTCTGGTAGTACGGCGACCTCTGTAAGAAATAGTCCCACTTAGCTTCTAGATGATTCTATTTGTTTTCCTGGTTTGTTTTGATGTCTCTGCGCCTGTTTGGAGTCGTATGTATCCCGGCGTGCAGGCGCGTTGTGTGTGAGGTCTGCCTGGCAGGGGCCTTTACTGGCAGACTGAACACTGTGAATTCTGAGACTGATTTCGCATTTCTCCGATGATTGAAAAACTTGCCGACTCTTGTCTGACTTTCAAGAACGACATGTACTGTACATCTTTCCTCTCCTGCCCCACAAATGTCTTATGCTTTACTGACAGTTTGCACTTAACTGTGGATCCAAGACAACTGAAATTGTTGTGTTTCTTGATTTCAGATATTTTTGCGTACAAACTGACAAGTTCACTGATTAAGAGTTGAGTAGTGACTTTAACAACCGACTCACTTGCGTTCTGCAGTGATTTTTGCACTGTACCAACGCTTTTGCAGACACTATGCTCAGTAATCTGCCGCGTTACTGCTACGTCTCCGAGCAGTGTCCGATTGCAAATTTGCATTTGTGGAACTGCTTCGACCATGCCATCGACAAACGTAATGTTGGAAAGCTCGCATTCCTCAGAGTTTACCAGCTGTTGGTCTGTATTCTGGGTTTGTTCTACTTGTGCAATTTCGATCCATTCGTTGGTAATCGCAGCAGTTGGTACCTCTGTTTGTTTTTGTGATTCAGAACTTTTCTTTAATCCCTCCTTTATTGAATTAAATTGCAGGCTTAATTGTTGGCTTAAATCCTGCTTTAGTTGTTGCCTCGATTGCAATATTGCAGTCAACAACATTGAACATTTGCTGTGATGAGAGGGGTGGTGCTTCTACAGGAATTTGTGTCATTTGTTGCGTCTGTTCTGAATGTGCGGGCGTATTCTGTGTCATCTCACCTACAAGAAACGAAAAATTTTCCATATTTTCTTCCTGTGGTGACAAAGTAGACTGCGAACTATATGAGTGGGTCGGAACTTCAGAAATTACGTTCCCCTCCCGTGCATCCGATATTTCGCGTTGTTCCGCTAACTGAATCTAATCGTTCATGATTTCGAGATATTTTTTGCCTATCAGACTGATCTTCCATATCGAAATCTTTTATCGTACGAGATCGTAGCTTCATATGAACCCACAAAGAATGAATTTACACCGCAATTGTGCAATGACGAAATCTAGATTCATTAACAACAAAAATACCGCGAATTTCAATACACACAAATACATATACCCCTCCAAAATACGGCAAGAGAAAAGCAACGATGAATCATGCAACACAACACCATTAAAGCAGACTTACTTTCAAACACATGGGCAAGACATGCGTGTCTTTAATTTTCTTAGAAGCTATCATGCATTAAGAAATCAACACTGACGTTACTCATTTAAAATTTTTAAACTGATCACAAAATTGTTACAATACAAAGTGTATTGCATCTCAATTGAAATACACAAATGAACTTCCTTTTAAAGCGTTGAAACAAAATAAATTTTATGCATTGAAACAAAATGAACTTTATGCATTAAAATATAAGTGAAACATCAAAATAAAATCTTGTATGAATATCTATTGACTACAAGAATAATAAAACAGCCAAAAACCATGTGCAACATTCCATGAAACTTTCTGAATTTGGGCTCCAAATTGTATTAATTTGAATTAGTGCCACCAAGTTCGCAGACATTAAGAAGTAATGTCTCATCTGGCACCAGCGTTGGGCGACATTATGTGGTGGGTACCTTGGTGGGCAAACCACATTACAATTATCTTTCATACCTTTATGATTAATAATTGTGGATTTTTAATTTTAATTTTTATGAAGGAGTGAAAATTTATTAATTTTGCAAGAATCTCGACGTTAGTTGGAATTTAGAAAAAATTGTCACAATATGACATTTATTTTCTTATCACTGGCGATTACAAGTCTGAGCGAATTTACCGTTAACATTAACACAAATTGGCAAAATCATAAAAGCAACGCTCAGAGTTACAATTAGCCGTCATGGGCAAGCAAACAATTATATATTTACTTTTAAATATCTCAGAATCAAAATGCAAGAAATAATGACAACTGGAAACAATGAAAAATACAAGTTATGACTACCTCAGACAAAGGCATCATAATACTGTGACTTTACAGTTAAAAAGAAAATCATGGGCGCCAGAATGAACAATATATCATTCGAAAATAACTAGTTCTGGCAAATTATGCCGCTAGCTCAGGGGTTTTTACAATTACAAAGTGAGAACATGGACCTATCCTCTCAAAGTCGCTTACGGGTTCTGTTTCACGGAATGCACAATCACATGGCTTGGTCGTAATCAATTACCATTGTAGTTCTGCGTCTGATGTCTGTGATGAGTGTAGCGGACCCACATATGTGAGATTATCTCACAAGTCGGCTATAGGCATCTCTGGTCTGACAATGCGCATCATCGCATTACCGGCTGTGTTGCGGTGATACGCTCGCTCCAGCAAGGCAAGCTGCATTTAGCGAAAGAAGTCAACTTTCCAAGTCAACCTCAGACTGGTGCGATCGAAGTTAGAATGTCAGCTCCTCGCTCTTCGGTCCACGAGGAAACTTCTTGCTCCGCCCATTTGTAGTCTCGAAGCTCACATACAACAAAAATTCCCAGGATTTTGAGTTATACGCTCATTTTGATTGGACCTTCAGGTCGGCACCTAATGTCACGTGATATCCTCGATATATGATTTGGCCAAAGAATCCAACAGAGGTCGGACATATTCGGCTAAGTTCGCCGGGGCGAGAGAACATTCGGGTTTCGGACGGCAGGCTTTTCCCGCCAGGAGAGTGACGTCGTTGACCGCCCATCCCCAGGGAGCAGGGTGTGTGGTCTGGCAAATCCCAAATCCGCGACTTTTTGTCGCCAAGGCTCGGGAACACCAAGATTAGCTTCAAGCCTACATAGCTCAATAATTCTTGAATATTCGCTTTGCTACGATACACTGTATAAGTTCACCATTTCATTACAGTCCTCACTGGGAATCTTGCGTACTTTATAAAATTACAACAAAAATCTTCACGTGGTCGCCCAAGATTTATGTAAATTACTCTTATATTATTACATATATAATAAAAAATGCACCTTGTAACGTGGCGACAGCGCGGCTCGTTACAATGTTAACCATGTTAAAGATAAAACGTGTATCGCGATGGAAACTACTTCCAGATCTTCCCAATTAAGCTTACGATGTATAGTAATAAGATAACTATTTTTATTCTGGTCTGGGCCACATTTAAGCCTAACCACAAGGGGTAGTAATAGAACTGAAATATCCATTCTGCATGTCCACCATGTAATTCATTGTGGCTTTGCACGAATTAATTTTTGGTCCAGGCCACGTCACAACCCAATCCCTCAATTTGGAGACAGTATATCCCGCAAACTAAGCAAGATATCGAAAAATTTTATTCTTTATTTTTAATTTTTATCGTCTTTCTAAATAAGAGTCCATCATCAAATTTGACTTTGACCAATTTTTTCTTCTGAATTTCAGCCAAAACATCTCACATTTGAGACGGAATATCTCGAAAACTAAGCAGGATATCAAAAAATTTTATTCATTTTTTTATTTGTCTCATAGCGTTACGTAATAATCCATCACCAGATTGCGGCGTTACGTTTATCCTAGAGTCCCCTTGAGGTTTTTGTACATATACCCCGTGTCTGTATGTGATAGGCCTAGCCCCCCACTCCTCCTCCGCCAGCCGTCACTTCAATGCGTGGTGAAGGTGTCTTGGATCGTCTCCATATATTTTTTTCCTCCATGGGTGTTTCCACGACTCTAAACAGCCCACATCTTTGGCAGTTGAGTTAGCCGGTTCAAAATATATATATATATATACATAAATTCTGGCGGGTTTTAAATTTAATTAAAATAAAGACTTGGTTTATCATCCTCAGTGTCTTATTGCAATTTAATATTTTGAAATGTAAGTATTTTTTTTCCAAATCTGTTTGGTGGCATCGCAAATATTTGAATATGTTAATCTTTTATAATATACTTTTTTTTTTTTACTTCGAATTTGTTTTTTGTAATGAAGCAATATGATTTTTGATTTCTTAGTTGAAATTCCAAAATAAAAATTTTTCCTGTCAGGTTCAAGAGATCATCCTCACTGTTAGTCATAACAACCTCGTCAGCGGCACAAAGCAGGTGTATATATATATATATATACAATTACTTTGCTTAGTGTCTCGATGTATTTATAGTCCGAGTTATATTTTGACGTTAAATTGTATATAATGCTGCCGTATTCTAATAGCTTTGGAAGTTGTTTTTCTATTGTTTATGTGTTTTCTCTTTGGAAACATTCGACAATTCGTCGGATACCAACAGTGCTGGTGAAAGAGATTCGTTAATCAAGCGACGATGATGCGCACGCGAGAAGCCGTGTAGCGTAGCTCGTGAACAGCGAAGTCTAATTAATCGTGACGCGAGTTGATTTCTCCTGTAACTCGCCGAGGCTGAGATCGTTTTTATAAAACAATTATCTTCAGTGACTTAAGATCTTTTTAGCTGCCACGTGGTTTATATGTCCAGCAAAAATTACAGTCTTACTTAATCTATTAGCAGCAGGTGTAATATAGATTTCTTCATAATTAATTAACTAGGACATTAAAATGAATTGTCATTCATTCTGTTGTGATAAATGGAACTAAAATTAATTGGGATCAAAATTATAAATATCTTGGCGTAGTTCTAGATAATAAGCTTAAGTTTATACATCATGTAGATTACATAAATAAAAAGTAGCAAAAAAAAGGTATATTTAATACATATAAAATTAAGAAAAGTGTTATCTAAACCAGGTAAACAGCTGTTGTTTAAAGCAATTGTGCTGCCTAACGTAAGATACTGTTCCACATTACTAATCATGACAAGCAAAGGAGAAATTATGAAGTTGCAAAATAGTTTTAATAAGGGAATGAGGGCTGTTCTAAACAAAAGACGAACTTAAAATGTCAGTAAGATGCTTATGGACTTAGGATATTTGTATATTGAAAATAAAATAATTAGAGATATACTGACTTTTGTATATAGGTTGAAAAGTGGATTATTACCAAGGTATGTGTCTAGATTTTTACAAAAGTACATAATTATAAGACAAGGCAGGCAAATCATTTCCGTTCGACTTATAATAGAAGTAGTGAAGTACAGAAAACGGTGTTTAAAAAGATTTAAAAATAAATAATAAATTATCTGAAGAAATAAAATGGACCAGAACTGTTGCAAGTTTTAGATTTTTTTTTTTTTTAAACTGCTTTACGTCTCTCAACAGCGGGGTATTTCGAGACGGGAAAGGATGGGGGCAAGGAATGGGAAGGAATTCGGCCATGTCCTTTTTAAGGAAGCATCCCGGCATTTGCCTGGAGTGATTTGGGAAACCATGGAAAACCCAAATCTGGATGCCCGAACGGGGATTCGAACCGCCGTCCTCCCGAATGCGAGGCCAGAACGCTATCCGTTACACCACCACGCTCGGTGAAGTTTTAGAGAAAAGCTGGGTAAATGGCTAGAAGAGAGAGAGAAAGATTGTAATATTTTCTTGTGAAGGATTCATTGAAATTAACACCTTGTTTATGTTTTCTTCTCTTTTATTTTTAACGTGATGTGTGAATTGTAATTACATATATATATATATATATTGGCCATAGGCTATTTGAAAGTAAATAAATAATGAAAAAATTCATGATAAAAAGTCAGTAATTCGTGTTTACGCTTACTGCCTCTTAGAAATTTAGGCACAGATCATTAACCATCAAACTGTCGCAACCTCATCGGCTGAATGACAATGACATAACGACCATGATCAATTGTAAAGAATTTTAAAAGAATGCCAGATTCATTTTTCATTATACTTTTCTCAGCGCGGAATAACCATGTCTTATACAAATGCATATTTTTTTCCCTGTCTTGGTATGTCAATAGAAATGGGATAGTGATTATATCAGATGGTGACACAGTACTGGAAGGAGCTACTACTCTGTGCTAACGTTGGCTATAGCTGAGCTGGGTTTCCCTTGCCTTCACCATGGAAGTTTGTGTAGATGTTAATGTGATTGCGATATTTGTATGTTCATTGTAGTGCATTTTTTGCGTTGTGAATGAATGATAGACGAAGTAAGGAAGAGGACGAAACGCCTTGCCAGCCTATTCAATCCTACTTTTCCGAAATATACCTATGGGACCATCAAGCTCAAAGTACCCATCCGACTGGCGAATGTTGTCTGCCCTGACTTCCTACTCACTGCGGGTAGGTTTGGTGCATAATCTGGTGACTAGGAATTCTACACCACCATCTATCTCTCCTACTCAGCAGGTCAAGCCCTGATGAAAAATCCTTCCAACAGCAGGACTAGAGCCAGCTGACCCCCAACGCGGCGGGAAAGAGAAATGTATGAACTGTACGAAGCATTAAACATCGCTCAGTGTAATCTTTGTCCACTGCTATCATAAACGAGTCAATATTTGGTCAATAAGTGTTTCTAGTTCAGTTCTTTGCCCTTCTTATCTGGCACTTTGAAGATGATTTCTCGTTTGCTGGTTTAATTGCACAAATACTAACAACGGTTTTGCCATAGAAAACACGTGGTCCTCGTATTTTTTGTTAGACAAGAAACAAATCGAAGGTTCAGATAATATTCCAGTGAATATTGTCTTCGGAATTTTTTTTTTTTTTTTTTTTGTTTTTTTTTTAGAATCTGAAGATGTGATAGCGGTTATAGCTGCTACCACAAAGTAACTAAAAATGAAATTAGGAAGTAAAATGAATTGTGTCAATAATGTATTTTAGTTTCAAATATTTCTGTGTACCCATATCATTAATTAATTGCAATGGAGCGCCCGCTCCGGTTGCAATTTCCCTACACACCATTCTTCTCCCTTTCCTGTTTCTGCACCCAGCTACGTTTGCTCTCCACAAATTCCAACATTAAATTCTTTCAACATTTTTTGTAAATTATTCGTCATTTCTCTTGGTAACTTATTCTAACCCTGACAGCTTTACCTAAAAAAGAGTATCTTCCTACACCCTTGTGCCTGAAATCGAGTGCCAGCTTATGGTCATTGTCATCTTTTCCCTTGCATACATTATACACAAATCTATAAAGACTGTTAAATATTCCAGAAAACAGATGTTTTGTTTACGATTAATAATTAATTATAGTGAATCATTGAAATATGACTTAGCCATTTTTATATCAATTTTTAATTATTGTTTTCCATCAAGCCATAATCAATTTCCTGACCTGATTTCAACATTCTCCTGTGCTGTATTGACCTCTGGGAGTTTATATTGATCATATATTTCTCATGATGCTCAGAGTAGGGGAAAACTTATTTTAAGATAAATAAGGAAATGAGATGTAGATGTTCACCTTTGCTTGAGTTGTCTGTGTTAATTAATTATGTGTTTATCTGGTATTTGCTGACACAGTTTCTTTTAATAATTGACGTGTTTAGTTACATATTAATCGTATATTTGCATCTTTAAGGAAGATCTAGCATCAGTTCAGGAACGTTATAAAAACCAGTGATAATGGTGGAGAACTTAGGAGACAGCGACAGTAATAAAACGTCGCCCAACTGTCTGTGAAGGTATTTCCCACGAGCTGTGATTCCAGGTGGCTTTGAAGACAGCTCCCTGACAGCTTGAGTCGGAGGAAAGAGGCAGTTGGAATCTCAAGGGTCCTACAGGAGCGAGGGGTGTTGTGTTTGTTCTCTTCTCCGACATTGTCTTCGACGTCCTTCACCTCGTGAAGCGCTTCCGCCCAGAAAGAATATCTTCTATAATGACTCGCTTTGTAGCCTTCCGCTTTAAATGAGGCAGCAGGATTTTTTTCCAGCTCTCCTCCTCGCTTTCAACACGGGATGCTGTGACAGCGTGGTGAATGAGTGACAACGCTTTGGCCTCCCATTCGATAGGACACGGGTTTGAATAACCGTCCAGCTACCCACATTTAGATTTTCCACGCTTTCCAAAATTCTCTCAAGGAGAATGCCCTGATGCCTTCAACGGCTCTGGCAGAATTCCTACCTGTTGCTTGTCACCAGTCATTTTCTTCCTTTAAGGACTTCGACGTCGATTAAGCGCGTAACGTTTGGTGGAGATTGTCTGGAAGACAGGCGACGTAGTTTAAGATTGAATTTATTGACATAGTATATGTGAACACCAAACGCCAACCGTGGATAAATACTTCGCCGGGGGACGTTCATTCCATATTGCGTGAAGTCTACGGAAAAAATTGTATGAGCATACAATACGTGCGCCGATGGTGCAGAGAATTCAAAGACGGACGTACGGATGTCCATGACAAACAGCGTTTCTGACGGCCATCGGTTTTGGACGAAACTATTTCGAAAGTGGAAGAATAAAAGCTGAAAGATCGAATGGTGACGGTTCGGAAGCTCTGCGAGAGGGTCCCTGATGTCAGCAAGACTACCACTGACAAACCAAACCATTTAGGGTATGCCAAGGTTTGTGCAACATGGGTCCCAGCATGCTTATGTAAGACCATAAACGGCAACGTGTTGAAGCGGCCCGCGAATTTCTTCAACCGATGGCGAAGACTTCTTGGATTCAATTGTTACCGGGGACGAGACCTTGGTTCACTACACGACGCTGGAAACGAAGGAACAATCCCGTCAGTGGCGACATCCAGAGTCGCCGAAGTCGCGGAAGTTCAAGCAAATACTGTCTGCAAGCACAGTGACGGCGAGCGTGTTTTTGGGACAGGAAGGGGTTATTGTTGTGCGAATTCATGCCTGCTGGTACAACAGTCAATTCTGACGGCTACTTTGCGACGTTGAAGAACCTGCGCCGTGCAATTCAAAACAAGAGGAGATGCATGCTCACGAGAGGAGTACGTTTCCATCACGACAACGCTCGTCCGCACACCGCCCGTATCACAACCGATCTTCTAAACCAGTTTGGATGGGATATTGTCACACACCCGCCCTACAGCCTGGACGTAGCCCCAAGTGATTACCATCTCTTCCCTGAATTGAAAAAACACCTGGGCAGGACTCAATTCAGAACCGGAGAGGAGCTGAAAGAAGAGGTGTTAAGCTACGATCGCGGCGCGGCGGGAGAGTTCTACGACTCGGGAATAGGGAAGATAGTACGACGTATGCAAAATGCGATTATGACGAAAAATAGTAAAAAGTCTAAACTTTCCAAAAATGTGTAATTCAAAGCATATAAACCTGTTTTTCATTGTGAAAAATCATTGGGAACCTTATTTTACGGACAGACCTTGTATTTGGGTAGAAATGACTGGAGAAATAAAATGACAGAAATAAGATTAAACACTGATCGTTATTTATATTTCTTCTACCCTCTTGCCATTAGGAGTTGAAATGAACAGAACATAAATTATTTTTTTGCACAAAACATACTCTACCATCCACAGTTTTTGGAATGACGGCGTGCGGATGTTATTAAAGAGTCTGTAGCTCACTAGTCGAATGTATTATTGATTATACATGAACTTCCCAGTATCTCGCCAAATGTATCCGCACATCTGTCAGAAAATGTACCTGGACTTCATTGGGTGACATTAACTCTGCTGGTGAGACTTTCGACGAAATGTCCGAATGCTTGTGGAGTAATGGTAGCCTATTCTTCCTCAAGAGCTGAAACCAGAGAAAGAAGTTATGTTGGATGCTGGGGTCTGGAGTGAAGTCCACTGATTCCAAAGTCATTCCATAGGGTTCAGGTTGAAACTTTTGGACAAGTCAGTCCATTAAAGGAATATTATTGTGCACAAGCAGTCTAAGTACTGGCGCTCTGGTTTAAAATGAGTTTATATACTTTGGAATTTACAGTTTGCTTGAGGCAATAACCGTATTCCACTGTTGGCACTACATACGATGGCAGGTAACTTTCTCCAGGCATTAGCCAAACCCAAACCCTTCCATCGGATTGCCACAGGATAAGCGTGATTCATCACTTCAAATCACTCGTTTCCAGTCATCAATACGTTTTAACTCGCAACGCAGATTCATTGTGCTGGTGCACTCATTAGCGACTTCCCCGTCGATTTCTTTCGATTTTTTACAACCGCCCTCAAAAATGTTCGGTCGCAACATTTTATCATTGTAGTTCTGCTTCTGATGTCTTCGGTGATCAAAGATGGCCCACGGTGCGGGAGCTGTGTCTTACAGCGTGGATCGTTACAAAACATTAGTTACACACATTACAAAGATGTAACGATATATCGTTATAGTCCCACACAGGAACCCCCTACTACAAAATGGCACCCGACTCTGGGACTAGATAAGTTATTACTACACTGCTGACAACACAATACTCCCCGCCTGTCGTGACATCCAGCTTCCAATTCCGCATTGCGTTAGGTTGATCAGAGAGTGTATGCTTAGAGTCGGGCTTCCGGTATTACTGTGCCCTGACCTTTTTCCCCCCCCCAAAAAAAAAAAAAAAAAAAAAAAAAAAAAAAAAAAAAAAACACTTTCCGGCGTTTACCTGGATTGGTTTGGGTAAACTATAATTTCGACGGCTGAAACTCGGCTTCAGAATTTGAATGCAATCATACAACCTGCGTCCTCTCAAATGCAAGGTCCAAACGTTGACAGCCCTTCCATCAAGGCTGGTAGGAACACAACTCACCGACGTTCAAGAACGTACTCGAATCTGGTGACTTTGAAACGAAAAGGGCCTGTGCATTGACCCTTACGCTACCGAGGACGATATCGTCTGACTCACATATACAAACCAGTGACATTTCCGATTGTTTCAAATTTCAAAGCGGATACCACCGTTTCAATTACTGGCTGTAAGTTTCGGGACCTGCATTCGACAGGAGCCCGTGTGAATACATCCCGATTTACCACAATTTCTTGAAATCTTTCGAGTAATTTTGGAAGGAATCCAATAATAATGTGCGTGGTCTTTATCCATTTTGCAATAAGTCTGAGAAATATTCTGTTATGACTCTACTATGTAAGAACCTGAAATATGGAGGAACTTGGACAGAAAGCTGGTGAGAAAGGAGATAAATCCATTACTTCCAAACATATTCGATATTGAGTATGCAGGTATACAGTTCACAACCACATTTTAAAATGTTGCGATTTTAAGTCCATCGCTCCAACACACTGAGAGGTCTGAAGTTGATAAACCTTCAAGTTTACTCTTTTAGTGTTTTGTGCCTAACTGACAACGAAGTCCTATTGTTGTTGCTCCATTGTCAGTCCAGTTACCTCTACTTCTTATGAAGAATAAGATATCAGATTTGCACATATTACGTGTTACATTGATCCAATGCCAGAGCTTGATGAATACCACTGAATACAGAAGTCTCTTTCGTTCAGTAATTGGTAGGTACTCTCTCTATCAGCGCGACTACGTGCATCGCTAAAATAACAGCGAACACAGTGGTCAAAATTAGTGCAAGCTTCTCAACTTAATAGATAATACTGTTTAGCAATAGCAGCAAAGTGAATATCGGTGCAGTTGCAAGTAGATTAAGATAATAGTGTCACCACGCGAGACTTATCAGCTTAGGCGTAATCAACAGTGGGAAAAACTGAAGATAGCCCAACCAAACGGCTTTTTATGAAGTAAAATTAGGGAATTTCTTGCCATATTTCGAAACCCTATTTTTATTATTATTATTATTATTATTATTTTTTTTTTTTTTTTTTTTTTTTTTTTTTTTACAAAGATGAGGGTTATGGACTGAGTAAAATGTGGAAATATGTGCCTAAGAAAAACAAGGTTTCTTTCTCATAGCGGTGAAAACTATAAAGTAGAGAAATATCCAGGCAAATATGACCTTAAAAATGGGTAAATATGACCTAAAAATAATAAAATATGACCAAACATTTAAATTTACTATACATCAAAATATGCTCGATTATACATTTATTTTATCTACTAGTATCGCTTTAATGTAGGCACAATAATTTGCTCCAGTGCACTCAATGCATCATTGGGACATTAAATTTTAAATCTTTTTTTTTGAAATCGCTTTAGTGTCACATAATTTGCAGGAAATAACTGTTTCCTCTGTATTAAAATACTCCTCTCCGTAACATCGCACATTCAGAAAAAAAATAAAAAATCATCATGTCGGTACTCACTGATCCACTGCAGCTTTAACACTGACCAAGGAATTATTTTCAAAATTATCGGTGGCAATGAGACATTGTTTGACGCGTATCGACACAGGCATGCTACTGCTGGATTGTCGAGATTAAAAGGCGGGTCGAACATAACATTTAGAGCAGTCTTTCCCAACCTTTTTTGGGTCATGTCCCACTTTTAATATTTTTTTGCCCCCCATACCTAATTTTTAATTAAAAAAATATTTTGCTAACATCAAACGAAACTATACCTAATAATTATTTACAGCACTGTTTTAAGAATTTGCTTTTTTGCTATATTTTGTATCTATATCTAGCATTGCATTTAAATAAACCGAAGAGAAAGCGGTAAAGTCGTATCAAGTCAATTTCTAAACTGCCCCCCTGAAAAAACCAAATTGCCACCCTGTGGGGCGTGGGCCCCACGTTGGGAAACACTGATTTAGAGGGTGACTATAACGTATAACTTTAATTCGTTACTGGTGAATTCTGACCAATTCAGTAACAATTTGTTTTGTTTTTTTCGTGCAATATCTTAATTTCTTCTCATCTATAACTTGTAGTGAATTCCCGTTACTATTAAAAAAAATTACGATATTTATCCTCAAAATATGACCATAAATATTATCGTAATATGACCAAAACTGGGAAAATGGCCTAAATATGCATTTATAAGCTATATAAAAATATTAAAATACAACCAGAAATGTTCAATCAGTGTTTAATTCAGCATTACAGCTCAAAACGAAGGCAGGAAAAAAATATGACTTTTCTTAAAGATCGGAATCCTATTTATCAGTATTGAAAATTTAGTGTGTCCTGAAGAAGATACCAATACGAGTATCTTAACGT
This sequence comes from Vandiemenella viatica, assembly GCA_031002005.1. Lineage (NCBI taxonomy): Eukaryota > Metazoa > Arthropoda > Insecta > Orthoptera > Morabidae > Vandiemenella > Vandiemenella viatica. The sequence continues at coordinate 30,340,533 of JARYHS010009186.1, read as the reverse complement.
CAACGAAAGAAGTGACGGGTGGCGCAGCAAAAAAGGAAACCAGTGAAGTATTTCTCTCAACAATAGACCTTTTGCTTGCGATGGACGAGGAATCGGCCTTCTTTTCAGAAGCAAGCCGATTTGAGTTGCTTTTCGTCTGAGGGTGGAGGCGGCTTGTGGTGGAAGTATCTTCCCGTGAGGAGCGTATTCTGGCGTCTGAATGCCGTCCCCAGTAATCCTCGACGTCCACAAAGCCGCCCGGCCCACGGAATCCCTTGACGACCTGTGTGGAATGCTGACGCAGGTGTGCTGGTGTTTACACGACGTGGGACGCTGTGAGTCAGCGGGACATGAAACTCCCGACGGGTTCTGCGCTCCAAGTTTACATTTCACTCGGATTCCATTGATCGGTGACGACGGAATGCTCAACGAGGTGGCAAACATGACCGAGCGAGGTGGGTGAGCGGTTAATGCCCTGGCCTCGCATTCGGGAGGACGCCAGTTCGAATCCCCGTCCGGGAATCCAGATTTGGGTTGTCCATCGTTTCCCCAAATAACTTCAGGCAAATGCCGGGATACTTACTTCAATAAAGGCCATGGCTGAATTCCTTCCCGTTCCTTGTCCCCAGTCCCATCCCGCCTCTAATGACCCCGATGTCTTCGAGGCGCAGAGCCATAAGTAAAGAAAATGACAACGTGACTCAGAGCGATAAGGTGGCGCACATTGGATTGGGGAGGTACATCGAGATTAGATTCGAGTCCTGGTTTCTGCGTACCGGCGATTGCGATTTTTTAGGCGTTTTTCCACAACCGTCTATCCGAATGCTGAGACGGTGCCCAATGTCCGCCTTGTAAACTATACATTTCTAAAACGAAAATACCCTGAAAACGAAAAACTACACAGGCAGATGGTATACCAAACTTTCCTACTACAGGTTAAGCGACTCGGGTATAAAGAAGCCGGTTTGAGTTCCCGTTCTCATGATTCACACTGGCCACCTGTGTAAAACACGGGACCGGTTGCATGTGATTCTTAGCTGACCGTATTGAGGGGGGGGGGGGAGAAAGAAAGAACCAATTAATTGCAGTGAAGCATCTGTAAAATCCGTAGATATCTACAAATTTTTATTTTAACTTTTTCAGCGTTTGTGTAAAATTATTCACCATATTCCCTGGTAAGTTATTCCTGTCCCTGACTGTTCTACCCACAAAACGTAATTGTCCTGTTCCCTAATGCTAGAAATCAAGATCCAGTTTGTAGTAATGATCGTCTTTTACCTTCCACGTCAAATTTGTGGCACACCCAAAATTCTTCATTCACTGTGTCACTTTTACACAGGAACGTCCCTGGAAGTTAAACTGCGGTGATTTTCATTATGACTTTCCAATGTTAAAGTGTTCGTAAGTGTTTGAGATGTCCCATTCTGTAGATCTCATTATTTATCAGTAACAAGAAATGTTGTTGTTAGATTCAGTAGTGTTATTACCATAATGTATTTAATTTACATAAGTTCATTTCATTTGATTTGAGTGCAGTTCTCGACCGACAAGGTTATCATGAGTAATGTTTAATATTATTACTTGTCACAGAAAGGGATAATGGTTGTAACCTAGTGGACAGGCTAGTGAGTAATAAAGAATGTACTTTATTGAGGTCTGGTTGACGTTCAAAATAACAGACTTCCCTTGTGTTACCGAGTGTTTTGGGGCATTAATTTACTGAAGTGATGGAGACCTTCTCGGATATAGTAGATGTTTGTTTAAAACAATGGACACAGTGTTACATTGTGAGCTCCCCTGTGTGGATGTTCGACGAATGAAAGGTTTCTTTGAGAGCCCCAATCATAAAATGTTCCAGCCGAGCTGTCAGACATTTCGCAGACGTCGCTGGCGAAGAAACATTCTTTAACAATAAACTGTTTGTTCTTAAGAAGTGCAGCCCACAGAGACTATGGTTATATGGAGGGGGGTGACCTACCAAGAAAATGACGCTGGTGGTGGGGTTATCCCAGCCAATGGAATTCATTCTCGCTGGTTGCTGATATTTTTGTTTTTTTATTATATATTCGACCAATCGGGAGAGAGAAGAGGAACGAACTCCGCCCATGGCGAGTCTACGAGGAAGGCAGAATGGACGGAGGAGGACATTCGATGTCGGACCGGCGGAGACTGGACGAGAGGGACTCTGGTTCGACGCGAGCAGACAGCAGCGGGCGATCTGCGCTACTGAGGACGCATTGCTGAGGTCCCCAGGGTCGAGGACGAGGGACGAGCTGCCGGCTGTCGCGGAGGAGAGACTCCAGACGCCACTCCACCCTTCGCTCAGCGGGTCGACTACCTGGCCTGCCGAAACACGACGCAGCTCTGCAAGCCCCGTCGCCGCGGTCGTCGACACAGCCCTAGTCGCGGGTCACCGACACGACTCTTCTCATTGCGCTGCTCAACATTACGGTAACGCAATCGTCTACAGAGACCACAACGAGCTCCAACAAAATTAAAGAACTGTAAATTCCAGTACCAAAGAGGGAACAACCATTTACCCATTCAAGTAATTGTTTCTCCGAAATAACTTTGCTTTCTATGTATAAAATCAATAAAATCAGTATGTTTCTCATTAGTAATTCATGTTCACTTGTATTAATGTGAAGGACCACCTCGGAAGAGAACCCCACCAACAATCATTTATTTTGTATTAATCAGTAAACTGTTTATAAAGTAGTTAATCCCAGAGATATACAGAGTGGGACACTACATGTTCCTCCAAGTGTGGATTATTGTGATGTGTGTTCTCTGTAGTATTTGTTTGTGCTGTGGATGAAAGATGGAAAAATGTAGAAGCCAGTGTCGGACCATTGAAGTTTAGTCTTCTGAAAGACACAAGGGGTCTGACAAATTTTATGTTCCCAACCAACGAACGCAAAACCATCAACAGTGTCTATTACTATTACTATTACTCTGCGATTCACTAAAAGTGTGTGGCAGAGGGTGCATTGCACCTATCCGAAAGGGTAATAGTTTGGAAGGGATATACGGGATATGGTAGGAGGCGCCCATGGGCTATTGTGAGGAACCATCCCAGCATTCGCGTGGAATGATCTGTGAAAACTGTGGACCCACTCCTTACGCACTGATTAAAACACTGAACACTGATACAGAGTAAGCAAACCTCTCGTTGTATGCACTGAATTCGGTAAATCAGACCTTGATGTCAGTAATGACGACCAGAAATAGTGATGAGAAACTCGCAAGTTATGCTAGAAGAGAGCATCCTTCCCTACAATTTTCCATCTACATCTTTATATTTGGTAGGTCGGTTTATTAGTTATAACATTTATGTACAGTAGAATGTACCTTCCGCAGACAAACTTTAAGACGTTTCTAGAAGTCACGTAAAAAACCGCAAGCAGGAAAAAAAAGATCATTTTGAACCACATACCAAAATATACCTTTGGAATGTCGAAACAGGTTCGAAAAGAGGATTTTGTTTACTATTATTGCAGTTGCTGGTTGATTTTCACGCACATTCGTTAAATTCTCTAAAAAAAGAAAAAGAAAACATATGTTTTCCACTGTCACATATTAAGAAAACCTAGCTCCATGACATGATATTAACCAATGGATGTGGTACATCTGAATAAAGGGAAACAGTTCAAAAAAGTGAATAAAACACCGTTTGGAAATCGCTTTGGTTGTATAAATTCTGTTTGGATTGAAACGTAACTTAAATATTTGAACACATCACCTCACACATTTTTTGGTACCCAGATACTGTTTCTAAAGCAGAGTGAAACAGTTTTGTAACTTTCGTTTGGTTTTGAAGCTTTATAACTGATAATTTAATTTCCGTTTTAGATCGAGTAAATGGTGTCCTTTGTTGTTTTGTATTGACTGCTTTATTCAATATAAAAGCACGATCCAAGTCTTTTTGATTAAACTTTTCTAATTTCCTTTCCAGTTGAGGAGAATTTCATCACAAATACGAGAGTGCACTGGACGGGGGGAGAGAAAACATTTAAATCTCTTTTTTATCTCGTACAGAACGTAATTGGAACCAGGGTACTGCACATTCATCATCTTGTGTTTCAGTAATTTTGACTATATCTTGAAAGAACAATTATTTACAGAAGATTACTCCTTCCACTTGTTTCCAGAAGTAATAATCGTTTAATGTCTTAATTAGGCTATTCTAAAAACCTTGTTTCAACGATACACGAAGCAAACAAAAACCGAGAACAACATGAAATAGTCAATATTTCTGAAAACTCTGAGAAATATAATCTCTTGGCATCGAGCATTCAGTATTAATACAATTGTGAAGCGGTAAAACAACAAGTTACTATTCAGTATCAGAAGTACTGCTGGACATAGAAGTGGAATCGAAATTGTACTGTTTACAGTTCTGAGGAGAACCTTTCGCTGTTTCAAATTGGAAAGACTTCATTCGTACATAGTCGTGCTTCATCGTAAGTGATCCACTGTATTCTTATAACCTCTACGACTGACAGAAGAATGGTGGCTATTGTATTTCTAGTCGTCTATTAGTTAGTCTTTAATAAAACAATATAAATACTTGAATCCTTTTTTTTTCATTACTCAGTTTAACCGTTACTTTATCTTTCAAACTCGTCAACCCTATTCAAACATATCGTGTAATACTACTCAATCTAATTGACCACATTACCTATACGTAAAGTAAAATCTTTCTCTTTCCATATTATATGCAACATTTATTCAACGTTTATTTGCAAAATTTAAATTCATTTAAACATTTCTAATTTTTACTGACATTTTTACAAATATCATTAATTGAAAGCGCCACATACGCATTTCTTCCTTTCATCATGGCTCCTCCATGCCTTCTCTTTTCTTGTGCTCATCATTTGTTTACGCATTATCTTTGCCTCTATGACTCGTTCATCTTTGTCTACTATAGAACTCAGAATACTAATAGTACTGTAATTATTTACGAATAACATACTGATACTTAAAATTACATTAACAAATATCTATAAATATTTATTGGTTGATGAATGTTTGTTATATGGCATTACCATAAAATGGCATAAGTAACCCTAGTCATTAATAAATTTTCGCTAAATAACTTTATAAACTACATCGCGGATGAATGTGAGCTTCTGATTTTTTTGGGTAATGTATTAGTGCAATTTTCAGATAACGTGTCACGAAACTATTTGTGCAATGGTCAACCCTCTCTGGAGTCACAAAATCACAAACACACTCGCATTCATCGTTCATTCTGGGAACAACTTAAGCTATTTATATATACACAGATATTACTACAGGAAAAATCGCATTCATATTCTCTACAAAGATTACATATCATTACAAGATTGCTTAAAGTAGAAAGGATTCCTTCACTATGAAATTTTATTAGTTATATACAAAACAGTATGGAATAATGTTTCATTCAGCCTATTACAAAAAAGGAATGTTTTTAAGATCTGGCTTTTCATATCAGATTGCGTATATTGCGTTTCATTCAGTGCTTAAACAACACGATAGTGCCTATTGCGAAGAAAACTTACATAGGAACGGAATACCTTTCCTTACCCTTTACGATTTAGCCCCATTATATCACATCATCGTTTGTTTGTGTACTTGGTTCATCCTTGTTCATTTTGGTATGTATTCGCGTATGTTTTGTGAGGAAAGTTAGAGTCTATTGTAAAGTGAAACCTCAACGTCCTGCCTTTTCGTTCTGAAAATGCGACATCTTCGAAATATTTATCCTCGGTGTCTGTGAGAAAAATTAAAAGTATTTCTGTGGCAAAATAAAATATACCTGCGGCCTTCTTCACACGAAATATTCGCAGCTCTTACCAAATCAAGGTATGGCTTGATGCATCATTTAATCAAAACTTAGTTACGACTAGTGTTGTCTGTAACCTAACACCATAACAATACTACTTAGAATCTTAGGGTACGCAGTACCGTTAAATCAACCACACTTTTTTTTTTTTTTTTTTTAAATAATGGCGTTCGGTCATTGCGACCATTTAGCCAGCTCCAATTTGTTTTTGTACAGAGTATTGTATCAGGCTCTAATCATTATATTGTGGACACTACAGTGAGGACAACACAAGACGAACACAACACTCAATTAAAACCACCCATGCCCGAGACCGGACTCGAACCGGCGGCCCTTGCAATGCGAAGCCAGCGCGCTAGCCACTACACTGCCAGGGCCGGCTTATTTGCAGCTGGTACAAAACACAATTACTTCACAGACTAAAGATTCACATTTCATTAATGCGACCTTGCTACTACAAACTTTCAAATTTCGGTTTCCGTTTACAATATTCGAACACTGATGTTAATACTCTTTACCAAGTACACAACAAAAATAGTTACATACATCCGACACTTGTGTGATTACGCGGAAATATACGCTTTTAGACTTCTCGCATTTATGGATCCGATGTTCTTATCCCCGTCTCGTACTATGTAAGAATTGTTTGCAACTATCTGATCTACGATGAAAGGCTCGTTAAATAGCCAGAAGAATTTTGATATCGGTTTCTTTTCTGGATCCGAAGGACGACTGTTTTTTACCAATACCAGCTGTCCCACCTTATATGTTTGTGTTGGTTGTTTATCGTGAATTATTTTCCTTTTTAAGGCCTTTTCCAGCAAAAACTCATGCGCTCTTCGCACATTCTCTTCATAATTTAAAGGAAGATCCGCCCTCGGAGCGGCCACGCAAAACGGTTAGCGCGCTCTTCGGGAGCTATACATAAGCGGCAGCAGTTCCAGCCGTGACAGTCCTCTGAAGAAGGCCACAAAATGATGGCCGAAACGTTAGGTTTAGATAAACTGACGCGGTTTAATCGGGACAAGGAACATAACAGATATGCAGAGGGTTGCTCAGTTGTGTGATAGGGTGGCAACAGGTGTAGAAACCAGAGCAGCGGTCTTCTAGACTCAAAGAGCCACTTCATAGCTGGTGCTTCCCAGGTCACCTCTCAATGGCCAAAATTAGGTAGGGGATTGAACTCTGAAACATTGGAGTACCTGTCGGTCAGCGAGCGTATTACTAAACTAACAAACATGTAGTGCCATGCTCAGCGACTTCACTGATTGTTCGTTGCCAGTTGGCTTGGCGATGGAAAATTTCTGTATTTTACTTAAATAATACCGCTCCTTAAGATGACCTTGACACTAAATACCCTCCGCCTGGAAAACGTGCTCATTATTACGTCAGCGTCTTACCAACAGACTACCCCTTATATCCCCTAGTTGAACCTATCATACCTTTCTCTGTCTGAACTTTGTACGCCCTTAACTATTTAGGGATGTTAGTAGCACCGCCGGCTGACAAAAATTCCGATTTGCCGCGCATTTCACATCTGTGGTAGTCGGGCCTATAGCTTAACATAACATCCCCATCAGAAAAGTATCTCACCTTGTTATGTTATGGTTTAAGGTTTCGTGTACTCTGAGATTATTAGAACCGGGAGAAGATAGGGTACAAGGAATTGGAAGGAGCTACGACATGGCCTTTTGAAGGAACCACTCCAGCATTCGCCTGCAATAATTTTGGAAAACCCAAAATTTGTATTGCCAGACCTGGGATTGAATTCGCATCCTTCCGAATGTTGGGCCAATGCTTAATCGCCTACCTTAAGGTCCGTTCCTACGGCGTGTGCTAGGCAGGACGAGCCTTTGATCTTTTACCGACTGGCGGTGGGTCGAGGCGAGCTTATGCGCCAAAGATGAGAGGCGTCTCCTAACAGGGGCCAAGGGACGCGCCTAGGGATCGCGGTTAAGTGGGTCGGACGTTTGCACAAAGCAAATCCAGTAGAATTTCTTGCTCGAATTTGGATTTGAACCCAGGTATCTCAATCTCCAAGGAAAAGTCCTCAGACACGAAGGGCGTCACATCTCTTTGTGTGCTCGACCAATTGTTGTAAGAGCGCCCGGTGGGAGGAAAGACTGTCAAGTCCTTTGTCTCTATGGAGAGAGACCTTAGGACTGGGTGACTGGGTGACGCCTTGTTTGGACTCGATAGGCCGTGCCGCACGTGTGTGGCCGTGTTTGGCTGCAGTCACGTCTCTTCACTAGCAGGTGTTCAGCTGGTCCGCTTATCACACCATCCGGCACGTGCTGTCTGGCCGACTGGTGTCTCACTCCACTGAATCCAAGTCCGCCGACGCAATTCTTGGATTGCCGGCTAAGAAGGCAGAATGACGATTATTTTTAATTCAAACAGTACAAGATTCACTGCCAAAAAGCGTAGGAAATCAGAAACGGACACAACATGCCATATACGAAAAAAGTTTGCATAAATCATAACAAAATAACAGCATAAAAATAATTCATACATATTGTTATTACTACCATCATCTGGCTACTTCTCCCGCTAGGACCTTGGTGTGCATAGTACTGCGTTTGACTTTTATTTTTCTTCTTGTAGCAAAACAAAAACGTTTGTATTATAGTATCTTAGTAATCTTTACCGTAAATTAAATTTCGCAAATTCGTTACCCTCCTTTGAAGTGGTGGTTTGACTAACTTTTTCGTGTATTCTAACGTACTGTATTTCAAAAAATTGAAGAAATAAATAACCAAAGTTAGGTGGTCAAAAAACTACTAGCGTTTGTCTGTGTTAAGACGTGATCTTCGGTGGGTATTCGTAAAGAGGTGTTTCTTCATCTGTTGCTCCTTTCTGTTCTCCGTATAAACAAATTGTAGTTTCTTGCTTGTTTCCTGGTCCGTAGTGTCATAAGACAGATTTTAAGTCTTGAAACTGTAAAATCCCTACAAATTGGTTCGGTAGATGCTTATTAAAAACGGGCGTAAAGACGCAGCTCGTTTTTATTATGTATTAATAAATTCTGATGGAGCATAATCCTCGGTGGAAATGATTATCTTCTCCTTTTTTTTTACATTACACAGATTTTCCATTTAAATTACAGCTGTGTTAGAGATAACTTGATCAGGAAATCTCTTAGTAATTTATTCGTCTACGACTCATCTAGAAATGAAAGTTTCCTCACTTTACAACACTCGAAATCAGTTTACAGGCGTCATCTGTTCCCTACTTCCAGTTATCCATGAAAACCTTACATTCAATCTGTGCTTTATGCACTACCAACAGTCATATCTCCTGCTTTCTATACTCCAGTGACTCCCAATATAACTCCTATATGGTATTAGTTACAGATAGTGTTCCACGGCAATGCTAACAAACAAATCAACCTTCTCGCCCTAGTGATATCCATAATGGTCTCCATCAAACAAGGTTTTTATTCCAAACATTCCTGGTGCATCCCCAATCACTTTCTCAAATAGATGAAGCACTTTGGGAAGATAGTGGGGAGAGATTTCAATGTGTCATATATTTATTAAATAACTTACATAACATAAATAACATTAAATATTTTTATTAAATAACATACCAAAATAGTCCCATTTTATGGTTCCATCAAACAGTTTTAACTTTCTTTTATTGTCATAGAAAGCCTTTATATCCTTTTTCACGTTCCTTATACACTGCTTCATTTTAATATTTATTTTCATTCCATGTTTATTTGCTGAAGTAAATATCCCGTCCAAATCCCGCCCCTACTTTTTAGAAATACTCATTTTTAATATTCATATTACTCACATTGATTGTAAACCTCCAACATGATTATATCAATGAACAGCAATGGTCCCAACATGCTACCCTCAGACACTCTTGTTACCACCTTCACCTTATTTCATACTCCGTTCCGTCACCTAACTCCTTGCCACCTATCTCTTACTAGATCCTACACAAAGTCAGTCATTTTTTAATTCACCCAAATTGTTTTGACTATGTTTATCGCTGTTTTTCCCCACTCTGTCAAATGGACTGGACAGATCCAGTACTATAACTGTCATTTTGTCTTAAGAAGGGGTGTTATAAGTGCATAATGTCGCCAATACCCAAATTTTATCTTTCTGAAATAGATTTCTTACAATTCGTCCAATTTAAAAGAAGGACTTAAACAACTCTTTCACTAAATCATAGATCCCATAAAAACGCATTTTCTCTTTTTTTTTTTCCTTCTTGACAGTTTGATGAAGCATTTCAATATGTATACGTACGGGGTACCATTTGGTTCTTCAGAACCACGCTGTTGATAATTTTTGATGCATGTGGCTTTAGTAGTCATTTCCAACTTCAAGAGTTGGTGATTATCATGGACTAATCCAAACTTCTCCGCTGTTCCAGCATTCGGGAAGACGCAGGTTCGAATCCCCGTCTGGGCATCCAGATTTGGGTTTTCCATGGTTTCCCTAAATCACTCCAGAGGAATGCCTGGATGCTTCCTTCAATAGGTCATGGCCGAATTCCTTCCCATTCACTGCCTCTAATGACCTAGCCGCCGAGGCGCAATACCATGGGCAAAAAAAGCAGGAAGGCTGTGGCAAGAAACAGAAACAGGTGGCTAATTATATTGTGCATCATTACATCGCCAGAGTCTCGTCTCAGGAAAACGTATAACAAAAACATATGTTGCGTGTTATTAAGACACACATATATCACCAATAGTTAGCTTACAAACAGTCAATTTCTCTGAAAATTCATCACTATTTCGAGCCGTAATACTTGTGGATTAACGAAAGTCTGGTTTGGATATGTACAAGTTGTTTTCGCAGTTTTCTTCGGTATATTGTCAAACAGATAAATGTTACTTATTTATGGATTTAACATCACATTTGTTAATTATGGCACATTCATTTCCTTTATATGACCAGAGATATCATATAAATATCTGCATTGATGATCTTTTGTGGGTTAGTTTGTTGGTCCCTTGCCTGGTGCGATAGAAAGAGATGTGGGTTGGAGATCACTAAATACAAAAGTACCAATTTTTTCCCACATCTGTGAAATTCATAATTTCACGGGAAAACTGAAACCTATATAGTCAACGTGCTAAATTTCTTTCTAATGCTCTCTATCGATTTATTAGCATATCCGGTAAACTCTAGTGTATTTTTAACTAGTATTATCGTATCGTGTGCGAGCATTTAAATCGATAATTTCACATTTCATACCTACAGAATACTACAGGGTATATATTGTGGTGGGTGCCTTGGTGGGCAAACCACATTACAATTATCTTTCATACCTTTATGATTAATAATTGTGGATTTTTAATTTTAATTTTTATGAAGGAGTGAAAATTTACTAATTATGCAAGAATCTCGACGTTAGTTGGAATTTAGGAAAAATTGTCACAATATGACATTTATTTTCTTATCACTGGCGATTACAAGTCTGAGCGAATTTACCGTTAACATTAACACAAATTGGCAAAATCATAAAAGCAACGCTCAGAGTTACAATTAGCCGTCATGAGCAAGCAAACCATTATATATTTACTTTTAAATATCTCAGAATCAAATGCAAGAAATAATGACAACTGGAAACAATGAAAAATACAAGTTATGACTACCTCAGACAAAGGCATCATAATACTGTGACTTTACAGTTAAAAAGAAAATCATGGGCGCCAGAATGAACAATATATCATTCGAAAATAACTAGTTCTGGCAAATTATGCCGCTAGCTCAGGGGTTTTTACAATTACAAAGTGAGAACATGGACCTATCCTCTCAAAGTCGCTTACGGGTTCTGTTTCACGGAATGCACAATCACATGGCTTGATCGTAATCAATTACCATTGTAGTTCTGCGTCTGATGTCTGTGATGAGTGTAGCGGACCCACGATATGTGAGATTATCTCACAAGTCGGCTATAGGCATCTCTGGTCTGGCAATGCGCATCATCGCGTTACCGGCTGTGTTGCGGTGATACGCTCGCTCCAGCAAGGCAAGCTGCAGTTAGCGAATGAAGTCAACTTTCCAAGTCAACCTCAGACTGGTGCGATCGAAGTTAGAATGTCCAGCTCCTCGCTCTTCGGTCCACGAGGAAATTTCTCGCTCCGCCCATTTGTAGTCTCGAAGCTCACATACAACAAAAATTCCCAGGATTTTGAGTTATACGCTCATTTTGATTGGACCTTCATGTCGGCACCTAATGTCACGTGATATCCTCGATATGTGATTTGGCCAAAGAATCCAACAGAAGTCGGACATATTCGGCTAAGTTCGCCGGGGCGAGAGAACATTCGGGTTTCGGACGGCAGGCTTTTCCCGCTCGGTGAGTGACCCATCCCCAGGGAGCAGTGTGTGTGGTCCGGCAAAAACCCAAATCCGCGACGTCCCGTCGCCATGATCCGGAAAGACCAAGATTAGCTTCTAGCCTACATAGCTCAATAACTCTTTAATATTCGCTTTGCTACGATACACTGTATAAGTTCACCATTTCATTACAGTCCTCACTTGGAATCTTGCGTACTTTATAAAATTACCACAAAAATCTATTCACGTGGTCGCCCAAGATTTATGTAAATTACTCTTATATTATTACATATATAATAAAAATGCACCTTGTAACGTGGCGACAGCGCGGCTCGTTACAATATGTAGTGTGCTTGTATTTTAGATAAATCTTTATAGTGATTACTCTAAAATTTATATTATGATATCTTGAATTATAGAAAGGGTAATTCGGAATTTTGATCATATCAGTGCAAAATATTTTACATTGTAATGGAACATACTTTTTATTGGTACTATATTTTTCACCTTATTTCACCTGAAACAAACAAAAAATATTTACGAAAAATGGATACTAATGTTTTCAAATATACAGATAAAATTATTCACCTTTATTTCTTAGAACAAATAAGCTCCCTTTAGTTGTTTGCATTGGAGGGAAACCTAACTCAAAGAGAATGCAATAGTTGGTGTGACCACAGGTGCTTGAAGACAGATGGGTTCAATTTGTCTTGCAAGCGAGTCGTGAGACAGCTGTCAGCAGTGTTTGGCCGCACACCTGGTCCGTTACACGCTATGATTAGCGAAGTGTGGGGAACATTGCGCCTACTTCATAACGCCACACGCACGTCTACGTAGTTGTGTGCAGGGCCGGCGTTAGGGGAGAGGGGGTGGGGGGGTAAGCGGGTCAAATGTACCCGGGCCTGCCGGCTGATGGGGGGCCCCGATCACCGGCTGCAGGGGCCCCCAGGCCTCGAAGCCAAGAACCAAGAAACCGCCCATTGTCACCCCCCAAAAAAGGTCGCCCATTTTACCCCGGGCCCGAAATTCCTAGCGCCGGCCCTGGTTGTGTGTTGCATTTGCTGACGCATAAATGGCAAGCAAGTTATCGGAAACTGCAAATCACAAACATTCCTGTCTGTACGAACCTAATTACTGTAGTACTACATGCCAACATATACAAACCTGTGCATCACGCTTTGCAAGAAGAGTGTAAGGTTCTTTTATGTTTTTAGAAAATAAATTATACTACTTTTCCTTAAGATTCCAGCGTCAGATTAGTTCAAACAGAATCTTTATTTAACCCTCTATGTCCACCGCTGGTTTTTCTTAGTTACCATCGCTGCAAATCAAACTAATATTAATAAATCATACCAAATGTACGTTATGAATCAACTCCATTTCCTTTATTATAATCTCAACATGAAACAAAAGTCTGCCACTTATCTTATTATCCTCCACTTTCAAATGACAATCAGTTACCTAATACATGTTTCACTAATTTTATCATTATACTAATCTTATGTCCTCAGGCTAATATTTTCCATTTCAAATCCCACCAGGATTTTTATTTCTCCATTAAGCTTTTTTCATTCACGCCTTCTCTCATTTGATTTTATCTTCAACCACCTTTTTTCTTCAAATGTTCTCGTATACCTTTCTTGAAATTATGTGACCTTAAAAACACAGTATTTACAATCGTAACTAGACCTACTAAATAATAATAAAAAAAAACAATTTTACTAATATCAAAAAATCACAAATGGTGAGGTTGTGTACCTCAGAAGCGCTATACAAGTATCAAAAGTAATCACTGAGGTCAGTACACGTTTAGATATTTTTTTTTCGTTACAGTAACTATGATTTTTTTCACATTTATGTTTGTGTGCGTGTATGTGTGTGTGTGAGGGTGGGGGAGGGACTCCACCAGATTTTATAGGTGTGGAGTATTTCTTGTAAGGGTGGCATGTTTGAGTTGCCACTGCAAATTTATGGTGGGTAATTAAACATGAAGTTTTTGCAAAACAAGTAAATTTTTTGATTTGTGAAATAAGTGGTTTGAGGTCGATTTGTGGACTAGCGAAGTATTCGCCTACATCAGTGGCGAGCAAAACTTAGAACCTAAAGAACCAATTTCACCATTTAAGGCGTCAGGAAACATTTATTAGAGCCATAGGGCTGTTTATATTTTAATAAATATTTTTAATATAATTTATTGAATAATCAATACACCATAACGTATTCATAATTAATTTACAAGTAAATAGTATGAATTTTAACTAATAAGAACAATGCACTTGTATTAAAAAAAGTATTAAAATACAATGTGCATAGACACACTGCAGGGGACATGCTTAAGACATTAATATAGATTACTCATCTTAGAAGAACAAAAATATTGGTTACCGATGTCTATTCAAGATCTTATTTTCTCTGATCTTATAGGTATTGAAACATCTTTCAATAATTATTGCAGGAAGATTTCCAAAAAACAAAAAACGAATCGGAGGGCCTATGTTCGATGCCCAATGCAGCTGTACTTCTAAGTTAATATTTTTCCCGAAATCACTTCATACGATTTCCAAGACGTTTAATTTGTAGAAGAATCTGGTGGATTAACGGAAACTTCCGGCCAGCTGAATTCAATTTACGGTTGGGAAATCCAGATTTTGGTTATTTATTGCTTTGCTTAATCACCCCATAATAATTTCTTCCTGTCCCTTATCAACCATCCTAAGTCTGCTCGCTGCCCATAACCCGCACAGCATTCATATAAACATATACAGGGTGTTACAAAAAGGTTCGGCCAAACTTTCAGGAAACATTCCTCACACACAAACAAAGAAAATATGTTATGTGGACATGTGTCCGGAAACGCTTACTTTCCATGTTAGAGCTCATTTTATTACTTTTCTTCAAATCACATTAAACATGGAATGGAAACACACAGCAACAGAACGTACCAGCGTGACTTCAAACACTTTGTTACAGGAAATGTTCAAAATATCCTCCGTTAGCGAGGATACACGCATCCACCCTCCGACGCATGGAATCCCTGACGCGCTGATGCAGCCCTGGAGAATGGCGTATTGTATCACAGCCGTCCACAATACGAGCACAAAGAGTCTCTACCTTCCTGCAATTGGGCCAACTGGCGGTGAATCGAGGAAGTACAGTACATACTAACGAAACTAAAATGAGCTCTAACATGGAAAGTAAGCGTTTCCGGACACATGTCCACATAACATATTTTCTTTGTTTGTGTGTGAGGAATGTTTCCTGAAAGTTTGGCCGTACCTTTTTGTAACACCCTGTATAAACAGTAAGTATCTGTCGGGCATAAATATTATCAGTATCCGTCTTCTGTTGATGTCCTACTAAAACTTTTATAAGAACACAAAGTACTAAATTAGGGTTACTTAATACTTGATAATACTTGAAAATATTGGGAAACATTTATTAAGAAACATGTAGAGGATTCGCAGAGAAAAAAAAGAAAGTAGCTACTTTAAGTCATACAAGTCTGTACACCAACCAAGATCACAACCGAAGATGAAATGTTTCATAACGTTAGTATTTTTGTTTCGTGAGTATACGACCCTTATTCCCGTCCTTTACCTGAACTACTTTCTTTGAACATTGGTGTTTTATAATTTTGCCCACATGAGACAGTGATGAATAAAGAGTAATGCACTGCAAATTCGCAACGCCAAATGTGTGTTCCTCAGCGAGTTTTAACTCAAGATTGCAGTAAAGAACTGCATCCAGCATTCGTCGTGAAATTTCTAGCCAATACAATACTGCATTTTATTAACTGCACATAATTCATATATTATTTCACTAGGGAGTCAAGATATATAAAGACTTTCTCGTAGTGTATTACTTCATTATCTACATAGCGATACATTTTTTACTTTATGTAGGTAATAGCAATCACTTTGTCATCTGGATATTCAGAAAAATATTCTATAAAGTTGACAGCTCAGCCGTTTCGCAGTCCCCTTTGAATAATGGGTATTTTTTCGAACTCCTTCGTTTCCCTTACGCTCAAATACACTCTAGATATCCCCCGCCTCTCCAGAATCCCATTTCCTTGTAGTTACCATTTCTCTTTCTGTCTGACAGCTCCTCTCCCTCCCCGTAAGGAGGAACACTTTTATCTCCGAGATATTTTACCCCCACGGCCGCGCTCTCTGTGGGGAAGCTATGAGGCGCTCCTAGTGATGTACTGCTATCTCGAGGCCTCCTATATCAATTTACCTGGACAACTTCTCGTCTTCTATTTGATTTATTCACTCTGCAAAGCAACACTGACATTGCGTCCCGTTTCTATCAACTGATGCGAAGGAATATACGAGGTGTGTTCAGAAAATAACGGGAATTTTTAAATTTCGCGGGTTTGGAGAGTCCAATTGTCAATTTTTTTTTATTATGTTGGTATACATTCCCTGGAAATATGATAAAAATTTCAGCTGTATTGACTGTTTTGTGGGTTGTTTCTGACTTGCAACTAAACAAAATGCTTTTGATGGCATACGCGTTTCGCCTTTATTCAAGGCATCATCAGTGCTAGTTTTTATATATTCATTAACACGCACAAGTTCGTGTTTCCATACCAGCTACTCTTTTTGCACTTTTTGCACTTTTTGGTATGGAAACACGAACTTGTGCGTGTTAATGAATATATAAAAACTGGCACTGATGATGCCTTGAATAAAGGCGAAACGCGTATGCCATCAAAAGCATTTTGTTTAGTTGCTAGTCAGAAACAACCCACAAAACAGTTATCATAGCAACTAAGGACTTGGGCCGAAAAAATCACCAACATGTTCAGCTGTATTCATTGCTTACTTTGTCTGTGGCAGCCGCTAAGGTTAGACGTGTTTTTAAGAGCTCGGCGATTTTCGTTTGTTAAAAGAAATTGATCAAAGAATTTGTATCAAATTTTGCATAAAAAATGAAATAAAGTGTAGCAAAGTGTGTGATATGTAAACAAAGGCTTATGGTGAGTCTGTTATGAGTAAAACAAGAGTTTACGAGTGGTATAAGCGTTTCCAAGATGGCCGTGAAGACGTTGAAGATGACGAACGCCCCGGACGCCCCAGCACATCAACAACCGATGAAAACGTGGAAAAAGTGAAAGTAATGGTTATGAATGATCGCCTAATCACAATCAGAGAAGTTGCTGATGATGTTGGCATATCAATTGGCTCATGCCATGAAATGAAATAAAGTGTAGCAAAGTGTGTGATATGTTAACAAAGGCTTATGGTGAGTCTGTTATGAGTAAAACAAGAGTTTAAGAGTGGTATAAGCGTTTCCAAGATGGCCGTGAAGACGTTGAAGATGACGAACGCCCCGGACGCCCCAGCACATCAACAACCGATGAAAACGTGGAAAAAGTGAAAGCAATGGTTATGAATGATCGCCGAATCACAATCAGAGAAGTTGCTGATGATGTTGGCATATCGATTGGCTCATGCCATGAAATTTTTTCAAATGTTTTGGGTATGAAACGCGTGGCAGCAAAATTTGTTCCAAAATTGTTGAATTTTGAACAAAAACAGCGGCGAATGGAAGTTGCTCAGGAGTCACTAAATGAAGTCAACGACGATACAGAATTACTGAAACGTGTTATAACAGGTGACGAAACATGGGTTTGCGGATATGACGTCGAAACTAAGGCTCAATCGTCTCAGTGGAAGCATCCTGGCTCGCCAAGACCGAAAAAGACTCGACAAGTGCGGTCGAACGTGAAGGTTATACTTACGGTGTTCTTCGATTTTAATGGCATAGTGCATAGTGAATTCTTGCCACAAGGTCAAACGGTAAATAAGGAGTACTACCTACAAGTTCAACGCCGTTTGCGTGAATCAATCCGAAAAAAAAGTCCGGATTTGTGGAAAAACAATTCATGGCTTTTGCACCACGATAATGCACCAGCTCACATTTCGTTGCTTGTTCGTGAATTCTTGGCCAAAAACAATACTGTAACGATGCCCCAGCCTCCATATTCGACAGACATGGCTCCGTGTGACGTTTTCCTATTTCCAAAAATAAAGAGAACCTTAAAGGGCCGTCGTTTTACAAGCATAGATGACATTAAAAGCGCATCGCTGAAAGAGCTAAAGGCTATCCCAAAAATCGAGTTTGAGAAGTGTTTCGACGATTGGAAGAAGCGCTGGCAGAAGTGCATAATATCTAATGGGGACTATTTTGAAGGCGACAACATTAATGTAGACAAATAAATAAATATTTTTTTCAAAAAACGAAAATTCCCGTTATTTTCTGAACACACCTCGTACATAGACCCATTTTGTGTGTGTGTGTGCTTTTTTCCGATTTCAATTAAATTAATTTTTTTCCCAAACGTCTTGCTCTAGATTGCTACATTATAGTAGTTTGCCTGGTGTTCATACTGAATGTGGTTAAGGGGTAAAAGTCCCAAAAGGAGGAACAAATTTTTAACTTGCGCTATGATTCCTAGACACTATATTGTGACTATGGAGAGAACTAGATCTCAAACCTTTCCACAGTGCGTTTGGAGAGATTAATGCCGACACTAGTTTTTTTTGTTTTTTTTTTGGTGACAGAAACTGGCAGCGCATTCGCTGATTGATTGTTTAGTTTCTACAAGAAGAGTTGTAAAGAGTCTTTGTTGAGGGGCAGAAAATACCAAGGAAAATACACGAAATGAATATTCATAGTAAACGACCCAGAGGAGGTCCAAGGGTACGATGTCTGAGAGGATTGGAAGAGTGTGTACGGAAGAGAAGAGGGGTGGGAAGAAAGAAGAAAATGGAGAGGCTTGTGCGCAAAGCAGACCCAGGCAGTAGCTGGAAGCCGATGTTTTGGTTGTTGTTGTTGTTGATGATATGATATGATAATGATGATGAGGAGTAGGAGGAGAAGAAAGAGGAGAAATCAACTTCGTTCTGGTAACCTTGAGAAGGAATTCCTCAAAGGATCATCAATTTTCTTTTATCGCCATCACGGCATGGTAACAACCGCTCAGAGAATGTAGTATACCACTGAAGTGTTAATTTTTTAAACAGAGTAAATTTTATTGTGTCATTGTCTCTGCATGAGAAGAAATCTGGGAAGAAGTCTGCCACAGTAAGATGCGTTCGGTAGCAACACTTAACATCGCAATGAAACGTAGATTCGCTCAGATTTTCACGTCTTTCGCAAATCACCGTTGAAGATTGTTACTCAATTCGATCACCCGAGCATGATGGGTGAGCGGTTAACACTCGGACCTGGCATTACGGACAAGAGGGTTCGATTCCTGTTCCGGCAATCCAGCTTTCCGTTCACCACGGTTTCCCGACATCACGCCAAACGAATACCGGAATGGTTCCTTTCAAATGCCATAGCAGATTTCCTACCCGTTTCTTTCCACCCATTCTCTTCCACCTCGAAATATTTTACTGGATGGCCTGTTGTTTCGCGTCCTAAGCAAATCCTCGTAACGCATCTGTATGAAGTTTATCTTACATTTATTCTGTGGCTGATTTGACAATTACACTCCAGGAATTTTTTATAATACTCGGTAATATATACCTCTTATTCTAATTTCTAATTGCCTCATATTTCCATAAATAAATCAGGTATTTCACCTAGTATAATTTACTCATTGATTAGCCACGATTTCCATTATTTTTCCTAGAAAATATTTTGTGTGATTTTTACCCAATTTCGATAAACGCAAAACTGTTTGGTGGTGTGATAATTCGTCCCAAGATTATCGACATTAAGCGGTTCAGCAAAAGAGAATAATGAGTGCTGAATCGTCAAGTAATACGATATTACATTTAAAATACTCTCAACACACATATAACAATACTGTGATTCATGGATGAAAGGCACCAGACTTTGAAAACCACTGTTTGAGAACACCAAAATGATTATCCTCATCAAAATTCCTTTCGGATAAAAACTTCACGATTAATATTTTATTCCCCTTTTTACCTTCAGCAACATTTAGGTCCGTTTGTGTTGTTTCCGTTAAACTAGATCCTTCGTAAACGAAAATAAATGAATGTCTCAAAACATCTTCGAATTGTGTCTTTTTTGTCTCCTTATTATGGATTTAAAGCGAATGTTTGTGATTCTGAAATGGGGAACTCTTGAAGACTATGCCTACAAGATTAATGAAAACTGTTAAAAATCGTAATTGGGGTGGTTGCTATGCTCTCGATAGATTCGCGAATGTAAGTGTGGCTCAATGCCATGACCGCCTCTTAACGTTGACGTTGACCGGAGAGGAAGTTACCACTTCAGAACAACTCCCATTGAAATATTTAATAGTAGGTTGTGGTACAGGTAATCTTCCTCAGCACGATAACGTGGTATTTTACGTACGTCTATGTATAGTGACTAAGTGTAGTAAGTTGCTAGTGATATGGTTGCAACAGAGATTTGCGGATAAGATGAGGAAGTAAAGCAGTGAAGTCTTGTCGTTACTGAGATGAGGCGAACAACCAGTTACCAGCAGTCAGCAAGTTTATATTAATTTATACGCCGTGACGAACCAAGTTTTTAAGAGTCACCAGCCACACTATACTTTAGTACAGTTAATGTAATTGCCAGGTTCTCCATACGCATTAAAGAGCCGTCAATGCTCCGGTCAGGCATACCGACGGTGCTGATTACGGATACAAACAGTACTAATGAGATAAGCTGATGAGTAACTAAGAATTTACTGCTTTTAAACTGATTTTTGAAGAACTGCATATCAATCCGGCCGCCAAGTGGTAATACTTACTTAATCCTTTAAACTTCTTAATATCAGCTAAAGCCTCAAATAACGACGCCGTAGATAAACCTTCTACTTAACCTTTATTTCGTAGAAACACATCTGAAAACATACATAAAACTTTACAACAGACTTCATTTCCGAAAATTAAAAAAAGATATACTAATCAAAAGATGTAGCGTTCGTCTTGCACTATTCCGAGAGATCTTGGCCATTTCACATAGACGGCGTAGATTATTCCGGAAAACAATAAAGGCTCCGACGGTCGTTCCGGGATCACTACAGATTACAAAAACAATATAAATCGCGCAAATCAATTCAAACTTGTACAGAATCAGCTTAAATAATAAGGAAACTATTTTAAATGGAATTACGAAA
This sequence comes from Vandiemenella viatica, assembly GCA_031002005.1. Lineage (NCBI taxonomy): Eukaryota > Metazoa > Arthropoda > Insecta > Orthoptera > Morabidae > Vandiemenella > Vandiemenella viatica. The sequence goes on along the minus strand of JARYHS010009186.1, from coordinate 30,319,304 downwards.
ATATTTTCATACATTCAATATCACATATACCAAATTGAACATTTTCAGCCAACCAAAATCTTACTTCAAGTATAATGGCTTAGGAAATATTCCTAATTTGAGACTTTTAATTAATAGGCTACTAATAATTCATTAGCACTGTACTGCTTTTAAAACAATCAAAACAATTATTCCATTTTCACACATCATAACAGCATTTATTTATAAATTGAGAATACAAATTTACAACTTATTACTTCATTTCTCTAACAAACACATATGTAGGCAATTGGAAGGATTGTAATGATAATAATAAGTGGGAGCTGGGTCTAACGGACGCCACAGTCTCCAATTTCCGCTTCTGAAATTATACGTTTTATACAACTTGCGCTTTTGATACACATCACAGATTACAGGTTCCACCAGAGATATTGCAACTCTTGGTTCCTCCGTCAGAGTAGCGTCGAGGACAGAGGTGGAAGAATACACTCATGAAACATTTTCCACCTAGTGCTGTTAACATAATGTTATTACTTCCCGTTGAACGGGAGAAATAAATACCAACTATAAGAAAGAAAGAAACACAAAGTGAATACTTAACATACAGCAATCAAGCTTTACACTACTTAAATAACCCATTTTTATTTTCAAATAGCCTATGGCTAATATATATATACAATTACAATTCATACATCATATTAAACAGAAAACAGAAAAAAACAAATATAAACAAAGTGTTAATTTCAATGAACTCGTTCACGAGAAAATATTACAATCTCTTTCCTCTAACCATTTACCAAGCTTTTCTCTAAAACTTGCAACAGTTCTGGTCCTTTTTATTTCATCTGGTAATTTGTTAAATATTTTTAAACCTTTGTGCAACACAGTTTTCTGTGCTTTACTACTTTTATTATAGGTCGAATGGAAATGATTTGCCTGCCTTGTCTTATAATTATGTACATCATTATTCTTTTGTACTAATCTAGTCACATATCTTGGTAATAATCTACTTTCCAACGTATATACAAAAGTCGGTACATCTCTAATTATTTCCTTTTCAATATGTAAATATCCTAAGTGCTTAAGCATATTACTGACATTTTCAGTTCGTCTTTTATTTAGAACAGCCCTCATTCCCTTATTAAAATTATTTAGCAATTTCATAATTTCTCTTTTGCTTGCCATGATTAATACTGTGGAGCAGTATCTTATGTGAGGCAGTACAATTGCTTTAAACAATAGCTGTTTACCTGGTTTAGATAACACTTTTCTTAATTTGTATATTAAATTTATCTTTTTTGCTACTTTTTTATTTATATAATCTACAGCTTGTTATCAATGACTACACCAAGATATTTATAATTTTGAACCCAATTGATTTTAGTTCCATTAATCACAACAGAATGCAGTCCCTCTGCCTGTTTCCTAAACAGTTTTTTCCCCATCACCATACATGTTGTTTTTGCCACATTCAGATTTAACAAATTTTTATTTAGCCATTCATTAACTAATTTTGACTCTTTATTAATTACCTGTAACATTTTTTTCTAGATTATTTCCACAATAATAAATTAGTGTGTCATCTGCAAACATGTGGATTTTAAAATTCTTTAGTATTTCTGCCAGATCATTTATATACAATATAAATAATAAGGGACCAAGTTTACTACCTTGGGGAACTCCATGTTTCACTTCTCTTTCTTCTGATAGAACTTATTGAATCTTACCCTCTGATACCTCTTTGTTAAATAATTTTCTAACCCAGCATAAACCTCCCCAGTGATGTTACACATATTTTTTTTTATTTTTTTAACAGCAGTTCCCTGTTAACAGTTTCAAATGCTCGCCTGAAGTCTAAAAATATGCTATTACTCCCTCTCCCTTGTCAATTGCCTCTAACCAATTTTCTACAACCAACTGAATTGCAGTCTCTGTGCCATGCTGTTCCCTAAATTTCACAAATTTTTTTTTAAGAACGCAGTTTTAACATCGTAATTTAAAAGAAACAGAAAAATTATTACGGTATGTAGAATTGTGTATCTTAGTCATAAGTTACGAAAAAAATCAGCATCGATTATCCTTACAAGGCAATAAGTGTTAATAAATATCACACTATAAATTTCGGAGAGTTTCATTCGGATAGCTCTCAAATAATACTGATGAAATATCTTCGTGTTAGGCAGAGTATTAATACAAATGTGTTGCGTTAAAATTTAACTCTGAACTTTAACTTTCGAGCTATAGCAGTCTCAGTTAAACTTTCAATATTTTGAAAATTATACGAACGTATTGAAATGACCATGTTGCGTTAATTCGCTCTCTATGCCCTACTGATTTCCCGCTTCCGACTTACCAAATCTCCAAAACAGAAACAACATTGTCACAGATAACAGATGGCAGTGTGCACCAAAGAGTTTCTCTTTTCCATACGGTAGCTCGGTTTATCTCTGGCAGCCGCAGGCAGTGCGCTAGAAAAAACAAAAGAGCGTCGACCGAGCTGCTAATTACTGCGCCGACAAGTCGGCTATCAAAACTCCGTCGGCAGACTTTTCCCCTCCCTGTTTGCTGAGCGTGTTTGTATTTGCAACTTCATTCTCCGAGGGCTTTGCAGTTCCTGCTAATAAGCGTATTTCGCGAGGCTGTGCAGCGGAAAAACAGTCAAAAACGTTTCTTTCACCAGAGATATCGTAACTGCGTATCTGTTAATGAACAAAGGAACCGAGATAAAACCACAAGTTAGTTACAGTTTCTGTTCTGTGCGCATCCTCTTAATTGTTATCAGAATATTCATCTCTAAAATTTAACTGAAGTAACCGTAGTCAAATACACAAACGGAAAAAGGCAAGAATATTTAATTCATCTCAGTTGAAGTTGAAGTTTTTGTAGTATCGGTGGGAGAAAATTTCAGTAACCTTTATATATATATACATAAAATTTGAAAAGTATAAAGTTTATTATGGTGGCGGACGAATAAATGGACGCAGAAGTGGAACCGTGATTATCAATGGAAAGTTGTGTATGGTTTAACTTATGGATCTATTATTGAAAACGTAACGACCACTATTTGGAAATAAAAGCGTAGTAAAGAAGACAAGGTGGTATAACATTTTCTTTCAGATATTATAAGAGGAAGAAACGAGAACATTTTTGGAATGATAGGTTACAAACAGAGTTCATTCAATAATTTAAATTTTTTTGAAAGTTAACAAAAACATAATATCTGAGTTGAACCAAGGATGGTCTGTAAGGTATAGCGTTAAATAATATGGTGAATATTGAGTGGTATAAGCATCCACCACTTTGCGGGATGCAAGCATTCAACGTATCATGTAAATTTGTATAGCCTGAGAGTATAACATGACAGCATGTCTGCGCAGGATCTATTTGTTAAAAATTTGTAATAGGTTTGTTAAAAGTAATAAATGAGTGAAGACATAAGACACCTTTAGTGAACAGAATCTATTCATCGTCACCTTTGCTGCTGTGTTTACCGGGTCCTGAATGATGAAAATTTATTCACCAACAATTGGGTAAATGATGATCTACTGTGAACAGTTTAGCGACGGAATTATTATGATTAGGATAGAAAATAATTCTGCACTAACCACGTTGGTCCGAGTGTATATTTCAACATCACCAAAGAAGACGATTAAATAAAGAAAATATAATTCAGTAAGTGCAGGAAGGTTTGGTCTGGGAAAAAGAATTGAGGTTATTAAATTTTTGTGAAAAATGTAAACTGATCATACGAAACACTATTTAAGAATTATGCATGAATAACTAACATCCGTAAACATCCAGCAGATACAGGTAGGTATCATAGCTAGATAATACCATGACAAACAGATAATCAGATTCCAACATCTGGGTATACAACGTACCGAGGTGCTGAAACAGATCCTCACAAAAATCTGATAGTTATGAAGGGCAGGCTGAAATTAAAGGGAATAAAGAAGCAATAAAAGCGAGTGAACAAATTCAAGAATCTCCCATGCGAGAAAAAAAAGTCATTGATTGTAGTCGTGGATCTAAAGCTAATTCTGAGACGGATTCATCAGAAGATGAATGGAATACAACGAAGAGAAAATTAATCAGAGCAGGTAAAGAAACATTAGACATTAGGAAACAAGATTCCCCGAAAACCTCGGTTCACAGTATAAATCATAACGTTAATAGATTAGAGGAGATCGCGCACAAAAATCATCCGTATGAAGCAAGAAGAGAGCATTAGTGATATTTAAGACATGAAATAAACTGGGAATGAAAGAAAGAAAAAAAGCGATTGGAAGAGACGTGCACAGCTGTAGGAAGGTGGGTAAAGTAGTTGAGGTCTGTAGGAGAATCAAACAGAACTGAATAGAAATGGAGAAATGATGCATAAACGTTAAAGTTATTTATGGGGGAAACTCTTTTAAGCTCAGAATGTTGTGCTAACAGATGGGAGGATTACATGGTGAATCTGAATGATGAAGATGATTTAAACAGCAGTGTGCTGGAAAGAGAATGATTCCATTTCAACTGTGTGTGTTCGTACTACGTTCTGTAATTTCCATTACGAACTATATGGACTAAAATAACGGGTTAGCAGGTTGTGTCATCTTCGTCACGCATGACTGAACATCTGATCTAATGAGGTTATGAAAACGGCTGCAGTTTAAAGATATTGTTCGGAGGAAACACTCAGATGCTGCAGTATTCCAGAATTTCACAGTAAGATTCTGTTAGTAAGGTTCAATGCGCTCAGTGTTGAAAAAAGTAAGAAAATGACAGTATCTCGAGCACTATGACCATGAGTATAACCGTACCATCCCTCCACACTGCTCAAAGAGATTGCCTGAGGAATTCAACCTCCAATATTCTGACACCGTGCAAAATGTAAACCATGTTCTAGAATGTGGGATTGCAACGATTGTTTTTGGAGAAAGAGCTAAACGACAGAACGCTTCAACTTTTATAATATCGGCGAGCATTTTTTTTGTGTTACGGTAACAGGAGAAGTAATAACTGCTTCTATAATTTGAAAATAGACCAAGGACAACACTTTAGAGGTTACGTAATCAAAATGAGCACAACGCGGCTGAAGTAGATAAGCTTCTCGTGGACTGCCAGAAATTCATACAACATACTCCACCTATTTAAGTAGAATTAAATTGATTTTAAATGTTCATTCCAACATGGCTGTTTCTGAGATAACCACCGGCAACAATACTTAAATACAAGGGTTTCTAAAGAATTTTAGTGGTCATTTAGGGCTACGCTACAATGACGAGGGGATTGGAGTCAGCATAGGATTCATGCCAAGGAACTGGGGGAAATTCCACCGTCGTAATGACTGCTGGGCCAACAATGCTTACGAAAGTAAAAGCCAATAAGGCTCCCGTACCAGAGGGTATTCCCACAAGATTCTACTCGAGATACGTGAAGGAAATTGCGCCGTATTTGATGAAATTATGTACCGCCTCCTTGGATCTAGGGAACATACCAGATGGACGGATGACCACCAACGTAAGTCCAGTGTTTAAAAATATAAATTTTAATGATCCTCAAAATTATAGACATATCTCTTTAACCTCAATATTTTTCAAGATTTTAGAACACATAATCTTTACAAATGTCATGAAGTTTTTGGATGATGGAGAGCTGTTAAACCAAAATCAACACGGTTTCAGAAAAGGTCGATGCTGCGAAACACAATTTGCACTAATTCACGACTTGTGCCGTATTGTGGATGAGCAATCTCAGGTTGACTTAGTTCTATTAGATTTTTTTTTAAAAACCTTCGAGACTGTGTCTCACACTAGGTTACTTGGGAATCTTCGTGGTTACGGCATATCTACTCAAATATGCGACTGGGTTGCAAGCTTTCGGAAGGACAGAACACAGTGTGTAGTTCTCGAAGGTGAGCGTTCATCATTTACTGAAGTAAGATCCGGGGTTCCTCAGGGAAGTGTTATAAGACCTATTTCGTTTCTCATATACATTAATGATTTATGCGAGGTAATAAGGAGGAAGAAAAGACTATTTGCTGATGATGCTATTATTTATCGACTGCGCTTTGTTACAAGACGATATTATGAAAGTAATTGCGTGGTGCAAAGACTGATAGTTGGAGTTAAACGGTAAAAAGTGCAAAGTCATGCATATAAGTAAATAGGTGACAACACTTAGCTCTGAAAATACATTTAATGGCACTGTCCTTAGAACGATAGATTCCGCTAAATACCTAGGGTTAACAATTCGTAATAACTTGTCGTGGAATCAGCATATCGGTAAGATAATTGGTAAAGCAGCTCGTATGCTACGATTTCTAGGTCGTAATTTAAAACAGTGCACACCGGAAGTTAAATCGATTGCATACAAGTCACCAGTGCGTCCTCACTTAGAATATTATTCTTCTGTATGGGGTCCCTACCAAAAGCGGTTAATGAAGGCTTTGGAGAAGGTCCAAAGAAGAGCCGCCCGATTCGTGGCAGGTATATATAGTTGGAGGGACAGCGTAAGTGCGAATTTGAAGGAGTTAGGTTGGGAAGTCCTGGAAAACCGAAGGCGTTTCTCTCGACAGAAGGTATTTGAAAAATTCACTACTGACTCGTTTGGAAATGACAGCAAACAAATATTACTACCAGCAACATTCATATGTAGGAATGACTGCGAAAATAAAATAAGAGAAATCAGGGTCAGAACCGATTCATTTCTGTACTCATTTTTTCTACGAGCGATTAGGGAATGGAATAGGAAGGATTAACCAAGCGGGAAAACTTAAAATCTGACAGGAGTAACTCTCGATAAATCACTCCGGCCATCCTGGTTTGGGTTTTCCATGGTGTTCCCAGATCGCTCCGGGAAAATGCCGGATTGTTCCTAAAACTAGCCCATGGGCGCCTCCTGCCATATCCCGTATATCCCTTCCTATGCACAAATGATTATATATTAGGATTGGTACAATGCATCCTCCGCCACCCACGTTTAGTGAATCGCGGAGTAATAATAATAATAATAATAATAATAACAATCAAACCAAAATTCTCCGAATTCGACACCCAAAAATTACCATTCATCCATTAGGGCTGCATTACATCTGGAAATTTTAAATGATTATAATACCGAGTCTGTTGGTTGAACTGTAACGCTCTGGCCTCGCATTCTGGACGACGCAAGTTGGAAAACTATCCGGCCATCCAGATTTGGGTTTTCCATGTTTTCTGGAAATCACTCCAGACGAATGCCAGGATGGTTTCCCAAAAAGCCATGGCCGAGTCCCTACTCCTTTCCTGCTTCTAATGACCTCGACGTCGACGAAGCTTAAAGCCAGAAGGAAAAATAAATAAATAAAGAAACAATATTGTGGAATAAAAAAAAGTAAACAAGTGCAAGTAGGTAAATGTTCAACTACTACTATAGCCTCAAACCTTGTAATATTAGCATTTGATCCCGTAGGTCCTATTACACTTGGATAGTTTAAATGTGTAGTCTGGAGCTTAAGCGGCCAGTGGGTTGGACGCGCAGCTGGAATGCGATAAGCGAACATAACAACAAGAGCTCGGCGCACGCTGGGCCGCCTCCGTGTTTTTTGTGGGACGCGTCTCGAGCTGTCCGCAGAGATCTGCCCCGTAATTTGTGAGGTGCGATCCCCGCAGCCATGATCGCCGCCCACGTCCGTCGTGCGCGGGTCGCTAACCGACTAATCACGCTTAATCACGTTTTTTCCTGCCCGATACCTCCGGAGATGCGGGCGGCTGATACTGGTCTCTTCTCGCCTCACCGCGCTCGCCCGAATCCCGAGTGTTGTCTGCCTCCTGGAATCTGCCCGCTATCACAGCTGGCTGCACTAGATGAGGGATACAGTCGACTCAACGGCGCACAGTGGTTCAGCATTAAAATATAGTAAACATCATCATATCGATCCAAAAAATTTCTTTCGATAACATTTTCTGTTCTGATCAATAACTGTTCAATTTTTTAATAAAAATCAGTAGTTTATACTAAAAAATATTTTTAAAAATGTTTGGCAGAAAAATATATATATATATATTTTACGGCCTTGTATGAAAGTATCAAAGTCAAACCTTATGCAATCGCAAGTTCCCATCGTACATTATGACATGGATTACTCGAAGAGTTTTTCGATGGAAGAAATATACGATACTACCAAAAACAAATATTTTTTCATATATTCTTACCAAAATATTTATATCTTTAATGTGTACATAAATAATAATCATAGCAAGAATACGATTAATTTTACGAAGCACAGTCATCTAAGACACGCGATATATATAATCTTGATGGTTTATTTACTTATAATATATTTAATAATATAATTAAGGCTTAACTTTTGTGGCAATATGGTATATTAATAATAGATAAATTCATTTTCAAATTTCTTCAGCGGTAAAACTCGTACAGTAATCCAATATATATATATATATAACTTCACTGATGCCCTGTAGTCAAAGCCACAATGATACGAAGGATACGTAAGAAACATTTATGTCGTAATATTTAGTGGGGTAGGCACTTAGGATTGTAAAAGGTTTGAAATTGACACAGGACTGAAAAAAAACAGATTTTCTCCCATACATTTTTATATATATTATTTTTTTTTTTAAGTGTAAACGACTAATTTTTGTGATAAACTAGCTTCGCCTGGCATGCGCTGCAATCCCTTTTGTTTTTTCTTTCTAAGTGGACACATACATAAAACATACAAATTTACATTTACAAAATAAATGGGAGTCTATGGTTTTTCGTGCATAGATTAAATTGGAAAAAGTTTGTTCTGGTGCTTTGGGATATACTATATTTTTGGTCTTTCCATCTTCTGCAAAAGCACAGTACCCAGCGTTGCTCGAATTCTGGATATGAAAATTCTGATGTTTTACCCCTTTTCATAGGATTGTAACAAACATTCTCCATCACCATCTACCTCCTACCGTTTGGATATACAAAGAAAAGTTGCACTTGAAAATTTGTCTATGGAGGTGGAGGGGGAGAGCGGTAGCAATTCTGTAAAATAAATTTAAAAATCTTATTTCACTTATTCTAAAGCATATGTGCTCAAATTTCCTTCTATGTCGTAAAAAAGCTGTAGATTTGTGTGCGTCATCACAAAAATTTTATATTAGTTTATAAATTCGAACTTCTTGATCAGCATTTGTCCGATCGGAATCGGTTCAACGCTCACTGGAAATGTTATGTACCCTAAGAATATCAGTATCTACTTTGGCCAATTTTTCCACCCATTTCAAAATATTTACAAAAAACTGAATGGTATTAAGTATTAATTTTGCTTAAATAGGGTGATGGGGGAAATTTAGGTGGGTTTTTCTAAAACAAAAGTAGACACTATTTTTCTCTTTGTTTTAATGTATGAATGTGCCAAGTTCCATCCAAATCGAATAAAAACTGTAGCATTGTGTAAAGAACATTGGAAATTAAGGGGGTAAGTGGTAAAGGGGAAGAGTGGTTTGGCTTTGGGAAACCAAATGCAGACAGTATTTTTCTGTTTATTTCAAAGTGTTCCTTCAATATCGGATAAAAACTGTAGCTTTGTGTGAAGAACATAGGCGAAAATTAAGGAGGCGTAAATGGGAAGAAGGGTTTGCGTTTTTATAAACCAAATGAGGACAGAATTTTTCTGTTTGTTTTATAGTATTCGTGTGTTAAGTTCAATTGATAAGGGATAAAAACTGTTGGTATGCATAAAGAACATTGGCGCAAAGTAATGGGGCAGGTAAAGTAGGGGAGGGGTTTGGTTCTTACAAACTAAATGAAGACCGTATGTTTCTGTTTGTTTTAATGTATTCATGTGCAAAGTTCCATCGATATCGTATAAAAACTGTGAGGATGTATAAAAAACAAAATTAAGGAGGTTGGGGTTAAGGGGAAGAAGGGTTGCGTTTTTGTAAACCAAATGTAGACAGTATTTTTCTCCTTGTCTTAATGTATAAGTGTGCAAAGTTCCTAAGAAATCAGATAAAAACTGTGGTTTTCTATAAAGATCATTGTGTAACTGGCCGTTATTTAGTTTCACATTTTATTATCAAGATCCTGTACGGTTATAAAGTTTCACAGTAGCCAACGTCGGGTTCACTGTCGGACAAAAAGTTACCAGCTAGACCTCGGAATAGTCGTTACGCCAACCTTACCATACTGTAGGGCTAAGTCTCATCCCTATGCACAGCTTACGGAATACCTCACATTTACTGTATATCATCAGCTGTAGCTAGGTTAAAGTTTTAGTACTAACAATGCCAGCACAGTATGTATACTCTGTATTATCATTTGTAGTAGAAAATCCTGAACACTTCAATCTTAATGCTGACATACATAGCCATAATACTAGGAATAAATATAATATTCACAAGGATTACAAATCACTGTCAATTGTACAGAAAGGGTTAACATTTACTGGAGCTTCCTTATTTAATGTATTACCAACAGAAATTAAATGTTATCTACAAAAAACCCAACTACTTTAAGTCCAAACTGAAAGAGTTTCTGCTTCAGAACCCATTTTACTCTGTGAAAGAATTTTCTTCTTGGAATTTGGTATCTAAGAATGACTGATAAAATAGTATATATGGTGTATGGAAGGGGAAGGTGACAAAATTATCCACAATTACTAAAATGATATATGGTTTTTCTTTCTGTTGAAACTTTTGACAAATGAACTAATTACACTGTTTACAAAATTTCACTCATATATAGTAACTAACATGGGATAGCATGCACTCAAAAACTGCTGTGAAAAATTATCATATTAACAGGTTTTTAAGTAATTGACTGCTTATGAGTTGTTGGTAATATAATTGATATTGCTAATAGGTGTGTGTACTGTTCCACATAAATAGCAACTAACATAATATAATATGTAGTCACAAATTACAGTGAAACCTTTCATAGTAACTGGTTGGTAAGAAAATAACTGGTTATTAGATGCTGGTAACAAGTATTTACACTGTTCCACATAATAAGTATTAATTAACTCGGGATTGTATTTGTAGATTACAGGAGATATTGGTTATACTAATGGGTTGTTGCTAACTTGTTGTCAATATATAATAATATTATCAATTATATAGTAATATTGACATTACTAATAAGTGTATGTACTGTTCCACATCCCCGAGATTATTCTCACATGGGATCAAAGTGAACATATCTATCTATCTATCTAGTCCAGCTTAAAAGATGTTTCCTGAAGAGGTTGTTTGATTCAAGCAACCCTTAGCGGGCCGCTCCCTCTCCTAGATGCAATCTCAACCCTCGACGTTCATGTTTATACAGTACTTAGATGGTAGTACAAGAGAAGAAGAGGATCGATCAGAAGAACAAGAGCGCAAGGGCAGATGATACACGAAGATACGGTAGATAGTCGGTGCAGGTCATAGGGCATCGAAAGGAAAACCCCATTCAATGCACGTAACAGCCATCCATACACATACAACATTTACAAGTGGTGTTACAATTGGAAATTAAAATGGGTGGGGGTAAAATGGTAGAAGGGTTGGACTTTGATAACCCAAATGTAGACAGTATTTTTCTGTTTGTTTAAAAGTATACGTGTTTAAACTCCCTTCAAAATCGGATAGCAACAACAGCTTTCTTTTTGCGTATCGTCACGGGTATAGAATAGTGCCTGTTTTTAGCGTCAAAGATTATGACGGGTTCACCTGATCTGACTAAATACGAAGTTGACTTGTATTTCACCCTTGGTGTGAATAAAATCTCTTGAGGTTGAAGAAATCAGAATTTTTAATAGACGTAGGTGTTAAAAACGGACAGAGACTATTGCGCTATCGTATAATTGTTTTAAAGGCGTAGACTCTAACTTGCTGAAATACAGAACCTTAAAGTTCACGCTGTAAAATATGAAGAATTTCTATTTGCTACGAAAGCATCAAGTTGTTATTTCTTGAGGATGGACATTCATAATGTAATGTTTGGTCATAGTGTCTGTAACGGCCAGAGCACTTAATACAGATTCCATATTATTAAACAGTTGAGTATCTCCGAAGAAATGAATTGCCAGAATACTCGATTGGTAACATATTTGGTCTGATGTCTACTTTAAAAAAACTAATAACTCACGTTCGGCGATCATGAACAAAGACCATTAATGAAAGTGACCAGTAAAATACATAAAAAGAAAATAAATCGTAACTTTGGTCAAGCAACAATATTAGCGAAAGTTTTAATTAAACTGAAATTTAGCTTAGGCCGGAATGACAATTGGCATTCGTTGTTACAGCAGAGACCATGAGTAATTTAAGTTTTTCTACGTTGCTTTCTTTAGCAGCATGTTACTGAAAAGCAGTTCCAGGTTTTTTCAGCCATAAAGTTTATCCATTTTTTTTTTAACTGTGAAATGCTACGAAAAGCTAACTTAGTGAATGTATTATGGCAATTAATTTGTTAGCAGTTGCTTAGCTATTAAATGGTGGACATAACCTCGAGTTCTTCTAATGATATCTCTGGTGGCTATTGATTTGCGAGCGAAGGCTGACACGTGACACTGTTCTCCAGCCAATAGCTATCGAGGTGATTGGTGAGTGAGCTTAGGAAATTTGTATATTTTAATCTTAAACCACTGTGCGACGGTACTGCCTACATATTTCTGGAAACGATTTGGATCATTTCTGTAAGTTAATATCTTTCTAGTATGAATAGATATCAGAAAGGAAACTTTTAAAATCATGTTTCGTGGCTGGCTTTGTTTGGAAATTATTCGTATGCAAATGATCATCAAAACTCTAGAGAACATCCAGTAGGTGTAGAAAGCTGAAACTTTGTACACAGATATAGTTTTATCCTCAAATAAGATAAATTTCTACCCCAAAAGTGAAATCGCTTTTTACCCAAATAATTTTATTTGCCGCAGAGTTTCATAACTGGAACTTAGTAAGCTTTACTAATGTGTTAAACTTTCTTCGTTCCTCTTTTTACTTCTGAAGTTAAGGGAATTCAAAGTTTTCAACTGATAACGACTCTACGTCTGTGGTACTAGAAACAAATTATTTGCTACACGTATATGAATGATGCAGCTAATGCTAATGCTTTCTCAAAAGGGGACAGTGTAATGTCCTGTCAAATTGTGCAGTTTATTTGATGAATTGTTATAATGTACCTTATGCGCTTACATAATTCAAGCAATTTTAGTATGTTGATCATGTAGTATTAAAAACTAAACCACATAAATTGAGCAAGGTCAGCTGTCAAAAATTTTAGAAGAAATCGGGTATCTAGAATTAATTGGGATACATTCTTTTCTTAAATAACATTTTTAGTATTTATGAAGTCTTTAAAAAATATAATTTTTTGAGATGTCAGAGAATTTCCGACTTGTGGGTGACGGATACTGTAGGCCTACCATAAAAATTTAATGTTTGTGCCCTGATTTGAATCTGATCCTGTAATTATTATTATTATTTTTTAATCTTCGTTGCGAGTTTTTCGAATAATTAACCATTTGTGTCATTCCTTTTCCACTGGATGTATTTTCTGTAAATATACGTGGACTTCATAACATTTGCGCAGATTTGTTCTTGGAAAAATTCAGCGACATATCCGAATTATTTGTCGTTATTGGTTTGGTGACAGTAGCTGACAAGTACTTTTAGAAGTATGGTGAAATTGTTCGAACACTTGCTGGTCCAGTTTTCACGTATCTTTACGAAAAATATATTCGAGCACTATACTCGAACCCGTATCCTTAGGAAAAGTTTTTAAGCCTCGTCGACTTCGAAGTCATTAGAGGCGGTTTGGGACTGAGGGACAAGGAACTGGAAGGAATTCAGCCATGGCCTTTTGAAGGAAGCATTCCGGCATTCACCTGGAGTGATTTGGGGAAAAAATATAATACCCAAATCTGGATGCCGAATGGGGATTCGAACCCGCGTCCTCCCTAATGCGAGGCCAGAGCGTTAACCGCTCACCCACTACGCTTGGTCTTAGGAAAAAAGCTCATACAACAAACTAGGTAACAGTTCTTAGCCAAAGAAGTTGTCCAACAGACCGTATAAGCGTTATGAAGTGTTCAAATCTCCCGATCCATAAAATTTCACTCACCAGTTTGTATTTCCGCGATTTCTCAAATATATTCATTTCCGGATGTCAGATAAGTTATGAAATTTGTTTATTTTTTTAAAATAATCTATCGAACTCCATGGTCTGAGGTTGGTAAAATGCCGAACTGATCTTCTCGAAACCTAGTGTGCTGTTAATATCTTTATATATAAAGATGAATGTATGTATGTTTGTTTGTTTGTTTGTTCTTCATACAAATCCACAGTTTTTATCCGATCTTGATGAAACTTTGCACACTTATCCTTTGAAACAAGGAGATAAATCCTGTCTACATTTGGTTGAAAAATTATTTGTATAAATAACACATGTTGTCTCATAACTTCGAAATACGGAGATAGACAGACACGTTGGATGTGGACGTCTCCGTACCGTGTTTCCGTGTAGTGGACTGGCAGCTCAGTGGTTAAAGCGCTTCCTTACGAACGTCGTGGTATCCGATTCAAATCTCCGTGGAGGCTAAGATTTTTAAAAATTGTTTTTCATCGTAAGAGTTAGGCCTGGGACGTAGGTTATTTGGATTGAATGTTAAACTGTAGATATTATAAAGTTAGGGGTGCAATGCGAGGCAAATCGTAGGTAGTTTTGCAATTTTGTAGGTGTACACTTTTTTACGTTATAATGATCCCTCAGGTGTTGTTCGCAGTCAGTGTGTCAGTGTGAACCACAGTAATACTAATATAAATACGGAAGTAAGTCTCTGTCTTTTTGTTACGTTTTGACGACTATATGGCTATATTGTTGTGATGGAATTTTATAAGGAAAGCTGTATGAAGGGCACAGGATATTTTTTCCAGTATGATTAACAGTTTTAGTCACGAAATTTTGAAATCTTATCGAATAGTGACAGAAATATGTTGGAAATTGATTCTCTTCAAAAGGCAGGTTTGACGGTAGAATGATATAGTGATAGCTTTCCTGTCATATTATGCCGACTCGATATTGTTTGGGACCAATCCTTCGTTACCTACTACTTTTTATATTTAATTCTGACAAAAAAATTGTTAATCCACGCGTACGAAGTCGCGGGTACGAGGCTAGTTAATAAATAAAAATAGCCTAAACACTTGAATATTTGTTCGTTCATTTAATTTCAAGGAATAAAATGCTCCACAACGTCCAGATACCAGTGCGCTGTGCTTAATCCCTTTAGGAGATGCGATATACCTGCCTCGTGTTTAGTGTGGCTTCCAGCTGGCGCTACACAGCGTCCGCCTCTGTGGCTGTGCCAAGACCCTGGGCTTTACGCTCGCGTGATGGATCGCAACTCACACTTCCGCACTCCTCTGCGTTCTATTTATCCCCTGTCTGCAGATGCCGACCAAGGCCTTGCCGGTATATTTTTCAGCAGTACGTGGAGATGGCTTTCATATTTTTTCACTTCACACGTTGAAATATCTCCTCGAACGCGAGAATCCTTTGATAATTTCACCGCCAGCTTTTAAAAACTTGTTCCTCTCATTTACAAATATTAAGGTAGCGGAAGTTTATCTTCTGTCATCTTTAACACTGAGACGCTTTGGCTCCGAGAGAGTAAAGTCACCGCGTAATATTTATCCTGCCTCTTGTTGCAAAATTGTAACATCCCAAGTCACCTACTTTCCCAGACACAATTGACATTTTGGGGTTATTATTTTATTAACTTAATTTTATTAATAACATTTATTTTTTTCGTTTCAGACCTCTATGAACATTAATATAAAACTTCATTTGTTACCAATTAAGAACAATCACACCTTTTTTTGATTCCTTACTCAAAGGGAAATGGTCGCTCTGATGTCGTCCGTCTGTTCCAGACTTATGTTGGTATGGCTGTTCGCTGGGTGAGGAGTCAGTCTTATGAATACATGGACGGAAATGTTTAGGGACTTTGTTTCGTTCATACAGGTGCGATAGGACGCTGCAAGTAAGGATAGCTATCCCGTAGTGTTATCAATCCCGCGGGATTTGCACCAATCCCGCGGGATCCAGCAAGATTGGTGCCAACAGTTTTTAATAAATACATTTGAAACATAGTTATTTAAAGCGTTTATAAATTAAATAATAAATTACTGCTAATTAAATTAATAAATCACTTTTAACGTTAAATGATAAAAATTAAAAGTTAAAAATATTTTAATTGGCAAAATGACATTAAACTTTTTTGAGCATGTCTTAAATATATTTCGTGGTTTTACATTTTTGTTTTTAAATCTAAACCAATTTTTAAATAAATAATCAGAAATGGAAAATATGCAGTCTTAGGTCATATTATGTGCCTTACAACATCAGTATAAAACATGGTATGCATAATGGCCAAGACACCAGAGTTTTTTTTATTTTTTTATTCTAAACAACCATTCTACAATACCGAGAGAAAGCAATCTATTTGACAAAGTGAAGTTAACATACTCTGTAAAGTTTAGACTTGGCTCAGAACAAGATCTCATAACTTTTTGTCACTGCACAAGCACGAGACTTGGCCTTTTTTTACTAGAATTGTTTTTGTGGGATTTATTATGATGTCTCCTCATTCCTTGATTTATCTTATAGTTGATTCATTGTTATTCAAAGAAACTACTCTCCAAGACGTAATCTGTCTAGTATTTCAGTTTTAAGTAGCGTAACGACTTTTTTTAGAGTAGAAGTTATTTTTTTCCACAAGTTTTTCTTCATATGATTGGTGTATCACCGGATTGCGTTCTAAAAACACGAAATTTCACACGTGAGGAAGACGGTGGAGGCAGCCGTCGAAGTATGTTTTTACAACACAATTCAGCGATACAGCCGTGAATACTTCATAATAACGTTTTATGCTTTTAGTCGAAATAATAACAAGCAGTTGAAAGGATGCATGCTTTTCACTCAAAAATAATGTATTGTGGCGATTGATCAAATCATCCCAAGATGGATTAATCGAAAGCCAGAGCGGCACATGTAAGCAGGCGGCTGAAGTCAAAGTATATATGTTTCAAACGCACTGAGGCGGCGGCCGAAACAACAAGAAGTAAAAGGATATATAATTGCCTTTTGATAGCTGTTAAATAAATACGATAACATTAGTTTCGTATCAAGGAATAACCAAATTTTCAGCCGCGAATACTGGAAGTTGTTACAACTAGTTTATCTGCAAATACAGAAAAAGGGAGTAATGAAACCGTGAATAAAAAGCTTTAACTGTGTGGTTCAGGTAACGTGTGTGACACATAAACAATACTTATCACACAGTTAGTAAATCGTACCAAATTCGAAACATAGCTCAAATTATAGAAATATGAACTCAAAACAAACGTAAGTTTTGATGAATACGTAAAAGTGGATCAATTTACTTACGAATTACTAAGGTTAACGAAAACAAACATTTGTTCACACTAGACAAATTCCAACTGCGAGGCTACAGGCAAACAGTGCAATACATCCGATAGAGACCGAGTTTGGCCGAAAAACAACGACGCGGCAGCGAGTCATGACGACTGACAGGCGTTTTAGCCGCTTGCGGGACCCCGCTTTGCTGGATTGCAATCCCTAGCTGCAAATTTCGGATGTCACGATTAGCTGTAGATCAAACGATAGCAGACGCGTAATTTGCGGCAAATCGAATCTCTGTCACCAGGTAAATTTTTTTTTTTTAAATTATATTCTAGGAGTGCGGGGTTTCATTGAAGTATAGGTGGATGAAAATTGCTTCTATCCCAACATACCGAGCGTGGCGGTGTAACGGATAGCGTTCTCGCCTCGCATTCGGGAGGACGGCGGTTCGATCCCCGTCCGGGCATCCAGATTTGGGTTTTCCATGGTTTCCCAAATCACTCCAGGCAAATGCCGGGATGCTTCCTTCAAAAGGCCATGGCCGAATTCCTTCCCATTCCTTGCCCCCATCCTTGCCCCCCATCCTTTCCCGTCTCTAAAGACCTCGATGTTGAGAGACGTAAATACAATTAAAAAAAAAAAAAAAATATCCCAACATGTGGAAAATAGTTGACAAGTGGAACGCAGAGATTTTTTTTTTTTTTTTTTTTTAAAATTTTATTCACTTTGAGTGGTCGCCAAAATTGTTAACTTGAGACGATTTTTGCTACCAGGTCTATCTCGAAACGTCATTGTCTAGGAACTTTAAATTTGGGTACAATATGTACCATATCCTATATTTAAGCGGCAAACACTAAAAATACAGATTATAGGGTTGCGAAAGTTTTTTTTTTGTGGTTGCACTCGGTGGAACGTTGGAGATCCGTAGATTGGCGTCCGCTGCCTACACTGAATATTGGCAAGCACTGACTTTGTTGTAACTCAGTGGTCCGCAACCGGTGTGCCGCGGCACACTGGTGTGCCGCGACAGGGTGAAAGGTGTGCCGCGTAATTTTACCAGTTATAAGGAATTAATTGTCAAGTTTTTTATAATTATATTTTAGTTCCATGTGTCGCGAATTGTTACGTATTGTCGTATTATAAGAAATTAAATGTTATGTATTTACTCACAGTTGCTGTTAGTTATTTTTTTATTCATTTTTAAATATCTTTATTCCTCGCCTCTACTGTTGCGCTTTGAGGTTTTGTTATATTTACCGCTTGTTCTGTGTACATGCTTTTCCCTCAGTCTAAACTGCTGGGATTAGCAGAACTTTCCAAGTCTTATTTTATGACGTTGTCGCTTTTCCAACAATACTACTTTGTTCCTGAACCGTTGCACCGACGCGACGCCTTGTTAGACATTACTGTAAAAGCAATCGGCGTTATATTAGTTACTTCTTTGAAGTGTATAAATCCTGCTTGTTGCAATTACTTCAGTTCCATCATAGCTGTGCTCTGAAGTGGTCTGAAAACTGTTAATACTTAGTCTCGATATTTCTATTACTATTAGAAGACTTTTATTTCTTCAAGATGGACGAATTCCTTGAATGGAGTGTTAAATCAATTAGTGCAACTGGTGAAACGTTGAAAGAAACAAAAGTTGATGCAGCGGAAATATGATGATACTTACTTATCCTGTTTTTTTTTTTTTTTTTTTTTTTTTTTTTTTTTTTTTTTTTTTTTTTAATATATCGTCTGTGGTGAAAAACCCAGTAATGCTACAATGGTTACCAGTAAACTGAAACGACATTTGTCAACAAAACATTCTTCTCTGTCAGGAACCGATGTCAATTATTTTTGTCAGTTGTTAGAAAATAAAAAAAACAAAGAACGTTCATGACCGCTACAGTACAGGAAGCTAGTTATAAGGAATCCAAACTCATCGTAAAGGCCAAGAAACCACATATAATAAGTGAAACGCTGTTAAAGGCTGTTTGTAAAGAGATGGTAAGAATAGTTCTGGATTTAGAATCTGCTGGTGAAATTTCAAAAATTCCTCTTTCTGCTGACTCAGTCAGTCGCCGAGTTATTGATATGTCTCGTGATACTGAAGACATTATGAGGATAAAATCAATAACAGTCAGAAGTTCTCACTTCAGATGGAAGAGTCCACAGATATTAGTCGCCACGCACAACTTCTGGCTTACATTCGCTACATGGAAGGAGATGTAATTATAAGTAATTTTTTTCTTTTTGTAAAGAAACTACCGGTGAAGAAATATTTCGTTTGACTGATGAATATTTGCTTCTTAAAGAATTCACCACGAAGCCATTGTTGCTAAGTCTCTGCCACCTTCTCTGAAAGATGTGCTGGACAAAGTAGTAAAAGTTGTGAACTTCATAAAAACGCGGCCCCTAAATCCACGACTTTTTTCCGTTTTATGTCAGAAAATGGGTTCAGAATACACATACAAAAGTACGCTGGCTGTCACGATGAAAGGTGTTACAGCGAATATATGAACTTAGAGATGATGTCCAGACATATTTGATTGTTGAAAGACATAAGTACGTGGATTTATTCGCAGATGGCGATTGGGTATGTAAGTTGGCAAATCTTCCGTCATTTTCGTACACTTGACTGAACCGAACATCACAATGCAATGTAGGAACGATAATATTCTTATTAGTATGAATGAGATTAAAGGATTTGTGAATAAGCTTGATTTTTGGTTACAGAGGATTGAAAATGGGTCGTGTGATATTTTTCCGACTGTATGGTCACTTGATGACAGTAATAAAATGATGACGCGCTTAATTAAAGAACATTTAGAAGTTCTGCAGCAGAGATTCGAAAAGTACTTTGGAGAAAGTGTTGAAAATTTTGAATGGGTTCGTGATCCAATCGTTGCAAATTCGGAACATCTTCCAATTAATATTCGGAATATCTTCCAAATAATATTCGAGAGAAACTTGTAGATTAAAAAGCTGACGGAACTTTGAGAACTTAAGTAGTTCCTTTAGATACATTTTGGCTAACAATAAGGCATGGCAGTTAATGTGTTACTGCCATTTCCAAATACATATTTATGTGAATTTGGCTTCTCGGCGTTAATTGAGGTTAAAATATCCAAGATAGAAAGACTCAAATCCGTCTATGAAGAAATGAGGCTTGCATTGTCAACGATTTCTCCACGGATCAGTCACCTGTGTGCTGTTAAGCAGGCACAAGTGTTACATTGAAAGTATGTGCTCAATTATTTACTTTAATAGCTATATAAAACTGCCTGATTATTAATTTTATGCAACCGCGGTTTTTACCTATCATTTTTTTACGTGTTAGGGGGCTTCATAATTCGGAAAAAAATTTAGTATTATGAGGATATTTTTTTTGGTAAGGTGTGCCGCGAGATTTATGGATAACCTTATGGTGTGCCGCGAGTAGGAAAAGGTTGCGGACCACTGTTGTAACTGATTGCCACTGAGTACCACATAGAAAATTTCAAAGATTTATTATATTAAGGAAACATAGCTGGGTGAGAATGAGTGACAGTTTCCCAGTTTTATCATCGACCCTTGTTATACGTGTTTTCGGTAGTCTAGACTAGGATTCGAAATACTTACTTCATTTAAAACATATTGAAACAGTTCCTCACCAAACGGTTCTTTTTCCTTTTTTTCAAATTTCTGATAATTTGACGTATTTTTGGTAAGTTATTTAATTTTATTGGGATTTTCCGCTCTTGTTTGCTAAAATCGGTCTACTTCTTCACTGTCTGTGCTACTAACTTTGGCATTTGTATTTTGTGGTCCTTAAAAAAGACTATGGCATTATTCACACACAGAATACAGTCGGCAGTAAGCTGCCGCCCAGATTAGACGCTGGCTCTGTGATGCACGCTGGCTGCCGGATGGTTAGCCAGATAATATATTTTAATGTGTGACTCTAGTACAAAAGTGTTCTATTTTATTGAGAAGTGTTTGTAGATTTATGTAATATATTTTAACTAGTTTCTGAAGAAGATTCCCTTAAGGCGAGTCGAAACTGGTCAATAAATTCATTGAATATTTGCAACAGGTTTGGCTGTGTTTTCATTATACAATTGAAGAAATACCGTTGCTGTTGATGCTGCGATGCTCAAGATTTTGATACTTAGGTTTGTTCAGTTGACAGTTGACAGTTCTTCAGTTTGCAGCTCAGTCTGCCTACGTCGTGTGCACCTAAACTAAGCCCATAATCCTACCTTGAAAATAGATCCTAAAATTAATGTAATTTACGTGCAAGCAAAATTCTCTAATTCTCTAATTTCCCACTGTATTGAAACTCTATCACAAGCAGAAAAATTCAGAAGCTGTTCGTTTTTATCCTCCTAATGGTACAAAAAAATCTTCTTCTTCTGGTCACTATCCATTTCGGATGTCTGCAACCACCTTGGCTGTCCGTCTCTGCTGGTTGATGCTCGGATTAACTCGTCTTAGAGGTCCATGTTCTCAGATTTTTTTAGACAGGAAGTTTTTCTTCTACCAGCACTTACAGAATAAATACAGAAGTTAATAGCAATGTTACAGGTGATTCCGTTTATTGACGGCAAGTTCAGCCTATTCTGCTTGCGAACTCAATAACTTTCTCTTCTTCAGTCCTGATGTACATATAATTAATTTTCACCGATGTCATCCCATTTTTTTTTTAATTTTTTTTTTTTTTAATATTCTAACGTTTTCCTATCTTCTGTTGTTCAGCTTGCATCCTTAATTCTAACTTCATTTGTGACATTGTGGTATCGTTATACGGCTTATGTTTAATGTTTAGAGATATTAATTTATCTAAGTTATGCTTTTTAATTATCGCCTTAATCTTACGTTTTTATTCGTACTGTTCTCCAAAGATACACTGAGTTCTATTGCTTAACAGTGTCTGAAATATTGCATTGATGGGATTGCGGGACCCCGCCTAAAATCGCTCAAGGACCGGAACTGAACCGTTGAACCTCTCCAGTCCAGTGTTGCAACACTGGAAGGTACTGCAGTTAATTATTGATGTTGGTGGTGTATGCTTTTAAGGAAAGTAAATTCTCCAACATACTGTTCCAACAATAAAAAATTATCAAGTTTGAATATTACTAATGATTATGAATTTACGCTAGTCACATGACGTATTACTGGACTTAATAGGATCAATGAAAAGTGGGTGTACAATTTATTAAAACTTGAGAATGGTGAAATTTATGCAAACATGAAGTTTATTTTATTAATGTAAGAACAATTACACATTGTCGAATGCCTTCGATTTTTAAACAGTTAGAACAATTTGGGATTTCTCAGGTTCGTTTACAGGGTACAACTGATTACATAAGCTTCCGTCGCGAATGAAGATTTACCGTTTCGCCGCTTTCTCGAACCGAGCGGGGCGGTGTAACGGTTAGCGTTCTCGCCTCGCATTCGGGAGGACGGCGGTTCGAATCCCCGTCCGAACATCCAGATTTGGGTTTTCCATGGTTTCCCCAAATCACTCCAGGCAAATGCCGGGATGCTTCCTTCAAAAGGCCATGGCCAAATTCCTTCCCATTCCTTGCCCCCATCCTTGCCCCCCATCCTTTCCCGTCTCTAAAGACCTCGATGTTAAAAAGAGACGTAAAGCAGTTACAAAAAAAAAAAAAAAAAAAAAAAAAAAAACGCTTTCTCGACCGCTTCCGCAGGCCACATCGTTCATCCCCGCCTCGTACAGTGGTCAGGCTCGGTAAAGGTTACTTGTCGCTGCACCAGATCAGCACCAGAATTCGGATGTTCCTTCATCCGGTCCTCTGCCCCGAGGAAAACTCTGTACCCTTCACACTGCGATGTGGCGTGTGACACTCGGCGAATCACAGCTTTTCTTGCGAAGATGACCGCTCCTGGTAGACTCAACAGATAAACAAAAAAAACATCAAAACGATTTAAATTGTTGGCGAGCTTCTTTAGTGGCTGGTTTGTCCCCCACCACTCTTCGAGCGCGCCTCCGACTTCTGGTGTAATGTCTGTTTCCGTCGTCGTCTCTTACGGTTGCTCTTATATAGCCCTCGCCGCTCAACGGTTTCCGTTGACGTCATAGTCACGTGCGTCGAGCGCCTCTCCATTCCGCGGCCGTGGTGGTGGAGTCGGCAACGTGGCGCGGCGACAGGTGCGCCAAGGATTTATCTGTTGTTATCGATATAAACAAAGTTTTATGTGATCTGCTGTCAACGAAACTTAAGTTGCTTCTCGCAGTTGAAGTAATTAGAAATAATCATATAAAGAAGTCTAAGGAAACTATAACCATTGGAACGACGGTCAAGAACATTCGTTGTGCATCGTGAATTCTCATATAAGCGCATCGTTGTTGACATTGTTGAAGAATTCTTTGTTTATTCGCAATTGTTGTGTCACATTCGTAGTTGTCGGTTTGCTATGTAGAACAATTAGTGTATTACGTATTGTGAAACGTCGCGGAAAAAGACTAGGTTTTCTGTTGTGAGTTTTATATATCTGAGGCAGAAGTTGCCTCCTGCCGGCCAACGGATTTCGCCTACCGGCGGACACCGACTGCCCACGGACTCTGCCTAACCTCGGACTTCGCCTGACATCGGACTTCGCCTGCCCTCGGGCTTCGCGTGCCCTCGGGCCTCGCCTGCTCACTGACTTCGCGTGCTCACGGACTTCGCCTGCTCACTGACTTCGCCTACTCACGGACTTCACCTACTCACGGACTTCGCCTGCTCACTGACTTCTCGTGCTCACGGACTTCGCCTGCTCGCCTACTTACGGACTTCGCCTGCTCACGGACTTCGCCTGCTCACGGACTTCGCCTGCTCACTGACATCGCCTACTCACGGACTTCACCTACTCACGGACTTCGCCTGCCAACTGGTAAAGCCTGCTCTCCAACTGCTGCACATCCATTGGACACACCAATGAACGGTAACGCTATGGACCGTTCAGACACCAACCCTACCATACTTCCACCCACTGTCACTACTAGCCCCCGCTTCTACACGATGGCTACATCTTCAGTTATGACTGCAACCACCATCAGCACCACCACCACCTCCTCATCAATCATACGCCCCGCTGCATCTGAAGGCATTCATCAAAATCTTCCACAGATAGTTCAGAAACCACCACGTGGCACAAGCTATCTTCAAATTGCCAGAAATAATACAAAACCCTACGACCAGACCAAAAGTGGCTCATTACCATTGCCACAAATCTCCTTATCCAATAGTGCAACAACCGCATATGAAGTTATGGACACTTCATCATCACCTCCATCCACGTCACAGACAATTCATACATACCTACTGTAAGGTACCTACCCTGAATATATGAACAGTAAAACCCTAACCAAATTCATCAAACGACATATACCCAATATATCCATCCACCAACTTATCCCCACTAAAAACGGTATGATCATCAAGAGCAATGAACTAGACTTCCCCAAATTAATTAAGAAAAAAATTCGACTACCTTCATTTGGCGACAACGCCACCTTAACAACAGTCACCTCATCCCCACCAAAACAACCAACCCCACCTAAAAGACCTCCTACACTCACAGCCGTTATCCGTGGAGTAGACCCAACGATAACCGAAGAAGACATAATCGCCGAACTGAACTCGAACGATGAATTACATGTCCGAAAAGCCCTCAGAATCAAAAACAACTTAGGACCAACTTACATGATCAGAGTTCTAACTGAAGACGCATCAACAATTGATCAACTGTGTAGCAATGGGGCCAAAATCAACCACCAAAAACACAGAGTGGAACCCTCAAAAACTCCCTCTCTCCAACCCACCAGATGTGCCCGCTGCTAACATACATCGACCACCTAACGCAGAATTGTAAAAACCCTCCTATCTGCCCCCATTGCAAAGAGAATCATTACTTAAAAACCAGTCCTAATCTGCAAGAAACCCCAACCTGCAACACATGCAGTGAAAACCACCCTACTTACTCCACAAAATGCAAATCCAAACCAGTCCCCATCAAACCTGAACTCATCGTACCCCTCCGACCTATTGACCTTCCCATACCACCTAGCAACTCCATACGGCCCCCACCAACCATAGAAGATCTCCTAAGATTCATTACCATTACCTTACAAAATCTCAACCCCTTCTCGCGAGACCACCCACTCGCACAAATTTCTATCGCAGCCCGAGCTGTGTTTGGAATCCACATCAATGCCACCTACTCCCACAACAACGCCCACTTCCAATTCCTCCCACTAGAAACCCTCGTATAAGCACCACAACTCCACACCCAATTTACCCATATATGCCTCTTTCGCATAACATTTTATTCATCACATAGACCGACCGCCACCGATGCCCGACCAAGAGAAGCGACCCAAAATATACCCCACCCTTTAACCCATCAACTGAAAACCATTTGTATTTCTGTTGATTTTCTGTAAAAATCTTCAAATAACAGCACTCTGATTATTTAAAAAACTTAAAAAAAACCAATTATCATTGTAATATGATATTGTAACTTTTATATTTTTAATTACATCTATTGTAAAAATGTATCACTAGGCTGAAGAGCAAGACCTGTGTGCTGCCAGCCCGCCTTCCTCACCTGGGGAAGGAATGAAATTACAATAAATATATATATATATACGAGGGCTGTCCAGAAAGTAACAGACGTTTTGACCTGGCGCAACAATGGGTGCTCCTAGCACCGCCATCTTGGCGTCAGACTGTTTATACATTCAGTACGCAACCAGCCGTGGTAGTTTGCACATCGTTCCTACCGTACTTTGAATACAGTAGAGTGTTAAAATGAGCGCTGCAATTAAAAATCCCGCCAGTTGTGAAGTGCGAGCTGTAATACGGTTTTTGTTGGCGAAAAATCACAAACCAATTGAAATTTATCGCCAGATTTGTGATGTGTACGGCCAAGGAATAATCAGTGAAACCCGAATGAGGCAATGGTGCATTGATTTTAAAAATAGTCGAACCAATGTCCACGATGAGGACCGCATGGGTAGGCCTAGTGTTGTGAGTGATGAACTGGTGGTGTAAATCAACGAAAAAATCCGTGAAAATCGTCGTTTCACGATTACGGAGCTTTCAGAACATTTCCCCCAAATTTCACAGAGTTTAGTTCATGAGATTGTGGTTGGTAAACTTGGTTACCACAAATTTTGTGCCAGGTGGATTCCGAAAATCTTAACAGAAGACCACAAAAAACAGAGACTTGCTGCAGCACTGACGTTTCTGGAAGACTACGCCAAAACTGGAAACCAACTTATCGATCGTATCGTAACTGGCGACGAGACTTGGGTAAAGCACGTCACCTGTGAAACAAAACGGCAGTCTATGGAATGGGGACACACGCATTCGCCCAAGAAACCGAGGAAGTGTCTGCAAACGCTGTCAGCAGGAAAAATTATGGCTACTGTGTTTTGGGATGCTAAGGGTGTGATTCGCGTTGAATTTCTTGAACGTGGCCAAACAATCACTTCAGAAAGGTATTGCGAAACACTCAGAACATTAAGATGCGATACAAAACAAGCGTCGAGGAAAACTCAGTGAGAAAGTTTTGTTTCTCCACGACAACGCTCGTCCACACACGACCAATCGTACCCAAGAGCTCTTGGATGATTTTGGATGGGAAGTTTTCAATCACCCGCCGTACAGCCCGGATTTGGCACCGAGCGACTACCACCTGTTCCTGGCGATGAAGACGTGGCTCGCAACACAACGGTTTGAAACTGACGCTCAACTGCATGCCGGTGTAAACCAGTGTTTGAAGTCTCTGGCGGCAAATTTCTACAGAGAGGGTATCGAAAAGCTTGTACCACGTTATGATAAGTGCCTTAATTTAAATGGCGATTATGTTGAAAAATAGCCTAAGAGTTTACCTCTAAAATGTATATAATAAAAATAGTTTTTTTCACTTTGTTTATTTTTTATTACAAAACGTCTGTTACTTTCTGGACAGCCCTCGTAAAATAAAATCATCCTCTCAGATTCTCAACAAAAATCTTACCATTCCCCTTTCTACAATCCATATGAATCCTTAAAAGAAAAATCCATATACTCCAGCATTCCATATTTAGGCAAAGTCTCTTATAAAATTGCAAACCTATTTCGCAAGACCAACGTAAATATTGGCTTTAATACAGATAATAATCTTCAGCACAAACTCATTCACAATATACAATCTTATAATTCCCCTTACAATAAATCTGGCATCTACAAAATAATATGCTCAACATGCTCCCAAACCTATGTAGGTCAAACAGGCAGAAACTTCTCCCTTCGTTTTAAAGAACATTTAGATGCCATCAGACTAGGCAATATAGATAAGTCCACTTTTGCTGCCCATATAACTAAAGAAAAACATTTCCCACCCTCTATAGAAGAAAATCTTCAGATAATACATATTGCTGACAAAGGGAAGAAAATGGATCTCCTTGAAGAATTAGAAATCTACATACATGTCAAGAAAATGCCAGATCTTATATTAAATGAACAGAAAGAACTTTCTTAAAAAGTTTTCCTATACAATTTCTTGGACTTATTTGTTAAATCCAGCACAGATTAAATAATTTGCAAGCCATCTGTTATTCCCATATATAATTCTAAATAAAGGCACTTATTCAACCCCATTCCAAACAACTCCTACAGAATATTAAAGCCCCAAGTAATTTATCTAGACTTTAATATTAGATGTAACAAATTATATTATATATCAGTTTATGTTAAATCCAACCCTGTATGTCATTTCAAAATTAATTTACAACTATCAGTCATTTTATTCAAATACCTAGTTCACATTGGTGTATTCTTTCATAAAACTTAATATTATCTTTAGTATAATGC
The DNA here is from genome assembly GCA_031002005.1 of Vandiemenella viatica. NCBI lineage: Eukaryota > Metazoa > Arthropoda > Insecta > Orthoptera > Morabidae > Vandiemenella > Vandiemenella viatica. The sequence continues at coordinate 30,291,123 of JARYHS010009186.1, read as the reverse complement.
AAAACTCTTTGTACATAAACATCTATGCTAACATTTGTAAATGCATAGCAAATTTCTAGCGTGCTATTCAGATGCTTATATTGGTGAAATATTTATAATTATTTATCAATACATCACATCATTCAAGAAAAATTCAGTTTGGAACATTCAACTTTTGAATGTAAGTAATAAAATAGAAATTGTCTTTATCAACCCAAAATTAAATTTGCTATCATTAAATTTTCTATCATTCAACAAATGCTACTTCTATTAGTATAGGATGCACGCTTGCATTTTGCAAATGCATAATTTATTACATACATAAAAATAAATGAAAAACCATCTGATGATGAACAATTTGTGTTCGAAACCGGTAATGGTTTATTAAATATAAAACATCAAACAAACTGTGACTGGTTGCTGTTTTTTAATATCAAGATAATAAAATAAAACCTTGTAAATGTTATAGTACAGATTTAAAATTATGTAGTTGCAGTATAATGTGTCAACATGACAGAATTATGTGATTTGAAAAGGATTCCAGCCGTTAAACGACGTAAGTGTGCGAAAATTGGCTGGTATGATCACACGAGCGAATGCAGCGCCCCTATGTTTGAAAAACTCTGCCGCGGCTTTAGTCACTCGATGCGTGCGGAAATGAGTTTCCGAAAAAGAGAATATATCTGATGAAGCGCGTTTCAGGGAAGCAAACAATTCGTTTTAACATTTAGCGATAACTCGTGCGCTGAATTCAGGCAGAAAGGAAAAAAAAACTCCACTCGCAGAGTTGTTTCAAAAGCGAGCAGTTATCAAATTTGGATTAATATCTACCACTGATCTCCATGCGGGAAAAAGTAAATGCTTTTTATTCCTCGAAATGGAGCTCTCAGGCGTACATTACTCCGAAAACCACAGCGGAAACTGCGGTTTTTTCACAAATGATTACTCTGCAAAAAAATGTTATCCTTTATTAAGTATGAAGTCGTTTTCTGTGTGTAACGGATGTAGCAACAAGCATTAAGCCTGCACAATGGTAGAGCACCGTAAAGCATGTACACTGGATCACATTTTTCACAGCTAGACTGTTTTTTCTTTAAAATAAAATAAAATTTGGAAAGGACATACACGATTTTAGATAGCGAGAAAAATCCGTACTGAATCCAGAAAGTGGTATGCAGAATATTATGTGCAGAGTGTAGAGACATGTGTACAGTAAAAATGAAAGAATAAAAGTTCTTGGACAGTTCTGAAATGAAGTTGTGGGGAAAAAAATAGAGAAAGTTAAATGGATTGGCAGAATGAGGAGCTTTTGAGAAGATTAGGTGACAAGAGAAATCAGATGAGGACAATAAAGGATATGAAATCGTAATTGTTAGGTTACATACTACGTATAAGAGGCAATGTTAACCGCGTCCAAAGAAATGTGAACCCCTCCTTCGCTTGGTGCACTCTGTTTGCATGGACGAGGCTCTCGTGACTGAAAGATTACCGGTATATTGAGTCACATATTGCTCTGCAACGGGGTCAGAAAAGGGAGAGGGTTGAGGAGGGAGGAACAGTCGAGGGCGCCTAAGAGTCTGATGCATCAAAAATGGGGCTGGAGAAGGCAACGGGAAGCTACTGCATTAAAGAACCAAAAATATCCTGAGGCCATGTAATCTTCTCAAAATATATTTACTATATTGCATTCTCACTGGATAAATTATTCCTGAAGTAAAACTAGTTTCCCAAATGGATCTCCTGGTGAGGACTGCTCGAGGAAAAGTCATCAGAATTGATGGAATCATTTTTCGTGTTGGATAGTGGAACGTTAGAAGCATGGATTAAAGAGGGTTGAAGGCTGTTACGGCCAAGGTCGTAGCCTATACTGGATGGGCTGAGACGATAAAACCTTGGGAATGCGTCTACCATCTATTTTGGTAGCTCTTCCAGCAAACTCAGCTCCCACGTCCGCGAAGGCGCGAACTGCCAGAAGAATCTTATCTTTGAGAATTCATGAGGCATGTTGGATTGACGCGTTCGAAATTATATTTGAAACGAAATATAACTTTATAGAGCGTTGTGGTAGCTCAGTGGCTAAGTGCTTGCTTTTAAAACTTTCGCTGCTCCTGCCCCCAGTTGTGTTTAATCATATGAGCTATGCCAGAACGCTCCGTGGTTCGGATTCCACGTTAAACTGTAGGTCCCAGAGGAAAGGAACTGGCCGTCCTACCTCTGACACAATGGCTTAGTATGCCTCCTTCGGGAGGATCCAACCAACTTTCGGGTTGAGGACTAAGTTAAGTTTTATAACTTTATATCATTTGTACACAATAAACGATTCAAAAATACTAAACGATTTCGTATAATAGTCTAAATGCGACTGTTATTTAAATTAGGTATCTTAAGTCATATTAGAACACCTTAAGGATTTCAAACAGGTGTGTTAATAAATGTTATCATAAATGAACTTATGACGGGTGTGTGTATTCCGTGATAATTGATAGTGTAGCAAACTGTTTACTATTAATATAACGGCTAATAGAGCTGTGAATAAGGCGCTTGGTTACAAAATTCAATTAATCAGGTTAGAATCCCTCTGAGAACAGGAAGAGTTTTGCTTTGTTCATATGTGATAAGCCACGTTAGGCTGTAGGTATCGCAGGAAAGGAACGAGCTGCCTTTCCTCTAAAGCTGTCTTCCCACGACCCGCACTTTTGCCAGCCGGGACGATCCAGCTGCCAAGGAGCGGGCCAGTCGGTAAGCATGAAAGGCCCTGGTAGCTGAAACGACACTGGGCAAGGTGGTGGGGAGGCGGTGACGGCTAAACTGTGGCGCGCGCTGATCCGTACACGTTCACTAATGTGACACAGCCTCTAAAACCACACGCCGTGGGAATCCACCCTAACACAGCTCCTGCGAGATGATCCAACCAACCTTCGGGTTGTGGATTAAGTTACATTACAAGATAATACCTCATCATTATTATTCCTAGATGGTAGCGGGCAGACTGCCAGTATTTACACTCCTGGAAATTGAAATAAGAACACCGCGAATTCATTGTCCCAGGAATGGGAAACTTTATATACATATTCCTGGGGTCAGATACAACACATGATCACAGAGACAGAACCATAGGCACATAGACACAGGCAACAGAGCATGTACAATGTCGGCACTAGTACCGTGTATATCCTCCTTTCGCAGCAATGCAGGCTGCAATTCTCCCATGGAGACGATCGTAGAGGTGCTGGATGTAGTCCTGTGGAACGGCATGCCAAGCCATTTCCACCTGGCGCCTCAGCGGGACCAGCGTTCGTGCTGGACGTGCAGACCGCGTGAGACGACGTTTCATCCAGTCCCAAACATGCTCAATGGGGGACAGATCCGGAGATCTCGCTGGCCAGGGTAGTTGACTTATACCTTCTAGAGCACGTTGGGTGGCACGGGATACATGTGGACGTGCATTGTCCTGTTGGAACAGCATGTTCCCTTGCCGGTCTAGGAATGGTAGAACGATGGGTTCGATGACGGTTTGAATGTACCGTGCACTGTTCAGTGTCACCTCGACGATCACCAGAGGTGTTCGGCCAGTGTAGGAGATCGCTCCCCACACCATGATGCCGGGTGTTGGCCCTGTGTGCCTCGGTCGTATGCAGTCCTGATTGTGGCGCTCACCTGCACGGCGCCAAACGCGCATACGTCCATCATTGGCACCAAGTCAGAAGCGACTCTCATCACTGAAGACGACACGTCTCCATTCGTCCCTCCATACACGCCTGTCGCGACACCACTGGAGGCGGGCTGCACGATGTTGGGGCGTGAGCGGAAGACGACCTAACGGTGCGCGGGACCGTAGCCCAGCTTCATGGAGACGGTTGCGAATGGTCCTCTCTGATACCCCAGGAGCAACAGTGTCCCTAATTTGCCGGGAAGTGGCGGTGCGGTCCCCTGCGGCACTGCGTAGGATGCGACGGTCTTGGCGTGCGTCCGTGCGTCGCTGCTGTCCGGACCCAGGTTGACGGGCATGTGCACCTTCCGCCGACCACTGGCGACAACATCGATGTACTGTGGAGACCTCGCGCCCCACATGTTGAGCAATTCGGCGGTACGTCCACCCGGCCTCCCGCATGCCCACTATACGCCCTCGCTCAAAGTCCGTCAACTGCACATACGGTTCACGTACACGCTGTCGCGGCATGCTACCAGTGTTAAAGACTGAGATGTAGCTCCGTATGCCACGGCAAACTGGCTGACACTGACTGCGGCGGTGCCCAACCGCTGCGCAGCTAGCGCCCTTCGACGGCCAACACTGCTGTTCCTGGTGTGTCCGCTGTGCCGTGCGTTTGATCATTGCTTGTACAGCCCTCTCGTAGTGTCCGGAACAAGTATGGTGGGCCTTACACACCGGCGTCAATGTGTTCTTATTTCAATTTCCAGGAGTGAATTTCACGTATGCATGGCGAAGGCGTATTTACTGCTGCTCCCATTGATCTGTAGTACTGTGCCTGGAATAGGGTGTTTGATAAGACACTACGTCGCCCCAATAGACATTTTCCATTAAGATAATAATATTACCAGTCTCTTGAATGAGCAATTTTGAGTATAATTTCTATTGTGTTTCTTATGAACTATTTCTCGCTAACCTAGTGGGGACGGTGAAAAATTAGCGTAGTTTGTTTGCAGTAGGAAGGCCCGACTTTCGTTTTGTGGAAACTAGAAATCGATTTTGTCTAGGCGGGTATGTGAGTGGATCCATCGGCGTGTGCATCTAGAGAAATCAGCGAATTTCCTACCGTAATGATATCGTCCTACCGTAACGCATCTGAATTAATGCCTAATCGACATTGTGAATACCCGAAAGGTTATTTAATATCATCAGCAAACTGTGCGAGTGACTATTGTTATAGTAGTACTGATTCCATATTGATGTTATGCCACCTTCAGTTTCACTTCTCAGCAAGAGGTTGATGATCTTCAGAAACGAACATTTTGTTGTATTTCGGCTGGATTCTGTTCTGGTGATTGTAAGCGCAAATGGAGTCAACAAACCACTAGCGTTTGCGTGCTACATATAGAAACAGACTCGAAAATGTTGAAGTTTCTTAGTGATCCTATAGACACTTCATGTATTTAGAATAATCATATTCGGTTCCAGTGACTGACTTAAACATAATAAACTCAAAATATGTATATATGCCGCAGTGGAAAAGGGACAAGCGGTCAACTCAGCTCACTATCCAGGATTTCGCCAGTAGCATTCACACTAGCGGTCAGGTCAGATCGGATCAAATCGAAGACGATGCAATTTCATTTCACTTACTCACAGCGAATAATGCCGTTATCTACGCAGGCTTTAGTTAAAATCATGCTGATTTTGTATGAAGAGGCTAACATAACAATACGTCAAGATCAAAAAGACGACGGTTGATGATGCACAAGACACTGAAAACTCGACAAGAAGAAGGAGAATTCAGCACTTTGCACCTCCAGTTGGCTGAAGATGATGTAAATTATACAAATATACTACAGATTTGTTGCTGTAGAAATCGTTTCCGGAAAGAACAGAATTGTAGAAATTTTTGAACGTTATAAATTAGGAAAAGAACTAGGAAATAGTATCTTAGATGTCTGCGTGTTATTGTGGGTGATTCAGCTTTTCCGCTCAAAACGTATTTTCTAAGACCTTTTCCTGAGTTTCAAGCGCAAACAGATCAAGGGAGAGAGAGGGGGGGGGAAAGGGGGGAATCATCTACCGACTATGCCGTGCGTGACTAGAGGCAGAAAATGCTTTTGGAATTTTAGTTCAAAGATTTCGAATTTATTTTAGGAAAATTAATTCTGCTTCACTGTTAACAAAGTTTTAGCGACATGTGTTTTGCAAAATTATTTACGGAAGGATGAAATATCGTGCCTTGTATAAAGTAAATCTTAGGTTAAACGACAGGAAAATTCTTTTTTTTTTTTTTTTTTTTTTTTTTTTTTTTTTTTTTTTTTTTTTTTTTATACAAATATTCCTTGTTTGGATGCAAATGCTCGAAAGAAGTTTCTGACACAGGAAATTAATTCACAACATTTTTTTAAAATTCTTAAGCAGGTCATTGTCAGTACGAAAACGTGTAAAAATATCTGAATTTATTATTTTGAATTTTGCCAACTTTATATTAGTCGGAAATAACATACTGGTCAAACATTTTTTTTAAATTTATTAATCTTTTTTCTTACAAGCAGAAGTTTTTAAGAAGCAAATAAAGGATTTCACCTTTATAAATTATTTTATTGTTGTTTTAAACTTATAATTTGTTTTTGCTGACCTTGTAAGAGGTTTTTTTTTTTCCGACCTCTATCCATATTGCGATTTTGTGCGATGAAGTGCTATCATTTAAAATCATATAATTCACTGTAACCCCAAACAAGGTACTTTGATCTGATCTGACCTGACTGTAGCAAGTGCACACTAGCGGTCAGCTCAGGTCTTGGACGTTGTTGATCCGTGTCAGCGCGATCTTCAGGTTTAGCTAGGACTGTTGATAATATATCGATATATCGAAATATCGATATTATTTTTTGAAAATATCGATATTTATGAGTGATATTTTTTAGGACGATATATCGATATTTCGATACTGAAATCTTGATATCGGCTTCGATATTTTTTTAAATCGGTTATCATTTTTCGTTTGCTTATAATGACACTATGTCCTTCAAATTTCTGTTACGCACAGAGATCAGCAAATAAATCTTACTACGTTTCTATAATTAATTTGAAAGTTATAGGTACCAAGTCTACTCAGATGATGACAACAGTGTAGGCAAGGCATCACTCGCCCCGCACGAATCGAACGCGAGTCCATTGATTGAAATGAGCGAGTGGATTGTCCAGGGTAGTCCAACTTGAGATTAGTTAGCAGGAATAGTGGGAAGTGTAAATAACAAATAGTTGCTAATTCGAGAGCAAGAGAAAAACTCAGAATAAGCTATCAACATACAAATCTAAATGAAATACCACAAAAAATCATATGAAAAAAAGCTATGTAATTTGGACTTAATAGCTAAGCTTCTACCTAAATAAATTCCTCAATTGTATTACTTATCAATCTTAAAAATACAAAAAAATAAGATTTGCCTCGAACCTCTTGCGAGTTTTATAACTTTTATTAATTTTTATAAAACTTATAAAACTTAAAAAACGAATAATGGTCAAATTAAAAAAAATCAACAATCATCATCACCATTAGAAAGTGAAAAGCTGACTAAGAACAAAATCACACGTCTATTTATCAGTGGACAGACTTATTTTTGCAAGGTTTTATTTTATGAAATTACATTTATAAAAGTATCGATATATCGAACTTTTTTCCAATATATCGACAACCGATATTGATACTTTTTAAAATATCGATATATCGAAAATCCGATATTTTATAAAAATATCAACAGCCCTAGGTTGAGCTGCCTTGCCCTGATCTGAGCAGACCGAGTAGTGTGAACGCTCCCATTGGATCTCGCGTATAGCGATTTTCGATGAGCCGACCGCTAGTGTGAATGGGCACGTGACACTCCTAGGTTGTTGTTAAAACTATCAGATTATACTCCCAACAAAAAAAAACTGCCTCAAACACAGAAAATCACCGATTTTGTAATTAGTAATTTCCAATTGTTTTAACTAATTTTATATTTTTTTCGATTTTTTCCCTCGTTTCTGATAATTGTACTACAAGTTAATAAAATTTGACTGCGAGAATAGACTGACGAAAGATGAAAATTTCCTGATAGAAAAAGCTTAAGAAACCATTTTGCTGGGAATTTTTTATATGATAGCTAAGAAGCGATCCAGTTATTCACTTCATCTCTCTTTTAGAAACGCCTTCTAGTCGGTGATTTGAACAGGAAAAAACGATTAGGATAGCTTTACACAGAAACCATATATTTATCTAGAAACAAGATAAGGAAGAAATATTAAATACTATAGATTACTAGTAATACTATACTTTAGATTACCATTTATCAGCTGGAACTATTAAACCCTCACTGTTTTTAAATGACGTGAAAAGCATAACATCACTTCATCGTGGGTCTGAAGCATAAGTCAAACACTTTTAAGTGGAATAAGGCTAAATGGAAAAGAGATGAGGTTTAGAGATAGATGAATCTATATTCATTGTGGGTTCCTTACAAGATAAATATTTTAGTGTTTTCGGTACAGAAAGTGATGGGTAAATACTGATCATACAGCTATCGATATCTCGATACTTAAGTCCTAGTACGGCCAATGACCAGTAGACTTTTACACTTTGTTAGTCGTTTCAAATAACTATAATAAAAACTAACGAACATAGTGTGTTAAGTGGGCGACGTAAAGCAATTCTGTTCGGCACAGTTGGTTATTAACTAAAACGGAATTAAGACGAATGGTAGCGCAGCATGTGTTCTTTTCAAGCGACAAATGTTCTGAACTATCTGCAGCAACAGTCGTTTACAACCTGCTTTCGGTACTGTACTCCCATTTTTGGTGCAGACATGTCTCTGCGTTGCACCAACAATCATACACCATATGGTGCTTTTTTTTTTAACTGCTTTACGTCTCAAAACAGCGATGTCTTTAGAGACGGGAAAGGATGGGGGCAAGGAATGGGAAGGAATTCGGCCATGGCCTTTTAAGGAAGCATCCCGGCATTTGCCTGGAGTGATTTGGGAAACCATGGAAAACCCAAATCTGGATGCCCGGATGGGGATTCGAACGGCCGTCCTCCCGAATGCGAGGCCAGAACGCTATCCGTTACACCACCACGCTCGGTATGGCGCTTCTTGTTTCCTAGCAAACATATCGCACTGAATTACCTTTACTAGCTTTTTTATTTTATCGACAAAGCCAAATACAACATGAGAGTTCACCTATTTTAATCTCTTGTCGTGATTGTGAAAAATTCTCTACTGATACAGCGTAGTACGTCAAGCACAACCGTTTGAATAATGATTAATAAGTATAATAATTTCTAATTTGGGTTGATATTGAAAGCAGCAACCAGTCACAACTGACTAGTTGCTGCCTTTATTATCAACCCAAATTTGATATCACAGTCGCGGATTTCCACCAAGCCATCATGGACAAAATATTGTAATAATTTCTTACGGCACTAATGACCTGATGACACATGTTTATAAAAATTACGCAATCCGCCTCTGCCATAGCCATCTAATGCAGCCTGGTAATTGTACCAGGTATACAGCACCTTCATTTTAACATGATATTCGAACCTCGGAGTGCCCTAGCGGACTTCACATGAGCAAACCAAATCATTGCTACTGTGAGAAGTCAGTTTTGCCGGCCTCGGTAGCGTAGGGGCTAGAGTGCTAGCTCCGCGTGCCGAAGGGGCATGGATGTTAATTGTTGTGTGTCTGTGTGAATGTCCTATCCGTCCTGTGGCGTCTATACACTGAAAGCAATTATAATTACCTTGAGCTGGCTGTATGGCCTCCGTTGCCAAATGCCATTTTTTTTTAAAAAAAGTCAGTTTCAATGTTCCCAAACAGTCTCGCTGCAACCCGGATTCAAACTGGGAATCTTCTGATTCCCAGTCACATGCCTTAATCAACTGATCCACCAAAACGCTAAGAACAATGAATAATTTCGTGACGGAAACTGAGAACTCTTGAGACATCTAGTTTGGCGGCGACGGTATTGAGAACATTGAAGGTGAGTGGGAAAAAAGGGTTGTCCAAAACTTTTATAAGTTGGTGGGTTAGCGGTAACGCTCTGCCCTCGCATTCGGGAGGACGCGGGTTTGAATCCCCGTCCGGGCATCCAGATTTTGGTTTCCATGGTTTCCCCAAATCACTGCAGGCGAATGCCAGGATGCTTCCTTCAAAGGATCATGGCCGAGTTGTTTGCCCACCCCCCAGTCCTTTTCTACATCTAATGACCCGACGCCGACGTGACGTAAAACCATAAGCAATATTACATATAAAAATCCATGTTTGTATGTACTCTATGCACTCCTAAACCATTCATCCGTTTACGGTGAATCTTTGGTGTGTTGTCGAGAGCGTGTCGGAGATGGTTCCTAAGAAATAAAATTTCGAAAAAATCATATCTTCCTCATCATAACACCCCATAATTTAAAAAATAACACAGATTTTAACCGATTTTGATGGAAATTTGCACGCATATACCTTAAAACAAACAGAAAAATACTGCCTAAATATGGTTTCCAAAAACACATTCCTCCCCCCTTCCCAGCCCCTTAATTTTTACACAAATCTACACTTTTTATCTGATTTCGATGGAACTTTGCACACGTATACTTTTTAAAAAATAATAATACTAAAGACGTTAGTTTTACAAAAACCTAATCCCTCTCCCCTTTTCCACCCCAAACCACCCCCTCTTCCCCCTTACACCCCATGATTTAAAAAAAACCACATATTTTATCCGAGTTGGATGGAATTTTACACAAATATAATTTAAAACAAACTGAAAAATATTGCCTTCATTTGGTTTCCAAAAACGCATCCCCTCTCTCCCTTTCCACCCCTTAATTTTTACACAATCGCACACTTTCTGTTAGATTTCGATGGAACTTTGTACACATACACTTTTTTAAAGAAAAGATAGAAAAATACTGTAGACACTAGTAAATAAAAAAAAAAAAATAAGTTCCGTGAGACACATGTTAAGAGTGCTGAATGATAGGAATCGCTTGAGCTTGGCATTCGGGAGGACAAATCCTCGTGCGGTTATCCAAATTTTGGTTTTCCATGATTTCACATAATCACTCGAGGTGAATTCAGTAATGGCAGCTTCAATATGTCATAGCCGCATTCCTTCCCGTTCCCCTGCGCCTCCTTACTGCGAACTCTCTTCCGGCTGTAATCACTCCGACATCGATAAATTATAAAATGCGAAAAAAAAAAATCCCTTTATATCAAAAGTCAATACACAGCGACTGATTATAGAAGGACTTTAAGCGTATTAATCACCCCTGATTACTTTCAAAAGAATCTTTCAGAGAATTCGAAATTTCTTAGTCAAAACTGAACTAAATTTATACGAGAGAACGCATTGGCGTTATTCGGTTGAATTAAGGCTCATTATCAATTAGATAAACGCAGTGGATTAATCACTAGGTTAAAGCTGTGAATGAACACATAAATGTTGCCTTTTGTCCCAGTAATCGGCAAAGAGAGTCTACTAAACGTGCCGTTGTTATTCACCGGCAGAAGTCACTCGTGAAGGGGGATATTTCTGCTCGAGCGAACAGTCTTTGGTGTTCCCTCCGCCTTTAATAAGGCTCGAGCGGGCGTTGCTCAAAGGGAAACACGCAGCTGTGTGCTTTGGACACAAAAGGTCGGAGGGACAAAGCGAGGGCGGAATGAAAGGGATAGAGGTACAGCCCAACAGGGATAACAGGTGTTCCATAGCTGACGGGGCGCCTTGGAGTCATAGAAAAATTCTAAAACAGCTCTCGGGTTCAAAATGAAAGAGTACCACGTTAGTCCATTGTGTAAGTTTACGTTTAATAAGGACCCGTCATATCGTAGTCAAATTACTGATTTCAAACACAGGCTTAGATACTTTTATCTTTGACTTGAAAATAGTAATCAGCTAGTGTAACTGCTGCCCACTCAGAAGAATATAAAAGTACTAGCTAGACTGTTTTTATTCTGTGACTTGTGGTTCACAGTTTTATGAGAGCCAATTCGTTAAAAGCAGAGTACCTTATGGAACAATATTTTTTCTATATTGTTTCTTAAATATGTAAATGATTTTCATTGTGTTATAACCGAAAACTCAAGACTATAACTTCCATTGCAATAGAGCACACACGCTCATACACCCCCATTATCCCATGTGTTATTTTTCACCACCCACCTGCCCATGCGCGACACAAATTCCAACTTTAAATTCCCGCAGAGCTTTTGATGATTTTTTTCATCATTTCAGTTGTTAATTCACTCCAATACCTGACTGCCTTACATACAAAAACAAATTAATCTACTCCGTTTCACCTGAAATCGAGTCCCCAGATTATAAAATCATACAAATTAAAAATTGGTGACATTTCTCAGCCTAACGTTTTTTAATTTACGTCTCTGATCGCATATGTAATTGGCTAACAGTTAATATTTTGTACTTCTTCTTCTTCGGTAGTCAATCCTGGGATTGGTGTGCGGCAGTCTTCCATTCAGCTCTATTCTCTGCCCTCCTCTTCATATCTACATATCGTCTGCAGCCAACATCTTCCATTATCTGCTGGATATATTTTAAACGAGGTCTACCTCGATATCTCTTTCCATATATCATTCCCTCAATTATTGATTTCACTTGGCTCTTTAGGTCTTAAGATATGTCTAATTAATATTGTCCACCGTGTTTTTATACTCTTCCATAAAGTTATACTCTCTCGCCTTCTCAAAAATTTCCTCATTAGTAATTTTGTCCCTCCAGCTAATCTTTAATATTCGTCTGTAGCACCATTGCTCAAATGAAATTAATCTTCTTTTCTCTTCTGTACCAACAGTCCAGGTTTCACATCCATACAGGGCAATGCTCCAGACACAAGCTTTTAATAGTATTTTAAGTTCAGTAAATCTGATAGATAAAGATTACACATACGTCTAAAAACAACAATTATTGAAGTTGTAGAAAGTTATTTTCAAATTTTTTATGTTGCTTAAATTGGACGGTATATGTCTCTTACTTATTAAGCTATTAAGTGTAGTAGTATTTATAGTTAATACAATTTCTGTAATAGTTCATCGCAGTAACCAGAAGCCAGATTATTTTCACTCAAGCATATTATATACAGGTGCGCGTCTTACGTATCAAGAAAGTCATCCTGGTGGCAGCGTTAGGTGCTGTTGTCAAAACTCCGCTGCAAAATCTGATTCATGAATTATTATTCTCTGCTTCAGCCCATTATGATTTCGCTTTGTCTATTTTCGATATTTTGTTGCCCTTTTCAATCTGCTTTCCTGACTAACCCAATTAATTCCAATTAATAATTAATTCAGTCATGTAAACAGTGTAATTTTTATGTTCCGAATAAATAGTATAAGGGTTATGAGTAGGTTTCGGATCTTCATGAAAAGTCATATTTTTTCCTGCCTTCTTTTTCAGCTGAAATGCTGAATTAAACACTGATTCAACGTTACTGATTGTATTTAAATGTATTTTATACAGCATATAAATGCATATTCAGGCCATTTTCCTGGATTTGGTCATATATCGATAATATTTATGGTCATAATTTGAGGAAAATCTGGTAGTTTTCTCATAGTACCAGGAATTCACTAGATATAGATGAGAAGAAATTAAGATAATTATTCACAGAACTGTACTTCTACTACAGATTTTGAGGAAAAAACAAAATCAATTTTCACTGTGGTCAGAATTCACCAGTCAAGAATTAAAGTGATACATTATTGTCACTATCTAAACGTAATGTTCCGCCCGCCTTTTAATCTCGACGATGCAGCAGCAGCATGGCTGTGTCGAGCCGCGTCAATGAATATCTCAATGAAACATCCTCAGTCATCGTTAAATCTGCAGAGGATCAGTAAGATGACCTGCCTCTATGCCGAATGTAAAATTTTTCTGATAGTGCGAAGTTACATAAGGGAATTTAGAGAGGAGTATTTTAGTACAGATGAAAGAGTTCTATTCTGTAAATTATTTGAAATTAGACTCCAACAAAACGATTTAAAATCTAATTTCCCAACGCTGCAATGAGTACACGGGAGCAAATTATGCTGTCTACGTGAAAGCGACACTACTATATAAAATAAATTATGTATAATTGAGAATGTTTTGATACATAGTAAATTTAAGTGTTTGGTCATATTTTTTCATTTTTTGGTCATATTTACCCATTTCTAAGGTCATATTTGCCTTCATATTTCTCTATTGTTTTGGTCATAAAGATCCGAACCCTAGTTATGAGTACTATCAAATTTTAGTAGACTTGTTGAACGTCTAAATTTACCTAAATCTAGATATATTCACAAAATTTTGGGTGGCATAAAATGTATGTTAGCATGTTTACCAATAAATTCAATAGAAATCTACGTCGTCTGTCTGTCTGCCAGACAATCCCAGCCATTCTATGACGCTTTCGTAAGCATTCGACCAAATTTCTTACTTCTATATAGATGAAAGCATCATCGGCGAACAATTGCAAACTGATATTAAAGTTGTCGTTTACAGAAATTAAGTTAAATTTTCCTTCGAGATTTCTCATAAACCTGAACTCAGGACTTGGAAAAGTGTTGGAAGCGAGGTTATCCATGTTTCGACCGTTCTCTCTCCGTTGTATTTGAGGCTCATGATCTGTTTTGTGTCTGTGTGTGTGAAGGGAAATTGAGAAAAAAAATTTGGTTGATGGCCATAAAATTCTGCCTGTCTCTTTCATCACGTCAGATATTATCTTTTGCTCTCTAAATATGTGTAACTGATTGATCAATCCATGCTAGGAATTTGTGATTTCAGTGCTATATATCCTGCTAGAATTAACAAAAGACATTGAAGTCACTGTTTGTAACTGGAGAATAAACATTTTAAAAGCAATATTAAAGATAAAATCGTTTGTTTAAAGAAATAACTGCTAATGTTTAATATATTTTAGGGGAAATAACGTAATTATTATTGTATAGTAATAAATAGTAATAAACGTTTAACGATACCTTCAATGTCATTCGTTTTGCAGTTCGTTTGCTGGAAAGAACGCGACAACAAAACTTTTTGTACAGCTAATCTTAAGCTCTAATCCCTATGGATATCTAAAAGGCAAAGTGTTTCATTTACCTCTGTTATTCACAAGACTAGGAGTTCTTTCGTTCTTAGATCTATTTTGGAGTTACCAACCAGAAATTAATATCATTGCCTCATACATCCCATGAAATTTTTATATTGCTTGCGAAGTTCCCAAATTTCATTTAAGATTTTTTGAAGTTTATATTATTAGTTTTTTTATTTATTTGTTTGTTTACGGACTTAGGAGTCCATTTTTACAACTTTAAAAATTCACAATGATTGGTGTACACTGCTTAAATATCATACAAAACAATTTAATAAAGAAAAATGACATATAGTCTATTTTTACTAGAATAATAAACGTTTACAATATACTGAAACTACTAAGCCGAAAAATTTCTTATTAAAATTTATTGTTACTTGTTCATTCATATCTTAAGATACAAGGACATAACAAACTGCCTTGGTTTAGTGATTTTATTCCAAGTTTAACCCTACTGTGACAGTTAGCAAGCTTGCACATTCTTGTTAGGGGATTATTTTCTGTATACAAGTGCTTATATTTCATTAGGGAAAATGTTGTTGTTTGACGAGTTGATATGCGTTAATTTCCAATTAACTTCAATGGAATACTGGACTGAACAAAACAAGTTGCAAATACACTGGTGTCCAAAATTAAAGTAACATACAGCTAATTCTCCGTCCTGTGTCTAATTCACGATATAATCATAGAAACTATCAACAAATGTCCGTATTATGTGTTCTGCACGGAAGATGGTATTCCGGTCATTGTACAATCATGCTAAAGATGACGTCGGGGCGCCTATCAAACGGGGTGTTGTTTGTTGGGTAGTCCCACACCCAAAACCGCTGTGTACTCATTCACAAATGGAGCAGTATGACACAGAGATGATGCCTACCAGACCCTGCGGTGAAGAATGGAAGCTGGACAAGCTCAAACTGATGTGACCCGATGGCTTAATCTGAATCGCTCTGTTGTTTCTCGGATGTGGTGACAGATTATAGAGACCGAAAGCGTATCCTGAAGGCCAGGGCAGGGCCTATCACGTATGATATCAGAAAGAGTAGACCGTGATTTGTCTGTAAGGGCACGACGGTACCGCCTTAGTACTTCACGGCAACTGGCATCTGACCTCGCAGCATCCACTGGAATAGTTGTATCAAGGCAACAATGTACAGAAGGCTTCGGCAGAGTGGCCTTTATTGTCAGAGACCTGCTGTACGTGTATCCCTGACGCGTCTTCACAGAAGGGAATGTCTAGAGTGGAGTCGTCAACATGCCAACTGGACGGTCGGACAGTGGGCCAATGTTCTCTTCACAGATGAGTCCCGATTTGGTCTGGAGAGTAATTCTCTACGGATTCGCATCTGGAGGGAACGTGGAACACGATTTTGAGACCCAAAACATTGTGAAAAGAGGCCGATATCGAGGTGTGGGCAGGGATTATGTTGACCACTCGAACGCTTCTTCATGAAATTGTACGGGTGAATCAGCAAGGTTTAACTGCTGTCAGGTATTGTGTCGAGATCTTGGGACCTCATGTGCTGTGCTGTGCTGTGGGCCCAGACTTCGTATTGATGGACAATAGTGGTCGACCTCATAGAGCAAAGGTGGCTGATGTTTTCTTGGAAACGGAAGATATTGTACGCATGGTGTGGCCGGCTCGCTCTCCCGATTTGAATCCCTTATATCATGTCTGGGATGCATTAAGGAGACGAGTTGTAACACGTCAGCACTCACCAACCACTCTCCAAGACTCGCGAGCAACTTTGCAGGAAGATTGGTCGTTGTTGCCTCAACATGAAATGGATGACATCAGTCACAGCATGCCCCGTCGTTGTCAGACCTGTATTGCTATCAGAGGTGGTCACACCCCATACTGAGCACATTAACCAGTTGTCGGAATGTGTGTGTAAATCCGTAAAGTTGCAAAAAACGAAGAACATTTTTGTCTACTGCTATGCATGTTGCAGTATTTTACGTTCCGTATTCTTTATATTGTTACTACTTTACTACCACCTGTTTATACTTTTTTGTGGCAAAATAAAAGCAACCTTACAAAATTTTCGTTTGTTGCTTTAATTTTGGACACCAGTGTAATTTAACTAAAGTTATCCATTAACGACTTCTCAATAATATTTTCAATTGGTTTCCCGACTTTTTCAAAAACTTTGAAAACATATGTCAAACGAAATAAAAAATTATCTGTGCTATATAAATCTGCCATTTAAATAAGTGAGTTAAGAGTCACTAGAATAGAACGAATTAAAACTACGTTACACGATTACGCTAAATGTTTATTAAGCGAAACTAGTTGCGGACCAGATATAAATTTGCAGTTTTTGTAAAAATTTTAGAGTTTAACGTGAAGTATATATACACATATAAAAAATGCCGATTTTCTGTGAAGCGTGGTAGGTGAGTGGTAACGCTCTGGCCTCGCATTTGGAAGTAAGCGGCGTCGAGTCTCCGTTCGGCCATCCAGATTTGTGTTTTCCAAAAATCACTCCAGGCGAATGCCTGAATGGTTCCCTCAAAAGGTTATGGCTGAATTACTTCCCGTTCCTTGCCTTCAGTCATTTCCCGCTTCTCCGCTTCTCCGCTTCTAATGACCTCAACGTCGACGAGGTGGAAAGCAAAAAAAAAAAAAAAAAAAAAAAAAAAAAAAAAAAACCAATTTTAATAATAGCGTATTCTATACTTTGAGCTAGAATTTTTCTATAACTAAAATTTTACACTATAAATTTTATATTCTTCGCGAAAGGGGTGGCTTACGACTGTAGGAATACAAATCTTCTGAATAATAAGCTAAGAAGATAGAGATAACCGAGCGTGATGGGTGAGCGGTTAACGCTCTGGCCTCGCATTCGGGAGGACGGCGGTTCGAATCCCCGTCCGGGCATCCAGATTTGGGTTTTCCATGGTTTCCCCAAATTACTTGGGGCAAATGCCGGGATGCTTCCTTCAGAAGGCCATTGTCGAATTCCTACCCATTCCTTGTTCCCCCAGTCCAATCCCGCCTTTTTTTTAAAAAAAAAAAAAAGAAAAAAAAGAAGATGTAGATAGGTTAATAGCAGCCACCTCAGATTAAACGTGGTGTCATCTATCGTGTACATCATAACAGTCATATGTTGCGCAAAACTATCTAACTAGAAAATGATTCAAAAGTTAAATCGTAAGAAATTGATTCTATGTACCAAGCGACGTTCAGATCGCGGATCAAACATAGTTCCCGTCTTTTGGTTGGGTCACATATTTTACTAGCGATCTGTTTGGCTTGAAACGTTAACGCCTTATCCGAGGTTTGCCACGCGGGTTAGGCGCGATGTTTCACCAGCACTAGTATTATGCTGCGCGGGCTGCGTTACAGTTCTGGCAGGGGTACACTGACAGCGGAAACAGCTCTCACAACAGTTGGTTTCGTTACAACCATTTTACGAGTGTGGTGCAACCATTCACAGGAAAAGTATGGTTCATAGTTACAAGAATTCTTTTATTCAAATTTACTCTCAAACAGTAAAAAATGATACCTGTGGATACATGAAACTAGGAAACGGCATGTATTTCCAGAAAAGTGAATTTAGACAGAACCTTAAGTATCTGAATGTAACCTCTGAAATATTAATTGTCATTTGGAGCAGTCAGTAAAACAATGGTAATGAAAATATTATCACTCCCTGTTTTGGTTCGCAGGAGAATTGTTTTTTGTTAAACAAAAAGTAGTAAATTTTAAATATTGCTTCAATCTTTTTTCAATTATAGCTGTTTAAACCAAAAATTATACTTATATTTCAAAATAAACTGAGCTAGGGACAAATTTTCTTCTGGTGTAATTTGCATAATTTTTGCAAAATTGATTTCAAATTTTATTTTTCACTGAACACTTGTCAGGTAAATTGAATGTATAAGTTTACAATCATCAGTGAATATTTTGTTTTTGTTGTTGTTGTTCAAGGACATTTTTGTATTAAGCCAACCTACACTTGGAGGTAATATCGAACAATTATGCGAAGCATAAAAGCTTCCTACACCAAGACTGAATAAATCCAGTCATATCGAGCGTGGTGGGTGAGTGGTTAACGCTCTGGCTTCGCATTTGGGAGGACGGTGGTTCGAATCCCAGTCCGGGCATCCAGATTTGGGTTTTCCATGGTTTCCCAAATTACTCCGGGCAAATGCCGGGATACTTCCAACAAAAGGTCATGGCCGAATTCCTTCCCGTTCCTTGGCACTAGTCCCATCCCGCCTCTAATGACCTCGACGTCGACGAGGCGTAAAGTCATAAGAACAAAAAATCCAGTCATGTACAGCACAAGAGATGCTACAATGACTCGATATTAATAGAATCATGCTTGTGTTTTGGCTTATTTTCCTTAGTTGCTATGATAGCTATTTTCGTTATGCGTCTTCCGTCTTGCAACTAAAAAATGTTTTTATTGTAAACGCCAATATTTAAGTGAGTTTTTGCTTCTGGACCAGTATGTGGAAGTTCGAATTACTAAACCAGCTGTTATTTCTCTCAAATTATGTTGTTGTATAAAAATAATCGCTAGCATTAAAAAAGATTTCAATTTTGCTAATCAACTGAACATACAGTTCTAAAGTTGACTAACAGAACTGAAATCATTGACAAAACAGCATGTATCCTTCCTTGTACCAGAACATAATTTGAGGTAAATGACGATGTAAAACGTATAGCTGGTTTAAACCTTTGAAGTTGTACTTACCTATTGATCCGTAAGCAAAAACTGCAGCTGGCTGTATCTTAAACAAAGACGAAACGCGTTTACTATAAAAAAAATAGTATGTGTTTTAGTTCCAGAACGGAATAGCCATAAAAAAGCTACAAGCAGTTTAAAATCAACGCTTGATAAAAAAAAATCAGTCTAAATGGATTAAAATTGCTTTTAAATTTTATGATACCATGAGATATGAGTATAATTTTTTGCTATAAAATGAAAAGAGAAAACAATTTGTACCAAATTTCAATATTTCATTTCTTATTTTCTTAAATAAAAAATCTACGTTTTATTGGCTGTACATACCAACTATCCAAAACGTGGGGACCAGGTTTCAAAAAAAAAACCTATCAAAAAAAATCCCGTATTTAGTTATAAGACTTGACAGGAGTCATTTTTTATTGTTAAACAGTGTCACTGGGGGGAAAAAGTCCATTAGCTGAACGTGTGACACTCACCTTGTGATGCATTTCAGTGTGGCAGACGGGTTGCATTGCCGTGCTCCTACCGTCACAATGGCTCGTATTAGTTGGGTTGCGTTGCGAGCATTTAGGAGCATAGCGTCGCCGACACCACTACACTGCCCAGTTACGTTGCATTCCCCATGAGGGCGTTTTATCAGATGAAAGGCAAGGGCTCTGAACCGGTGTTTGCGTTTACGCCGCCACTAATTGGAACTCATACAGTATTCAGGAATCCGCACGGCTCGTTCAAACGACGGAGAAAGCGTTTCCTCTGGCATCGGGGGAAATGGAGTTACGCAGCTAATACCTTCAAAGGGTAGGACTAGGCGCGTCAGAGCTGACGGATTAGACTAAGTACCCCTTCCTGCCTCACACTGAACAGGAAGACTATCGCCTGATTGAGGCGATAAAGAAAATTTTATTAGGTAAGCCATGGAAAACAAAGATATTCATAATGAAAAAATGCACTCACGTGGAATAATGGTTTGGTATCTATAGTAAGTGATTCAGGTAGCATTATGTCAAGGTAATCTTTGAACAGATTAAAAGTAATAAAAATGTTTACTCAGTGATGTAAGTTTTCCATCTAGCATCCATTCAAGACTCTAGAACCTTTGTCATACATTCCATAGGCAGAGCTCAGCGACCTGTAGTTTGGCCTTTGTTGCTGATGTACCAGCTAAATGTTACTGGCGAGAGATGTAAACATCAACCCATCGCATCCTCCTCATGATAAAGATGTGAAGGATCGTTGTAAAGTGTCTGTTTTCGAAGTTAAACCTGAATTTTGTGTTCGTAAGATGTTGGGTTAATTACAAACTGCTGTTAACTACATGAGGATGCATTTGAAATTGGTGTCCTATTCCCACATGACAGGTAATTTATTTATCAAGGAATAAGAAAACATAGGACACTTTGCAAGTTAACCCTCCGTGTTAACACATTGCTTGAATTACCTCGGAGGCCGATGTTTGAATTGTTAATTCACTGGCTGATTTTCAACTATCCAGTTGCAAATATTATTCAAACTGACAGTTACATATTGTAGGGATAAGGAACTAATAACACATAGAAGACTCTATTATCATAAATTCTCATATCTCAGATGGAATATTTTTCATTCAATATGGATACTGATATGAATTTTTTCATGTCGATAATGGGTATACCGTATATTCTAAACAACGAGCGTCACGAAAATATGATAATTTTGCTGTAGCTGAGAGGAGCAAATGCTGAAATTCTGTTCCAGTACCAAACCTTTTACTTACGCACCCTTAAACTAGGGCTGCCAGAGCCAAAAATTTACGGTATTGCAAAAATAAATCGGACAATATTTCGAAAAGTATCGCTACATGTAATAAAATTACAAGCAGAAAAACATCAAAGAAACTGTGGCTATACGATGCATTGAACTGGGAGGAATCTGGGGCATGCCACTAGCCCTCTGGTACTGAGGGTGCAAAGGCTTTCAGGGAACGAAATACTGCAGTGTGATCCTATAACAAGAACGACCTCAAAAAGGACGACTTCCCACATATCTACATATCGCAAGTGCGACAAGGTGG
Organism: Vandiemenella viatica; assembly: GCA_031002005.1. Taxonomy (NCBI): domain Eukaryota; kingdom Metazoa; phylum Arthropoda; class Insecta; order Orthoptera; family Morabidae; genus Vandiemenella; species Vandiemenella viatica. The sequence continues at coordinate 30,269,620 of JARYHS010009186.1, read as the reverse complement.
ACTCAACAGAAAACAGGTACAGGCCCTCCTGTTAGGCGTTTATACTGCTGGAATGGTCTGGAATAGTCTTTTTGCATCTAAAATAGTTTTTTTTATTATCAAATCTGGTTGGTGAATGGTATTTCTCAGGCCTGGAATTCGGGAGAACGTGGGTTAAAATCCTCGTCCAGTCATCCAGATTTTGGTTTTCCATGGTTTCCCTAAATCATTCCAGGCGATAACCGGGCTGGTTCTTTCAAAAGGTCATGGCTAATCTTCTCCGCCCCCAATGATGCTGGTGTCGACGAGGCTTTAAGTAATAAGAAAAAAAAGTGTTGAGATAGTACCTAAAAGCGTCACTTATACAGGATAACGGCGTGACGTCACAACAGTAGATTGCAAAGAGTCGAATGGTGGTCAACTTTGTTACATTTTCTTATTCTGTAGGAAGCTAATACGGTAGACGAATGGCAGCATTGTACCACCCAACACTAATCACAGACTGCTCGTTGTTATGTAGACCAGAGAAACATTAACTCTGAGAGCACTTTCACAAGCGTATCATGCGCTGATCGCGAATCCACAGGAACCATTACTTGAAAATTTGTGTAGTACTTCTCGTATCACAGACTTGTAAAATACAGAATGTGTGAGAAAGCAGTTAGTTGCATCGATGCATTTAGTTCAGCTCATTGATTGTCTATGCTTTTACTCCTCTTCCCTGGATGTCTGAATGGTCGGTGGCCAATTTTGTATCATGGTTCCATATTATCAATGTCCGCCTGCAACTAAAATATGAGAAAGGTGAAAACCCTCCAGTAAACCATTTAGCACCGGTTTATACTTCAACACACACATTTTATAAAGTTTTTGTTTGATTAGTACCCAGTGGCGTAGCTAGGTCAACAAGGGCCCCGGTGCAAAAAATTTATTTTGGGCCCTCAGGCCAGACGGGCGACCTTTTTTTTTGCTTTGTGTGCTGGTAGGGGCCCTCTGAACTGAGGATGGGAGCACTTGGATTGTTCTTTAGGGGCCCCTGAGCAGTGGTTGGGGCCCCCCTCAGCAGCGAGGGCCCTTAGTGAGGGGCTCCTGTGTTCTCAGGGGCCCCTTAGACGACGGTAGAGCTAAAAAAAAAAAGGTCACTAGTTTGCCGTGAAGGCTCGTGGGCCCTCTAAACTGCGCTTGAGGGCCCCTAGAGGTGGGCTTAGGAGTCCCTTGAGGTATGCTTAGGGGCCCCCTGAGCATGAGGGCCCCGGTGCACTGCACCGCCTAGCTCCATAGTAGCTACGCCCCTGTTAGTACCCCCAACATTCAAATGTTTTCAAAAGTTTTGACCAATTGGGAATATCACCAGGCACAAATTACAAACTGCCTTAATACTTTTTTCTAAACAGTTTCTGTTGTGAAATGTTCATCCACTTTTAAACTAATTATCATTACCTAAATTTTCCTTTAATGTCAGCATTGCGCAAGTTTTCAGTCAACTCTTAACTAGAGAAGCAGTTTCCATTATAGAAGCTTTCATTAAAAACTTACATACTTCATGAGTCAAACTGAAAAAATGAATATCGGAGCAACTAAAACAACCATGTGAAACCTTACGAAATTTGGGCTCACTAACAACATCCAACAAGTCATCGACGACTAAAACTAGCCAACACCGAACCTCTAAAATGTTTAAGATCGCCGATGAAAGATATAATCATTTTGCCACCTAACACAACTAGTGACTAACAGTCATTATCCACAGTAAAAAACCATCGTCCACGTGTCCACAAACCCTAGGTGTCCATCAATTTCTTTCTTCATTCACAACACACAATTCTAAACACTCGCACACTTTTTAACTCCACTCGCGCGGCGAAACGTAAGCGCAATCCAGTACAGCTAATTGTGCAGACGAGTTGTCATAGAGGAGTAGCTTTCCTCACGCCAGACACCTTTGCGTGTGTACCGCGGATTAGCGATTCATTCATAGTCCCATGCGTCCTCCTGTCACTTCTTCTACGCTACTTGCATAACAGGGTAATAATATCAGCTGTCGGGAGTGTGGACTAACCAGGACTCGTGCACGTGACACTGCGCCCAATTACTGGACTCTCACATCGCCTCTGGCGGTCCAGCCTTTCCAGCACTTCCTGTTCCAGGGACGCAATTACAGACGAGTACCAGAAGAACTAGAACGACCGTTCGCGTGCAGCTCACCCGGGGGTCCCGTTCCCACGGTCGACCGTGCTCATCTCTAGATCAGCTCCTAGAAACTACAAGACTCTCTGTCTCGACCCACAATTTAGGTTTTACACAATTTCAAAATTTTTGCAGAGCTTCTAGAACACTGCAGTTTGAGATTTTCTGTTTAATTTATTATTCTAGGTCGTTTTCCTGTTAAACGTCAGTCGATGGAATGGCGTCACACGTCATCGCCAGTCAAGGTCAAGGCAAAGCAGACAATCTCAACACGCAAGGTTATGGCGACCGTGTTTTGGGATAGACATGGAGTATTGTGAGTCGACTTTATGGAAAGAGGGACAACGATCAATAAAGCAGCCTACTGCGCTACCCTGACTAAACTTCGACGTGCAATCCAGAATAAGCGACGTGGTCTGTTGTCGTCTGGAGTGTTGTTGTTGCATGACAATGCCAGACCCCATACTTCGAAAGAAACGCAAGCTCTAATCAAGAAGTTTGGATGGGAACAGCTTGACCACCCACCATACAGCCGGGATTTGGCGCCAAGTGATTTCCACTTGTTCCGTTATCTAAAGGAGTTTCTTGGCGGCAAGCGCTTCGACACAGATGATGAAGTGAAAGAAGCAGTTAAAAACTGGTTATCTTCGCAGGCGGGCCGATTTCTACGACTTAGGCATTCAAAAGCTTGTTGAACGATGTGACAAATGTTTAAATAAGCATGGAAATTATGTAGAAAAATAGAGAAATATGCAAGGAATGTAAATAAAACAATTGTTTTTGAAAATTTTTTGATTTTGATTTTTTTTTTTTCTTAACCGGACCTTACTTTGGGAATAACCCTCGTATTTTCCTTCTCGCTTCCTTGTGTGTTTCTCACCATTATGTCTAACTCTTCTTGCAAGGTTTCTTTTTTGTTGTTTATTACACGCTTTATATTAGCTTGACCTGTATGTATGTATGTATGTATCCATGTAAAGGAATCTTTTAATTAATTTTCACTTCCAAATGTACGAGTAGTTTGAAATTTTACACACATACAATATTTTCATAGCACCGTCCTGCTATTCTTATTACTTTGACAGTAACAATAGAAAAGTAACGGAATGTTTCCATTCAATTATCACTCCCTTCGAGATTTCCGAATTGTCTGATATTTTATACACATATTATCTACAAATAAAAGCAATTATAATACAAAAATCGTTTTAACAAACATATCTGCAGTGACTTAATAAGTGAGTAAAAGATTCTTATTCACGTACTCCTCTCCAATTTAAATAAATTTCGCTATTTATTACCAATTAGCTATTATCTTTTCGATCATAATGACCCTTCAATTCGTAATTACCTCAGTAAAAACTTTAATACATTAATAAAATATACAGCTGTTAATGCATATAATACTAATCTGCAGTCGCACATTTTCCTTCAATATTATTGTCTCTAGGAAAAATTTTGACTCTACGTCAAATTCTTCAAAAACCCACAGATAACAATTATTAAGATCTATACATCATAATGGTCTCTCTCTCCTGTTTGTAGTTAGAAATCCTTTGAACTACCATCACGGTTCATACTGTCCAAGACGATATTATCTGTGTAATTCTAAAAAATACAACTATCAATTATTTTATATACATCAGTCATCTTCATGTTACATCTTACTAGTTCTAGTCAGAATTTGAAATTTCTTTTCTCTTTACCCAAATTGTGTAATTAGTAAAACAAAATTGATTTCAAGAACGCAACCTGATGGGTGAGCAACAACGTTCGGGTCTGGAATTCCGGACGAAATTGGTTCTATTCTAGGTAGGGCCTTTTTTCTTTGACGCTACAGAAAAATTTCGTCACTTCCCTTTAGCACCGTCTTTGGTGGTGTAAGGAAACGAAGTTTCCTTACTTTGTATGCACATTTATATTTTTTTAATAAATATGATCTGTGCCTGTGATACAGTTTTAATTTGAGAAAGTTATATAGAACAGCTCTGACGTGGATGTTGGGGAGACGGAGCATCTTTGGTTGTTTGGTTGCCAAGCAGTTTTTATGGCAGAGAGAGGAGAGATACTGCTGTAAGAGAATATCGCTGTATTGTTATTTGGAGTCCATTTAATGTATTCAGTATGAAGATATGAAAAATAAACATTATTACTGAATTTATGAATATAACAAAAATCTTATAAAATGGCGCCGCATGACTACGACATAGAATTAGTTAACTAATTCTGTAATAAAAGAACCTTTCAATTTTCGGAAGAGAAAACAACTTTAAGGGTAATATGTGATTTTCATGATGGTTTGGAAACTCTATACTGCGTTTGATTTTCATTACTGCGTTGCTCACCGATAATTGTAACGAAATTTCTGCTATTTGTTTGTGTGTTTTTTTTTATATATATAGGCCTAATGGAGTGTGAAGTTTTAAAATCAACCAGAGATCATGTAGATACCGATGTTCATGATCAAAACGACAAAACTTTAAGGGTTTCGAGAAATGCAGACAGTGATATAGGTTCAGGTTATGAGTATCATGCAGACAGTGATATAGGTCCAGGTTATAAGTATCATGATCGATTAGAACATGAAGAGGATAATACTGGTGTTTTTCATGACGTCCCAGTAACTAGCTTCACCGAAAAAAATTATCACTGGGAAGAGAGTACTTCCGTGGAAAAAAATGCTGGCAATGATTCTGCAAGGACAGAAGAAGATGGAAGTGAAGATGAAAAACAATAGTAATAATCAACAACAAACTTTACGACTGTGGGAAGAAGGAAGAGAAGACGAAATTGATCGCTGGATTAAACAAGTAAGAAGGTCCTGTTAAGTATGAGAAATTGAGGAGGATGAGTGAGAAGAAAACGGTGAAAATCGGCGAGATGAGGATGAAGGTTTTTTTTTAACTGCTTTACGTCTCTCAACAGCGAGGTCTTTAGAGACGGGAAAGGATGGGGGCAAGGAATGGGAAGGAATTCGGCCATGGCCTTTTTAAGGAAGCATCCCGGCATTTGCCTGGAGTGATTTGGAAAACCATGGAAAACCCAAATCTGGATGCCCGGACGGGAATTCGAACCACCGTCCTCCCGAATGCGAGGCCAGAACGCTATCCGTTACACCACCACGCTCGGGAGAATAGCGGACCTGTGAAACGGTGGGAATGTCTGCAGCAGATAGAGGAGAAAAATGAAATTATCTATGCTGGAAAGGATATATTGGAAGAAGACGAGATAATTAACGTGGCAAGAATGGATCAATGGGACAGTAACGTGGGCAATACAGAAGTAGAGACGGAAAGGAAAAATGAAACGGATATTATTTCTACTAGACATGATGACAGGAATTATGGTTTGGAAACTGAAGTGAACAATGAAACTGAAGATAACATGAGTTATGAATATACCGAAGAAGAGGTAGAAAGTGAGGAAGATATAAGTTGTGAAGAAGGAGAGAATATAAAATGCTTTCTCATAAAGAGAAAAAAAGTTTGTGAAGATGAAAAAGAAGAATCAACGAGAAGCAAAGGAAAAAAGAAGAGAGGGCTTGACATATATGATGAGGGCCGCCGCAACAGTATAAAATACGAAAAGAAGAAGGGTGGCGGAGAGGAAAAGGAAAAAGAAACAACGAAGGGAAAAGTGAAAAGGAAAGGGAAAAGATAGTTTCACCAAGAAGTGGAAGAGGATCTTTTAGAAGAAGATATATGATCGGCGTGCAGGAAAATCAGAAAGTAGGTGAACTAGTACTTGTCAGAACGCATAAAATATCTAGTAGTGTTTCTTTCCGGGCGTAAAATAATCGTGTGTCCTAGTACCCTATATCGTTTATCTGAAAAGGGGGGGGGAGACAAAGAGGAAACGGCTAAAAGTATACTCCAAGACTAAACTACAATCTCTCTTTAATGGATGCTAGTTACTCAAGCCGGTCACAGCTGGAAATTCATCGATATTGGAAAAGTCCCAACTAACCAGAAACTTGCCATGTTTCATCTAACCAATTACGACTGTTTTACCATCCAAAATGTGGAGTATTTAGTTATTTGCACACGGAAATGACGAACCGCAGTAAAATTCGCTCGCAATGTATTAATCATAAAACAGACGAAAAACTGAATGGTAGTTTTTAAGTACATAAAAGAACTTACAAATTAATTGCAGTAGTAAAATAACCGATAAGTAATGACCATCCAGGCATTAATTACAAGGAATCCCGTTGAAAATACTCCAATCATAATACTTTTTTTGGGCAATAATGTAATAGCTACCTAATAACCATAAGAGCATTTAATTTTATAAAATGACAGTAAAGTGAATGTAATTGCCATTTACGTAAGGTTGTTATTTTTTGTTGTAACCTACTCTCGAAAAAACATTTTGCTTGTTACATTATCATTACACCAGAAAGAATAAAGATCAATAATTTTTAAACAAAACAGCTTAAAACACTCTTTTTAACACTGAGGACTGATGAATCAATAATATTTCGTTGAACATTAATACAATAGTGTGGAGAGAGTAATCGAAACCGACAAAGAATTTACCATCTCCCCCTTGTTATACGTTATTCTGACATACACCGAAGCCACTGTGAAAGAAACATGGTCTTAACTGCGCAGAAATACGATCACAGTAATTGTTAACGGCGTAATTTCCCCTGGAAGAAACCGCTGGCGCCAAATTATATGTCGAGCCCGATTACCCCTGATGAATGTAATTTGAAGCTGGTTTTATTTTCTCTGGGAAGTGTAGAGCGCGAACAGATACGTTATTCGTCCGGCCGTCTGGTTTAGGTGCTGAGTTATGTCTTGTTGCTCTCGTAACGGCCAGCTCTCAGCTTTCTCCGTTCGCACCAACGGCGACCCAGCTAAACGCTCTGGGACTAATGACTTGTTATTGGGAGCAGCACGTGTCTTCTCAAAATGTCGTCAGCCTAACATGGGCGTAATTATACGGCTCTGACAACCTGACTGATAAACCATGGGCGCTACAAACTATTCTTGCCGAACGCAAATGTATCCTAACCGGCCACAATTATGGCCCAATTAATTTGCATATAGTTGTGTCTCATTTTAAATTTCTTTCCATCATATCCTTGATACCTCATCTTTGCAGTAACTGATGTCAAATACTTAAGCAATAAATGGCTTGTAGTGCTTTTATGGAAGCGCCAACATTTCCCTAAAAATTATTGTTTTAAATATAATTGATGTGAATATTTGTGATTAAATGTAATAGGGTGTCCACAGATGAGTAATGTGTATAGCAAGCGGGGTATTATTAGTACCTTAGTCTTAGTGCATATACTTGTAGATAGAGAGTTACTTTAGTAGAACAGAGTTGTTCTCTAGCGTTCGCGCGGTGAGGCTCGCGAGTGACTGTTAAAACAGTTAGTTAGAAAATTTTGTACGGAATAAATTTTTTACGAGTGTGTAATGTCGTGGTTGCATTTGAAAGCATTAAATTTAAAGTGAACGTAAGCCGAACTGTGTATTTTTCTTTAAAAACGCTACAGAAATCCTTCTGAGTATCTCGTGGGCATGGTTGCCGATACAGTGATAATTATCAATAATTAAAAAAAGAATTGTCGGCTTATAGTGTTAGTGGTGGTTAAAAGGGGCAACCAGACACATCACGCCGTTCCTTGGTTTATATGTGGAGTCAAATTCCAATAGCAAAGCTATTAGCTTACGACATACCCATAAATTCAAGGAATTAACAGAAACAGTTAGATATTGATTCAATCATATAAAGGATCCACATTTTAAACGGGGGCAGTTCGCAACCTCTGTGGACTAAAGAAAGCCTAAGGATATGTTGACATAGATTCATTCTTCGAAATACTCAAAGAATTAAATGTTCGTAACAAAACATGGGTTATTATTAAACAAACCCTAACGAAAAAAGTGCGAATTCAATAATAAAGTTCTTTGCATAAATCTCATGATATTTGAAACCAGTAATGGATTGAAACTAGGAAATTACCTTGCTCCATCACTCTGGACTTGTGATGTTAAAAAAAAAAAACTAAAAAAAAAAAAAACTAAGTTACAAAAAAAAAGGGACCCCAAAAGATGAGAGAACTTACAACTCACAATTAACTGGCTGTTTTCTAGATTTTTTAGCAACAGAAGTTGCAGATATAAAAATAAAATAGCTCAACATCTGAAACAGACTGCCGAAAAAGTGGGCTTTTAAGCCCTTTGTAAAAATAGTAGAAGTAAAAACTATTGAAATTTTTTCAAATTATTATTGAATAAAAAAGTAGAGCAATAAGCTAAGTAACAAAAAAAATATTATTGGTAAAGGCAAAAAATCGACATTAGAACACAATTTTAATATCATAAAGTCACTATGTATATGAAGTTGTAGCTTTAAACAAACGAGAAAATAGAACGGTTAGGAAACAAAGTGAGAAGAATTTTGAGCAAAATTTCTTGACCTGAACAAAATAAAAAATTACTGGCAGAGTAAATTTAAAAGAACTGTATCGGAAAACTGAAAGAAATACACCAAGATGTTCAAGGATTTCAATGAGAAACTAAAGTAATGAAGAATAACCGAACGAAAGCGAAAAGAAAAAATAGTTACAACTAAAGAAATAATAAGGTTAAGCTTGATATTCAATCTGTAGTTTGGATGAACTCTCCCGAAGAATGAATAATAAGTACCCAGCCTGGTATTGGGGATAGGAAATTAAGTTGTTTGATGTCATTACTTCAATGACTGATATTGAAAAAGTGAAGACAAAACTGTTCATCAATACTTCCGTTCATCTCTGCAGTTTAAGGTGACTAACACATCTGGTGTTAATTGCAGTTGTTCGAGGGCATTGACAGGAAATAGTATGCCCTTTGTGAATTTTTTCTAATTGTTAAGAAACTTCCGACGAGCTTCTTTCTTCAAAAACTTAAATATTGTATCGTTGATCTTGTTTATGCTGGAGTTAGTGAGAAAATCAATATAAAATCAACCGGTATATAATAACATCAAAGTACCACGTGATAGGGTCAGTTAAGTAAAAACAGGGTAGATCTTACTGAGAGGTGAAAGGTTTCATTTTTGCTTAGGGTTTTACACCATATCGAGATCATTAGACGCTAGTAGGGGCTAGAGGTGGGCGCCGCTTACCAAAATCTCGGCGGCGGCGCGCCGGACATTTTCAGCCGGCGGCGGCGTGGCGCCGGCGGCGTGACTAGTTTATACATGATACTAGATGACCCGTTCGAAAATTTCGCTAATAAAATACGGTGAATAGTGAGGTTGAATACATTTAGTATAATGAAAAGTAGAACCGCAGTTATGTAGCAGATATTTATTTCTTTAGTGTACGCATCAAAACATATTACAAAACAGTTAGGAAAATTTAAAACACACTGTATGTATGAAAAACTGTCACTGACCTTAACAGAATGCGACCAACCTGAACAAAATGGACACAGCATGTCAAAATCTCTATGATATGTGTTGCTGTGCGAATAAAATGTTTACATTGAAATTATACAGCAAAATTAAAAAAAATTCCGTAACAGAAAAAAAGAAAAATCCGAAAAGATACTTATTGTATAAAAAACAGTTTATTGACATATTTGCACTATCTGCTGCTGCAATCTAGGGACTTAGCTCTGAATTGTTTCATAGGCACGACCACTTTAAGCATCAAATTCCGAAAAATTCCTTCTTAATTATGATTTTACCTAATTTGACACCTTAATCTTTAAAACGATATGTCATTTATCGATTTCGGTTAAATATCGTAGGAGATAAATGGCTCGTAATTTTTTTTAAAAAGTTTTAGAAATAATATTGATACTTTTGCCCTTTAAGGGTCGAATTCCAAAAAATTACTTTTATAAAATATGATGTGACCAAAGCGGACACCTTGGTTTTTAAAATGATACCTCATTTATCGATTTCGGTTACGCATCAAGCGAAATAAAAAAAAAAGTTTTGAAATGATGATATTTTTGCCCCTTGAGGGTTTAATTTGGAGAAAGTTCGTTCGTGGATACTTTAATATTTTAAACGATACCTCATTTATCGATTTCGGTTAGGTATCAAGGGAGATAAGTGGATCGTGACAGGAAAATGCTTTGTAGAAATATTAATACTTTCGCCCTTTAAAAGGTCGAATTTTGAAAATCTCAGTCTTTAAAATGATACCTTGTTTATCAATTTTGTTTAATTACCAAGGGAGATAAATGACACGAGACACAAAAAAAGCATTTTAGTAACACTGACATTTTTTCCTTTTGATGGTTAAATTCAGAGAAAATCCATTCTTAAAGCATTATATGACCACAGCAGAGACCTTAGTCTTTAGAATGATACCTCATTTATCTCTTTCGGTTATATATTAATGGAGATAAATGGCTCGTGACACAAAAATGCATTGAAGAACCATTAATACTTTTTCCTTTAAGGGTTGATTCCAAAAAAAAAAAAAAAAATCTTTCTTAATATATAATGTCACCAAAGTTGAGACATTTCTCTTCATAATCCTACGTCATTTATCGATTACGTTTACATATCCAAGGAAGTAAATGGCTCCAGACACAAAAAAAAAACACATTTTAGAAATATTGACACTTTTGCCCTTTAAGGGTCGAATTCCAAAAAATTACTTTTATAAAATATGATGTGACCAAAGCGGACACCTTGGTTTTTAAAACGATACCTCATTTATCGATTTCGGTTAGATATCCAGGGAGATAAATGGCTCGAGACACGAAAACGCATTTTAGAAATATTGACATTTTTGCACTTTAAGGGTCGAATTACGAAAAATTCCATTCTTAAAATATAATTTGACCACAGCGGAGACTTTAATCTTTAATAAGATACCTCATTTATCTATATCGGTTAGATATGAATGGAGATAAATGGCTCGTGACACAAAAACGCGTTGCAGAATAATAATACTTATGCTCTTTAAGTGTGGAATTCCGAAACATTCCTGTCTTAATATGTGATTTCACCAAAGCGGAGATTTTAATCCCTAAAATGATACTTCATTAAACGATTTCAGATAGGTATCCAGGGAGATAAATGACTTGTAACACAAAAAACAGCAGTTTAGAAGTATTGACATGTTTAGCCTTTAAGGGTCGAATTCCGAAAAATTCCTTTCTTGTAATATAATGTGATCATAAGCTCTAAACTGATGCCTCATTTATTGATTTCGATTAAGTATGAAGGGAGATAATGGCTTGTTAGAAAAAAAGACACCTTATAGAAATAATATATATGTATATATCATTACTTAGTCTCAAAAACAAAAAATAAGTAACGTTTCACTTATATATTCATAATCTTGCAGGTTTTTGCACTCTTTGTAGTTATCATGTATAAAGATAATTTTATTTGGGCGAACTGAGTTTAGGTTAGACCTTTTCACAGAAATGACAAACCTAGTCACAGAAAATACTCTTTCGCTCGGTGTGCTTGTGCAGGCACACAAAGAAAAGTCTTGGCAAGGGCAGAAAACCGAGGAATGTCTTTTCTTTTTTGGCTGTTCAATTAACTTAAAAGATTTCCATCTTTAGTATCTGATGTATCAGATGAAGCTAAATATTTCCAACTTTCTTGAGCGATCGGATAATCATTATCGCCATATACACGATATTTCTTCGATAGTTTCTGCAACAACGAGGTATCATTGGTGGATTTTGTAGAAGGAATAAAATCCCTACCTTCATTTGTTTTTGGTACATTAATGGCAGTGATTACGTCCTTGATATACCATGCAAGAAACGAAGTACTGGTCTTTTGTATTGACTCCAAATATGAATCTACTTCTTCGAAACCCATAAAACGATAATCGAAAGGTGATACTGCTACGACCGCTCTTCTGGCAGCGAATCGATTGCTAATTTCTGCCACCATGTTGCGATTGGGCCGAAACATAGTAAATAATTAGTCATCTAAGACATAATTCAGGATATCAATTATTTCAGAACGGAACAGAAGATTCACATTCATTGTACATATTTTCGAGATGACATGACCTCAACTGCTTCGCAAAACCTTACCAAAAATATTACTAGATTTTTTATGTCTAAAAGATTGGACTCACTTTGTTTAATCTTTATCCCATCTTATCCAATCTCTCTAAATATCTTATTTATTACACCACAGTTGCATACGTGGCTTCAACTTCCCAGCATCTCTAGAAATCTATGCCAACGAGTTGGGCTTTCAGTTTTGATAGAAAGAGTGTAATATTTCCTGATACGAATAGCGAGCTCTCTTCAACTACTTGATCCAATCTGTGTGTACTGGTTACATCTAATCATTTTCTAAAATAGAATCGGTCTCATCATTGAACGACGATATCAAGGGAATCCATAAATTCTTTTTCCATTTTTTGGCATCTGCTGACAAGGGGTATCTCTCTCTGTCCTGACAATCTTCTTGCATTCTTTTTAAGAGCCTTTCAATTTCTGGAACTCTATTTAGGCCTCCACTGTACCAAGACACAGATTGATGATCCATATTAGGGAGCTTGCATAAACCACGTAGCTCCATTTTGGCCTCCTGTGAACCCCCCCCCCTCCCCTCCCACGTAGCCCTACGTGGCTTTTACCTCCCCCCCCCCCCCCCCACGTAGCACGTAGCTTTTTTCCCTTTTGGATTCCAGAAGACATTTTGTACGGTTTTCTCTTGTCAGACTATTGTAAATTACATACCGAGATAATTAACTGAGGGAGTTGCGAGTTCTGTTCCTCATTTTAACTGTGAAAAATGTGAAAGGAAAGCTACGTGGACTGGCTCTGAACCCCCCCCCCCCCACGTAGCCCAGCGTAGCCTTTCAGCCAACCCCTCCCACCTAGAACGAGCCACGTAGTTTATGCACGCTCCCTTAGCCAATGAAACTGCTCTTCGCACGTTTTCTCCAGCATCAATGACAGCTAGAATCTTATATTCATTCAGTCTCAACTGTTTCTTTATATATTTTATCATGCCTTCTATTTTGTCTCCAGTCTTATTTTCCTCCATACGTTGAGCACTCATGATTAAATACTTTGTTTTTACCGCATTTAGGCTAGCTTAGAAATGGACTTGATCGGAATTCACGATTTTCTTCTTATTGGCTTTTTCTATCACTAAACTTCCGAAATATTTCCAACAAAAAATAGTTTGACTTAGAAAGTCATATAACACTATTACAGAGAGTTTTTTTTTAACATTAGTGTTTGCTAATTCAGTCATTTTAACACCTACTTATTCACTCAATATAACGAAATTAAAAAAAAACACGCGTTGTCGTTTTGGTAAGTATTGCTCAAGGTCACGCCGCGAAGCAAGTGTCGGCGGCGGCGCGCCACTGAGACACGGCGGCGTCACGCCGGCGCGGCGCCCACCTCTAGTAGGGGCTGACCGAGCGTGGTGGGTGAACGGTTAACGTTCTGGCCTCGCATTCGGGAGGACGCGGGTTCGAATCCCCGTCCGGGCATCCATATTTGGGTTTTCCGTGGTTTCCCCAAATCACTCCAGGTGAATGCCGGGATGCTTCCTTCAAAAAGGCCATGGGTGAACTCCTTTAGCCGCCGACGAGGGCGTAAAGCAACAGTAAAAAAAAAAAAAAAAAAAAAAAAAAAAAAAAAAGGACTGAGCTCATCAGAGGAGAGAATGGGTTGGGTGTAAAGCTTATAGAAGGAACTATCCCTACATCTGGATGACCAGACGGGAATTCGAATCCACGATCCACGTCCTCTCGAATAACATGTCCGATAACACACTAAGCTCGGTGAAATGAAAGCCAAGTATCATATTGGTCTGGCTATTTTCGACCTACGTTTCTATTTTATATGGTAATTGTATTCTGCTAGATGTCTCCATGGTATTCAAAGGAGTGATCCATTACTTGGTGGTAAATAATATATAAGCTATGCCGATGAATAAAAAAATTTCTTGCTGGACGGAGTATTCTTGATAGTTTGCAAGCAAAGTGTTTGGTTTGAAAATGTAATATCAAAAGTTGGGTCTGTCAAAGGGTAAATTTGTTAGGAACATTTTAATTTATTATTCTGATGAATGATTGTGTTGATAGTTTACAGTAAGTAGTTAGGTTATTTGTAGATGACAATTAAAAGTAGAGAGTACTGTGAACTAGGATGTGAATTGGGCATCCAGCTGAGCAGGTCGACGTGGAGTGAACGTTAATACCATTTCTCGACCAAAAAATGTAAAGGTCTATAAAGCAATCATCCGCTCCCTCCAAGACTCCGAAATGAAGATTTGAAGTCCATAACAGGCTACAAGAATACAAGGACAAACATATGATGATGTTGAATGCTGGCTAAATGGTTTCAGACCAAATAAATAATAATATTAAAAAAATAGATTTCAGTGGTGTTGCCATGAGAAGCGAGAACCGAGCGTGATGGTGTAACGGCTAGCGTTCTGGCCTCGCATTCGGGAGGACGGCGGTTCGAATCCCCGTCCGGGCATCCAGATTTGGGTTTTCCATGGTTTCCCAAATCACTCCAGACAAATGCCGGGATGCTTCCTTCAAAAGGCCATGGCCGAATTCCTTCCCATTCCTTGCCCCCCATCCTTTCCCGTCTCTAAAGACCTCGTTGTTAGAGAGACGTTAAGCAGATAAAAAAAAAGAGAAGCGAGAAATAAACAACCCAGTGTTAGGACCAATACTTATTGTTCAGCGATTATGAGATCAGCGTGGATCAAATAAATATAACTCGAGAAGGTTTCCAGGACAACAGAGTCTGTCGTGACAAAGATATGGCGAGCGCTTGTGTACCACCCCGGGAAACTGCGGTTGTAAACTGACGACAATACTGGAGCTACACGTACCCGCCAGTGCGAGCCAGCGCTGCTGGCAGTCTAGGTACCACGGTATGCCACAAGCTGCACGCCTGCTCTCCAGTTGTGCGAAAGTGGCTGTTATCTTAACGGGGTCTGGCTAATGCCGCTGTTAGATCTCGCCGCAGATAGCACCACGCTCTTGGCACACATGGGGATATAACCCTCCTAAGAACACACTCAGACTAAATGTCCCATTGTGTGTTAACGATCTCCTTCCTTGTTAATACAAAAAGAATTTATGTTGATGCGATAATTAACCCGCAGCCAGGTATTATCAATTACACGGATTGCTCTGGGTCTATGTAACATTTACTTTCTAGAGCAATTGTGATTTCACGAATACTTGAATCAGACCTATCAGCTTTGATCGGTGCGTTAAGATAGCGCCATACTTCTCTCTGACAGGAACAGTCACTGTTCGCTTTCCAGGATGGCAATAATCTTTTTTTAAAGAAAACTGCTTAACGTCTCATAACAGCGAGGTCTTTAGAGACGGGAAAGGATGGGTGGCAAGGAATGGCAAGGAATTCAGCCATGGCCTTTTGAAGGAAGCATCCCGGCATTTGCCTGGAGTGATTTGGGAAACCATGGAAAACCCAAATCTGGATGCCCGGACGGGGATTTGAACCGGCACACAGTGGGCCAGAATCGCAAAAAGCTGGCCAAAATATAAAAAGTTGTTCAATTTGTACCAAAGTTAGTGTGTAAAGGTTATCGAAGTTGCTGATTAAGAATATAATATTAAAAAGTGAAAAAAGAAAATGGCGGATCCAAGATGGTGGACAAATATTGCTAAAAGTCGTTTTATTCATATAAAAGTAATTTTTGTGGAATTATCGAAGTTGCTAGAGTTGTTCAATTTGTACCAAAGTTAGTACGTAAAGGTTATCGAAGTTGGTGATTAAGAATATGGTATCAAAAAGTGAAAAAATAAAATGGCGGATCCAATATGGCGGATCCAATATGGCGGATCCAATATGGCGGACAAATATTGATAAAAGTCTTTTGATTCATATAAAAGTAATTTTTTGGGATTTATCGAGATTGATGATGAAGATTATGACTTCAAATATTTAAAAAAACAAAATGGAGGATCCAAGATGGCGGACAAAAATTGGTAAAATTCTTTTTATTTATATAAAAGTCAATATTTAGAGGTTGTTGTAGTTAATGGTTAAAAATATAAGCTCAAAAAATGGAAAGCTCGAAAAAAGTACCAAATAGAGGATAGAAGATAGTATAAAATATTACAAGAATTTTATTTCAATTACAGTTATTCAGTTAGTACATTGTTTGTGACTATAGTTAAAAGTTGTCGTTTTCTTCTTGTTTTTTATTTTCATATCTTCTTCTTCTGCATCTTCAGCTGAATCGTTATCATCTTCAAAGACTGTTTCCTCATCATCAACATCGGAATCTTCATAATCTTCAGGCACAGGAACTAAGAGGGCAATGGCTTCTGCCGACAAACTCTTCAGTTTGTTTGATGATTTGCGCAAATAAGAAATGTTGAAGTCTGTGGTTGCCAACAATCTCCTGAACACGTCTTACATACTCTTAAGTCCGGAAAACTTTCGAGAAAAACTTATGCGACATTGCTTTATCAACTTATTAGTTGAATCTTGAGCATCCTCCGACAATTCATATTGTTATTAATTTATTTAATACTTACTTCTTAACACGTGTTTGAAAGCGTTAAAAAGTAACTCCACAAAGTATATAGAATATTTGTGTTTCAAAAAAATGTATTATTTCATGATTATTAATGAAAAAATTAACTTAATATTAATAATTTCATTTAAAAAAATAACCAAACATTTTGCAAGCGTTGCTTAAAACGTGGTTCAAAGCCGGAGTTGGTACTAGTAGGTGGATTTGAAGGTTAATTTACTAAGGTAATAATATATACTTGCGGACACAGTGCAAAAGAAAGCGGAATATCGTGGAATTCGTAACTTATCTCTATTTCTTTAAACACATTTTAAAATTTTCTCGCGCATTTTCTGGTATTAAGTTATATTAAAAAAATATGTGTAATTAATGATTTAATAATGACATAAATGTATTTTAATTAGTAGATACTGCCTGGAACACCGTCCATATTTAAAATATTCGTTTCACTTACACTGAACACAAATATTTATCTTTAACCACAAGGCTATTTTTTAACCTGGTCGGCTGCATGCACCACTAGCAATGAAGTGCCGACTTTGACATGAAATATAAAGGAGAAAATGAACAATTGATCGTCCAAACAATCGGTATTCAGTAGTTCCAACATTACTGTAGCCAACCTGATAGTCGAAAATTCCCATCCAGAAACTTTTTTTTTTTCCTTTTTGGCCAGGTTTTTAAGATTCTGGCCCACTGTGCGGCACAATAAACTCATCAGGGAACGAGCTGGTTGAGTGATATAACGTTTAACCCTTAGTGTCTTCATATTTTCTTCTTTCCATTCAAGTTAGACAATTGCTGAGCCATCTGCAAGCTACTACACATATTACCGCAAAGGCGGGCACGTCGTAGATTTTGATAAACCATTTGGTCATGGTATCTTTGACGAAAGCCCACATTACACGAAATTTCATAGTTAAACATAAAACTTCAATTACTGATGGGAACTGTTTGAAATTAACGATCTAACAAAAATCCACTTTCGGTACAGGGTGTTACAAAAAGGTACGGCCAAACTTTCAGGAAACATTCCTCACACACAAACAAAGAAAATATGTTATGTGGACATGTGTCCGGAAACGCTTACTTTCTCATATTGTGGACGGCTGTGATACAATACGCCATTCTCCAGGGCTGCATAAGCGCATCAGGGATTCCATGCGACGGAGGGTGGATGCATGTATCCTCGCTAACGGAGGACATTTTGAACATTTCCTGTAACAAAGTGTTTGAAGTCACGCTGGTACGTTCTGTTGCTGTGTGTTTCCATTCCATGTTTAATGTGATTTGAAGAGAAGTAATAAAATGAGCTCTAACATGGAAAGTAAGAGTTTCTGGACACATGTCCACATAACATATTTTCTTTGTTTGTGTGTGAGGAATGTTTCCTGAAAGTTTGGCCGTATCTTTTTGTAACACCCTGTATATTTCGTAGTCAGTTTTCTCTCATACTTTTACAATATTAACTCTTCACTTAACACTATTTCAAAATCACAAGAACAAATATATAACTACATTTTTTTAGTTAATTCTAACAATCCTCATATATTAGGGCCATTATCACTTCACACACATTTTTCCGCCATATTGCGACTGCTACAGACGCCATGTTACCAACTGCTAACATAAAATCTTATACTACCAACTTAAATTATTCAGTAGCTAAATTACAATCTACTCACCGTGGAACCTCGCTTTACAGAACATCCAGGAAATCAGGCCTAGCATTGGGAGATCGCGGGTTCAAATCTCCGTCCGGCCGTCTAGATTTCCGTTTTCCAAAGTAACCCGAAATATCGCCAGGTGAATGCTGGGATGGTTCCTTCAAATGGCTTTGGCCAAACTACTTCCGTTGCTTGCTCCAATTATTTTCAGGTTTAACAGTTGTCGACGTCGACTAGGTACAACGCCCGAAGGAAAAAATGGCAAATCATCCGAATACCAATCAATTCTAATAAAAGGCTGTGCTTGGTCGTCGTGTCATTAACGCTATTACGACACGCGACCGGCCTTCGTTGCTAACCTAACATCGGCTCAAACCTTCTGGAGGTTATGCGCGTTATATAATAACAGTTTTATTTAGCTAAGCATTCACGGTGAAATGAATTGCAAAAACACAGGAAGAAAAGTATGTATCTCGTTAATTATTAGTTGCTTTTTGTTGGTTTATGAATATTCATTCCATGGAGATGTTTTCATTAAATTATTTTCACATGTATACGTAAGATATAATGCTTAATTTTTAGCATCAGTGTTAGCGGAAGTTTTGATTAGATTTTAATTTAGCCTGGGTGTCAGAATGATAACTGGCATTTGATATTTCAGCAGAGGATATGAATAAAGAAAGTTTTTTTAAAAAATTGTTATTCATGCGCGCTAAGCTGAAGTTGTGTAAATCATTACTTCTTCTGAATGTAAGTAGTTTGACATTGATCTCGACCTATGCGGCCTAGGCCACAATTTAAATTAATATTCATATTATTTTTCATTTCCTTTGCTTTACTCATGTCATATTACTTCATTATTCCAGCCACTCTTAAGTATTTCCGATTGTGTCAGCCGTTTAAACGTTGTAATATCGATATTACTCAAATCTGATGAAAAAATAAATTTATAAGAAACCGTGAAGATGTTGGGTGAAGTTTATATCGCGATGCATGATGTCACTGACATGCGATACAGTGAATATTTTAACTTCCGTGTGACTGATGTTTTGATTTTCAAGCGGCAATTTCAGCGGAGTTTGTGGTTACTATGAAATGCAACCTGGACCAGGATGACAACTGAATCTTTCTGATACGGCGAAAGGCACGATGAATTGCACTGACCGTTATTTCATAACAATTCTCTTTGGTTAAGCAGTTGCAAGGAAATGAATTGTCAGAGTGTTCCACTCTGTCTGTAATTTCTGACGCGCTATAATATACTTCAGCAGAAAATTGTAGCTTTGGAGTAAGACAAGGCGCCCTACCAGTATCTGTCAGACGTATTTCATAAAATTGTCAAGTATTAAATTTCTCTTTAATCAGTTGTTTAAACTGTTATGAAAACTAACTTTATATGATTGGATGATCTGGTGATAGTGTTTCAGAATCCTATCAAAAACACCAGAGTATAATTTTACAAAAGTTTAATTGCTATGTCGGTATTGGGGATGCAAAACATGTGCCAGAGGACTGAAACCGACGGACATACAGCGCACGAAAAGCTGGAAAGCGAATCTTCGAGAGAGGTGAAGTCTCCATAAAATTTCTGGCCAGACCGATATTCGAACTGAAATTACCACGAAATTGAAGCGCTCAGGACTTCAGCTGATAACAGACGTAATCCATAAATAAGCAACAGTATTTTATTTTTTCCCTCCCCGCTTCTCGTACTAACATATGGACTAGAATCTGGCAAATAAAATTGAAAATTAAATTCCTCAGTTCAAGTATCCTGAAGACCAGACGGAATTAAATCAAAAATGAATCGACCCTGTCGCAATTGGGGCCGCAAAAAGAATTTCCGACATTTAAGGATAATAAAGGATGAAACAATGACTAAAGCGCCAAATGTACTACCCATGGCATAATCTGAAAGGTAAATAATATGAAAAAGATCAAAAGGCATTTGACGAGAAAGATTGATGAGATAAATACAAAAATACACTTTCAGCAGCTATAGGGAGGGGAGAAGGGTGGTAAAACAGAAGGCTTGTTCATAACCACACCTGATTAGCCGGTATGGAAAATCGTTGATGGTTATTATTTGGACTGGAACCGGTCACGTTGGACTCATCCGCTAGGTTACACCTCGTTGATTCATCTGCTGTGTTATGATTGTTTACTTTTCGTCAAGCATTGGTGAAACTATTTGTGTTTTACAAGAACAACGGCGCGGCGGTATTATTTTAAAGGTTCGAGTCGGGACACTACATTATTGATAGAAGATATTTCGGCAGGATGGAAGCGACTAGAGAGGACTGAAGATTTAATTCGGTTTTCCGAATATTGTGGATAGAGAATAAATATGGGACGCAGGAGACAAGTCTATGAGCCAGAAGCGGGCGGTGAAAGTCGGAGAGTACGAATGTGCAGGCAGTGTGAAGCATTGACTTGGCAGGGAGCGATAGCAGTAAGCAGAAGTCCGCGGGTCGAGCAGGAGCAGCTACAGGTCATGCGAAACTAAGCATCAGTTTCCGCTGCTATTAGCGTGTCGAGACGGAATGCGGATCGTGAAGCGTTATTTGTTGACAAAGTGCGATTTTTTTATTTATTCCACCATTTTTGTAAGTTTCTGGTGAAAAACATAAAGAAGTCTAATTCTCTCTTTTTACAAAACTACTCATCACAAAAAAAAATATTCAAAATTTACAGGAAAACTGTGACGTTCTTTCTGGAGATTAGGGTTTTAGCAAAATAATTAAATGATTAATCCTTACAAATATGAAATTTCTAAGGATAAATTTTTCAACAAAAATTTAATTTGTGCTTTTATTTATATATGTAGTTTTAAATTCAATGCCGTAAAGTTTATAATTAAATCTAATTAAAAATAACTTATTACTCAATCTTTTAAAGTTTCAAATATGTATATAACGTTTTGTGATTATCTTGTGTATGACATTTGGATAACTACGATTTTTTGAAGAAAAATAAAAATAAATCGGATGTATTTCTTCTGTTATGTATTTTATCAATAATAAACCTTCATAGTACCCACGTGCGTTGTATAACATGAATCAACGAAAATTTATCGGAAAAAATACGTTGACACAAGACGGCATCTACAAATATTTGAATACCACCTTTCGTTTAAATAACTTGTGCCACAATAAAATAATAGTTAATAAGAAGAATGCGACAGTGATGCCGTAGCATTCTGTGCATACTGGGAGTCTGATGAAGACATTTCGAAATTGCCAAGTTGTTACGTGTACGGTGATGATGACGTTGGGCTGAAGCATTTTTCCCCACATTTTCCTAACTGGGGTGAGGAGCTTACATGTTGCCGATGTAATTTACCAAGTTCGGCTGCACTCAATTTGGCCAAATTCCACACTCCTTTTTGCACCGAGCGTGTAGTTAGCCGCGGTGCAAGTAATTATCTTAATTTATTTAATTTAATTTAATTTAATTGCAATGGAGCACAGGCTCCGGTGGCAATTTCCCTACACACCCATCTTCCCCCTATCCTGCACCTACCTACATTTGCCCTATACAAATTTTATCTTTAAATTCTTTGAAAGTTTTCGGTAAATTATTCATCATTTCTCTTGGTAACTCATTCCAATCCCTGACACCCTTACCTAAAAAAGAGAAACTTCCCACACCCTTGTGCCTGAAATCGAGTGCCAGCTTGTGGTCATGGTCATCTTTTCCCTTCCATGCACTACTATTCATACCTATTGCAATATCTTTCCATGCCTCATCACCAATATATGCCCTGTACACTCCCATGACCCTCCTCATCCTCCTCCTGTCTTGCAATGAATCCCATTCCAGCTCCTTTATCATATCCGTCACTGATTGCATTCTGCGATAATTTCCAGAAACAAATCTAGCAGCCCTTTTTTGCACCCTCTCCAACTCCTGTATTTGATACGTAAAATGAGGGTCCCATACTACACTACCATATTCGAGCAATGGTCTGACCAAGTTTTGTAACCCAATTCCTTTACTTCTCTCGTACATCCCCTCATCACTCTCTCCAACAAGTGCAGAACTTTGAAACCTTTTCCTACCACCTGTCCTATGTGTCTTGCCCAGTTAAGTTTGTTATCAACAGTAATTCCAAAATATTTACATTTCAAGTCTTCAGCAAGCAATTCTTTCTCCACCTTATATTCATAATTAACCTTTTGTTTTTTATTTGTGTATCTAATAAGCTGACTCTTCTTTGCATTTATCTTCATTCCATTTGTGATTTTTTTAATATGAGGATAAACTTAATTTTTATTGTTTTTACTTAAACAATCAAACTTTTCATCTGATAAACACTCCTTTTTTGTTTTATTAAAACTTATTTTTACTTTGGGAACGTTGTTTTTGTAATATCCTTAGTTTCTATATGTGCACTAATTGCACTAATGTGAAACCACTTATCCAACTGGCCAAATCCATCACTGCTCACTACCGAAACCTTGCTTATGTAGAACACTTTAATAGACGACATACATCATGGGGTTACCCAAATGCTGATGAAATGGAGAAAAACTTACTATTTGGTGTGAAAGTCATGGCCTGAATCTCAGCTTTGATGCTAAAGAAAAGAAAACATTCCATTCCGCTATATAGCAATCTGACACCAATCCTTCCCTGGTTTTTGTTTCCACAGATGAAAGAAAATCTTTATACCTCACAAGGAAAGTCCGTCAGCATTTTTCAAGCAGCGAACACAGATCTACACTAATCAGTATTGGTATTGCAATACCTGTTATCAGATCCATTCATAAACAGAGGTAGAACTTAAAGAAGGCAAACTGGGAGCAATATAGCTCCAAGGTAGATAATAACCTGCGACGGATATCCCCCCCCCCCCCCAGGCAAAATACTACAAGAAATTTGTAGGCATTGTTATCGCTGCAGCTAGACGCCCGCTACATCATCCTGACCATCCACAGGATCTCCCAATCCATTCCATCCTTGCCATTCTCTGCCTGATATTTCATGGCAGCATACTGTGAAGTTTTTGTCGTGAGACATTTACTTCATCCTCATTAGATGGGACATTTGCTTAACTGTAGGTCTGACTTCTCTGTTGGCAATTTTAATGTTTATTCTCCCATATGAAGTGATTCATAGTTGCCGGCGACTACATTTGTAGGCGCAGGATTCGGCGGTCTGTTTGTAGTGCAGGCTATGAGCTGTACTAACAACTCGATTATATGGGTCATCATTGCGCCCCACTGCTGTTCCATCGGGGCATGGTTGCAGCAGCGATGATCGCTGTGGCCAGGTGTTCGGCCGGGTGGGGCACGGGGCATCATTCTCACACGACGAGGTGGGACGTGGTTCCCATCGCTTGAAGTGGCAGCGATCTTGTTAGTCTGACGACAAGTCTTGCTTTTGGCCCGTCGGCTGGTTCTCTGCAGGCGCTTGCGGGCTGGACAGCCACGGTAACACGCCGCGTGCCGTAGTCCGCAATTGCAGCATGTGGGTTTCTCCCTCGGCCGCTGACATTCGGCCAGGGAGTGCTCCTCCCCGCAGCGAACACACCTAGGCTTGCTGGTGCATTGACGAGCAAAATGGTTGAACCCCTGGCACTGGAAACATTGGACAATGCCAGGGGATTTCCTCTTCTTCGACGACGTTGGGCACTGCGTGCTCACAGACGTAGTCGATGGCATGCTGACTGGAGGCTTGCTGGCGGATGTCCCAGACGATACTCCAGCTGGCGACGGTTCTTCAGTCTTGGCAGAAGAGCTGCTCTTAGTCTCCTTAATCTTCCTGATGAGCGCTAGTTCTTCAGGTGAATATGTCATTTCCATGATCTGCACAATTTGCTTGCCGATGATGTTGTAATCAGTCAAGCTGCAGGCCAGGATTTGCAGCCCATCCCGCTCTGGCCATGCAAAAACGGGAGAGCTGTCCGGCAATGCAACTCTCGTAGGTAGCTGGTAACGTTGTACTGGTAGGGAACATAGAAGGGCTTAACTGGACCCATAGGAAGGCCCAGCTCAGCCGGTGCATCCACCTCCATCACGAGTTGTTGTTGTGGCATCTCAGTACCGTCCAATGCGCCCTGGCAGTGCGAGGCAACGTGTTGCGGTTGGCGGTTCTTCATAACCAATAGTATCGAAGACGGCGGTAGCGGGCCTGATACAGAACATGCACGTATCAACCCCGACTGCGCAGAAGGAGTGTCCAGCGAAGTGAATGGATCTCCCAATCCACGAGGTTCTAAATGACCTACCCCCACTAGTCTTAAATTCAGTATGGCGACAAAGCTGGAACTCTGCATCGGTGAAACATCAAGATATTGAAGATCGTACAGCTGGACTTACATGATTTCACATGAAGAGGGATCAGTGGGTCAAACTAAATAGTCTAAGAACAGGCTACGTCAAATGCAACGCAATGCTCTATAAGTCGGGACTTTAGGATTCTCCTGTCTGTGACTGCGGAGCTCCTTCCCAGACGTTCTCGCCTCGCATTCGGGAGGACGGCGGTTCGAATCCCCGTCCGGGCATCCAGATTTGGGTTTTCCATGGTTTCACAAATCACTCCAGGCAAATGCCGGGATGCTTCCTTCAAAAGTTCATGGCCGAATTCCTTCCCATTCCTTGCCCCCATCCTTTCCCGTCTCTAAAGACCTAGTTGTTGAGAGACATAAAGCAGTTAAAAAAAAAAAAAAATCCTTCCCAGAGTGTGGAGCATATCAAGGAATGCCCTGTATGGGAGAACCATTTCAAGATGTTCTCAGTGTTACAACTTTCTTCATAGAATGGCTGCAACAACTGGACGTCAATTTGTGAATGCTACCAACTTTCTTGACTTTGTATATATTTATATGTATCACTAATACTTAAGGAAATTGTACCAGTTCAGTTTCGGCGCCTGATGTAAGCACGACTTTAATTAATATTATTCCTTCATTGCAGCCACTTGAGTTGTGTAACGTGAAACAATGAAAATTTATGGGAAAATGCATTGACACAAATGAGGACAACGGGAAATACCTGAACACTGCCTTCCCTGTGTGACAAGAAGATAGCAGTTAAAAAGCAGAAACTGACAGTTATACATACTATTGACACAATCTAGTAGTTGGGCTGAGGGTTGAGCATACGGGTGTGTAGCGTAACTTACAGGTTGCATATTCATCTGCAGAACCATTATCATCGTTTTTGGCGATCAGATTAATCTATTATCATCTTGTAGCGACCATTACTTGGAGTGATTAATTTATTAAGCTCATTAAAGCTAACAGTGACCCACGTGGGGCTGCCGTGCATTTTGCTCTTGCCATCGAGTTCATTCCAAAAGTAGATAATAGCACCGTTGATGATAAAAAAGCTGCCCCACGTCCACTCACTAATTACAATATGGTTGTATGAGTCTTGGAACCTGTGTGGAGGGGTCACTGTCACCACACGATCACGAAATAAACTATGCCGCTGTGGTTCAGCTCTGTTTATTAATTAGAATAATAACG
This sequence comes from Vandiemenella viatica, assembly GCA_031002005.1. Classification (NCBI taxonomy): domain Eukaryota; kingdom Metazoa; phylum Arthropoda; class Insecta; order Orthoptera; family Morabidae; genus Vandiemenella; species Vandiemenella viatica. The sequence goes on along the minus strand of JARYHS010009186.1, from coordinate 30,243,820 downwards.
AATAAAATAAGAAATCACAACTTTTCGACACTGAATAAGTTCATCATTTCGGTCCACATCCGGCCAGAGCGTAAAATGTGCTCGGCTACATGTAATTACTTATTACATATCTACCACCGAGAATGTAGTTCTTTTACCTTTATGTTCCCGGTTTTTTTTTCAGTTCTGCCAGCCATATAAAACTTAAAACTACCAGCGTAAGAGATAGCCAAAGATTGTACTAACTACTAATGCTGTGGAACATTTGTTCTTAAAATTATTTCACTGATTACATTAATTACACACTTCCGTTTTTACAAATGATTGGGGGAGTGATGACGTCACAACCACTACATTTTTTTATGAGATACAAACCTCAACATTTTCTTTTTACTAGTATCTTCTTCTGATACTTGGTCAGGAATATCCCACTAACAGATCAACAATTTGAGTTAGATACAAGACAATATTTTTTTTCTCGAAAGTAAAATATATTCTGGAACATAGTCATTGAGAATTCTGAATCGGCCACACATCGACATGCAGCAGAGAGAAATTGATGCATTGAGAGAATATTTTTGGAAACATCGTGAAGTAAAGTAACAAGATAATACAGCTCGCCAACATGAAAGTCCCCGTACAGATTTAATTATACTTTCAACAAATTACATTAGGAAACTACAAACATTGTAATAACCTCGTATTTCAGAACTGCACATATTTTTATCTAATGATACTTTGCTAACTTTATTTGAATCATACATGTGTCAAAATAGATGTTGTTCTTGATATTTCTTAACCAAATCGTTGTCTCATTTTTACTGTTAAATTATAATTTTGTTTTACTATTTTTATTAGCTGGTACTAATGAGTGAAATTACGGTTGTGATATTTCGGTTGTCAAAATCCAAATAAGCAAACAAACAAAAAAATTAACAAGTTATGTTATTGTAAGACATCTGGAGACACCTGGATGTAGCGACAGTGTGTCAAGTTCGTTTCCTCTGTGTGCCTAAATGTTTTTGGTTAATGTTGAACCCAGTTTACTGTTTGGATCGTTCGAAGAAGAAAGAACGCCATACCCAACGCCGGTGTATTTAGACCAATTACTTCGGAAGGATTACAAAATTTTGCGTCCTCATACAACCGACGAATTGCTGTTAACAGTTCTGCATGCCTTCGGCACAAAGGTGCAGCGAAAGGGTTAGGTGTGTTGATTAGTAATTGTGAACAATCGCCTTTCTTGCATGACTTACTGAAAATTGAAATTTCATTCAACAAAGGAGCTCGAACCACGTCATCCGTGTCCAGATGCCGACTCCGTTACGGTGTTGATGACCTTGAGGTAGTTGGATAGATGTGAAGGGTGGAAACAGTTAACGTTGTGTGGTTTTTTTTTTTTTTTTTTTTTTTTTTTTTTTTTTTTTTTTTTTTTTTTTTTTTTGCGGTAGTCAGTCTTTAGACTGGTTTGATGCAATCCTCCATCCCTTCCTATCCTGTGCTAACCTGTTCATTTCTACATACATACCCCTTACAACCCACGTCCTCAATTATCTGCTTCATATATTCTAATCTCTGTCCACCTCTACAGTTCTTACCTTCGACTGTTCCCTCCACTAACAAATTAACCAATCCAGCATGTCTCAAAATATGACCTACCAGCCTGTCTCTTCTTCCTGTAAGCTTCTTCCATAAACTTCTTTTCTAACCCATCATTTCCAAAACTCGTTCATTTCTTACTTTGTCTGTCCACCTAATTTTCAAGATTCTTCTGTAGAACCACATTTCAAATGTTTCAAGTTTCTTTCTTTCCGGTATTCCCAAAGTCCATGTTTCGCTACCGTAAAGTGCTGTGCTTCACACATAGAGTATTAAAAAGTTCTAATTCCTAGATCAATATTTGAAACTAAAAGGTTTCACTTTTTCATGAAGGCTCTTTTTGGTAGTGCTATTCTGCTTTTAACATCATTCCTGCTGCCCAAGTAACGGAACTCACTCACTTCTCCTATTGCATCTGATCATATTTTTCTATGTGAAGCGTAAGGTCGATGTTGCAGTGAGTAGACGTGGACCCGGAGTTGAGCCCTGTGGTGGCGGCCTGCGGGTGGCCTGCGCCGGGGGTTGCAGGGGCGGCGCCGGCGCGGGCTCCTCGGCGGCGTCGAGAGCGCGGCAACGTGGCCGGCGTCAGTCGCGCGCCGCTATTGATTGCGTCGGCATGCGCCGCGGCGCCGCCACCGAGCCATGAGACGACCGCCAGCGACGCCGGCGACGTCGCCACCGCAGAGGTGAGTGGCGTCCACGTGGGCAGCGCACTGTGGCGGAGCTACTCTGCGTCACTGTCGACGGCGGTGGGAATGCGTGGTTGGAGGATCAGGGAACATCGGTGTTTTGTTATGATTGTAAATGGGGGGAGGGGAGGCGCTGGTGCACCAACGAATCGAAGATCTCAACATCGTCAACATCAATGAGATCTTTTATGTTGGGACAAGTGTTTTTTCAACACTCTCCAAATAGATTCGAAAAGTGAATGCCGGAGGGTAAAATTGTAAATATAATTATAGTAGCAGTTTTATGTCGCAATAATTGTTAAAAAACGAAATTTATCTACAATTCCATCATTCATCTGTAATTAAAGGAAATATATGAAATAAATTAACAAGGGACAAACTGGATATATGAAGGCGTCTGTAAGCGTCTTTTCAGTTCTTTTTTTCATATTTACGATCAAACCCATCTACGGAAGAAAAAAATAGTTCCAATCAGAACTGATAAAGCTGCGACCATCAATTGTTAAACGTAAAGTCATTCCTTTGACTCTTTCAATATCTTCAAATCATCCTTATGTGCTGCGGTTGTGAGGGTCTGGAGGGTAAAATTGTAAATTCATTTTGTTGCAGTAATTCTTATAAAACGAACTTTTTTCTAAAATTCCATCATTCATCTACAATTAACGGGAATATTTGACGTTACTTTACGAAGAGCAAAATCAATTTATGAAGGCGTCTTATCAATTCATCATTTTTTCTTTCTTATTTACGATCAAAACAAACAACGGAAGAAGAAAATCCAATCAGAACTCAAAAAACTTCTAAGAACACTTTTTTAACATACAGCCGTTGGACTCGTTCAATATATTACACGGCTCTTAGGCGTTATGGTTTTGAAATATCAAAACTGCCTTGCATGTCCTTAGTATCAGCGTTGTATTTGTCCTACAATGATGTTAAGAAATGTAGTCAAGCTTTTGTCTTTGCTATTACGTAACTTCTTTCATTTCACTTACGTTGTTCTGTCTTGTGACTCCAAAATATTTCACGTTACTTTTTTAATATTTCAGAATATTGTTGGGTATTACTCGTTACTTATTAATGTATACCATTTAATTTCACTTTCATTTTCGGAACGAGCCTGAAACAGCATCGATGTGTAATTAACCTCTTTTTCGCCTGTGTTGATAATTTTAACTGTGAAACATTTAATCATAATGAAATTTAATCTCATTAAACAATCATCACTGAAGCTGCAGCCGCTTCGAGCCATTTGCTCTGCATCACGATGAATTGCCAGCAAACAGACCACAAAAGCGATGTATTGGCCACTGCCGAAAGAGCCTGACTGCTAGTTATTTTTTTTTTAACAGCGCACAAAAAAAAAGGTTAGGCGTGATATGCATTTTTCAAATTACTTTATATAACATAAAAGTCATATGGGCCTCTTCCAGTCCACTCGAGAGTATTTTTGGTTATATTCCTTGATAGAGCGTCACACAGTTTATCATTTGACTACTACCTACACACCGTGTTCACTGAATTAATAAGTGTTATTAAAAAATTGTCTCCAAATTCTAGGGTTCCAGCTTCTCATGGTTTAATACAGATTCTAAGCTTCCAGGCAGTGAAACCAGTGTTAAAGTCAATTAGACAGTTTTTTTGTGTGTAGGTGGAATAAAATGGAAAACGTATAAGTAGACAAACAGGCAAAAACAGACTCAGGCAAAAATTCTAGTTTCAACGACTTCCTTCTAAATGGCCAAACCGATATTTTTTTCCCATATATGTTTTCAACATACGGACGCATACTGTTACAGATTTTTAGTGGTATAAATAAATAAGATATTTAGTGGAAAATATAAATTCGCTTATATAACATTATTATAAAAAGAATTGCAGATATATGTATGATTCGTCCATTGATGTCCTGGAATTCCTTACTAGAACTGATACGCTGTGCTCGAAACAACAAATCGGTTTCCTTCTCCAGAATTCCACATTTTATAACTGACGGTTGTAACATTAGGCTTGCGTGATCGTTATCGACGTTTCCACCAGAAAAAATAAATCCTCCACTTTATCGGCCTCCAATCCACTCCACCATCTTAAAAATGATACTTGATAACTATTCATTTGGTTACGAAACTTTCTGGAATGTTTAGAATGCATCATATCTTCGATACTTCAATCCTTTTGTTGGTAAGTCACTTTTCAGCCACGTTTCACGTGTATCTAATTTTGTTCTTCGTTATCCAATAAAAGGTTTCAATGAATGCTTGAAACAGTATTAGGAGCAAATCAAACTCTGTTAAGAATTTCGAATCACATTTAAATAACTTCATTTAGCACCGAGTTAAGAAATTTATTACTGAATTCTCGATCTTCCTTATGTTGAAAATTTGTTTAATGCAATTCGACTGTGACATAATGATTTTTTTTTATTTAAAAAAAAATTTTTTTAATTTATTTTTTACTGTGGATTCTTAGTGATGGTTAAGACTGAACTTTTTTGCGAAGCGGGAAGTTATTGTTTCTGATTAAACGATATCAACAAAACCTCAACGTAATAATTAATTCATCAAAATTCCAAGTTTTGAGTGAATGATGATTCTGGAGTCATGTTAACTTTTTTTATCATCTTGACGTTAAGTAACTGTTTTCGGAAATACGTTAGTCAAAGACATACAGACTGATTTTCGGTTTAATTTGAATCTAACAACTAACACTATTTCGTATCGTCTTTAGCTTTTGCACCTTTCATATTTTATAACTTTTCCAATAATTGTCTTTTTACACATATCATTTCGCGAACATTTCCATTGTCTCTTTTATCTAACGCCTTAGTTTTCAATACTCTTCTGTATTTAAACAATATGTCGACAATTCAAAAACCTTCGGCTTTCACTAAAACGTTATAAGGTTTTTTTATCTATTTTTACTACTCTGTTGTCATTTTCATTGAATCTCGTTTTGTTGTTTGATATTGTAGATCTTTCTCCCGTTTATTTCATTTTACAAACTTCATTCCACCTCTTTTATAGGTTTAAATTGATACCTTTTTTTAAAAATCCTTTAGTCCCTTAAATGAAAGTGATACGATTATTATATTTACGATATTCTGCATCTACGTGTCTGTCTATACTCTGCAGAAGCTGTTTTGAAACGAAACTAACCTCTCTTCTGTGAATTCCAATCCATACATGGCACGAAAGAAAATATACTTGCATAGCCATTAGTGCAACACGTTATATCCCTCATCTTATCTCACCTGCTATTGCGAGCCAAATGAATTTCTTGGCAGTCTCAGATGAATGAGGATCTGTGATCTTTGCCAGCAAATTCAGTTGACAACTACGTCGTCCTTCTGCGTATACCAACACAACCTGTTTTTGCAGAGGCTGCGAAACGTGCGGTACTTCTCTTTACATTCTCGATAGTATTAACCAATGAATTACGATACGGACCCCGTATAGTACAGTGGTATTACAGAAGATTCGTCACAGTGTTCTGAACGCTGGCATGTTTGCGCGTTAGAGTTCCACAATATTCAGTCTTTGAACAGCAGTCCGGAATCAACTCTGCCTTCGATCGAGATTAGTTTTACGCCCAAATACGTAAGGAAGTCGGCCTTACCAAGTTTGTACATCTCAGCTCAGTTTGTGGTGCTTATGCACAATGGGATTCATATCTTTTGTTATGCACATTATCTTCAATTTTATAATCTGATCTAAATTGCTATTTATGGTGTTCTTGCGAAATAACGTCAAGGTCACGCTGAACAATCAGCAGACCCTTATAGGAAACTGCACCTTCAGCAAACGTTATAGTTATCATTTTTGCAATAATGCATATAATTTCTTTTCCGTTTTCTTCAAAGCTGTATGAATATTTTATTAGCAAACTCGGCAATAAGGCAAAAGAAATTATATTGACTTTAAATCAAACGGATTGCAATGAATGTTTTCAAGAGACATAAATGCCGATAAACATCCGTGCTCAAAGCGATATCAATCACAAACGGATTCTGTTCCAACGAGGAACTCGGTAATAACAAAAAAGATTTTTTTTTAATATCTCCACTACGATAGAATTGCGTCAATATTACACTGGTTCAAAGATTTCAATTGATCTATTCTTTCTCTTGTTTTCCACGTGGTATCTGTTTCTGAGAGAGTGTTGTATTATTAAAGCAGGGTGTATTTAACTTCGGTCAAGTATTATGAGTTCAGGATTGTTATTTAATACAGTATATGTAATTGATAAAGTTACGATGGGCCGGCCTCGGTAGCGTAGGGGCTAGAGTGCTAGCTCCGCGTGCCGAAGGCCGCCGGTTCGAATCCGGCCGCGGGCATGGATGTTAAGTGTTGTGTGTCTGTGTGAATGTCCTGTCCGTCCTGTGGCGTCCATACATTGGAAAAAAAATACACATTGAGCTGGCTGTATGGCCTCCGTTGCCGAATTCCATAAAAAAAAAAGTTACTATGGAGCGCGTGCTCTGGTGGCAATCTCCCTACACATCCGTCTTTCTCCTTTCCTCTTCCCACCTACGTTTGCCCTCTACTAATTTTTATTTCTCTGTTTTCAATTATGCCTTTCTACGGTGATATGGTTCTATGCCAATTCTACGGAAATCGGTAAAGTAAAGCTAAAAATATGTAGGAAAGCTTGTCTACGATTCAAGTACAACTGGGTTGACGAGTTCAGAAATAATTGGAAGGAGAGGATGTTAAGTGCAACTGCAGGTAACATCATGTTGTTATGAAATTTGGTGTTTACCTGTTTATGTTAATGACTAGGGTAAACACATGGCCTTGTTTTGGGTTCCCTGTTGGTAGACAGGTGCAGCTAAGTCCAGGGTCCGTGAACGGGGCTTCTTAATTTTCATGGCAAATGCAAACGTGATAGGGAACTGTTTCCTTTCAATTTGAGAAGGTAGGTTGCTACCTCCTTCGACTGTTCGCAGTATTACGTTAGGAATTAACTCTACCTGATCCTCAACAGATGCATTCAAAACTTTTGGTAATAAGCAACTTGGGAAGTATTGGGGAAAAAAATAAGTTTTTAGGGTGACAGGTTATTACCGCGTAAGCTGACCAGTCTGAAATACAGATTTTTTTTAACTTATGGCTTTACGCCTCGTCGACATCGAGGTTATTAGAGGCGGGACAGCACTGGGAAAAAGGAACGGGAAGAAATTCGGCCGTGTCTTTCTGACGGAAGCATCCAGGCATTTATCTGGAGTGATTTGTACGAGGGCTGTCCAGAAAGTAACAGACGTTTTGTAATAAAAAATAAACAAAGTGAAAAAAACGATTTTTACTATATACATTTTAGAGGTAAACTCTTAGGCTATTTTTCAACATAATCGCCATTTAAATTAAGGCACTTATCATAACGTGGTACAAGCTTTTCGATACCCTCTCTGTAGAAATTTGCCGCCTGAGACTTCAACCACTGGTTTACACCGGCATGCAGTTGAGCGTCAGTTTCAAACCGTTGTGTTGCGAGCCACGTCTTCATCGCCGGGAACAGGTGGTAGTCGCTTGGTGCCAAATCCGGGCTGTACGGCGGGTGATTGAAAACTTCCCATCCAAGAGCTCTTGGGTACGATTGGCCGTGTGTGGACGAGCGTTGTCGTGGAGAAACAAAACTTTCTCACTGAGTTTTCCCCGACGCTTGTTTTGTATCACGCGTCTTAAAGTTCTGAGTGTTTCGCAATACCTTTCTGAAGTGATTGTTTGGCCACGTTCAAGAAATTCAACGAGAATTACACCCTTAGCATCCCAAAACACAGTAGCCATAATTTTTCCTGCTGACAGCGTTTGCAGACACTTCCTCGGTTTCTTGGGCGAATGCGTGTGTCCCCATTCCATAGACTGCCGTTTTGTTTCACAGGTGACGTGCTTTACCCAAGTCTCGACGCCAGTTACGATACGATCGATAACTTGGTTTCCAGTTTTGGCGTAGTCTTCCAGAAACGTCAGTGTTGCAGCAAGTCTCTGTTTTTTGTGGTCTTCTGTTAAGATTTTCGGAATCCACCTGGCACAAAATTTGTGGTAACCAAGTTTACCAACCACAATCTTATGAACTAAACTCCGTGAAATTTGGGTGAAATGTTCTGAAAGCTCCGTAATCGTGAAACGACGATTTTCACGGATTTTTTCGTTGATTTTCACCACCAGTTCATCACTCACAACACTAGGCCTACCCATGCGGTCCTCATCGTGAACGTTGGTTCGACCATTTTTAAAATCAATGCACCATTGCCTCACTCGGCTTTCACTGATTATTCCTTGGCCGTACACATCACAAACTGGCTATAAATTTCAATTGGTTTGTGATTTTTCGCCAACAAAAACCGTATTACAGCTCGCACTTCACAACTGGCGGGATTTTTAATTGCAGCGCTCATTTTAACACTCTACTGTATTCAAAGTACGATAGGAACGATGTGCAAACTACCACGGCTGGTTGCGTACTGAATGTATGAACAGTCTGACGCCAAGATGGCGGCGCTAGGAGCACCCATTGTTGCGCCAGGTCAAAACGTCTGTTACTTTCTGGACAGCCCTCGTAGAAACCATGGAGATGGTCGGACGGGGATTCGAACGTGCGTCCTCCCGAATATTAGGTGAGAAAGTTAACCACTCATCCACCACGCTCGGTAATACGGACCTGATCTTGATTTCGTCCTAATCGGTTGCTCTGGAAAATTTTAAGATTTTGGAAGAACTTAAAAGTACTAAAGACACGATCGCGCTATACAGTGAAAAAAAGGTAGTAATATCTACATGATATCGTAATGTACTCTATTAATATACTTGTAGCATTTCATTTTTCAATCATTCCAATAAATCTAATACGAATACAGAATGTCTTATCGACGTAAACGCGATATATATTGGTAAAAGTAAAAACTATTAAGACAGTAAAGGTCAGGTTCATAAATCACCAAAATAGGATGAGGGGATTAACGCGGTAGTGTAGTATGTTACCCACATTTTGAGAATCAAATACAGGACTTGGAGAGGGTACAAAAATGGGCTCCTAGATTTGTTTCTGGAAATTACCGCAGAACGCAATCAGTAACAGATATGACAAAAGAGGTGGAATGAGATTCATTGCAAGACAGGTGGAGGGTGAGGAGGGTCATGGAAGTTACAAAAGTCGTATATTGGTGATGAGGCATGGAAAGATATTGGAGTAGGTTTTAGGTAGGGGATCAGGGATTGGAATAAGTTACCGAGAGATATTACGAATAATTTACCAAAAACGATGAAAGATTTTAAAGTTGAAATTTGTAGAGGGCAAGTGCTGGAGGGTGCAGGGAAGTGGGAAAATGGTGCGTAGGGAATTTGCCAACGGAGCGTGCGCTCCATTGCAATTAAAATTACATTAAATTAAACACCTCTGATCCATTTACCCTATTTATAGGCCATGTCTATCTCAGCAAATCTGTCTTTACGCATTCTAGATAACTTAAAACTAAATAGAAACCCTTAAATCTTTACGTAGCCAACGTTTATGGTCAAATACAGTTCCAATAGTTATTTCAGCCACGAGGTGATCTTTTACCATTTTCCATACAGTACCTAATATCCGTCCGCGCCAAGTCTCTCTATATATGCATTCTAACACACTTCAAACTCAACACAAATTCTTCAAATTCTGCAGAGTGACCCCCTAAAGGTAAAGGTCCACTTCCTATTCCAAATTACGCGATCAGGACATTTAACCCTTAACTGTATATTGCGTAGTCTCTGGTGGCGCAAAAATTCTTACCTTCCTTGATTCTAAAATCCTTTAAGCGCAACAGATAATCTCCAAACAATTGAATCATTGGAGTGAAACACAGTTCAAGTTAGTATTTCAGCCAGACCAGCTCAATCTGTTATGACCTTTGACCCCAAACGGCAACTATTCTTGACCCGCGACCATGCGTTGAAATAATTGAGCGAAAATGACTGTTTTTACATTTAGTTAAAACCTTGTATGTTGCATGGAAAGAGAGCTAAATGCCATCAATTATTTTAATTCTATTAATGTTAATTATTATTAACGTTTATTAATGTAATTACTACCTCCATCTAAGACTTCGTTAAATTCCGACCTAGAGCAAACTAGTTTTATTCAGAACTTTCTTGAAATTTCAGCTACTATTTTTTACAACTTTGGGTGGAGGTTTCACATTTGTATTTCTTGGATCGTCACGTAACATCCCTGTTAGTGTGAGCGCACACCAACTGCTTGTGTGTGTAGTTGAGTGTTTGTACTGTCGCTCGGCAGTCTACCTAATTATCCCTGCAGGCGGTATGACAGGTGGCGTCACGTGAACACGTAGTTACTGCTCATGTTGTTAAGGGGATACGGAATCACCTATCCCCGCAATGTTAAATTATGACTACTATAGGGAACATTTTCTCATAAACTGCTGAAGCTAGAGAGATAAAATCTTTTGATTTGCTGTAACAATACTGAAACAGTATTTAGTCAAAGTATTTACTTACAGAGATATTTTATATTTACCTTAAAGTACATTTTTTTTTTCATCACCTTTCACTAGATTATCACCTCTAAATCTATTGTAAATCAAGTCATTAAAAAATCATTATTTCAGTGTGTAAAAGAAACACATGTGACTATGTCATAAAAATTTCAGACTTCTAGCTTCACCAGTATCTTAGATAATCTTCGTAGAAGAAGTAAAAAGTAAACTTACGGCAAACGGAGAAAGAAGACTAAATACGAAAAAACTCGACACAACAACTTTCGTATAGCACACTGTTTACAAACAATCCATGGTCAAAGAGTAACTTCATCAAAGCATGGACAAACATTTCCGGACAAAGAGTGTATAAAGAATCGCTGGAAAGCGGGATATTTGAATTCATGTCACATGAATTTACTGCCAAAATGTTTATGGTCAGCCATGAGAGAAGTTTATAACAAAAGCGCAATACCGCATCTTACAAATCTATAAAAATGAAATAGTTATAATACTAGTAGTGACATGTATGATACGTCACTTTAAAGAGGAAACTTGGTGGAATATAATAAGCCAATAAAACGAAAATCGATTTTTTTTCACAAAAATCCGATTCCGTATCCCCTTAACAGGAATGCAACTACCTGGAAAGGAAACACAGTTCCATAAGAGCTGCCAATAGCAGAGCTCTGGTCTTGTGAGGACAAATGCTGCTTAGCAATTAGTAATCGCGAATAAGCCTGTTGAGAAGCATCTGCTTTCTTGAATTCTTTCGAACCGTCGTATATTGATAGGAAGCTTGCTTACTGATAAATAAACGTAATGGTAGGAAATCAAACGAAACATTTAGTACAAATTACGAACAACTACTGAATCATCTGCCTTCTCGAATATAGTTCTTATAGAAACTATCTTCTTTCATGATTCTGTTCTGCTGTCTATCCGTCCGTCACAGGTAAACAACTCGAAACAAGAGTCAGACCTCAAATTTGTTGTGTGTGATACGTGATTCGTTAACGTATATCGTAACTAAAAGTTTTTAATTTTAAATAGGTGAGTTACACACACATAAAGTGGATCGAAAATGACACTTTTTTCTTTCTCTGCGCGTGTGGAATCGATATTTAGAGCTCATCAAGTACAGGGCTAAGGTAGTATTTTTTGAAAAGAAAAAAAATTATTTCACGGAAAAGTAAACACATGACTAACCGACAAAGTTATCCATTTAGTAACTGAGTCTACATCAGAAACGCTGTTGTCTAGGAACATGAAATTTGATCCTAATTTCGCCTAAAATCTATTTTTAAACGACAGATACAAGAAACATAAAATACTTCGCTATTCTTGAGTAAATAATGAAATGTTTTGAAGTTACCTTGCCATATATCGATATAATTTTATTTAAAATATTATAAATTCCGACTTTATAATATTCTAAGGCACTTACTGTAAATTAGATTTCGATTTAACGATAGCTAGGACAGAGCGTGGTGGGTGAGCGGTTAACGCTCTGGCCTCGGGAGTATGTTGGTTCGAATCCCCGTCCCGCCATCCAGGTTTGGGTTTACCATGGTTTCCCCATATCACTTCAGACGAATGCCCGGATGCTTCCTTGAAAAAGTCATGGCCGGATTCCTTCCCGTTTCTTGTCCCCAAATCCTTTCTTTTTTACTTATTGCTTTACGCCTCGTCGACGTCGAGGTCATTAGTGGCGGGACGGGATTGGGGACAAGGAACGGGAAGGATTTCGGCCATGACCTTCTGAAGGAAGCATCCCACCATTCGCCTGGTATGATTTGGGGAAACCACCTCGTATCCTTTCCCATCTCTAATGACGTCGAAAAAAAAAAAAAAGATTCGGCGGTCCAATCGCGCCAACATCACGGAGTTGGAAAGCCTTGGAGCGCAGCCCACTACATACAAATCTGTTGGGCATCGGTCATTGATTTTTCTTGCGACCACATGTAAGAGATGTGTTTAGGTCACTAGAGCACGGAAGTCTTAACTCGTTTATGTAGAGCTTCGTATACAGCAGGAACCCGGTTGCGCAGCTGTACGCCATCACCTTCAGTCGGAGAGATACAATGGAACAGGATCGAGTATCGGCCGTGCTGAGTGCTGTTTTCACGTGGTTTCCCGCGTCACTGTAGCCAAATACCACGACTGTCACCAATCTCCGTCTCATAAACTACACATTTCACAAACAAAAATTAAGCCTACCGTACAGAACACAAGTCACAAGTAGGTGGTAATAATTAAGCTCTCTCCATTATGATAGGTTCCTTCTGGCAAGCGAGAGCGAAACCAGTTAGTCGCTGAAGTCGACGTGATGAAGTTTATGATGATCACTGCTCACAACTCTAGGAGGCACCATTAGTTCATTACTGAAAAAGTTTCAATTATATATACCATTGACTCGGAACCAAAAATCATATTTAAAATTTTGTAAAACTGCATTCTAGGGAGTGCGCAATTAAATTAACGATGTTTCATTGATTAGAGATCGTCAAGAAGAGAGCAAAACATACTTCTACTTTTTTTTTTAACTTGAAAATGAAGACGTGAACTGTCGCCAGAATTGTCAGTTTCATACAATTCTTGTTACTAGCTGTATCTCTAAAATACTATTACCTAAGAACCTTATATTTATCTTCAATACAGAACGTATCCTCCATTTAAATAACATACACTAATATAGTTACGATGAAAACAAGCGAATGTTTTTATTTTGAGGTTACTTGGCCGTATGTTAACACTATTTTCTTAAAAATGTACTCTTAATTGAGAGTTCATTCAATTCAAAAGGGCAGTACAGGTGATGTTATTATTATTATTGTATGCCAATAGTACCTATCAGATCACGCAAAACCTTGATTTTCATCAAGTCTGGTAATTGAGAATTTCCACTGGGCAGCTACAACCAGGGATTATCAGTGAACCTGGTGATATATGGTACATTAAGCATTGCCATGTGTCTGCGAATCATGTAACTTATGTTCTCTATGAGAGGTGTTTTTTATTTGTGAAATGTGTAATTTATGAAGTGGAGATTGAGGACCTACCCAGCATTCGCCTATAGTGTTTGCGGAAAACGGCCTAAAAACCGCAATCAGGGCCGCTGGTACGCCGAGACCAGTATTCGTACCTTGTCCCGTTGTACCTCCTCGGCCACACTGGCGGGTTACAGGTGTCATCTACTATGCAATTTCCTAAGCTCACTCACTCACTCACCATGATTGCTATTGGCTGAACAACGGTGACGTCGCGCGCCAGTCGTCGCTCGCGAATTAACAGCGACCAGAGATATCATTAGACGAAATTCAATGTTATGTACACGATTTAATAGCTAAGCAATTGTTAAACAAATTAATTGCTATAATACATTCATTAAGTCTGCTATTCGTAGCATTTAATAGTTAAAAAAATAGATAAACTTTAGTACTGAAAAAACGTTGAACTGATTTTCAGTAACAAGTCGCTAATGAAAGCAACATAAAAAACTTAAATTTCTCATGATGTCTGCTGTAATCACGAATGCCAATTGAAATTCCAACCTAGCGTAATTTCAATTTTACTAAAACTTTCGCTAATGTTGCTGCTTGAGCAAAGTTTATACATTACGGTTTATTTGCTTTTGTCATATTTTACTGACACCTCCGTTAATGCTCTTTATTCAAGTTCGTTGTTGTTGAGTTAGTAGGTTGTTTAAAGTATACATGAGACCAAATATATTACCGAATCGAGTATTCTGGCAATTCATTTCTTCGGATTTCTCAACTGTTTAGTAATCTGGAATATGTATTAAAATACAGGGTGTCCAGAAAAGGACTCCCTGATTTCAAAATTAAATATCTCGAAAACAAAGATCGATAGAGGAATGCAGTAAACGGTATGTTTATTGTGACAGCTGAAGAAGTGTATACAGCAGTGTGAAATAATAGTTACAAAAGCTGCTAACAGATGGCGCTGTAATCGCCATACGTAATGCCTAAATAGTGATCCGAAGCTCAGGGCGATCAGTTCCACCATTGAAACGTGAAAGGAGGTTAGCGTACCGAAGGAAGAGTTTAAAACCATGTACACCATTGAACAACGCGTTTTTCTAGTGCTAGATTACCACAGCTTAGAAGAGAGACCTACGGCAACGCAGCGTACAGCGCCATCTGTTAGCAGCTTTTGTAACTATTATTTCACACTGCTGTATACACTTCTTACAGCTGTCACAATAAACATACCGTTTACTGCATTCCTCTATCGATCTTTGTTTTCGAGATATTAAATTTTGAAATCAGGGAGTCCTTTTCTGGACACCCTGTATCTGGTCGTTACAGACACTGTGACCATAGATTACATTATTAATATTTTCGTATCCTTATTTAAAAATAATAATAAATAAACGTGGTGATTTCGAAGCAATTGGGTACTCCCTGTAAATATAAATTCTTCAAATTTTGTATAGTGAACTTTTAGGGATAAATAAGAGCCAAGTTTGTATTTCAGCAAGTTAACAAATCACGACCTTTGAAACAATTATACGATAGCGCGATCGTCTCTGTCCGCGTTTTATACGTCTGTTAATTCTTATCAATTCTTTAAGCTCAAGAGATTTTATTCACCCTAAGGATGAATTACTGGTCAATTTCGTATGAGGCCAGATCAGATCATAATCTTTGACCTTAAAAACTGGAACTATTCTAGACCTGTGACGATACGCGAAGAATTAAACATTGCAATAGAGAGACAATGTACCGACCGCTGGACTGGAGAGCCTACACCGTCTAACCTATCACATGAAAGCAATATTTAATATAATAAGGTCATTAATATCGTGACGATCGATTTGTCGTTTTTTTTTTTCAATAAAACCCAAGCGTGATCTCTAACACGATGGTTGGTTGGATCCGTCGAAATAATTTACATAGGTAGGACGGCCCACACCGGTAACTGTACAATTTAACGTGGAATAGGAACAACGTAAGCAGTGCCAGAGGTGATGGTCGGGTTAAGGGCCTTTGAGAATCACCGCGAAGACAGGGATTCCAACCAGTGACCTTCCGATCTTCAGTCAGACGCCTTAACCACTGAGCCACCAGAAAGCTCAGACCATTAATAATCGAGCGAATCCTACATTTCGTCATTGGAACAGGAATCATCAGCCTTGCTTGACAAGATGTTTCGTCAACGAAGGGCGTCTCGTATGAATAGCACCACAGCTTCAAACGACAGATTCGATCTTCTGCCTGAAATATCAGTTCAAAACATAGATTTCCAATACGTAAATTTAAAATTAGTTTCGCCAGGAGGAAATTGTATCTAGGCACAATAAACTCGAATGTGTTGATTTTTAATATCTAAGACATTTTTCACACATTTTTGATTAGTTATAATTAGGGTTCGGATCTTTATGAAAAAAATTGAGAAATATGCATGAAAATATGACCCTAAAAACGGGTAAATATTACCTAAAAATAACAAAATATGACCAAACATGTAAATTTACATCAAAACATACTCAATTATATATAATTTATTTTATATAGTAGTGTTGCATTCATGTAGACAGCATAATTTGCTTCCGTGCGCTGCTCTGGTGGGAAATTAAATTTTGATTTGCTTTACTCCACATAATTTACAGAAAATAACTGTTTTGTCGATACTAAAAAACTCCTCTCCTAATTCTTTTACGTAACTCCGTAACTTGGCACATTCAGAAAATTTTGTTTCCGATATGGCGGTACTCTCTGATCCACTGCACATTTAACACCGACTGAGGATTATTTTGGAAAGTATTGGCGACAGTGAGACATTGATTGACGTGTCTCTACACAGGCATGCTGCTGCTGCATTGTCGAGACTAAAAGGCGGGTGGAACATTAACGTTTAGAGAGTCACAATAATGAATAAGTTTCATTCTTGACTGGTGAATTCTGACAATTTCAGTGACAATTAGTTTTGTCTTTTTTTTCCCCTCGAATGTATAATAGGAGTACACATATGTGAATAATTATCTTAATTTCTTTCCATCTGCAACTTTTTCTGAATTCTCTCTCAGTACTATTAAAAAATTAACAGATTTTTCCTCAAATAACCATAAATATTATCAAGTACGACCAAAACTAGGAAAATAACTTGAATATGGATTTATATGCTGTATAAAATATATTTAAATACAATCAGAAACGTTGAATCAGTGTTTAATTCAGCATCACAGATCAAAAAGCAGGTAGGAAAAAAATATCCGAACTCTAATTATAATCTTAAAACAGAGAAAATATGCTACAGGCTTTTACGATACTGTGTGTTAGGTAGCGGGTGTATTGTAATTGCCTCAATTACTGGTAAATGTACTGTCGCGCCATTTGTCTGCGTAACAAATGATGGACTGCAGTCGACCTGTATGTCACAGCCGTCCATCAACTCTGACAGCCGCGAGTGAAATACCTGGGCGTAATATATTTCCGGTGCTTTTGTGAAAATATCTCAAAGTGCGATTCATTTCACGAGCAGACAGCTTTATTGCTCTGTTTCGCATACGTTAATGTGTGTTCCCTTTGTGAGTGCAATATAAAATTCATTTGACTTGTCACGAAACGTTGACAATATTCCAGAGGTATTTTTTCCCTTCTTTTTCCGCCGTTCGGTCGGCTGGGTTCATACAACGCTTTAACTCTCCAAATACTATACTGAATTTTTAATTTTTGCAATTGTCTTACCTAGACCGGTGGGTGAACGTTAACACTCAGGCGCGTCATTACGGAGGACGAGGGTTCGAATCCCCGTTTGGACATCCAGATTTAAGTTTTCCACGCTTTCTCGAAATCATTAGAGGCTAATACCGGGATGGTTTCTTAAACAGGCAGGCCATGGCCTAATTCCTTCTCGTTTATTACCCCAAGTCATTTTCTGGTTCTAATTACGTACAAAACGTCAAACCATAAGGGAAAAAAATGCGCGATTTACCTCCAGCCAGAATATCTCTGTTCTTAGTCTCTTGCTTCGCATGGTGACTATTGTTCCCATTCTAACTTTCAAAACGTAACATTCTATTTCTTATCCAGCATTGCAGTATCTTATTCAGTTGCTACAAAGATAGAATAATAATAATTTAAAAGTATTGGACAGAGAAAAAAAAGCATGATCAAATGTCAAAATACAAATTATATCCGTTTACTGAATATTCTGCAAATTATTTTACGAAGTCGCAGTACATAGTATAAAATGTAACTGCAGTTAGAAAGTATTGAATGAATGGAAACGAAAGCTGTTGCTTCTGCACACAGCTGGGCTGTTTTCGTCCCGGTTTTGTTGGCTGTTCGGTTTCTACGAGAATACAGTTCCGACCTCTCAACTAACCGCTTTTCACAGTCACTTCACGTAACAATTCCTGGAAACGTTGATCATCTCATTAAACTACCATAACACCACTGCATCAGAACTCCGGAGATGGGAACTAGCGTACCAGAACATCCTGGATACCATACACCCCTCTGGCCTAAACCACCGATAAAATCCTACCAGTTAACCCATCACTTTTTATTTAATTATTTTGTTACTTATATATTTTAACTAGTAATAATTTTGTGCGCGAGTTCTAGGTACCCTTGCTATATACGTTCATTTTGCCATCGCCTGCAATATATTATCTCAGACATTGCCCATATATCAATAGCTAAAAAATGACAATAAATAACTTGATTTAAAAAAAAATAGTTACACTCATTAGCAGCTCGCCCACCATTTCTCCCACTACCTAGCCAGCCTTGGGTTAACGTGCTGTTTGAACACACATCCGGAATCAAATGGTTCATTCTCTATTGTATAAAGAAGGTTAATACCGAAATATTGTATTTGTGTGTCCACCTTACGTGTTGTCTCTCATCACAGCCGTCAATTTTCGTATGTGATGGGTTAATTTCCCTTTCCTTAATTATTTATATCGCCTAGAAGCCGCTTCATTTTTCATCAGTTTCATTAAACTACCATTGGTACACTTATAAGCAATCATTGATTTCCCTTCTTCGCAACTGCGAGGGGAATTTGTAAATGGGATGCTTTCCCGTTAACATCCCCAATGCACTTGTAGTTAACGTTAGTGAATACTATCATCTTTTATAATTCTATGTAGTGTATTAATCTCTGTCCCATTTGAATACTTTTTGGTCGCATAAAACTCAAAAGAAATTCTTCATATTTTGGAGTCAAATACAAGTGAAGTTAATATTCCAGACATACAGGTCCTGTGGTCACGATCTTAGACAGTAAAACTCATTATTTGTCACTAAAAGCTCACTCTTTGTAAAACAGTTATGGTTTAAATTGACGTTAAGAGAGTCGATGTCACCCATTATGACCTGTAACCCTAAAAGCTCATTTTTTGTTTCTAAAACTCATTTTTCGGTACTTTTAGATTTTATGCGATGCATTTTTGTTTTTAAATGTCTAGTAACATGTCCCAAATGCAGACCCAGGTCGAACTAGGTGCTTACTTACCTCGAACTGTCATGCAGCTGGGAACCATTCTAGACCCATTACCACACACAACTTGGTCACCGTTTTACAACTAGTTGCTTATGTGTAGATCACTGTTACGAGTATTAACCGTTATTCCATTTGTTATTGAACGACGAAAGAGGGAAAAGCTTGAGACCCGGTACCAACGCAAACAGGCGTATAATAACGAAAGACGCCTGTGACCCACCGAGCTTATAAAGTCCCCATGAGACCGACGAATCGTGTAGTGTCGTATATGTGCACACTATACATACTGGATAAAACCCGGACTCTGGTCCACAACCTTGATGATTCGTTCCAGGTAACTTAGCGTCCAGTTCCTACACGTTGGCGTTGTCTACCAGGAATCAGGTGCAAATTTTAATTACTCGAATTAATACATAGCAAAAAACGATTACGCCTACGTTTACATTCTGCGTCTCTGGGAATCAAGTAGACGGGAGAAATGGAGGTGAAGGAAGATTCGATGACAAGCAGGAGTTGTGGTTGTTGAAATACGAACACAAGTAATCCATTTCAAAGTTTTCTAAACGACGTTGCCTTTGAATACCGCTGAAAGATGACGCAACAACTTGCTGCGAATACATTTATCGCATTATGCTTATCATGTTTGCCATCCTTAGTCTAAAAAAGGCATAACTTCTTGTCGGAACTTGTAAAAGTTATTAATTGAAGGAATGAAAGGATCCTTGAGCAGGAATCGATAAAAGTCAATCGCTCTTGGCGTGAGATGAAATATGAAAAGAAACGATTTGCACAGCTCATTATAATCCCATCGATCATTGCGGAGCCTTCGGTGAATGACTGCTCCGCTCGAATGGTTCGATCACAGATTTTATTCGACGACGAATTTCGCTTTATCACTCTCGTTGCTTGTGCGCTCACTGTAATAATCTGGTTTACCCTTCAACAACGATCACTATCAACACATAAAGGGATTCTGCGACAACCGTGGCACCGAATTCTGATGACTGATTCTTTTATAACTCAACGAGAAAAATCGAAAGTAAGGAATACTTTTTATATATATCTCACTTAGTTCTCTAGATATACTGTCTCAAAAGAGAGGTGGCTACATTAAAATAGGGCCTAAACCGGAAGAAAAAATTCGCCAACGTTAAATTTGATAATGGATTCATATGTATTGATAAATAAATTACCCCAAAGCAATTCACTTTTATGTATTTATTGGTCTTCCGTACGCGTTTCACTTCTTTTGCAGAAGCATCTTAAGCGGTGTTTTTTCTGTTAATTACGTACAAAAGTCGTAAACAGGTTATGTTGTTTGGTACGTGGAATGAATTATTATCTAACTTATAATCTACTTACATTTTGTGGTCTATTGTATTTCTTTTAGTTCCATTCTCAGCATCAGTGCTGTTGCATTTTTGGTGAGAAGTGTCTTCATTATTCAGATTCACAACACTTCACTTTATTGCACTGCACTTTGTGTTTTTTCTTGCGAATGGTCGTTCTGTTTTGTTTACTAAGTATCGAGTTTTTTTCAGTCTTCCATTTATTTGGCGTTTTTTTTTTAAATATAAATGATTTCAGTAGTTTTTTGTGGTATTGTATGTCCTTATTTACTGTTGTTTTTCTGTGTCGATGTTTCTATTCTATTTTAGTTTCAATGTTTTGTATAGTGTTGGGTGTGTGAGGTTTGTGTATTCATTTATTATTCGTTTTCCTTCTTCTGTTAGTGCTTTTTGTATGTGATAGTATTCTTGGAATGTTAGTATTTGTGGTTTGTTGTTGTTTATGGTGAGTATTTGCATGTCTGAGTCAATATTTGTTGGATGGTGGTTGTGTTCTGCAAATTTTGAATGGTTGTTATATTTTAGAGCTCTTATATGTTCCTTGTATCTGGTTTCGAATTTTCTGCATGTTTATCCTATGTACTGTGCTTCGCATTCATTGCATGTTAGCCTGTATATTCCTGAGTTGTGATATTTGTTGGATCGTGTGTTATTTTCAATGTTTTTATGTATTGTGTTGTCTGTTCTGAATGTTATTTTTAGTCCCTGTTTTTTTTAATATATTTGCAATTTTGTATGTGTCTTTGTTGATGTATGTCATCACATGCCATTTCTTTCTATTTTGTTGTGTATGTGGTGTATTATCTGGAGTTGATCTATTGTGGTGTGATGGGGTTGTATTGTGTGAAGTTTTCTTTATTTGTCTTATAATTTTGTTGTTTAGTTGGTGTACCCCGCATTCCTTGTGTCCATTTTTGTTGGCTATATAGATGATTTTGTTAAGTTCTTGTATGTAGTTTTCTTTATTAAGTGGGATTTTGTTTAGTCTATGGAGCATGTGCCTTATTGCAGCTTCTTTATGAGTTTGTGGATGGTTTGAGTCAGTTCCTATTATCATGTCTGTGGTGGACATTCGTCAAAGCCACAAGGAATTACACGCTGGACACGCACAATTGGTGTTTTGTTTTCTTTCCACCGGTTGTGGTTATGTTGAAATGCGGCCTGTACCAGAAGAAAAACGTCGCCAAAGTCACAAGGAACGTATACCTGTAACTAATTTTTAACATTCGATATCTGGAGAACTAAGCGAGATGTCAAAAAATGTCATTTTACACTTTCGATTATTCTCAATGACTTACATAAGAATCCATCATCAAATTGCGGCACCACTGTTATTATAGTGCTGCCATAAATAAATAAACGAACTCAACTTAAAAGCTTCGCAAACTATTTCAATATATTTTTCCCCCACTCTACCAGAATCACCAAAATTGGTCTGTTCAGGGAACATACGCCAAAAGCGTCAAAATAAATGTTTTTGATACTGTTCGATTCGATTAATGCCTATTTTGTTTTTATTACTTCGCATCAAGAAGAAGGGTGATGGTTTTAGGAACAAGGTACTCTCCCACGTTCTTGACCAAAGTATATGTTTATCTCCATGAAGTTAACTGCAGTAGAATCTGAGGTTCTACAGCTTTGTGTTGATAATTTACACAGCAATCCGATTACAGGAAAATACAGTTTAGCTAGTATTAACAACATATAGTCAGTAGTTAGGAATGTTGCATGTTCACTATTGGCATATTAATCGATATTGTTTGTTTAAATTGTTGGGTACCAAAGGTACTCATCATGATGTCCTGTCGAGGCATGTCAAATATGATGTCACATTCCTTTTTTACAGTAACCAACTAGGATCTTGTATGATAAAAACTTCTCGGGTTTCAAGCCGCGTCAGAATTGAGCCGTCTGGCGACGTTTCGGAAGCTTGCACTGCTGCCATTGTCAAGCCCCCGCTTTACATTATGTTATGTTAAGCGGGGGCTTGACAATGGAAGCAGTGCAAGCTTCCGAAACGTCGCCAGACGGCTCAATTCTGACGCGGCTTGAAACCCGAGAAGTTTTTATCAAGCATTGCCGCCGCGAAAACGTACATAATTATCTAGGATCTTGTAGTTAGACGTAAGGTCTTCTGTCAAGTGAAGAGCGCCACATAAAATTATATAGTTGAAAATCAATCTCATTTATAAGTGCTTACGCAATTTAACTATAATAATATTGGGAGTAGTTTATGTTGCGATACATGACTTTTCAACGTGACATAGTGCTTATGAGAGTTTCTTAAATAACTGATAACTTAATTCCTCTTGCCTTTTGCTGTGACAAGAAGATTTTGTTTTCATCCTGATACAGGCCGAATTTCAACCTTACCACAATCTCCGTTAATATTGTCTCAATCACACGCGCATTGGTACAATCATTTTATCTTAAGTTAGTGATGTCGTGTATTGCGACGTAAACTTGAACCAATAATGTATATATTGGTGCTTCCCTTTTTCATTAGTATCAGTTTAAATACTTCCGCTCGTTGCATTAAAACATTGGTTTACATGATTAACAACATAATCCACATTTCATGTAGTTCATACATTAAAAAAAACATATGATCGTCTTTATTCTTACCTTTTCTTACGTATAATATTAGTCACATTAGTTTTCATAATAACGCAGTCCATATAATTCCTATTTCTTCAGCAATGCTACACGATCTCTGTCTTCTCCTCTAGCGTTTTCCTGCTACGTCAATCAAAGATAAAACAGCTTACCTACTCAAAGAAAATATCCGACACAAATAATTCCCTCACATATTCAGTCATAGGTGCTACCATCATGGAAGCAACTCAACTTAGAAACATTTCGATTTCTAGGTGCCAGCACATCAATTTCAACTCGGCAGTGTGTACCACACACCTGGCCTTGTGACATGACGCATTATCTTGTTGAAAAATGCCGCTGCCGTTGGCAAACATGGTCGTCATGAAGGGATGTACGTGGTCTGCAACCAGTGTACGATACTTATTGGCCGTCATGGTGCCTTGCACGAGCTCCACTGGACCCATGGATGCCCACGTGAATGTTCCCCAGAGCATTAATGAGCCGCCGCCAACTTGTCTCCATCCCGCAGTACAGCTGTTCCCTTGTAAAATGACGGATTCGTACCCTCCCATTGGCATGATGAAGAAGGTATCGGAATTGGTCAGACCACGCAACGCTCTACCACTGCGCCCACGTCCAGTGACGATGGTCACGTACCCATTTCAGTCGTAGTTACCGTAATGTCTGGCTGATCAATGTATTAATCAGTATGATGGTTAAAAAAAGTACACAAAGAGGAGGACCATTGCATCAAACTACTGTAGTAGAGAAATCGCCGGCAAAGCAAACCAAGCCTCTTGACAAGGGCCTCTTAACACTGCGTCTTTGGTTGAAACATGCAAAACCTGAAGCGCCTCTCCCAGTAGGGTCAAAGGGCAATCCGTGAAAGAATCTGTACCAAAGATAGTGTGCTGCACTCCAAGCCGCGGAATTTCGTAGTGGGCGGCGATGCAGTGATACCATCTGTGACGGCGGGTGGCGGAATCACGAAGCTGCTCCATCAAGGAGAACTCGCACAGCGGCCTCGCCTAAGACGTTGTTCAGATAAAGTATAACAGTGATATTATACACCAGAACATAGGGCTAACTGGGAGAAGTTCTGAATAAAGACCAATTTGGTTCAGAAGGATTAGATAGGAGAGAATATATATGTATATATATATATATGCATCATCCTTTACGGCTCGTCGACGTCGAGGTAATTAAAGCCAGGGAATGTAGGTAAAGAACGCCAAGGAATTTAGTCATGAATTTTTCAAAGATCCATCCAGGTGATGGCCTGGAGTGATTTCGGGAAACCATAGAAAACCAAAATCAACATTTTGATTTGAACCCGCGTCCTACCGAATGTCAGGACAAGGTATCACAGCTCACCCACCGAGCTTGGTATAAGAGAATCAGTTATACCTTTGCGATTCAATATTGGAAGGAATGATGAGGGTTTTTTTTATCTGCTTAACGTCTCTCTAACAGCTAGGTCTTTAGAGACGGGAAAGGATGGGGGGCAAGGAATGGGAAGGAATTCGGCCATTGACTTTTTTTTTAGGAGGCAACCTGGCATTTGCCTGGAGTGATTTGGGAAACCATGGAAAACCCAAATCTGGATGTCCGGACGGGAATTCGAACAGCCGTCCTCCCGAATGAGTGGCCAGAACACTAGGGGAATGATGAGAAAAGTAAACATACATTTGGGTGGTTTCTAGATTTGGGTTATGTTTCTGGAAATACTAGACGCGACGAGGAATTATAAAATCTGTAGTTAATCTTAAATAAATTAATAAATAAAACAATCATTCATTATCTGCTATGTAATGACTACGATGAAGTTATAGTATAGGCATAACATCAGTAAAGTTATTGGGACAAACCTCTAATTTGCAACTTAAGTGTTGACAAAGGAATAATGCAGTAAAAAAAAAAAAACTGTAGGGTCGGAAAATAAACTTAAAACAATAACAATCACTGCCATAAATGTAGTTAAGAGATCGGTTTAAAAAGAATTGTAAGTTCTGTGCTAACTGTTTTGGGTAGAAAAAGGATGCGTTGTAAACAGCAACATTAATAAAAGTATAGAAACTGTGAATACATGTAGAAGTGCATAGAGAATTCTGTCGCTTTTAAATTAATGGTTTAAGGCTCGTCAACAGTGAGTTCATTAGAGAAGGACTGAGGCTGCTGACAACAAGTAGGAAGAAAATCTTGTTAATCAGCTACGAAATGAATGTTTAATAAAGCTGCTCTCTGAAAATGGCGAACCTCACAAAGCTCAGTCTAACTTTCATATCGCACTCTGTGCGTAGGGTCTCAAGCTTCGTCAAGATGGCAGTACAGGGAGTTTCCGTGATGATGGAGAGGGACGAATGCGTTAGTATGAGAAAAGGTTGAATCGCGGGTCATTAGCCCAAACCGTTTTGTGATAACTATGAAGTTGGAATAAGAGAATTTTGGAACCTTTGTTTATTCGTTTAATAATTCTGTGTATTTGCACTACTTTCACAACTTGCGATTACATTTACAACAGCTGTAGAATGTCCATTAGCAGGCATTATAACGTAGTAATCTACTATATAATTTCCTAACCTCACTCACTCACTCACCTCGGTAGCTATTGGCTGGAGAACGGTGTCACGTGTCAGCCTCAACTCACCAATCAACAGCCACCAGAGATATCATTAGAAGAAATTCGAGGTTATGTCCACAATTTAATAGCTAAACAACTGCTACCAAATTAATTGTGATAATATATTAATTATGTTTACTTTATCTATAAATTAATAGTTAAAAAATTTCTATAAATTTAAGGTTGAAAAAAGTTGAACTTCTTTGCAGTAACATGTTGATAATGAAAGACACATTAAAAGACTTTTAAAAACTTAAATTACTCATGGTATCTAGTGTAATGCCAAATGTAATTCCAGCCTAGACTAAATTTCAATTTAATTAATCTTTTGATAATGTTATCGCTTAAAGAAAGTATATACATTACGATTTATTTGATTTTTACTTATTTTACTGAGCACTTTCATTAATGGTAAGGTGAGTTATTAAGTTGTTTAATCATCATCAGGCCAAATATGTTACTGAATCGAGTATTCTGGAGATTCATTTCTCGTCGACATCTAGGTCATTAGAGGCGGGATGGGACTAGGTACAAGGAACGGGAAGGAAATCGGCCATGGCCCTTTTTTTGAAGGAAGCATCCCCGCATTCGCCTGGAGTGATTTGGGGAAACCATGGAAAACCCAAATCTGGGTGCCCGGACGGGGATTCGAACCGCTGTCCTCCCGAATGCGAGGCCAGAGCGTTAACCACTCACCCACCACGCTCGGTTCAATAATTTTGAATCTTTATTAATTTCTCTGGCCGTTACAGACACTACGACGAAAGATTACATTATGAATGCCCATCATCAATGAAAAACAACGTGATGCCCTCGAAGCAAACAGGAATTCTTTAAATTTTGCATAGAGAACTTTAAAGGCCAAATACAAGTCAAGTTTGTATTTCAGCAAGTTAGAATTTACGACCACTGTAACAATTAGATTATAGCGTGATCGTCGCTGTCTGTGTTTAATATCTACGTCTATTAACACTCCCGTGTTCTTCAAGCTCAAGAAATTTTATTCTCCCTAAGGATGAAACACAGGTCAATTTCGTATTTGATCAGATGAGCTCAACCTATCATAATCTTTGACCCTAAAACCTGACACTATTCTAGATCCACGATACGCAAAAAACGGTCAAGGACTTACGCTAGTCTAGTAATAAAGTGGAAGAATCCCGTGTGTTGATATACCGGTGTCATAGGCAGCCAGAATTCTAGCCAGGAGATTCTCTAAAGTCTCTCGCACGAGAGACTTAACATATGTCCTCACCAGAAAGAATCATGTCAGATAAGATGAAAGGGCTCGTAACGAAACAGCACCAACTTTTCCAATCCAATTTCAGGGAATGTCTAAGCACTACGAGAAAAGAGAGCTGGGGCTCCACCTTGCTGAATCCACACCCACGTCGACGAACAACAAGTAGAATATGTTCCAGAAACCTGATACCTAATAAAAACGACTGCGTCTTGAAACTCACGACACAGCCGTTGCTGGACCGGATTTTTATATCTCCAACTGAAACGTTTTCCATTCTCCTTCATGCCGAAATATCATCATGCAACTCAGGATTTGGGAAGCTAAAAGCAATTCAAATCAATTTCCAGGTTCAAATTCAGTGATATTGCTGTATATGGATAATGTTGTCCTCTGTATGGATACAAATTCGTAGTTCCTTTTTTAAAAGGTAATGAGTTTAACCTCAAGGTTTGAGCAGTTCTGTAACATGTTACTGTGTAGGGTAAGCTGGCTACGTACACCTGTGTGTTTGTTGATTCTAGCGAGCGTGGTGGGTGAGTGGTTAACGCTGTGGCCCCGCATTCGGAAGGACACAGGTTCGAATCCCCGTCCGGCCATCCAGACTAGGGTTTTCCTCAGTTTTTCCGAATGCCAGGATGGTTCCTTCAAAAATCCATGACCGAATTCCGTTCCCTGCCCTCAGTCCTCTCTCGCTTGAAGTGACCTCAACCTTTTTTTCTAGTTATGGCTTTACGCCTCGTCGACGTCGAGGTCATTAGAGGCGGGATGGGGGTGGGGACAAGGAACGGGAAGGAATTCGGTCATGGCATTTTTGAAGGAAGCATCCCGGCATTCGCCTGGAGTGATATGGAAAAACCATGGAAAACCCAAATCTGGATGCCCGTACGGGGATTCGAACCTGCGAGGCCAGAACGTTAACCGCTCACCCACCACGCTCGGTATCTCAACGTTAACAAGGCGTAAAGTCATAAGGAGTTCTTTCAAGACCAATAACGGATTAGCTGTAACGAAAATATGCGTCATGATATCGAGAGATTATCAGCACTATTTACTTATCACTGGTACATGTGTTTGAGGCAATTACGTTAGAAATAAATTGTGATCGGAAAGATTTATTAATAGTGGAAAAGAATTGATAGAAACACAGTGGACAAATAGCCTATAGCAAAAGACAGTTTTCAAAAGAAATAAATATCTTTGTATGTGGTCTATTTCCGACACAGGTGAAAAGATTGTGCTTAATTTCATTGGTTTTTCAGTGCTTGTAGTTTCATGGGAGGGGGCCTCCACACGATCCGTGAGAAATTCATAAGTGTGACTGTAGCCATGTCACCGAGCGTGGTGGTGTAACGGCTAGCGTTCTGACCTCGCATTCGAGAGGACGGCGGTTCGAATCCCCGTCCGGGCATCCAGATTTGGGTTTTCCATGGTTTCCCCAAATCACTCCAGGTGAATGCCGGGATGCTTCCTTCAAAAAGGCCATGGCCGAATTCCTTCCCATTCCTTGCCCCCCCCCCATCCTTTCCCGTCTCTAAAGACCTAGTTGTTATAGGAGACGTTAAGCAGTTTAAAAAAAAAAAAAAGTAGCCATGTCTGGCGACTACTCTTCAACATATTCTTGCTGGGAATGAACTCCAGTATTTCCTAGTACTTCTAAAACCATTTATACATCCCTGCAACTCAGGATTTGGGAAGCTACAAGCAATTTAAATAAATTTCCAGGTTCAAAATCAGTGATACAAATTCCAAATATTGGTGTGCAGCTTTTGTTTAGCTCAGTTCTTTCTTCTCCGGAGTATCTGCCCTATATTATCAAAAATGAAGAAAGTAGTAAAGTATTAGCAGCCGTATCGACGAGGCGATGTTCTCCCACCTGAGGACAGAGTGCTGGGCGTGCAGGGCAGAAGGTCATCAGATGGAGGCTGGTTCCGCTCCGGCAGCTGAGACCCGAACAGATCCCATTACGATCCACGGCGCCAAGGAGAACTACCACCGCTACAGTTTACTCGCTTTGCTTTCGGATAACAGACGTAAAAAGAAACCGACGTCTCACTGATCGTGGCAGGATTCCAGATTCTACTGTTCATATTTTCCAAATATCGCTCAATAACTGGTTGTTTTGTGTCTGACGCGGAACATTTCCTTCAGGTCCGTTGTCACGAAGTTCATTGCGACTTTCATGACCTCGCTAGGAGGCGGTTCTGATCGACGGCCCAGCCTAAAGCTGTGTATCCACTACGCGCGGCAAACCCTCGAACACTGGGTCGCGCGGCGATACCTGGCTTTTTCCAGGAATCGCCGCGCGAGCCAATGTTCGTGTGTTTCTGTTGACAAGCGCGGCTGCCGCGCGCGGCAGCGCAATCCAGCCAGAGTTGCGCGGCAAGCAATGCAGGCACACGAGTGTGAATAAAGTGAACACTAAGTTTCGACACGCGATTTCAGTTACCGAGAGACTAGTAATAACTTTAAGATTTCTAGCAACTGGAGACTCATATACCTACTACTACTTATAACGTTAATTATTAAGCGGAACCGAAGGTGGTAAAATAAAAATTTGGTTTTTTGTTCCAAAAATTATTTTAAACTTTCCTCTACAAGAGAAACCTTCATTTTGCGTTATAAAAGTCCTAGAAGTAGAATTATTGCTTTTTTTTATACCCGACATCCTATAGTGTGTGTATATAGTTGTCATACGTTGAAAGCCCTTTGCTATAAATTAGATTTTTGAAATTTAAGGAACATTTTCTCGAAAATTACTCAAGATAGGAACATAAAAATTTTATATGTTTCTCTTTACTGTCCAAATTACATCTCCACACTATTGTAATAAGTCTAGTAGTTAAAATGAAATTTAAGAAAATGTTGTTGGCAGTGGTAATTTGTTTTCTAGCAATGAAACTTATGGAACTCCTCATTTACATAAACTAAATGAACAAGGAGTGTCTGCTATTTGTTGTGGTAATCTGCACATTTACTATTCCACAAAAATTCTTTCGCACCATACAGCTGTATTAGATACCGACACTTTTCGTTGTTCATGGCAGTAAACTGTCGCTGTGCCGCGCGACCCAACTCAAAGAAAGACACTGCCGTCCCAACTGCTCGCGAGCTAATCAGTGGGGGGCCTTTGCCGCGCGCCTAGAGACCGACAAAGAATGGCTCGCAGCGCGGCATGTTCGACCGCGCCAATGTTCCTGGAAAAAGCCAGAATGTTCCTGGAAAAAGCCAGGTATCGCCGCGCGACCCAGTGTTCGAGGGTTTGCCGCGCGTAGTGGATACACAGCTTAACAGATTTCGATTTATCGTGGCGAATGGCGGGATGGTTCATTCAAAAGGCCATGGCTGCTTTCCTTCTCGTTCCTTGTCTGTCAACCCTCTCTCGGCCTTATGATCTCTACACAGATAAGTCTCATCGTCGTAAGTTAAAAAACAGTTTTAAAAAAATCGATAAAAAAACCTCATTTACTGTCGAAGTGGCGAAAAGCCGGAACTTAAAAATTGTGTTTTTTTTCTCAATATTCTGTTGAAGCTCTTTTTGGAATCAATAAACAGCTTTCCATCTTAATCTTAGTGAATAAACCAGTGGACAGTGAGGGAAACGTCATTGTTGATACTCAAGATATCAGAGATGCATGGAAGAGACGCGTAAAACAACTGTTCTCAGATAGCCGGTCGAAACCTCCTCAGTTTGAATGTGAAACAGGTCCAAGCATTTTGCTGACTGAAGTACAAGCTGCAATAAAAGCAATGAAAAATATATAAAACTTCAGGCCTTGACAAAATAAATGCAGAATATTTTAAACTGTTCAATAACTATAGTACAAAGTGATTGACCACCTTGTTCAATGACATCTACAACTCTGGCAGTATTCCTCGAGATTGGCTCAAATCACAGTTTATTACAGTACCAAAAAAAAAAAAAAACAGGAGCTAAGTCATGTGATGACTACAGGACGATAAGCCTTATGAGCCACACATTAAAACTCTTTCTGAAGGTTATTCACCGAAGGATATATGACCTCTGTGAAGAATATGTATCACCTATACAGTACGGATTCAGATATACAGTTGGAACACAAGAAGCTCTGTTCAGCATCCAAGTACTATTTCTGCGCTGCAGAAATATAAATTGTGATGTCTACGCTTGTTTTATAGATTATCAGAAGGCCTTCGACAGGGTAAAGGCTTGGATGACAAAGACCTGAGGATTATTGTTAACCTGTATTGGAACCAGTCTGCTCATGTGAGACTGAAGGGAGAAAATACGGATGAAGTAAAAATTCTTCGGGGTGTAAGACAAAGTTGTATCCTGTCGCCCTTGTTATTTAATATCTACTCAGAGTATATCTTTAGGGAGGCGTTGAGTGATGTGGAGATGGGAGTGCTGTTGAATGGAAACTGCATAAACAACATTCGCTACGCAGATGACACAGTCATTTCTGCAGACAGTCAGGAAAGTTTACAGTATCTTATACATGGAGTATCACAATGCATCCACGGATGCGGACTTGACATTAATATAAATGAGACAAAGGTAATGGTCATTGGCAAAAACAACAACTCCCAATACCATATTATGATTAACCAGAAGATCATTAAATGTGTATCAAGGTATACGTATCTTGGCACCACAGTAAGTAGCCAATGGGATCCATCTGATGAAGTAAAGTCACGTGTTGGAAAAGCCAGGGCTACTTTCAATAAAATGAATAACATTTTTAAAAGTTGTAATTTATCGATTACTACGAAGATGAGACTCCTGCGCTGCTATGTGTTCTCTGTCCTCCAGTATGGCATTAGAACGTGGACATTAACAGAAACTATCAGTAAAAGGTTAGAAGCTGTTGAAATGTGGCTGTATCGAAGAATGTTGAGAATACCATGGACAGATCACACCGCAAATGCTGAAGTGCTCCGCAAAATGAAAAAAGATATAGAAATATTGACCAAAGTAAAAACACGGAAGCTACAGTACCATGGCCGCATCATGAGGAATAATAGCTGTTATGAACTCCTGCAATCTGTTCTCCAGGGGAAAATACCAGGAAAGAGAAGTGCTGCTACAAGAAGAACTTCTTGATTAAAAAATCTGAGAACATGGACGCCCAAGACAACTACGGAGTGAATCCGAGCATCAACCAGCAGAAACGAGACAGTCAAGATATTCGGAACGGATAGGGACCCGAAGAAGAAGACATCTAATCAATAATTATACAACACACATTAAAGTGTGTACAGAAGGGCAATATCACAGTACTTAAATTTCATTTAGTCTTTTGGATTCCCTGAGTAGCACTGCGAAGAATGACTAGAGATGGACTTATGATTTGTAAGACTTTTTTATTCTATCGTTTAGATTAATTTATATAAATGCAAGCTACATTTTTTAATATGCAATGAAGACTCCTGAATATCACGTTCCTAATAATGAATTTAAAAGCTGTTCTCTGAATCAGGCATTGAGCCTGTTCCACCCAGCCAGAGAAGAAACTTCCATAAGACTAAACATTACATTTAAAAATTATGCCTTCCAATGTGGACTTGTTCAGTAATTTCTGTTTAATCCATTCATAACTACCCACCAAATAGTTCTACAGTGTTTTAAGTGGTGATTTATTAGACTTAATAATTTTCCTCCGCAGATTCGATTTCTCAGATGTTTGTTTATGCTCGACAAAACACAGTCTTTTTTTCGTTGTTGATTAACTTTCACACCATTTTTCCTCTTCTGGATTCACGTCACTTCGACGTAGAGGTTATTAGAGTGGGGAAAAAAACTGGGGCAAGGAACAGGAAGGAATTCGACCATCGTCTTCTGAAGGAACCATCAAGCCATTCGTCTAGAGTGATTCCGTGTAACCAGATATTTCAGAGAGAACACATTCTCAAATTATGTTATTATCACAGCATTCGTGAAGGCTCGTGTTAATTTTTTCTCCTTATTATGATTATTTCGCTCATTTTTTTTTCCTAGAAATATTTACACCGCTATAGACTTGCTCAGATTGAATCATTATTTTACTATATATTGCAATAAAGTCGGTCAGATACAAAAGGATGTCAGATTTATAGCGCAATTTGTTCCATAAAACTATACTACCGATAGCTCGATTTCGGATCAATCTAGGTAACGTTCAACATTTTGCAGATAACCTCAAACCATTTTAAGATCAGTGAGCGGACAGCGGCGCATTATGATTGCGTAGACTTCCACGGTCGCTGTCGATGGTAACTTGGAACCACATCAATTAATCGAAACGACACGTTTCAGCCATCATTCTGCGGCTCTCTTCAGAGGACTTCTGATTTCTCTGCAGAAAGCCACAAAATGATAGCTGAAAATACACTTTTCAACAAACTGACGCCAACCAAGTTAACTGTGGCACATTAGGTTGCACAATACATAATGATGATTTTTTCGCCAATCATACTATAAAGTCAGGTGAAATCTAAAGATTGACGTAACACATAGGTAGTCAAACGTAACAAAAAATTCAACCATTTTAGAAGAGCAAACCAACTGTGAATTGACGTAAACATTAGCAGAATACAATGTATACATGACTGTAAGGTGCTTGTAAATGATCATCGTTTACGAAGGAATCGTCTTTACGTCGATTTTCTTGTTGAGTGGAAAATAGAGGATGCTCTGTAGTAACGTGTAAATTTTCTCAAAGTAAAGGCAGCAGACAAAAGCAAAAGACAAGGTATCGTCATCCGCAGTGTTATTCCTTTTCATAACAACATGAAAGCACATAACACTACTGTCACCGAAATAAATAATAAACGTGAAAATTAACGGACTTAGAAACATTTTACCAGCGTCTTTGAAATCCCACTTTTTGACTATAATTTATCTGAACAACCCAAGAACACATTGCAAGGTCTGTGATTCCAGAGTAAACACCGGGTTTGGTAACTCAGGCCATACCTTACGCAGTCGTCTTTTAAAATAGCGATTATTTAATAAAACTATAACGTAATTGCCGTTGGTAATATGTTTACTCTCGGTCACTCTTTCCTTTTGATCAGCGATTCAATGTTTGATAAAAAATGTTGGCTGGTCAAGACATTCTGCACACATGGTTTTTGAATATATATAAATTGGATTTCTATGCAAAACCTACTTGCATTTACGTTTCGCTATATTCTACTTGTAGCGTTAATTTTATATCAAATTAATCAGAAGCAATGTATAATGTAATTGTGTTGTTTATTTCAGTTATACTTTCCTTTGTCGAGTTGCTTTTGTTATCCGGAAGCAAAAATGTCTTCATTATAATGGTTTTAGATTAAACAATAAGCTATTCCATTTAGCAAAAGTTTCAATTAAATTCTGGTTTATTTTTATTGACATGCTCAAATATCAGACGAGGCTAGTGTGCAGTAACACATCCATGCAGCTTCAAAGATAATACATAATATTTTGACAAATCTTTGCCTTGAATCACTAGATGCTGGAAAGGCGGAGATGAGAAATTTAAGATCCAGCACTAATCTATGTCTGATGTGTCGTTTGTTGTAGATTAAATAAAATTCCAAGATCAATTTGGTATTTTTTAATGACAGCACGAATGAAAAAGGCCTTATAATTTCGACAAGATAAGTTTTATTATTAAAGAATTATATATCCTTAAAGTTAATCGCCGATTACTCTCTAATTCGCTTAGCAGACAAATAATATCTCTGACGTCAAAGTCAGACCAAAGAGAAGCAGCATTACCTTCGTAACGCTGTCAGTCGCGTCCTGAATTAATCATGAGGTGAGACCAAAAGTGAATTCTGCCGACGTCTCCCGAGCTAACAACTAGCTAGATAACCGGTAAATCGAGTTATTAATGACGTTAATTAGCGATAGCTCCTGACAGAAGAGGCGGCAACACCAGTTTTTCAATCTGTTGATGGACGGGGGAGGAGAATTTCGAAAACTTTTAAAACTCACCATCAACCGACGGTCGATCTGAATCCTATATTCGTTTCTGGTGTCTGTCACAACACTTCGTTCGAATGTTCATTTCTGTCGATTTTTTGCTTGTTTGTGCGAGATCACGTTCCTTAAAACCCGGGATGTTACAACATCGCGATCTGATCGTGTAGGCACTATCGAGACGGCTCAGTGCTTCGTTACTATACTGTGACGATAATGTCAGAGAAATGGATAAAGATAACGGAGGATATAAACAAATCTTACAAAACAGTTGCCTGCATTTAATTCTAAATACTGCCAGAAGAAATGGAATCTGATGTATGCTCGAAGAAACGCAGCTACGAATAATAAATAAAGTAGCACAACCATTATTTCTAATCTTTCCGTAAGAGATTCTACAAAAGCAGAATAGAAAACGTAGGAACAATTCCGAAACGATTCCATTTCTAAATCATTCAAACCCAAATCTGAACCAACAGAAAACAGTCCCTGTAAAGATAATGGACACTTGAGAGAGGTTCTGTATAGACCTAATGTGGTCAACATTTATCTCCGAAAGTTCGTCAACAGTTAAAACAATAAATAAACAAAATTTGAGCACAGATATTAAAGATTTCAAAGCTAGAATACAAAAACACAATATAAAAATGCATGGTAGAGCTTCACTCGGGGAAAAAATGCCTTAATATGCCATCCTCACAATTGCGGGAAGGTGAAATTTGTAAATCCTATTAGGTTTGTTTATTGACCAACATTCTAAGGGTGATCCCACCTGATAATCTTAGAAGTTCGTGGAGGGGTTCCAGTTAAGGAACTTAGAGACGATCATAGCCCCGTTATCTTCTTAAGCAAACAACGAATGAAGTTCTTCCAACCTGACAGTGAAAATAATGATACCACAATTCTAACACCAATTACAGTCAATACGACAAGAGAAAAGAACTTCCAATCTTTGTACATCTATATCCCATTACGAGAGGTAGTGATTTCATTAGAGAATCAGAACTCATAATCTACTTGTCCTTGGTCTTAACAACCCTGTTGTTGGACTGTGAAGTCTGCGCCATTGCATCAGTACGAATGTCGCATACAGTAATACAGGTAATTTCGTTCTCCTCATAGCATACATCCATTACAAAACTAGAATCGCAGAAATATGTTCCCCAACACTTGTTACACCCATAAAAGAAACAACACTAAACCAAATGGCTAAGTTCTTCGGCTGGATTTGGGCTATATAATTGTTACTGTCAGTACATACAAACACAAATATGGTATAAAATTGTATTGTGTATAATAATAGTCAGTTGAACTGAAGCAAGGTAATCGGCAACTGACGGGTGCTTTATAATCTCCTAATCTTCTCTTCTGAAAACAGGAAGTGTTATTTTTTCGTCCATCTATCGCATGTCGCATTACAACTTGCCGCTGAGTGGGGATAAAGTAAAAGGCGCTCGGCAGAGCAGCCAAGGCCAATATGGCGGCGCCCATAGCTCGCATCAGTTGACAGTTTAGCATTTACATTCTCACTTATTCGTGCGATTGTATTTATTATGTATATTCCGTACTCTATACGTAGATTGAAATTAAAATTTATAGTTGGATATCTTGTTTACTATTGATTTCCCATTATCATTCCCATTTCCAAATTATTAAGTTAAGATTAAGAACGCAATTTTAATACCCTAAATCTAATAATTTTCCGTTTCAGTTAAGTGCTTAAAAAGGTTTCACTTGCTTTGTGGTTTTATAAAACCACACGGTTTTTTTTCTCTTGATTAAAACAACTAATTAAGCTTTGCCAAGTTAGTTAGAGTTACTATCAAAATATTCTAGACAGTGCTGACTATAGCTGGTGATAAAAGATCAGCTGTGACTTTACTCGATTCAGAGTTATTTCAAATCTTACTTCCTAGCTTTCCTAATCGTGTGTTTCAAAACCTAAACAAACCAAATTATCTCTTTAATTTTTTACGGGCATATTGAATACATACACTTAATAATGATTCT
Organism: Vandiemenella viatica; assembly: GCA_031002005.1. Lineage (NCBI taxonomy): Eukaryota > Metazoa > Arthropoda > Insecta > Orthoptera > Morabidae > Vandiemenella > Vandiemenella viatica. Next base: position 30,206,861 of record JARYHS010009186.1, on the reverse strand, counting down.
TACGAGTTTTCACTGTAGAAATGAATGCAGGAAAATCCATTCAAGTTGACAACTCCTTTCCTTAAAATTTCTCTGTTTTACATAAGCGACTTCAAAATCGAACTATAGAATATATTAATACTGGGGATAGCTGGTAGGACTGCCTCTGGCGAACTAAAGGGTACCTTACAATGTGTAACAACGAACTGGATAAGGTTAAGTTTGTCGTGAACGCTCAGTGATTCACCAGTGAGTAACACTCGCGAGATATTACAATACTGCCTGTGCGAATAAGGGAAGGCAAGTTATTAAGCGTGTTATTGATGGAGACGCCATCTTCTGGGGACGAGGGGAGACGCGTCCATGTTTGTGAGTCACCCCGCACCCCCTTGTGGTGGTGCGGATATTGTCATCCTGCAGTCTCATGCATACGCAAACGGATTCTTTAGTTTAATGAAATGGCTTGTGTTCGGGGGATGCAGGCCTGACTCACTATCCAGGCTGTGGTGCAATGTTACTGCAATCGATCCCCAGTTAATGGCACCCAGAGGGCAATAACCGGCAGCTTACAGCGGAACATCCATCAGTAATTGGACGGCGGGCCTCTGTATTGGGGAGCGGTCAAGCGGCAAAACACACATTATACCACCGCGGCAGTGTGAAGGGGCAGCTCCCATTTACTATCAGTTGTACTCTTATAAAGGTAAGCAAAGAGAAGGCTGTTGGTAACATTTAGAACAAGGAGTTGAAATCTTAAACTTCTAAAGCATAGGAAGAGAAGAATAATCTGGATAGTTTACAACGCGATATATGTCGTCACTAACATGAAATTACTGATGCTAATTGCTAATTAAAACTAAATACCTCGCGTCTTATTGTACAACGAGAACATTCTGGTACAGACTGTATGCCAAACTAACTACAATCTCAGCTAATATATCCGTTAGAATATCAAACTATGCAGACATCTAAACACTTGAAATGAAGCGTGAACTACATTTCGGGAAGTAACAACATGTCTACATCAGGATTTTTAGTTCACGTAACATAAAGTTTCAGCATGAATTTCATCATATGCTTTTCGTATGAACCTCAACTGTACTAAGGCAATATAGCAATCACTATATCGCTATGTAAAAATAATCTGAGGTCAATCTATAGAACTAAAAGATTTCTCCTTTTCAAGAAGACCCTTTAGCTACTGCTTTTAATATCTTTTGGCTTCGGACCTCTTTTGTTTTACTTACAAAATAAAAATATTTTCTTACTTCTTCCACAATTCTTATTCCAATTTTATATTTAGTCTACTGCTATTGCTATAATTTCTACTATATTTTGTTTTCCTTTGGTTTATATTTAAGCGAAATAGTTATGAACAGATTACAGTCATGCATCACACCCTTTCAACTGATTCTTGACTTCATGGTACCATATACATTTCCTGTTATCCCTTTTTCTCAACTAATACGATGAAGCTATCACTGGGTAAGACATTCTGACACCGCGCCTGGGACACAGTTTACCTCACAGCAACACCTGCGTGAACGAGACGCTACCTACCATGCACAGCAGCCACTCTGGTTGCAGCAGCTTCAGGGGTTAACAGTAGCTCAGATTCTTCAATAGCCGTTAAGCAGTATTTTTGAATAAATTAAAAAAAAAATGAAGATGGTTACATTCTGGCATCAAGTTTTTGTTGCACATAAGGAGATGATAATACGCGAATCGCAGCATACAACATATGATAAAAAAATATGTGTAAAATTCGTTCAAAAAAGCTATCAAACAATCAATCGTAATTACATCATACAGCAAGCAATATCAAAAGACTTATATCTTACGAAACATAAAACAAAGCAGAAATGTTCCCTAATGACATTGATTGTATTTTAACATCTTTTCAAATATACCTCGCTTGATGGGTTATACGTAAAAAAAAAAATTATTAGCTCTGTTATATATATGGGAGACGTATTTGAATATTTTCCCATGGATCTGTTTTTGCTTTTTGTAAAATTTCATCACAGTCGGTGCAAACGCGGTGGATTTGCGAGGCTGTGAATTATGGACCAAGAAGGTTCAGTGTCGGCAATTTTAACCACCGATCGCTGAAAAGACAAAGATCCTACCAAAGGACAATGTAATGGAAGACAAGGTTGTTGCTTGAAGATGACAAGCTGACAGGTAACATCTTTCACATACTTAGGGGTTCCTGTAACATCGGATGGCAGGTGTAAAACGGAATTAAGGAAAAAGCTTAAAGCCTCCGACGTGTGATGTTAAAGGGTAGGATGTAGGCAAAATATGCAGATAGGGAGAAGAATAAGGAGGTAAAACGCTTCTGAAAATTAAGGTTTTTACTTTATTAAGACTCGCTCCCGTCTTAGTACAATGATCTTTAAATAACATCGTAAGGAAGGGAGAACAAAAGTAGAGTATGTGGACGACAACATCAAGGAAGAAGAAATCTTTATGGAAGCAAAGAGAATATGAAATTGCAGGCCCATCATCGTTCTGGTTAAGTAGAACTCCCCCTTACGATTAGCTCTTAACATCGGTACCAGCCGACGTAACGATTAGCTGAGCACCGCCGTCTTTATGTTCCGAGCAGCACAGTAGTGTTTGCGACGCTGCCCGCGTATGTGAGCGGAGAAACATTGTTGTAACCACCGCGCCCACACCTCTGGGCACGACTGAGATATCAAAACGCGGGCCCCATGACAATTTTACACACGGCATATTTAGCGATGACGCATACATTAGCATAACTGAATGCGATTACGAGCGGCCCGCGAGAATTATTCATGCTACCGCCGTACGGGTCTGCATTCTCCGAGGTTCGTAAACACCGACCTGGGAACGGCTTACGCACTCCGACGCGAAACTCCAAACCGCGCAAAGTGATTTCGTAAACAGTGCACACTGAAATGTATACTTTAGAAGGAATGCTTTGTTTTCTCTATGTGTCCTGTAACTTCACCTTCCATCGATCTATGAATTAACACTACTTCTTGTGGTTGATTCAGCAGTTTTCACTACGCTCTAGCGGAAGGAATTCCGCACTAAATTAAACAAGTAAAGGTAAGGTAGAGGTAACCGACTTAAGAATGATCGCCTCATCAAGGGCTCTCAACGCATGGGAAAGAAAGTGGAACGAAAAGGCCCAAGGAAAAGGGCTATGGTACCGCGCCATCGCTAGTCAAGTTACGCTAAAACCATGGTTCCAGGAAGTGGATCTTCATAGGAAAGCAATTACGTTGTTTAGTAGGTTAAGAACACAGCACACCTCGTTAAATGATAAAAAATGTATACTGAAGGTTTCGGATTCTCCGAACTGCGAATCCTGTGACGAAGTGGAGGATATTTACCACTTCCTGCTAAGATGTAGGCGCCACCGCGAATACAGAAGAACCATATTAAAAGACGCTCTACATATAGAAGACATCGCAGATGTGATGATAGCTCTCACTACGTCAAATAAGAAAGCGATTAACTTAATTTACTTATATGTGGCTAAAACTAAAGGCATGGTATACATACAAGCTCTCCATTATTAAATGTAACTGGCTAAATTAGCCTAAGGCTAAAGCCAAAAAAAAAAAAAAAAGGTAGAGGTATGCATGATGAGACTGAGAGCTGGACACGTGTTGTTAAATAACAAAAAATTTATGATGAAACTAATTGACTCCCCCATGTGTGGGACTTGTGCAGAGTCGGAAGATATATACCACTTCATGTTGAGGTGCAGAAACTACAAGGCCGAAAGGCATGAATTTTTGGATGAAGGTTTAAAAATTACAGACATACAATCCCTTATGCAGGTCCTCACCTATCCCAACAAAAAATCCTCTAATTTATTATTGAAGTATGTTTCAAGAAAACGGGGCTTCTGCAGCTAGTTGCCCCTCTCCTTAGGCTTTGCGGAGGCAGAGATTCGCATGCCCACTCACAACCGTTGGCAGTAGGAGGGATGAGAAGTGGTCAGGACAGTTCTCTACCTTCCCGCGGAGTTTCCTGCATGGTACTCATTGGATGGTAGGCTGAGAGGCCTTGGGGAGCCGTTCCGAATGTTCAGCTTCGAAGAGTAATCCACGATTTTGTCGTGGATGGAACCCCAATCATTCGAGCAGGCCCAACTGTCTAAGCTACACAGCTGCCCAAAATGAAACAAGCAGATATTTATAATTACTTTTGAAGTTTTCTTTCTGTTAATAATGCGGATTATGTTCTCTCCGTCAGATCTTCCTCCCACCCTTCACTATTGCTCTCATACCTGCATACACTGCTTGATGGATGTCTTCAGATACTATGATGGTTCGATCCATAACCAGCAATCCGGAGTTTTCAGTGGTTTCCAGAATGCACTCAAGGCAAATGATTTCAGGTCAAAGTTCATCTTATCCCCTTCTAATGCATAAAAGTCGTGGAAAAAGTTTTTTCTGTCACATCAGGAATCTTTACTTTTGTAAGAACGACTCCTGTTGAACATTGTCATTTCAGCCTAGAGCGTTCAGCATATTAGCAAAAAGATCTTAAGCTTAAATATCCGATTTTAATGCGAGAAGGTGGCAAGAATGAATGGGATCCTATCTCCGTAATGTTAACCATGACGGTTTTCATTAATCATCCAAGCGTTTCATTTATTTTGTAAGACCAATCGGGAAATTAATCACTCGAATATGTATCATCACCACAACTCATTTTCATTTAGTACTCCATTCTGTTGAAATGATTTTCAAAACCATGTTGCTTCTGTACTCTACCAGTATTCTTGATTTTCGACATATATCAGTCCTGAAGCTTAATTTGATCCACAGACCAACTGTTTGTTGGATCCTACAGATGGTATACCAAGCCAGTACTGATCTTGATGGGTGACTGGTAACGAACAAACCTGATGCGGATTCTAATCAGCAAAATCGTTTGGGGTGAAGACAGAGATTGTGTGATACCGTTAAACCAACAGAAATCATGTGGATTGTAGTTTTATGACAGCTAATATGACGAATATTACACGTGAAAAAAGTCAAGAAACTTACTGTTAAAGTGTGAAGTAAGTATATAAATTATTAAAACTACTGGAAATGTGGATTGTGGCGTTAATCGTGTAAATAATTGTTTTAATAGAAGGAGCAGAAGCATTTAAGTTGAAACTAATGAAAAGGTAAGTTCTGATCTAAACAGTATTCAATTTAAATTGTCTAAAAGCATATAAATCAGATTGATTTTCAAGTACATTTTCATCTATCACTATAATCAGTTCATAATTTTGTTATCATTTTCATTTATCATACTTTATCAGATGTCTCAATCTCCAATAATTGTGTGTATATGGGAATTCGTGTAACTTTGCGAATTGTTGGCAGAGTTGCAAGTTGGCGCGTATTCCACCTCTGTGGCGGCAGGACCCACTGTTCAGTGTGGAATCCGGACCATCTTAACCCTACGGATTTTGCTCAAAATTCGGACATTAGATGGATCCTCCGGAAAGAGGAATAATAAGTGAATACATCAGAGATATGACGACCATTTCTTCCCCTCCAGTATCCGTATTTTAACGTGAAATGCGAACCACGGAGCGATCACAGTTAGCGCACTTCAAATTCTTCACCGGAGGCAAATATCAGTAATGCGGTTGTAAAATTAATAATCACATCACAGGAGTTTCTATTTTTATTCTAAGTTGCATCTCTAAATGAGCTAATTTCGTTTTATGATCTATCCTCTCTGATCTGGAACGTTCTAAATATCGGATCAATGAACTATAATAACGGACTTTGGTTTCTATAGAAAAGATTCGCTAGTGTTAGTCTATAATTACAGTTTTTCATTCTTCTCATTATTTTTTCTTTTCGTTTCAGCCAAATATGGACTACGATCACGCAACTTCATTTCCTCTTCTGAGTTTCCTTCCTCCGTCGCCAGTACTCTTTCATTCTCTGGCTCACTCTTCGCTTTTTCTCCTTCTGAAGCTGCCCTCCTTTTCCTGGTTGGTTTTTCTTCGATCAGATCTATTACCTTCGAAATTTTACCTCTAAATAATTCCCCATTTTGGATGACTTCCATGCAGATTGCACATCTTTTCAGATCCTCATGGACCTCCTTCACCCATGGAATTTAAATCTTCCTGTTCTATTGAAAGTTAAGTATTTTCTTTGAAAAAATTTTCTGATTCGATTCTTTTGATGTGTCCATAGAAGGCTAATTCCCTTTTCTTAATTGTGTTTGATAACTTTTCGTATAATTCTTGGTTCGATATCAAACGGAAATTAAATTCTCTACCTGTCATATTTTGGTTCCAATATTCTTCTCGTTATAGATTATTCTCATTATAGATTCTAATTTTACTTTCAAAATAAAAAAAATGTTAATAGCTGTACAGAATCCGCTATAATATGTAACTCGGTTGGTAAGCGGTGTTAGGGGAGGCGTGGGTTCGAATTCCCGTCCGGCCATCCAGATTTAGATTTTCCACATTTTCCTGGTATCCCTCAGATGGTTGGTTTCTTCAAATTGCCATGGTTGAATTCCTTCCATACCTTGCACCCAGTTCTCACTAGCATATAATGACCTCGACGTGGACATGGTTTAAAGCCGGAATCAAACAAAAAATGATGTTTTATGCTAATTTTTTTGCTGTCAGTTCATTATTATTGTCTTATCCGCTTCTGGTTGATTTTACATTTGATGCTGGAGTATATTTTTAGAGTGACCGGAATTTGTCCCATCATCTAAAAAACGTAAAAGGGGGGATTTATACACTGAAATCAGCAGATAGTGGATGACTGGTCGCCCGATTTGAAGGATTGTTTCGGTACATGTGTAGTCTTTGATGATACCATCCTCAGTTACTACGTTTGACAGTTTATATGAATTAAGATAGAATTATTCCACGGTTCGGTTACAAAAAAAAATATGGGTCAGTTTTACCTAGGGTTGCCAGCCGTCCGGTATCCGACCACACTGTCCGGTTCTAACGCGATTTGTCCGTGTCTGGTTCACTACACACCACCGGACACAAAATGTCCGGTTTTTAGGCAATTAAAAATTACGGGTTGATGGTTTCTCAGGTGTATAGGAAGTAAACAAGGTCAACGTGTCTCACTCCTTGTTCCCCTATTCACTGAACGAATTTCAAACTTTTCGCTCTGTGTTCAAACGTTTACGATAGTTAGTCGCACACCTGATAATCGTGAATCGATTGGACTATTGTTTCTGTGACCTACATTATGTCGAAGACGGAAAGCCGTACTCGTTATGTTCACGGAGAATTAAAGAATGAATAGTGTTATTAATTTGTACGTTACAAATAAATAATGAGTGAGTTGCCAAAGAAAATACAGAAACATTTGTCTTTCCAGAGGCGAGTAGCTGTCAAATGAAGGGTTTCAAACTTGTCTGTATAAGAAAAATTATTGAATCGCATATTGTAAAATTACTTTCACTGTGAAATTTGATCGCATAAAGGCAGCGAAATGGTGTTCGTGTGGGTGGAAGCCCACATCGGCCTAGAAGGAAACGAACAGGTGGACCGGCTGGCGAAGCGAGCTTGCGAGGAAGGCAGCGCCTATCCGTTTGTAACTGTGAGGGACCTAATGACAGTCGCAAAAAAGAGATGCAAGAGAATCATGGAACAGAGAGTGGGAGGAGTCACAACTGGTCAAAGGAAAACACTATGGACAGATCCACCCCGTCATCCCTAGACAGCATTGGTACCAACAAGTCAAGATCACAAGAAAAACTATCGTAACCATCTTCAGACTAAAGTTCAACCATGGCTGCTTCCCCGCACACCTGAACAGAATAAACATAGTTCAAAGCCCCTTATGCGGATGCGACGAGACGATCATAGGGGACATGGACCATGACCTCTTCGGCTGCAAGAACAGATACAACAACACCACAGACCTAATAGAACAACTGGCCACCATCAAAAGTGTCACATCTCCTCGCGACCGATGACGCCAGGATCTACACACTGCTATGCAGATTTATAAAAAAAAACTCTGAGATGAACATATGAACCTACAGATACCTTTGAACATTAGTGTTTCCAACTCTTGGAAGATATAACTGAAATTACGTACTTAACAATAGATATCAGATGTTGTATGGTAATTAATAGTGATCATGTACTATATGTGATAGATACTTAAGAATTGTGTTATGGACATATTTGTGAAAGACTACTCATATGCTGTATTATGGCTGTATGGCTTACTGGCCCATTGCCAATAACAATAAAAAAAAGGCAGCGAAACACGGTTTCTTCCACAGAAGTATTTGTTATTTTCATAACAATTATTTGCAAAATTTTACTTGTTGTAACATACACCTTCCCCTCTCCCCCGCCACCGCGAGCAATTATCCGGCTGTTCAGTTGTCCGGCTGTCCGGTTGTGGATATCTGAAAGTTCGACATTTGTCCGGTCGTGGAAATCTGAAAAGTTGGCAAGCCTGCTTTTACCCAGTAGAATTATTGCAGCTGATGCAGCCGTAATAGATGGCAACTGCGTTATGACTTGAAGGTCAGAAAGCTTGTGAGGCCATACAAATTTATTTTTCAGTAGACATGTAAAGTTCTTGAGCTATATGGCAGTCGAATAAAGGATTGCTGACAGCCTGAAAAAAAACGCGGTTGAATTGGAAAGAAATCTGCTATTTCCTATGCGTGGAGTGTGGTGTTGTGTTTATCAGAGAGGTGCATAATAGAATTGGAGGCAGAAAACTACTTCTGAATGTTCTGATATGTGGTTGTGGAGAAATACCGGTACAATGAAATTGACTGGTGTAATGAGGATGATTGGAGAGAAGCCTGATGAGAATGAAAAAGAAGGCAAAAGTCATCTTGTTCAGATTATAAACTAGGCGTAATTTGTCCTCAGGAGGCAATCCTGGAAGTAAAAACGCAAACAAAGAGACCAAGCTGAATGCAGATGTTTAAAATAATAACAGACGTCAAAGAAAACAGAAGCTACGAACGAATGAAGAAAGTTAGTAAGGAGATGAAATGGAGGATGCTGAGGTGATAGCTGTGCCACTTTAGAAGGCGCAGTGATTGGGTTTGTGGATGCGGACAGGACAGGTAACGCGTTGTGGTAGCGCTCCAGGGAGAGCTGATGGTTTTTTTCGGCGAGGTCCGGCGCCAGGCGGGCGGCGTTCGCGACCCCACAGATCTGACCTCGAGCTGTGACGTCACGGCCAGCAGGTACCTGCGGGACTACTCGTAACTCACCCGCACCATCACTACTTTCAGTATCCCAATCACAATCGAGTCAGACCGCTCGAACCGCCTTCTTTAAGAATTTTCACTAATCTCTCAAAACACAGTAGGAGAAATGTTATGAACGATCAAAAGATGCACTATTTGAGACAGCGCAGCTGCACATTCGTCGACGTCTGTGAGGCTCAAGTATCTATTGCTGGTTACGAAATTACACCGATATGCTTCGTCGACGTCGAGGTCATTAGGGGTGGGTGAGGACTACGAAAAAGGAATTAAGGAACCATCCCGCCTTTCGAGAAACCATGGAAAACCAAAACCAGGTTGACCGGAAGGGGATTTGAACCCAAGTCCTCATAAACCCAGGTTTACATGTCAGAAAATGTACTAACTTTCATGGATGGAGCAACATAAAATAAACCCTTTAGTTTCATACGTTTTTCAGGCTGAAAATTGCATATTTGGTACTGTTAACAGACATGAATGACAAAGGCAAGTTTCGATATTAATGCACAAATGTAAATTATACTTTTACAATGTTTCAATTGGTAGCTGACACTATATAACGAGAATGTTGCTAAACTTTTTATACTCAATATTTATAAGTTTTTACGTAGTCACTCACTGTATAATTCAAACATATAAGGTGAGTTTCATAGCCAACTTAAAGAGATGGAAGATATCCAGAATTTTCACCATCATCTCTTCTAAAAAAAAAATTAATAAAAAACTATTTCTCTTGCACTTCTCATTTCAGCAATAAATTTACTCAATTTTCAAGATTCATACATCACTCCGAGGTTGCAACGCATTTAATTCTTTTATTTGTGGGAACCCCCAGGTCCAAGCTTGACTTCCACAAAACGCTCTGCTCGACACATTTTATTTAAATATATATATATTCAGTTTTACTTTGACGTTGGTCTGCAATTTTATTTCTTCAATAACAGATTTCTTTTTTACCACACCCACTAAAATTAATAAAGAAATTCTGTTGGTACAGCTATTTTTCCTGCGGTACATTAACAATTATTTTGACGTGTTTTATATTCAATATAAAACTATTTTAAAATATTTTGTTCTTTCAGTTATCTTATTTTTCTGAAAGTTCACGCTTAGTAATTAACAGGAAAATATCATCAGCAAGGTTTTTTTTTCCATAACGGTTGTGACATGTCTCCTGCCTAAAATTTAAACTTTATTGGAGAGAGTGAAATAACATTGCTCATTTTCATCTGGAGAAACAGAATTATGCCACTTTTCAAGTTATTTCTTTATAGGCAACTACGATTTTTTTTTTCTCTAAGTAATTAAGTGTATCTTATATTTTCCAATATTACGGCTTTAAAGTATACTGCCACGACAATTCATGTGCCTCATAACGCGTTTAAATAAAAAATTTCGAACAAACACTACTCCGTATAACAACAAAAACTTAAGGAGAATAATTCTTGATTAAATAGCTCTCTTTACAGAAGCTGCACAGAAACAGACAAATTAATTTCATGAAAAATAATTAATTTCTCCTAATTAACTCTGAAGGATGTCTAACGTAAAAGTTTTTAATTGAAAACAGTATCTAAAGACCCTTTGCCTCATGCTATTCACATTTGTTTAGTAACTTCCCGTTTACAGAGCAGTCAAAAATGCGTATGTAGCAGCGTTTAAAACAATTTTTCAACAAATTATATTCATTTCCTGTGTTTACCATTCGGTTGCTGTTATTTTTATAAAATTAATTCTCATTTTATAATCATTTTTATTTATCTCTCTGGATGGCATGCTGGGGATTTCTGTAGTTTGAATCACACCATGCAATTCTCGTTTTCAATCTATGCAATAAATTTTAATCTTTAAAACGGTCAGTTTGTTACATTATTAAATAGTCGACTTCTGCAACCACCAATTCTGTTGATCGTAGTGAGATAGAGTGCTCTGATTCTACTTCTTTCCTGAAATTAAATGTAGGTGGAATCTTAAGGATAGGCAATGCGACTTCACAAACTTTTAGTTCTAGAAATCAGTTCTTTCTGATTCACAGTTTAAAAGAAAACTTCTTCATTCTACTGTCCATATCATCAATCAACATGCGAGACACTCAAAGCGTCACAAATTTCGGATTCCTTTCAGTTAGAAAACTGCTCCTCGTTCTTACCATGTTACCAATTTCGTTTCCTTATTAGTTACTACCGTCTCCAAGACCGTATAAATAAGTAGTAACTAACCTCAATGTGTTCACTACAATCAACTACCATTCCAGCGTGCAATATGCTATTTGCTTCCTTTTTAGTTCTGTTCTTAATCATAACAGACTCAGACGTTGAGTAAATTCTTGCCACTTCGCCATACCGTGTCTACTAATACAGCTCTCTCTCCAACACAGTTTACCGTCTCAAACAATTTCACGCCAACTTCTCGTCTCTCCTGCTACATTACTAATGTATTTTTTTCTTCACCACATACCCTGCACGACCAGAGAGCCTTATGGCTTTACGCCTCGTCGACGTGGAGATCATTGGAGTTTGGTTGGTTAAGGTCTGGGAGCACGGAACGCTTTGATATTCGGTCATTACCGGATAGGGATTCGAACATGCATCCTCCAGAAATCGAGGCCAAAGCTCTCACACCACGCTCTGTCAAGAATTAGACAATACATGAAACGAAGTAACTCTTATCACATAATAAATACTATTTACAGACAAATGACGACATGTACGCTCGCTCGTTAGTGTTAAATAAACGGAGTGGACAGAGAGGGAAATATTTATTTTGAAAGATATCATATCTATCTATACCATTATAAATCTGTAAGCAAGCAGCATGTGTCTTAGAAGTATGAAACACTATCACGCTAAAACTACCGCAGCAATTTTTACGTCTAACGGATCCTGCGGAAACAGCTAATGTCTTATACACTCCTGGAAATTGAAATAAGAACACCTTGAATTCATTGTCTCAGGAATGGGAAACTTTATATACACATTCCTGGGGTCAGATACAACACATGATCACACAGACAGAACCATAGGCACATACACACAGGCAACAGAGCATGCACAATGTCGGCACTAGTACCGTGTATATCCTCCTTTCGCAGCAATGCAGGCTGCAATTCTCCCATGGAGACGATCGTAGAGGTGCTGCATCTAGTCCTGTGGAACGGCATGCCAAGCCATTTCCACCTGGCGCCTCAGCTGGACCAGCGTTCGTGCTGGACGTGCAGACTGCGTGAGACGACGTTTCATCCAGTCCCAAACATGCTCAATGGGGGACAGATTCGGAGATCTCGCTGGCCAGGGTAGTTGACTTACAACTTCTAGAGCACGTTGGGTGGCACGGGATACATGTGGACGTGCATAGTCCTGTTGGAACAGCATGTTCCCTTGCCGCTCTAGGAATGGTAGAAAGATGGGTTCGATGACGGTTCGAATGTACCGTGCACTGTTCAGTGTCTCCTCGACGATCACCAGAGGTGTACGGCCAGTGTAGGAGATCGCTCCCCACACCATGATGCCGGGTGTTGGCCCTGTGTGCCTCGGTCGTATGCAGTCCTGATTGTGGTGCTCACCTGCACGGCGCCAAACACGCATACGACCATCATTGGCACCAAGGCAGAAGCGACTCTCATCACTGAAGACGACACGTCTACATTCGTCCCTCCATACACGCCTGTCGCGACACCACTGGAGGCGGGCTGCACGATGTTGGGGCGTGAGCGGAAGACGACCTAACGGTGCGCGGGACCGTAGCCCAGCTTCTTGGAGACGGTTGCGAATGGTCCTCTCTGATACCCCAGGAGCAACAGTGTCCCTAATTTGCCGGGAAGTGGCGGTGCGGTCCCCTACGGCACTGCGTAGGATGCGACGGTCTTGGCGTGCGTCCGTGCGTCGCTGCTGTCCGGACCCAGGTCGACGGGCACGTGCACGTTCCGCCGACCACTGGCGACAACATCGATGTACTGTGGAGACCTCGCGCCCCACATGTTGAGCAATTCGGCGGTACGTCCACCCGGCCTCCCGCATGCCCACTATAGGCCCTCGCTCAAAGTCCGTCAACTGCATATACGGTTCACGTACACGTTGTCGCGGCATGCTACCAGTGTTAAAGACTGAGATGGAGCTCCGTATGTCACGGCGAACTGGCTGACACTGACTGCGGCGGTGCCCAACCGCTGCGCAGCTAGCGCCCTTCAACGGCCAACACTGCTGTTCCTGGTGTGTCCGCTGTGCCGTGCGTTTGATCATTGCTTGTACAGCCCTCTCGTAGTGTCCGGAGCAAGTATGGTCGGTCTTACACACGGGCGTCAATGTGTTCTTATTTCAATTTCCAGGAATGTATGTACACAGGGACGGAGCAAGTAAATAACAATTATGGGCCACGGATCGTACTGTAGTTGAGATGTTCACTCCTTTCAGAATAACTAAAAAAAAATAACACTACTTGTAACAATCTGACCTCATTATCTGATTTAAAATTATAATTAATTTTACTATCGTTACATACTTTTCTTAGTACTGTGTTTCATTTCTTGACTCGGCTATTTATCTAATCTGTTCTCAGAAATTTAAATTGAAGGAATATGTGAATCACACTTAATACCCGTGAGTAACATAATTTATTGTAATCACAATCAATGAGATTATCAACATCTTTGATAGTTAAACAATTTTTCTCCGGTACGACATGTTTTTCAGTCCTCGCTGAATGCTGTACAATGTTAATTTAAAACGTTAACATATAATACTTCTTCCCTACATGTCATATGAATGTACAATTCATTTTTTTCTCGAAGAAAGATGTCTACAATAAACATCAACTGGTAACTATACATATTTCTTATATGGAATTGTTCTGTAATAACATCGCTCAAGGAATGTGTGTACAAATTCTGGCTGCTGTTCAAACCACGGCCAGTAGAATAATCTGTTATTTTTATTAAATAATACTCATAACCCTAATTTTCTAATGTTGTAGCTTTTATTGCCATAAAGTTGGAACTTCTTACGTGCCATTGAGTTTATGACAACAGCAACATGCAACCAACAATTAAATTAAAAAGTAACTAGGAGTCCTAAAACTTTATGCTACTCCACATAATTTACAAAACTAGATCCATAGTTCTTTATGCTTTAATAAAACGTGTCAGATGTCATTCTGATCCATTTCAACCTAACCACAAACGTCGTTAATGTTACCGTTCGAAAATCATAGCTTCTGTCACATGCGCATTAATACATTCATTGTAACGCGATCCAATCTTGACTCGTTGGAACTACTTATGGCTAAAACAATGACATTAGTATTATGGCGTCATTAGAAGCAAAAGGAAAGTAAAAATAATTTTTTGATGCGTTTCAAACTAACCACAAACTTCGCCAATGTTTCCGTTTGAAAATTATAACTTCTTGTCACATGTCCATAAAAAAATTCACTGTTTTGCAATTAAAACTTGGCCCGCTGTAACTACTTACATGCAACTGAAATAATGATATTCAGTGACAAGTTAGTATTTGGTAACAGAATAAAATCGGTAAAGAATTTCTTCACATTCCAAACCACACGTGAGCGAAGCAGCGGGCTAATGCTAGTTGAAAATAATTTTAACCTAGGACTCAGGACAACGTTAGGTAGGTAAGCAGCACAGTAAGTTTGAAGCTTGCACTTTAGGAATACCAGAACGAAAGAACATTAAAGAACTTCAGATATGGTCATATAAAAGGATGCTGAAATTTATGGTGTTTTACAAATGTTGGGCGAGGAAACAAGTCTAGAGAAGAGACTCACATGAGGAAGGTTACGTTGTAATGAAGTGTTTAGCTCAAGACAGAACAGGATTAATTGCATCAAACCAGTCAAAAAACTCATAACAGGATTCTGTATAACACACACAAGTTGAATAGAAGTGTATGTAGGTTTGATGTATGGTAATTAAGCATGGAGATACTAAAACAGGAGTCAGATATGGAGGTAGGATGGCCACTCCTTTCCTCCGCGTGTGTTAATGAGTTGCGTGTTGCAGACGTGGTTTTTAAGTGTATTTTGTATATGAAGGATACAAATTTACTCTTCCGAAATAAACCATGGGCCTCCACATTTATCGTACACATTTGACGGACGAAACACCATTAGCAATGTTTTATCGTATGACGTCAGTACATATATGCTACAGAGAGGTTTGAGATTTAACCCAGTAATTTACAACATATTGTAGTGGTTGCGACTTGTGCATCACCACCTACTGGTGAAGTGACGAATAGCCATCATATCTTCCTCCGTCCTTGCTCCATCAACTCAACCTCGTGTCAGGCGTCGGACAACTGTATGAACCAACCAGAATCCGGTACATGCGGAAGATCATTTAATGAAGACACTGTATGAAAGAAGCAGCACCAATTATAATTCGTAAAGCTCGCATTTTCCTTCTTCGTGCTGCGCGGCCATCTTAATACTAATGGCTACACGACGTGATAATGTGATGGATGTCTTAATTATCAGGGGTTCGAGTCCTACTCTAGTTTTAAGGACGCCGCACTCGCCGGGTTTCATCCTGTCCTGTATAAGGACATTCCGGCATGAACAAATAAAAAATAACACATGCCGACTGGGCGGGAAAACCTTCCATTTGAAGATTCATGCGTTCAGCCACCGCCGTTCCAGAGAGGGCGAGAAATCTTTCTGGGTGAAGCTTCACATAGCCTTCCACAACCGTCCTTCCTTCACCTTCGGAGAATTTCAGAACGCTTCTGTCTGGGTTACTTAACGTTCCAAGCACTGTCCACAGTGCTCCAGGGGGTAATGTTACTAGTTGGCAGGTCTTTCTCCGACCACGGTGTGTGAGCGGTAAAGCTCTAGCCTCACTTTCGGGAGGACGTGGGTTCGAAACCTCATCTGGCCATCCAGAATTCGGTTTCATTGGTTTACAGAAATGCAAATTCGGAGATGGTTCCTTCAAAATGTCATAGCCGAGTTCATTCCCGTTCCTTTTCCCAAGTCCTTTCACACCTGTAATTGCCTCGACGTCGACAAGGCATAAGCAAAAAAAAAAAAGACTCCTTTCCTCTCTTCCGCTTAAAGTGATCATCATCAACAGCCAAATTAATCATGCAATTATGTGATCTGTTGAAGTTTTCTCCAAATAGCATGGCCTTGGGCATTTCTGTTCCAGCTAACTACAGCGACCATCCGTATGTCTTTGTCGTACCGGTCAGCCGATCTTCGTTTTATTCTTTTATTCCACGACTGCCAAGTCTGGTACCAACACTTGTGGATAAGCGGTAACGCTCTGCCCTTGCATTTGGGAGAACGTGGGTTCGAATCCACATTTGAATTCTCCATGGCTTTCCAAAATCACTTCAGGCAACTGCCTGGAAGCTTCTCTCAAAAGGCCGAGACCGAATTTCTTCCCGTTCATTTCTCCCAGTTGTTGCTTTAATGGCTTCCACGACGACTGGAAAATCCAAATCCAGACTGTGTTCTACGAACTTTACGTTGCTGCCACTGGTCCTGGCTGATTGTTCTCAAAGAATGCCCGCCTCTAGTAAAAATTCAGTTCAAGCTTCTATCTGCCCCCATTCCAGATAGAACAGGAGAGCTCAGAATTTTAATGCACCTCTGAGTTGTTTACGTTTTGTGGGAGTATAATAAATATACAAGTTCTACCACTATAAAAAAATTTCAGTGATTTGTATTCATTGTGTATGTAGTATTCATTCTTAGCGCTATGGTTATCAATGTATGTCGTCGGAATAAAGTGTTTAGTATTGTCTGCTACAAAATAAGACATGTATTGTGGTCAGTTCACAATATGCGAAGGTTTACACAAACTTCTGAAAAGACGATTTTGTGAGTAAAATATCTGTATTCCCTTTGAAGAATCCAAAAGTAGATGCGAGGATGGATTTCAGAAAGTAAATTTGTCATACAACTCAACATAAGTTCTAATATAAATTACTTTATTATTAGTAGGCCTATGCATCAGAATGAATGAATCTGGGAAATTGTTGAACTTATTGATTGCCGTAAGTTGTTGTTAATCTTTACACCACATATTTTATTTCTCTTGATAACTGAAGTTAGTTTTATCTCTTACAGCCTGTGCGTTAGCTACTGCCTCGGTTATTTGATTCTATTAGTTTTTAATCTGTTAAAAATTTTGTTTTAAGTCTATGCTGCTTTTACGATTACGTTCCCGAAAGTTGTCCTAGAATTGACGCTCCGCTGTCCAGCCGTCTATAACAGGCCTGTAGCTCGTAAACAGAATACGCCAAAACTTTTTCTTTCCAGGCCAGTATTTAGCTCGTCAACTATAAGACTAAGAATTTTTTAATTCTTACTGACGAAAAATTAAAGACTGAGTTGTTGGTAATTTTAGACAACTTTTGTTATTCCGTCTGTCTCAAAAACTTCATTATCTAGAAGCTGGAACTTCTCAACAATATCGACCACATTTTATAGTTAAACGATAAATAATAATTATACTCACTTGCAGTACCTAATATTTTAAGTTTCGAATAAAATAATATAAATAATAATATAATTATTTTGGAATATGTTAATACTATTCCATTGAAAATGCTTGGAATTTAGAGTTCGTTGTATCATAATTGTTAGGACAGTTACATTATACTGGATGACTGCACTAGGGTCGCGAGTGATAACTCGGCGCGGAGTTTGAAGGACGTGGATCGAATCCGCTACATAACCTCAAAAAATGTTAAGGATTTATCTCTAGCTAAGCGACTGCCGTTTGACCTACCACTTAGGACATTAGAACATGCAACACTATTTGCGCTAGTCTCTACTCGTAGTTACCCGATTTTTTTATCCCGGTTTTTTTGTTATTAACATTCTGAATTACAGTTTGTAATCATTACATATATAAATCTGTAACTGGCCGTTTCCGTGGCTTTTCTTTGTCCATGTATGGGGTTTTTGCAGTTTCAAAGTATTAAAAACTGTAAGCCATAATCTGTAAAATGAGCTGATAGGTGCTATAGATCACACTACATCAAAGATGAACGCTGCTTTCTTTACTAAAAAGAGCACCAAAGATCAAATTGCAAATAGGTAAACACCATTTGGATTCTGTTAATATTGTTGTAAACTTTTTTTCTCTTATTTTACTCGGGCTTACGAAGGCGGCAATAGGTGCAGACAATTTTAATGACGTCCATAATATAACACTCGGGAATAACATTTAAATTATTAAAAACTAAATTCATTGTGGCTTATACGGGCACCACTTCACGATTGGCACTTTTTATTTTATAGTTGTCTTGACATGGCTGTCCATTTATATTAATTAAAAGATTTAGTGTTGTGAAATACTCGTCATAAGCCTTGCAATACCAGCCCGCTACGGGAGATAGCGTCCGCCATTACTTATAGCAGATCAACAAAGAGACAAAAAAAAGGGCATATATATAGAATACTGTCATTAATTGCACAAATAAACCAGCAATGAGAATTCTTGAATTCATATTATTTGTTAGGACTTCTTGATTTTAAGCATTAACATTCTTGCGATGTTGTTGCAGGCCATGTTTCCACAGTTGTTTAATTAATTACCAGTTGAAAGAGCAATAAATAAATTAAACAGTTGCATTGCCGTTATCTTTCAACTGGTAATTAACATTCTTGATACACTTAATAACAACATTCGAGAGTCTATATACCCTAATCAGCACAGTTCATAGTTACATCGCAGGTATCAAATGGGCTGAAGGCCTTTAGAAAAACACAGAACATATTTACCGCAATAACAAACCAAATATTTATCATTACAATTATCATAATCCTACAGGGCGATGCTTCAGGGAAATATTGCTGTAAGATGTAACGACCTTAGTGTGCGTACTAAAAATTACCATCTGTCTGTGGAAGGTGTACAAAGGTGCTTCTGTGTTATTACTTCTGTTTAAAGTGTTGCTTTTGAGTCGGAAAGTGGCTACCGGATAATCATTCGACTAGGTGATTACGGAAAACCAGCTAAAAGCCTTACTGAGGTTGGTCGTCAGAGTCAGACACCTCTGCATGAGGCGGCACTTTAACACAGTATTTAGTATTGGCAACATTTCGTTGCAGCCTGTCCGAAGCGCCTATTCGCCGGCCACGCTCCGGGTTCCTGCTATGCAGCTGGCCCGAGCACGCGCCTGTCGGCGGGCTGTATGATGGATGGCTCGCGATATGCATCTCCGCCATGTCGGCTTTTTAGTTTGTTTTGGCGTAGCCGCCACCTCTTATGTTTCCTCGGAGAGAAGTACTGGATTTCAGCACGCAATCTCTTTGTAATGGTTCTGCGCTTTACTTCCTGCGCTGGAAGTCTGCCAAGAATTCCGGCGGCGTTCGATGTTGGGTCTGGGTTTAATGCAGAATTAAAGGCGAAGCAAGGGCAGCTCGTCCTGTCATAACGTAAGCCATTAATTTTTTTTTTCTTTCATCGCGTTGGCGTACATGTGGTCAACAAGTTTGATCGCCCTCCATATCTCGAGGTACGGGGCTATATCACTCACTAGCTCTTGCCTGCACCTTCATCATCTTGGTTCTATATAAAATGCGTTACGTCTGAAGTCTAAACAGCCCAGCACCTTACGGCGAGTATCAGTAGTGCCTGAAGTATTAGTTACACTGAGTGCCACTTAAGCGCTGGTTGTCAAACCAAGGAAATTTCAAATAAATAACTGCCTTTTACTTTATTTGCACTAATATTGTCTCATTGCAATAACAACTATGAGGCAGTTGCCCGTTGAGGAAGAGACTAAAAAAATTTGAGTATAAAGCAAGGCTCAGACACATACGAAGTTTTTTTGTTTAATTATAACAAATGCATTAATTCAAATAATTACAGTAGCACTAGACGTTAACCGCCTAATCACTGTAGCAGTAATTACAAACAGGTCCCAACGTTATCTAAGAATTTTTTAACAGAAGAAAGACACATGAAACTTAATTAAAAACTCAGGGAACGTTTACACGAAACGTAAGTCATCAAAGAATGTCTCAAACAAATAGATAACCGTTATTAATTTTTTTTAAAATGTGCTCTGGTTAAAATTTGTTTAATTTTCCGTTATTTATGAGTGACTTTGTTAAGGTGATTGCAAGTAGTACAAAAATGGAGATAAAGATAATATTATAATGCCAGGCAGAACGGAGATGTTCGTTTTCCCACTGCGAGTCTGCTTTAATCAATGCACATTTTGTTTATCTTCCATTGTCGTCTGTTGTGGAAGCAGTAGCGAAAAAAGGAGCAGACTTTTACCATACTAAAAGTTACTTGATTTTATCTCAACTTTGGTCGTCGGTATGCGCATCAAAAATTGGTCAGTAGCCACGCCCACCACCCGTATAATGGGCTTTACACTTGCGTAAAATATGTCTGATATGATTCAAAATTAACGGAGTAAAAAACAGAAATTTGGAAACTTAAATGAAATATACTTTCACCAAATGTTTTTATGTGGAAAATGAATTGCTATTTAGAGGGATTTTTGTAAAACTAAATTTACAACCGACAAAAAAAGTATCAAACAAAGGACGCATAAAAAATATAATTCCTTGTGGAAATCGCACCTAGCATCCTTAGCAAAGGAATGCGACGCCTTAATGCACAGAGGTAAACAGACTATATTCATTAAGCAACTTTTCAATATTAATTTGCAATTTTTATCCCTCGATTTCTCATGTACGAAGACACTCCATAACTTATGGCATTGCCTTGAGATAACCTCTTCCCATAAACGAACAGAAGACGTCTCCTTGCAAACTTATAGAAACAGACGAAATATGGAGATAAAAATTTTGTTTAGAGTAAGAATAGATTTGAATTCCTTGCGTCAGAGTTAGATGAAGCAGTATCATAAGACATATCTCAGATTTTTACTCAGACATTGGAATGATTAAAATGTAGAATTATTAAATAATCTTGACTCATTTCGTAATATGAACATTGAGAACAAGGTGTATTGTATTTTAATATCCGTAATCTGGTACACAAACGCAGTCACCTAGCCGAATGCTGGGACAGTCCCAAACACCGCCTGATAAACTACACATTTCATATACAAAAAAAAAACACAGAAAACATAAGTTACACGAATCCACACAGATGGCAGCACTTAAGCTCCACCACACCCCCAATTGTTCCAGGAACTGCTGATTCCTGGTTCTAGCTACGCAGCGGAAACATTTGACAAATTCGTAATTACAGGTTACGATGAGAAGCATGCTTTGCGTGATCCGACAGATTCTATTTGCAAATATTAGTAATAGTATTTATACTGAGCACTGTAACGTTGTAATTATTTGAAGTCTGCTGCACAGTGCTGTAGAATGTATAGTCTCTGGGGCAGAGGGTGGGCTGTTAGTATTAAGTTCGTAACTGTATCTTTGGTTGTTAAGGGTATGATGGACTTATACAGAGCACGGAGGACTGTGGTGAGTATTGGGCCCGTGGTCCGGCCGGGATTTCTGTACGTTGATTAACATCCGCCGATAGATACGTTTATAGTCCGTTCACTTAACTGAGACGTTGTGGTCTCGAATGTCAAAACGTGAGATCGGTAGATCTGTCTGCTAACATCGGTACATTTGTACCCACAACCGGTATATGGAAAAAATACAAACCAAATAACCGTATTTTGCTGGACAAGATGTGCTTTCGCAGAATTTCTATCAGTTTGACACCAATTTTACTACCAGATTTGGAACTTCAAGGCTTGTTACCAATTTGACATCAAACTGTGAAGCAAATTGACGGAAATCTGCTGGCGCAACTGGACAAATTAGTTATCAATAGATGGGAAAAAATTGGTTTCAACTTGCGGTAATCCTTCCGAGTACAGGGTACATACAGTTTAACCTGCAATCCGAACCACGGAAGCGTTCTGGCGTACCTCACATTACACAGCAAGCTGCACGACAGGTGACGATCTGGTTAAGGGCCGATAAAAGTTACGTCGAGACAGAGATTCGACCCGGGGACCTTTCGGTCTGTATTCAGTCCCCACCAGACCACTACTGTATACCTGAGAATATAAATTAAAATAAACTACAGTCAGGGACTAAAATAAAATCTGAAACACAGCTACGAAATGAAAATTTCTATTTCAACCTGTCGATTGAAGACCAAAACGAACGTCATTGTTCTTTGAGAAATTTTGCTGCTCGTAATTTTCCAGACGAGTTGGAAAGTAGTAAAATCGCGATGTGAGCTCCTTCTTTGTATGTGAATTGATAAGCCGCCACTCAGCTTAAAGAATGTCTCGAGTTTTTCGCTATCGAGTGCTGTGATTTAATTTTGGAACCAGATAGTAGGTTCCCAGCTACAATGCCAAAACTCTGTCCCTCAAATTTAGCATCAGAATTTCCGGAGTACCCATCAGTACGCAAGCAAATTTAAACACCGAACAAACATTCACAATATCCAAACCAAGAACGCAAAATGGCTACCTGTTTTCTGTGAAGCCCTAAAGTTAGGTTCGATCTCCCTGACCCAGCATTTATGAAGTCACAGCAATAATTTTTCGGGTTCTAATGACCTCGTCGTGGACCGGACCTAAATCATCATTTATTTTCAAATGTACACACTTTGACAATAAATTTGGCCGCCGCTGAAAAATTCTATCACTCATATTTTGCACAATCTGACATCAATGACATCCTAAGAAACAGTAACGCAATACTGGCTTGCCAGTACTGCATTAGTGTTTCCTGGGATGACATTGATGTCAGATTGTGCAAAATAAGAATGATAGAATTTTTCAGCGGCGGCCAAATTTACTGTCAAAGTGTGTACATGGTGGATGTCGACAATCGATATATATTCAGTGCACATGGGGTGATCTTCACTTGTGGCATTCACTTCCCGTGACATTTCTTCTGGCTAAGGTAAGAAAACAAACCCCGGCCATTAATGGGTGTTTTGCAGTAGACGGGATTGCACTAAACGAGACTTTTCCGTACGTGTTAGTGAACAAACGACACGGGCTTCACACTAATAACAGTGAGTCTATTACTGAAGTAAGACACAGTGATGTAACTACCAGTCTAGGAACAGAGTTACTGCAAAGTGGAGTCGTGACTGTAAACCTCATTAAACGGCGGAGACACGAACAACGAAACAGGTGAAAGCGTGCAAGCAGTGTCATGCTGTTTGTAATGCGGTTCTAAACCGTCTTGTTCATGACTCTGTGACACAATACCTCACGGCTGATCGCAGTGCTTGGAGCAGATGTGACTCAAACTGGCAAAATTACCTTACGGCAGTAAATGCTAAAAGGAAATTCTCACATTTCAGTATCAAAATGAAACGTGTATGAAGGTCGTGAATAATATACTTCCAAGGTTATAATTTTTTCTGTTACTTTGATTCATTACCACCATGTTCGAAAAATACTCAGCCTCACATTGCTGTTTATGCTGAATAATCTAAGCTATAATGGCAAATAAATTTAGAAAATATATACTAAGCGAGGTGGGCTAGTGTCAGGCATTTGGGAAGACGCGGGTTTGATTCCCGGTACGTTCATCCACGTTTCAGTTTTCCATAGCTACTCAGAAACACTCGAGGTGAATTCGGGGATGGTTCCTGCAAAAGACCAAAGCCAAATTCCTTCCCGTTCCTTGCACTCAGTTCTCTCTCAGCTCAAGTACGTGAAAGAACGGCAAAGGTAATTTTTTAAATAATCTAAAAAAATAATTAAAAACTATAAAATTACTCGGGCTCGGGTATCTAACAAATGTACATACATAATGATGGTGACATTCTGAAATAGTCGTTTTATAAATAGAGATTTCAAATACTCGTAAGGCATACCACACGATTTCCTCAGCTTACTGAGCGTTAGGTATGAGTGGTTAACACTCTGGCCATAGATTCGGGAGGACGCGGGTTCGAATACATTCATCCAGATTTCGATATTACATGCCATGGATTCCCCAAATCACTCCAGGTCAATGTCGGGATGGTTCCTTCAAAAGCCCGTGGTCGAATTCTTTTAAGTCCGTGGCCCCCAGTCCTTTCCCGCCTCTAATGACGTCGACAAGACGTAAAACCCTTAACAAAAAAAAAAAAAAAAAAAAAAAAAACATCGGAATCTGCCACGGACGGAATTATCCGTCCGTGATGAGTGACTAGCAACTAATAGATGGTATTGTATTCCACTGCTTTATACTGTTACATTTTGCGGGACAACATATAAGTGTAGTGTAGTGTATTGTTTACAGTGTTAGTTAAAGATTGAAAGATACAAGGAGAAGCCCGGTAATCGACGCCCAATCCTCCGAAAAACATATTAAGCACATTATCCGACGAGCGAATCACTCTATACTACTGCGGAGAGTTTTTGAATTTAAATTTAGATTTTGTATAGTCTATAATCTGATAATTAACACGTTCAGTGCTGAGGACGTCTTCGGCCGTCCGCTAGGCAGCATCCCAGTGACGGTGGACGGCTTGAGACGTCCTTTCCCTATGGGATTGTATAGAAGGTTGGTGATTCCAGAACCTGGCCTACGAGCTCGCCCTGTCTCTCAGCCATTCATTAAAGTCTTACCTTTCACCGAGTGAAGACCGTTTTCAAATCGGACAACTGGTGTGTTTTTAATAATTTTTCAAACTTGGTGTTTTTTTCAAGTGCAAAATAGGATTCTATTGATTAATTTTTTCCCATATACTTGATAATTAGAAGAATTTTAAGGATTTATTTAAATTATTTACTTTGTAATATGTAATTTGGCATTTGCTGTAAAATTCGGAATAAATTTAATTTTTTTTCTCAAATCTTGAACTTAAATTATTATGTTTCGCAATTCCATTCTAGATTAACTTTCCTTTTTATAATAATAGTAATGTTTAAAATATATTTGCTGACAACGGCTTTTTTTTGTTATTTTTAATTAAATATACTTTTTTATAAATTGAGTTGAATTATTTGTGAGCTCTTACCTCGAGTAAAATACGTAAAACTTTCATTCTTTTTTAAATCAAATTTGAAGGTTTAGTTCGCAATTTGTTGAAAAATTGTTTTCTTCAGCAATTTGCAAAAACAAATATAATCTATATATATATAAAGATGAATGTATGTTTGTTTGTTCTTCATACAAATCCACAGTTTTCATCCGATCTCGATGAAACTTTGCACGCTTATCCTTTGAAACAAGGAGAAAAATACTGTCTACATTTGGTTGAAAAATTATCTGTATAAATAATACATGTTCTTTTATAATTTCGAAATATTACCGAATGGCGATAGACAAATGCATTGGATATGGAGGTCTCCGTACTGTTTTCCCGGGAAGCGGTCATGTAGCTGAGTGGTTAAAGCTCTTGCTTACTGATGCTTGGGTCGTGGTCTCCGGTTCAAATCTCCATGGAGGCTAAGATTTAAAAAAATTGTTTTTCGTCGTAAGAGTCACGTCTTGGCCGTCGGTTAGTCGGATTGAATGTTAAACTGTAGATATCACAAAGTTAGGGGTGCTATCCGAGGCAAATCGTAGGTAGTCAAACAATGCTGTAGGTGTACACTTTCTTACGTTATATTGATCCCTCAGGGGTGATTCGCAGTCAGTGTGTGTGTGATCTGCAGTAATAATACAATGAATGCGGAAGTAAGTCTCTGTCTTTGGTTACGTTTTGACAACTAAATGTCTATACCGATATTGACGGAATTTGACAAGAAAATCTGTAGGGACGGGACATGACTTTCTTTTCTGTATGATTAACAGTTGTAGTCACGAAATTGTAAGAACTTATGGAATGGTGACAGAGAGACGGATGTGTGTGTTAGTATGTAACGTTACGCCGCTTGCTCAAGCTATGCTTCTCGCGCATTATGTTAGTGTATAATTTGTTAGTAAATTTCGTTTAGAGAAAAAACGTATTATTTAGTATAGATGTCGATTTTCTCTGTCCTATTACTTTGTGTCTGCTTAAATGTTTCTGGCACTAGTTTATTTTGCCTTCTTTTTTGGCATGCCTTGCGGGCGTAACTGGCCTAAGTTGTAGCTCTAGCAGAGCACGAGCAGCTAAAGTTATTAGAACCCAAGAATCGGATGCTCATGCTGAAGAAAGAAGTAAAGAGCAAGCTGAAATAAACCTGCCCTTAGTTAACATCTCTCCCCACCCCCCACACATCCCCTCACCTTCGTTTGTTTTTCTGTTTTTAAATATGTTGGAAATTGATTCTCTTCAAGAGAAAGGTTCGATGGTAGAATTATCCTCTTCAGTTCCGATCTCATAATAAAAGTGCAAGAGAACTACTATTGTGTTACTTTTTGTTAATGCTAGTTAACAACGAAAGACCATCAAAAAAATTTTAAGCAATAATTAATTTTTTATAGATGATATATATATGATACCTCGGGAGTCAAGCAGGAAAATTATACACACAACTTTACTGCTTCATGTAACTTTATTTCATGTAAAAAATATATGTCTTTACCTTTATTTCGACGAACCATGTTATACAGCTGCAAGATCCCAAGTGTCCAATCAGGGCTGCCAAAAGCAGAAGAGCGAACATATGAGCTGTGAGATGTATATTGTAGATGATACGATAGGCCAGAAAAGGTTCAGCTGTGCAGTGGCCCGAGAAAAAAATAATTCCTGAAGGTATCATATATGATACCTCGGGACAGAAGAGGTTATATAGTAGTGGCTTTCCGGTCATATTATGCCGACTCGGTTTTGTTTGGGACCAATCCTTTGCTACTAACAACTTTCTATATTCAAATAAATTCTTAATCCACGCGTACGAAGTCGCGGGTATCAGCTAGTTTATTATAGATACGATAATACCGATTTGTTTTTTTTCCTAAACTCTTATTTATTATATTTAATTAGTCTAATTGTATTTTTTTCAATTAAAAGTAAGAGAGACGTTCGCGTTATGCGGGTTTGTATTCAGAGTTAGTCACTGCCATGACTCTTCGTATTGTCGGTAGCGTTCAATGTGTTAAGAATTTGCACCATCTCTCCTACTCCGTCAGCCACGATCCGAGGACGAATATTCCTTCCTTCAGCGGGCTCGAACCATTTAACTGCGGCAGTGATGTGATCCTGTGGGACCGATCTCAATATTAGTAATAAGTGGCAATAATTTCGTTGTTATTGGATGATTCTTTCGTGGTCCATCTCTTATCGTAAAAACTCTGATTACAGTCGCTCTTCATCATCAGTACGGGGCGCTGTATATCATATAAACATTACTTTGACAGCTCCTGATACAACCTCTGTTTTTCTATCAGAAGCGCTTCATTCCTAACAGTCAGATTTTACGAGGGTATAATTAATGTCTGCATCTGCCTGTGGAATTTCTAAACTGAAACATGTATACTAAGTGTTAATTTGTGAAATAGATAGTTTTAAAATGGAAACGGGATGGAGAGAACATTCACACTAAATCGTTCGCAATCTGCTTCTGTATCAGGTATGGCGGTAGAACGTGAGACTGCTGTATCTCCCAGTACCTCGCATGGCGGCGCTGTAATGGGCAAGGCAAAATAACTGGCAGCAGTTGGTAGTATACTCATTATATTCGCATTCTTTGAATGCGCAGAACGCTTATGGGACGTTGTAGAATTTGGCGGTAAGAGGTGACTCTTTTCTTAATTACTTCAGAGGTTTACGGCTTAAGAGCCAGCAGGGTATAATGAGCTATTAATCATTCTGGCATTCTCTCGGAATGATTTCAGAAAACCGTGGAAATTCGAAACCTGGATGGGTGGACGGAGCCGGAAACAGAGTTTCACTGAAAGCCAAGCCCGACCGTTAATTGCGCTCCAATGAGGCGAAGTACGATTCGGTCTTGAGTGCAAATACCCATTTAAGGAGACCAAAAGCTGGAACGCAAATATGAAGGTTAATTACTTAAGACATCTGTGATTTTTATATTAATTGTATGTCTGTGTAACGGCGAGTAAAACTATTAAATACCGGCCTAACGCTGCATTAGATTTAAACATTCTAAACAACAGATATTATTACTTCACGACTCCCCTCCATATTTCCTTTAAAATTAACAGTTGTATAAAAACTATAACAAGCATGGTGGATGAGCGGTAACGCTCTGGCTTCACATTCGAGATGACGCGGGTTCGAATCCCTGTTCGCCCATCCAGATTTTGGTTTTCCATGATTCCCCCAAGTCACTCCAGGTGAATGCGGTACTGAGTAGTTCCTTCAAAAGGCCTTGGCCAAATTTCTTTTCGTTCTTGTCCTTTCTCGCCTCCAGCGACCTGGACGAGGCATAAAAAGCATAAGCAGAAAAAACCTTAAATTTTTTATTTATTTTTACTTTTTTTTTTCGAATCACCCATCTTTGGGGTACGTTAGATCAATCACTTCTTGGATGCTTGCGTTTTCTTCTTCTCCCAGTATTTCTTCATTCTATCTGATCTCTTCCTTCTTTCCTCTTCTGATATTTGAATCGGTTTTCTGGTGTTTATCGCAACTTGGAACCTCTTACTTTTGTCTTTGGTCACGGTCTTGGCTGTACCATTCTTTAACATCACTTCGGTAATCTGGAGTTCTCTCAGATCCTTTTCCACTTCCTTAAACCAGTTGGGCTTAGTCTTTTTTTTTTATAAAAGAAGTCAAAGATTTTTTTTGTTAGTCTGTTAGGATTTATTCGGAATATGTGTCCATAGAAATCCTTTTTTTTTCCTAAATAGAAAAATGTAAAAACCTATTAATATCATTATGTCCCTTATGAGCTGGTTAATTAACTGAGCCAGTTGATGCCAGACTCACGAAGATAATTACGATGCAGCACATTTCACCACTTACACTAAAGAATGTAACAGTGTGTTATGGACGGGTTGTAACGGCTCACCCCGTCAGGAACAAATTTACGCTGGTGCTGAATTCTTCAAAAAACATAGTTCACTAAGTTATCAGCCCAAACTAAGAAGTATTGTTACCAATAAATACAACATTTCGAAGCAAACACTTTACTCCTTAAGACTGCGTCTACCAACTAAAAAATCACAGCTCGTCAGCATAAACTTTAGTCAGTTATACACTGTTCACCCCGGACCGGCGGGCTCAAGGTCATGTTGCCCTGGCCTGGCCCCCTCCAGTTCCTCTCCTAGCTGACCGCTGTGTCCAGGTATACCTCTGGTAAGGCTCTCCTTTGTCTGTAGGCGTCAGTGCCGCGGAGTACGGGTGGAGCAGACTGGCCTTCAACCGTCTCAGCAATGGTCTCGAACCTACCAATTTTTTGATATTTCTGTCCTACTCTGACCTACCGAAATGTTACAATTTTTCCACGAATTCTGAGAATTAAAAAAAAATGAATTTTTTAACTGTAAATATTAAGCAGATTTATTTTTGTGTTTCCATTTGGCTGAGGTTAATATCTTTTTGTTAAATAACTTAATAAACGAATAGAAAATTACTAATTGTGTTGTTTTTGTTATTTTGTTCATGTTTACTAGTATTGACTAGCGCTTTTTTTTTTATTTTAAAAAATCTGGCTTTAGTTTTAAATATACTAATACTATAATTTCCGTATTATTTGACAAGGATAAAGAAATTTAAAATAATATAATGTACTAATATGAAAAAGTTTTAATAAACTTAAATAACTTTTATTTCCCACTTAAAACTTAAAAAAATACCCTCACTTCCATCTTCTGACTTCAGTTTATAGATACTATACGATGCTAAAAAGGTAATACGACAATCAAGCCAAGATCAAATCCGAGAAAAGAAAAAGATGATTACAATTGCATAGGAAAACTATTTTTTGACCTTTTCCATAGGAACTCTGCTGCTCAGATGAGCTGGGGTCCAGAGTGTGAGTTATTTCAGGTACTGATGACTATGAACTTGTGTGTGTTTAGTGTATTGTTTATATAGGAACGAAGTCTTTCTCGGCGTTGAGAATGGATGTAGTCTTCTCGGGAGACTAGCCGAGTGAGTAAGATGTTTCCACACGATATTTCGGCGATCTCAGACTCCGTCGCCATCTTCTGGTGAAGATGGCGACGGAGTCTGAGATCGCCGAAATATCGTGTGGAAACATCTTACTCACTCGGCTAGTCTCCCGAGAAGACTACATCCAGTATTGTTTATGTTCTACGATATGAAAGATGGAGAAAGGATGAAACCTGGTATCGGCCCATTGAGGCCTAATCTTCCGAAAGACAACTTCGGAGCCGCAAGGCTCAACGTCCCCTCCGAAGGACGAATTGCTGTATGCCGCTTATCCTTATTCCATACGCACTGTGGAGAAGTTAGCGATTGAGCCGAGGACTTTAGCGCACTATCTAACGATTATGAATTGGGCACCACCACCTCTGCTGCCCTGTCCTGATGACGAATATCGTCACCGGTGTCGTGTCGTCGCAGTAGTAACTCCGACTTTCAGTTCACCTGATGAAGACAGAGGAGGGAGGTGTCGAAACGTCACGTATGGCAGAAGAACTGATCCGGCTGAACACTAGGGGAGAATTTTTATCAGCAGTACACCATAAGAGACTCAGTTCTCACACCTTATGCTTGAAGATGACATAGACTGCGACTATGGAACGCCAAAGCTATGGAACACCTTCTGGTCTTCCCAAAGTGTTCTGTCACCTGTACCGACGACGAACTATAGACCCGCAAGAAAGAAGCAATACCGGACTGAGAAACTACTCGTAGTTTCTGACACGAAAAAGTAAAGTTAAAGTAAGGGAAAGCACTTTCCAAGCGGCTACCGGCGTCAGATTATGGCGTTAAAGGAAGCTAGCACCAATATACCAAACATTCGTGCTAAACATTTTTATGGCAGTCATATTGTATAGCTGACCCAGGTTGAAACGTTTTGCTGAGAGGACTCCTTGAATACTATTTTCAGAAGACTCTCTATAATAATTTAGGCCAATAGTAGAATTGTTCTAATTTGAGCTTTAATATGTGGTCATTTCATAACGTTTTTAACACGTGCATTTGGCAGAGTACTGAAAGGGTTTTCCTGTTTGTCTGTGTATATATAATCGTAATTGTGGCCTTTTCTCTTATATTCGATTAATACGAAATAATGGTACTTATTCCTCTTCATTTCCAGTATCAGATCTCTCCGACTGGTCGTCATTCACCGTCTATACATCCGATTCCTAGTTTACTGCCAGTATTGTAAAATTACCTGAAAAATATTAGCCTTCATATTCCTATTCACCACTAAAAAAAAACAAAAAAAAAAAAAAAAAAAAAAAAAAAAAAACCTTACAGTTTTTCTCAATGAAGTGAAAGTCTTTGAAATTCTTTCACAAACATCAAGTCAAATAGTTTATTCAGAATTTACAGTTCAACAATTTTCAGTTATATTTTGTATTTCCTTCAATACAAATGCCTCCATTTAAACACATTAATAACACTTTATTAATACATCATTCTTCTTCACTGCCCCCAGGATTATACTTTCAAGTACATAAATCAATTTTACGGTCATTCCTCCAACTGACCGTCTTAATATTTCTTTCGCTAACAACAGCCAGCCAATCAAAGATCCTCATTCTCCCGAAGTTTGGCGTTCTTTGCATTTTGACACTGAAACATCAAAGTTACTTTATGTAATTACGTGTATTTAATAACTGGATATGATTGTAATATTGAATTTCATGTACGGGATGAGTGTGCTGCTTGGTCAGTGGTCGCTGTTATCTGCCCACGGCTGCGGTCATGCGTGCGACGCAGCTTTTTGCCTGACGGTGCGGCGTCGCTCACTGTGGGACAGCAAACACCGACGCCCGCCTCGTCAGCTCCGCCGGGTAAACAACACCGAACAACTCGCGCTCAGCAAAGTGTCAGAGCGTGCTAGAGGACGCGGGCTCCAATCCCCGTCCTGCCATCCAGATTTCTGTTTCCCATGCTTTCCCAAAATCAGTCCTTGCTGATATTTGGGTGGTCCGTTATAAATAACACTGTCAAATTCCCATTGCTACTTCCGTCTCTAATAACCACGACGCCGCCGTGCCGTAAAGACTTAAAAAAATGTGTCGTGAGGCACACCACCGAAATGAGAACTTTAACTGATTTTATTGTATGTGGTGAGTTGGCTGCGGCACCGTGATGCTTTCCGGCGTTACACGAGGTTACTGGTCCGAATCCTGTTGGAGGGGAGACATTTTCATTATCGGGACTTGGCCGTGTAACATATATGCCAGATGCAACCAGCACACACGGATCCATAATATTTCAAATTGTTAAAAATTATTTTAAAATTAATTATAAATTTTCTTTTTCCTTGCATTAGTAATTGAAATAGTTACAACGAAGCCTTGTTTCGGAACTCGTGAACCTATTATTGTTGCAGCGCAGGAGAGGTTCACTGGCTAGGGAGCGTCCATAAATCACGTAGCTCCATTTTGGCCTTTTGTGAACCCCCCCCCCCAATTCTCCCCTCGTAGCCCGACGTGGATTTTGCCTCTATTGTCTCTACCTCCCCCCCCCCCCTCCGTCCTCCCGCGTAGTACGTAGCTTTTTTCCTTACTGATTGAAAAAGACATTTCATACTGTTTTTCTCTTGTCAGACTATCTTAAATTACATAGGGAGTTAATTTAATGACGGAAATATATATTCACATGCTGTTGCGTGTTCTGAACCTCATTTTAACTGTGACAAATAATATGAATGAAAGGCTACGTGGCCTGGCTCGGATCCATTACACCTCCCCCCCCCCCGCCCCCCACATAGCTAGGAGTAGCTTTCCAGCCAACGCCTCCCACCCCCTAGAACAAGCCACGTACTTTATGGACGCTCCCATAGCTGGCCTGTACACTCGTCACATAGCTTCAGTAAATTCATGGCAGTCTGCGGGAGGTTGTCGAACAATATAGACATGACATAGGCGTGTAAAGTGCTGAGGCGCAGACCTCCACTTGAATGATTCAGTAGTATGGTATGAAGAATTTGTGATTTGATTTGTTCTGCAACAAGAAAGTAATAAAGAGGAGTTAAGTGCATATTATTATTATTTATTACAATAGTAATACCCATAACTGAAGTATTTAGGATAAAGAACTGAGTTGACTAAAGAGTAGAAAGTAATTAAGTGTGTTGAGAGTAAGAGTTGAGTGGGTAGCTGTGTTTGAGGTAGTCCGAGGGCCAATTACCCACAACAGGTCCTTAATTAGCAGCTTGTAGCTGGCAGGGTAGAACCGGTGGTGTTGCGCAATTCCCAATCACCGGATTGTGCGCCAGAGTCGTGGGTTAAATACCAAACTCTACGCAGTGCCTACCGAGTTAATGCATACGATACTGCTGATGGTGGTTCGTGAGTCGGATAGGGACATCGAGCCTAGCGACTAGTTTCGGTATCTTTCCGAAAAGTAGGCCTGAGTGGGCTAGCACCTGGTTTTAACTTCTCCCTTCTTTATCTCTCATTTCAAACAACACTTTACAATCAACACACACACTGCGGAAGGCAAAGGGAAATCACCACAGATCATCTTCCCAACAGAGTTCCCATGGAGAGGTACATCTCCCGTAGTAACTGCCTGCTGGTAAGGTATCGTAAGAAGGAGTTGTCTTTGGTGAGAAACCATGGTTACAGTATTCAGTTTGTCGGCCAGCGTGTCCATAATTTGTATCTCAAAATGATCATTGCAAGTTCTCTGTAATAGATTGATATATACTACCACGGATTTCTTTTGCGCAACTTGTTCTATTTTGCAATTTTACACACATTGATTTGGGCAGAAAACAAGCACCGAGTGTGATATGTGAGCGGTGCGCTCGATCCTCTTAGCACGCGAGTCTAAATCCCCATCCAGTCACACAGATTTGGGCATTCTGTTGTGTCTCCAAATCACTCGAGGTGAATACCGGGATGTTTCGTTCATAAAGGCCATGACAGAATTGTAGACCGTTCCTTGCCATAATTCTCTCCAGCTTATATTGACGTCAACGAGGCGTGAAAACAGTATAAAAAAAAGAAAAGAAAAAAAAAAGGATTTCGTTATTTCTCAGCTCCTATACACAACACGGCAGTATGCAATACGCATAAACCTTCTAAGAAAGGAGCACTACATGACCGCACCGAAGTTCGTCCATTAGTTCTCGAAATATATGGTGATGGCGTGTCGTGACGCTTTGATCTGTCTCCGCGATGTCACTCCCAATTCAACGGGCGCCTACCTAGAAGCTCTCTCTTAAGGAACTATTTGTTTAGAACATGGTTATTGTGTTTGGACCATTCGAGGAAAATTAAGGAAATTGCTTCGCAGGCTATCATGCCGGACCATCTGGTTACTAATCCTAACGTTGCAGCCTTAGTCAACTTCGATGGAATGGCTGCAGAGTCTCTCATAGGGGTTGCAGATCCAGTCCACCAGCTGTCTACACAGAATCTCAGGTGGCTGACACTTAAACTGAAAAACTGAACACGGTGTCTCAAAACTTACCACAATAACATAAGCAATTTTTTTCTGTTTTGGAGATACTAATCATTTTGCATATTTTTGGTGTTCCTAACTTCGTTACTTCCCAGTTTCTTGCTTCTAATTATTGTTTTACTTTAATTCTTTGTAAATAAATAGTCAGATAAAAATTAAAGAATGTAATTGCCAACGTGAAAACTAAGAACCGGTAACTAATCTGAATTTGCTATTTATGGTAAATTTTAAAAAATCATTTGCTGACCTATCAAAAGATAATAAAACTGGCCACCGAGACTGTCAGATTCTTCAGAAATCTCTTCATTTGCTCAACATTCAACGGCTTGCTCTCTTCCAACAAATACCAAATATACAACATCATAATGTCCTTTTTCAAGGATGGGAACACTCAAATATAAATCTAGGTAACCTAGTAAAAATTTCTTAGAACAAATTTGATACCTTGACTACCGTATGCGACCCTATCAGAAATATCCTCGCAAAATATCGTCATGTAGATATATTACTAGAATGAGTGCCCAGTGTGAATGATTAGGGTACAAGTGCTCTACATTTTCCAAAATAGATTTAAGTCATATTTTCCGAATAATCCCAGTAATTATGTAGTGAAACCTGTACTATATAGATAAGAGATATAACAATGTATCTGATTTCAAGTCGATGTATTATATAATATGACCAAGAATGTAAACTAATATGCATAGAATATATAAAAAAAACTGTAATGTAAATTGTTGAAAAATAAAATGTAATGAACTTGGCTGTATGAACGATAAAGCCGAAAGCCACTTAACAAACAAACAAACATTGAACGGCCACAGTGAGCAAAGTTTTGTAACAGCGGTGATAAATCAATATTTTTCACCCAGAAACTGTTACAAGCTAAAACAGATATGGTAGCATGGGCCGAGAGGTGACCATCCATTTACAAGACGCACTGCACCACATGAAGCAGTCGCAGTGATCTCCTCCACGTCCCCACCACCCCTGATCGACGTTCGGAGGGGGTGTCCGTCGGGGATGCGGGGGCGGATATTGTTGCGTGATCTGTCCCCGCTCACGCGACCGTCGCCTCCGAGGATAAAAGTCGAGTTCCCCCTCCCCCAGGGTGAGATCCCATCAGCCTCCCGGCGGCATGACGGATCACCTGCCACAAGGCTACGACCGCCATATCGCACCGCACAGTGGAATGGAATAATAAAAAAGAATTAATCTCTTAATTCCGTATCGCGGGACGTCTCGTGAGGGTGTGGTTTATATTTTTCGTTTCAGCAATTTGCCCGATTACAGTGGCTCCCCCAGCAGCACGCACGAGCGTGTCACGCACTCACGCAGCGGTCACGGGTTCGCATCCGGCCCGGCGCGGCGTGCCTCGGTACGCTCGCCGTCGTGATAAAACACGGGGAGGGCGGGAGGGTTGCACGCGAACACGTGAAGTTACAAACTTTCAATGCTTATCGTCATAAACATATCCTTGTTGGCATGCGACGAACCTTGAATGAAGTTGCCATCTACGGACAACTACGGTGCTTGGTAGGTAAGTGATAACTTTTGGGCCTGACATGTGGCACTGGATGCAGGTTCGAACCCCAGCTAGCCATCGTGATTTTGGCTTTTAGTAATCTTTATATATATATTTCTTCTGCCCGTGTGTATGTGACTACACTCCTCCTATATGGCTGGACTGATTTTTATCAAATTGTGTGTGTGTGTGTGTTATTAACTAGATTCGAGAATGGTCTAGATTCACAAAATCTCCCCTTTTTCGACCCATTATTTTATACGAACCCACATATTTTTAACCTATATCGATGGAAATTTGCACACGTATACTTCAAAATAAACAGAAAAATACTATCAACATTTGGTTTTCAGAAACACAAACCCTCTTCCCCTTTCTACCCCAATAATTTTTGCCAATGTGTTTTATACAAAGTTACAATTTTTACACGATATCGACGGAACTTTTCACACGTAAACAAACAGAAAAATACTGTATACATATGGTTCACGATAACCCAATCCCTCTTCCCCTTTCCACCCCCTCAATTTTTGTTAATGTTCTTTACACATACCCACAGTTTTTATTCAATATCGACGGAATTTTTCAAATGTAGCCTATACATTAAAACCAACAGAAAAATACTGTCTACATTTGGTTTTCAGAAACGCTACGCCTCTCCTCCTTTCCACCACTTTATTTTTGTAAACGTTCTTTATACATACCCGCAGATTTCATCCGATTTCAATGGTCCTTTGCACACGTATACATTAAAACAAACTGAAAAATACTGTCTAAATTTGATTTTTAGAAACGGAAACCCAACCCCTCTTTCCACATAAATAATTTTTGTCAATGTTCTTTATACAAATCTGCCGTTTCTATCCGACTTTGAAGGAACATTGCACACGTATATTTCACAGCAATCAGAAAAGTACTGTCTACATTTGGTTCACAAAAGTCTCACCCCCTTCCCCCTTTACTCCCACCCATCTTAATTTCAAAAGTTGTTTACATAAACTCACAATTTTTATTAGATTTTTGATGGAACACGTATATTTTAAAACAAAGAGAAATGTAGGATGTATTGCCTACATTAGGTTTACTAAAACCCACCCACTCTCACCCATCACCCTTCTTAAACAAAATTTACATTTGGAACCAGTTTTTCGCAATGTCTTCTTATTTAATTATGGCTTTACGCCTCGTCGACGGCGGGGTCATTAGAGGCGGGATGGGATTCGGGACAAGGAACGGGAAGGAATTCGGCCATGGCATTTTTGAAGGAAGCATCCAGGCTCAATGTCTTTCATTTATTTAGTACATGTAATTCTCCCTTTTTGTAAATGCATACCCAGTTAAGAATGTAAAAGAGGCATTGCAACGCATGCCGGACAAAGCTAGTTTCCCTGTAAAATCTGAGGCGAATGTTTCTATACTGCCTTCAAAAGCGCCATCGTAATATTTCTTGTCGGTCCTTGGTCTCAATCCTCTTCCTCGCAATGTTATATGTATATATATATTATAAAACTTTGGTAGATCTCTGTTATGTCGTCGGCCCTTGGTTGTGTTCAGTAACATTGAATATCTCCTGGACATGATTTGGCAACCTAGATAGACAGATATGAAACTGATGCAGCCTACGTAGCAAATGACCCATACAGGCGTTTGTGGACGAGATTCAACATCTACCACAAGCCGGTTATGGATGACTATTGAGACAACGGATATCTCCTGGGAACTTTCGCCTAGTAGTTAGAGTCATGGCACGTCCATTCGCGCTTAACAGACCTGAAGTCGGTCCCATACGTCTGCCACTTTCAACATTTCAACATATAGTTAATTTTGTAATTGGAAACGTATGCGCGTAAAGACATGAATAAAATCTTTAGAAGTCCTCTTGCCTTTGAGACTGGATGCACTGAAGAAGAAACAGGCATAAAAAAATTTAAGCAATGAAACTGATTTCTGCAAACACCTTACGACGTTTTTCTGAGAGTACGGAGAAAATTATAATTATGCGATGACTGTCTCAATCACCCGGCAACCCAGGCTCTCCTGAAAGTAATTTCTCCTCCGTGGAAACTTTCTTGGGAAATTTGAAAAAGTTTTTTCCCATTGCCTATCATTGTGAATGAATAAAAGATATTGTGACGGTCCAACCACCTAAATGCTTTGAAATACCAAAATAATCTTATAATTTAATTTTTTTTTTTCGTGAATCTCTAAACTTCTTGTACTGATATGCATAAGCATTGTAATCTTTGCAGAGAATGGATCAGATTTGCTCTGAACAAAAGATTTAGATACATAATTAAACATTTTTGCATAAGCAATATTTTTTTTTTTTTTTTGGGCTGTCATCAGTTTTTCGACTGGTTTGATGCAAACCTCCATCCCTTCCTATATTGTGCTAATCTCTTCATCTCTGCATATCCCTTACTCTGTATATTTATATAAAAAAAGAATTATCAATCACTTTCTTTTAATATAATTATAGAATATACTAAAACACTATATATTGTGGACGCCTACCTACATGAGACTACTTATACCTTTACTTGCCATTGCTAACAAACACTATTGAATTATTACTAAAAATTATATTTGTCTGCACTAGCTCAAATTGAAGTAGTCTTAATTGACATGAGAATATCTTTTCTGGCGAATTGCTTCGCTCAAGAGCGTGAAATGTTGTAATGATCTAGAGACATTTGCAGTGATCACCTTGCCATTTTGCTAATGCGTGCTGTATTAAATCGTGCATGGCCACTCCAAGCAGCCATAGACTTTATCAAACCGCAGCTTCACCGCTGAAACATCAGCTCTATTGATAACTTTTCAGTTCATAACAACGTTTAGATCTCGCACCACTAAAGCCGCGTTCCCACGATTTATTGTAACGAAGGCGAGACGGGACGGGACGGGACCTCATTAGCCGAAGTGTAGGGACGAGCGCGCGCCACAGGTTAGTCCTAGCTTACCTCGCCACAACCTCACCACCACGTTGCTTACTGTCGTTTGGCACAGAGCACTTTACAGCAACAGAAGGGGTGCGCACCGCTGCTGCAAACCGATGGCAACAGCGCACCTCTACACACGCCTGTGAAGTTTACCGACACAGAGTGGGCAGCTGCGTCTCATCTCCGCTAGCAGAGGCGGCCCTATTCCCATG
This sequence comes from Vandiemenella viatica, assembly GCA_031002005.1. Classification (NCBI taxonomy): domain Eukaryota; kingdom Metazoa; phylum Arthropoda; class Insecta; order Orthoptera; family Morabidae; genus Vandiemenella; species Vandiemenella viatica. The sequence goes on along the minus strand of JARYHS010009186.1, from coordinate 30,167,600 downwards.
GCGTGTGTTGAGTATTCGTCCCGTCCCGTCCCGTATCGCCTCCGTTACAAGAGATCATGGGAACGCGGCTTAAGATGTAACACAGAGGTCTTGCTTCTTCGACCACCTGTCGGCCAGAGCCTCTCTTCTCCGACAGTCTACGCATCCTTTGTCCTTTTGGCGCACGAAATTCCAACGGCCAATCGGGTGTCTTCAGCCATTTCTCAACCCCCGCCGTTTGAGTTGCAACAATATAGGTACGAATGGGTTAAAACCCGGTTCCTGTACATTCAGACCAACTTTTCCGAAAGACATGTAGGGAGCCACCTAGCTTAACACGCACATCCGACGGACGAATTACCATTAACAGTAGCGAATGCCCTAATAGCATACGTATTGCAGAGAAGTTAGGGATTTAACACAGAAATCTAATACACAATCCAGGGATTAGGAACTGTGCACCACCTCCTCTCCTAAACTGCTGGCCTTGTTTAGCTTTGTAGCAAGATGACGAGATGGGTCATCTCGTACAATTTAAATCAATTATTCAGTCTGCTCTGAGCCGTCGAACAGTGCGGATCGTTTCCTTGTTTACGCGCGAGCCGTTCTAAGTGGTGCGAGCAAGCTATCGGACTTCGTGTCTACACAGTGGTTAGTGTTTCTTCGAGCTTAAGTTACCGCTTCTGTTCAACTACACAACAGGTGGAAGATAGTGGGTGAATAGTGCAAGAGGTGTAAGCCTAAGGGCTTACAGGATGCAGGAGTACTCGGAAGGGAGCACAGCAGAGGAAACAGCGGATGCTATCGCCTCGGCCCTTCAAGTGTGCTATACACCGATCGAAGTTGACATCGTAAGTACGCCGCCCATTGCACTCCCAGATTCTGAAAAGACAACAGTTATAAAGAAACGCAAGCTACGTGCGTATGCCGACATAGAACAGCCTGCATGCATAAGTACCAGATGTGAAAGAGCCCCAACTGGGGAAATTGACCTAAATATGAATATTAATAATGTGCCATTTATACCTACTAACCCCGCAATTGCCGCAAGCGTTTCAGGAAGTGAAGAGATAGCCCAATCAGAAATACCAATAACAACTTATACTAGCAATAGCAGCCAAAACGCAATAGCTATGGGAACTAGGGATTTACCAACAGTCAATTCCGCAAATGTGCAAGCAGCTTCTACATTGGGAGAAGAGAAATTTAGGTATTCAGAACATGACACTGGTCCATTCATAGTCTATGCAGAACAGATAAATACAGAAGAGCACCCACATAGGGGCGCCCTCGGACGTCTTCATCCCATGTCCGCTGGTAAATTTATCAGGAATTCCATCCCAGCAATGAACCATTCGATCCTTAACATATCAACCAAGGGGAGGAACCGTGTTCAGATTGAATTAATAACTATAAGGCAGCAAACAGCCTGGCATCAGTCACCAATCACCCTCAGAATATAAAATTTTTTATACCACGCTATTGTACTGTTAAAGAGGGGGTAATAAGAGGGGTAGATACTAGATTAACTGAAGAAGAAATACTAAATGTCATAGATTCCGATATTGAAGTGATAGCAGCCAGAAGACTAAAGCGTAAGATCACAATCGACGGAATACATCAGTGGATACCGCGGCAAATGGTATGCATTACATTCAAAGGACAGACCCTCCCACCACATGTCTTCATTCACTACACCAGATGCCAAGTCGAACCATATGTTCAAAGAGTAACTCAGTGTTATAAGTGTTTGAGATATGGTCATGTCAACAAGCACTGTCGCAGCAATGCTAGATGCGCTAAATGCGGAGAGGCCCATGAAACATCCGGGTGCAACAAAACTAACAACTTCCACTGTGCAATATGTAGGGGAGACCATATAGCAACATCAAGCTCCTGCCCAGAGTTTGTGAAACAAAGCGCATCAAAACCCACATGGCCTATAACAACCTTACGTTAGAACAAGCCACAGCTCTAGAAAACCCAAATTCCT
>JARYHS010009186.1:30024383-30164628 GCA_031002005.1 Vandiemenella viatica | reverse complement strand
TTCGGAGAAATAATGCAACCTAGTGGTCGATGAAAAGAGGAACCAAAAATACGAAAAATATAAACACACTATCATATAACGAATTTATTTACAATAAAAAGTAAATATCAGTTAAAGCAAAAGCTCAATACTGCAACTCTCTTACGAAACTCTGCAGTAAAATGTTTAAAAATTTTGACTACCTGTATTTGACTTTGTGGCAACGAAACACGCATCAAGTTAACATTTTAAGTCCGAAACTAATTTCCTTTACTAGATAGAGGAGTGTGATACACGGACAAACAACGAGCTACAGAAATAGTACTTTGGCAACGAAACTCATAAAAGGAAAACTGAAAAATTAGGAAAGATAAGTAGACAAAAACTTAAGATAAATTCTCTGGCCGAAGAAAAACGGATATAAATTTTAAAAAAGAAGTAATACGGGATTAAATATTGAAACTAACAGAAAAATGATAATTACTTTCTATGGACGCTTCGAGTGAATTAATCCAGAAAGGCCGACTCTGTTTAAAATACCTCAACTCATATACTTTTGATTCAGTAAAATAAAAATGAACATAGCTGAAATAATCTGATGGTTTACAAGATAAAAAACTTTTGCGAATTTGAGGGAGGGGGGAGGGTTTATGAGTCGTTGACGTTGTGGTGATTAGAGGCGGAGTCAATCAGAGGCAAGGAATTCACCCATGCTCTATTGTAGAAACAATCCCGGCATTTGCCTAGAGCGATATTGGGAAACGGTGAAAAACCAAAACCAGACATTTGGACAGGGATTCGAACCGGCGTCTTTCCATAGGAATATAACTCACCCGTCGAGCTCGGTAAGAAAGTACAACAACAAAGAAAAGTGTCTTGGATAGAAGAAAGTGAAAGGATGAAGAATTATTGGTAGTATAGGAGAACGAAGGAAGAGTATAAGCCATGAGTCAATATAGCCTCGTCCACAGTTGGGCGGAGTAAAAAAAAAATAGAGGAAGGAAATTCATCGGAAAGAAACAGCGGTCGCTTGCCACCGCCAGGTATACTTTGACTCCCTGTTTGTGCAGAAGTGTGTTTTCTGTGTGTTCACACTTTTACTAAACTATGGCAGCAGCAATCAACACGTAGTTCGCACACTGCAGAAGAATCCGTGGAATTCTCTGCGCGTTAATGTAGCCGTCAGTGGAGCTCATAACAATAAAACAGACTTTATCGCCCGTAAAAGAAATAAGGATACAGTGAATAAGTGCTCATTAGCTGTAGCTCGCTAGTTCATCTTCACCAGCGACCGTAAAATTAATGAAATGACACGAAAACTGTGGAGCGGGCGAGGTGTGCAAAAACACGCAGTTATAGCGCGCGTTACGACCGTGTGGGTAACCAGCTTTACAGGCGCCACGTGGACAATGTTACTTGCTGCACCTACAGGCGGAGGAATTAAGGGAATCGAGATGTATTAAAAAATTTTCACAGACAAAAATGAGTTTGAGCTACATACACCTGAGCCCTCGCTGGTGGCTCATGTGGTAACGGCATTGTGGTCGTGTCGGGAGCCTTGTTTGCGGAACAAATAGTCATAACCTGTAGCGGATTGGTCGGTGGGGGGGGGATTAATTGCTTACCTTGCATAATTTAAATCGCCACCTTCCACTACCTTCTGCAAAGGAAACAGAGGTGAAACCATTACTTCTGTTATTAGTATTTGAAAAGATCCTAAAATTATGGTTTATTGGGTACTCATGAATGCTTACAGACAGAGGTATATTTACCGTTCCTCTTAAACATCTGTCCGTGCGAAAATAAAGTTCAATGCAATACCTCGTCTTACAGATGCAAAATAGCAAACAAACAATTATCGTTAATTGAAGCTAAGAAATTGCAATACATATACATGAACATTACAAAGATTTACAAATTTCAGATGCAACTGAAGCAAAAAACTCTCTTATGCACATTGAGAGCGATTCTTGTAGTACAATGAAAACAAGTTAACATCAGATTTGTACAGGGCGCCAGGGAATTGATTTGTTTCCGCAAATAATAGTTAATGAAAGTTTCCAAACATGGAAGTCATTCTTTCAATTCAAACTGGAAAAAGAAAACAAAAAATCACTCGGCTTTTAGACACAACTAGCTCAGGAATTAATGTCCGGCGGCATAAGAACTCTTACTCATTAGACCGTTAAAGGGCTGTTTCAATGATTCGTCTGAGTACACATTGTTTCTGGAGGAATAATTACCGTGTCTGTCTGGCAGTACGAAGTGTCGCAACAAGAGCGCTATCGACACTCAAATAGCGACCTGTCCAGGTTCTGCAAGGCACTTGTCACGTCAACCAGCACATGTGACAACATCGATCGGGCTTGGCGCTCAGTCGTCCAAGCCTCCAGAACGAAATCATGCGCAGTACTCTGGCAAGCAGTAGCCAGGGCGATCGTTCTGGACAGAGTGACCTCTTCTCGCCTTTTAGAGCTCGTCTCTCCTTCTCCTTGGAGGTATCATGGAAACACAAATTTGTAAAATTTCCAACCACGTGAGGAAATAAACACACAGGATTGGCTTCGCTGGCTAATACATTGCCTCTCATTTGCTAAGTGTTTTCGGGTTCTATCGGTAGTCCTCGGGAGGATTCGTAGGAATAACTTTTTCCCACAATACACCGGGTGGACGGCGCATTTATGGATCCCTTCCGCAAAATTCCCAGCGTCCAGCCTTTCTCACCTGTATCAGCATCGACTTACCAGAGATAATCCCCTCACTGTCTCGACCTACCGGACACTTCCGGCTTAAGTCAGATTATCGACCACACTAACACAACTCTTAGCTAGACGCGGATTTCTGTCTCCAGCTCGAAAAAGAATATCCATTTATTTCTTATGTTTATTAAACCAAACAATAATTAATTTGAATTGTACGAGATGACGCATCTAGTCATCTTGCTACAAACCTAAACAAGGCCAGCAGTGTAGGAGAGGAGGTGGTTCACAGCTCCTAATCCCTGGATTGTGTATTAGATTTCTGTGTTAAATCCCTAACTTCTCTGCAATACGTATGCTATTAGGGCATTCGCTACTGTTAATGTTAATTCGTCGGTCGGATGTGCGTGTTAAGCTAGGTGGCTCCCTACAAGTCTTCCGGAAAAGTTGGTCTGAATGTACAGGAACCGCGTTTTAACCCATTCGTACCTATATTGTTGCAACTCAAACGGCGGGGGTTGACAAATGGCTGAAGACACCCGATTGGCCGTTGGAATTTCGCGTGACAAAAGGACAAAGGATGCGTAGACTGTCGGAGAAGAGAGGCTCTGACCGACAGGTGGTCGAAGAAGCAAGACCTCTTTGTTACATCTTAAGCCGCGTTCCCATGATCTCTTGTAACGGAAGCGAGACGGGACGGGACGAATACTCAATAACACGCCATGGGAACAGGGCCGCCTCTGCTAGCGGAGACGAGACGCAGCTGCCCACTCAGTGTCGGTAAACTTCACAGGCGTGTGTAGAGGTGCGCTGTTGTCATCGGTTTGCAGCAGCGGTGCGCACCCCTTCTGTTGCTGTAAAGTGCTCTGTGCCAAATGACACTAAGCAACGTGGTGGGGAGGTGGCGGCGAGGTAAGCAAGGACTAACCTGTGGCCCGCGGTCGTCCCTACACTTTGGCTAATGAGGTCCCGTCCCGTCTCGCCTTCGTTACAAGAGATCGTGGGAACGCGGCTTTAGTGGTGCGAGATCTATACGTTGTTATGAACTGAAAAGTTATCAACAGAGGTGTTGCTTCAGTGGTGAAGCTGCAGTATGATAAAGTCTATGGCTGCTTAGAGTGGCCATGCACGATTTAATACAGCACGCATTAGCAAAATGGCAAGGTGATTATTTAAGATCACAGCAAATGTCTCTTAGATTATTACACCATTTCACGCTCTTGGGAGAAGCAATTCGCCAGAAAAGATGTTCTCTTGTCAATTAAGACTACTTCAATTTGAGCTAGTCCGGAAAAATATAATTTTAAGTAAAATTCAATAGTGTTTGTTAGCAATGGAAAGTAAGGGTATAAGTAGTCTCATGCAGGGTGGCGTCCACAATATATAGTGTTTTAGTGTTGAAGTGGTCCCTATGTTAGGAAAGCGACTTCTTGACCTTACTGTGGCCGTTCATTACCAGTGATTAATTTCCAAATAATATTAAGTATAAAAAAAAATCAGGTGTGGGCCAGAGATTGGAGTGTACCCTATTCTCAGGGAAGCGACATCCAGATGTCAAAGTATTGTTACTTAAACATGAATTATTGAACAACTAGAATTATTAGTAAAGTCAAATGACACATTACATGACTGGATGGAATCTATTGAAAACAAGGTTCACAATCTGACTTTACGATTTACTTATGTACTTTAATTGTTTACTTGACAAGATTTTACAAAGATTAATATTCTTTTTCTTTTTCTGTGGAGCAAGAGAGTCTGTCTCGGGGCGATAACTAGGGTAAATGACGTTGATGAAAAATTTCCTTTTTCTGAATGGTGGTTACCGTACAGGCGAATCTAAGTTGTGCAGTCGGTGGGTTGACCAGCTCTATGTAACAGCCCGGCGGCCTTCCTGCTGTCCTCAGTAGTCAGCTCGGCGGTCGATCCACACCTCTCCGTCGATAGCCAACAAGTCCACTTGTCTTCTCGCGCTGCCTCGAAGAAGCGTCGATTTCCGCCCCCTCTTCATGACGTCTGCCAATGTCTGTATTTTGAGGGAAGCTCTTCTTGCTGGTTGGCTCGGGACATGCAATAGAACCGCCCTTTTTTCATATTGGCTGTACTCCCTGGCTTCCCCTCACCCTTCGTTGTTGGATACAGATTTACTTTTTATTTTATTTGTTTACCGAAACAGTCCAGGCTGCTCTTGAGCTGTGGTCCAGTCACGGGACTGTTTTCTGCCATCCGTCACATCTAATGGCAACACTGGCGTTCCTCAAACACTAGTAGAACCTCCCCTGGAACCGACTCACACACGACGAGAAAAGAAACACGCACATATGTTTTCCATTAGCAACATTACAGTATATTCTATAATTCTTTTTTTTATAAATATACAGAGTAAGGGATATGCAGAGATGAAGAGGTTAGCACAATATAGGAAGGGGTGGAGGATTGCATCAAGCCAGTCCAAAGACTGATGATAGCCAAAAAAATATTTGCTTATGCAAAAATATTTAATTATGTATCAAAATCTTTTGTTCAGAGCAAATCTGATCCATTCTCTGCAAAGATTACAATGCTTATACATATCAGTACAAGAAGTTTTGAGATTCACGTAAAACAAAATATTAAATTATAAGATTATTCTCCTATTTCAAAGCATTTATGCGGTTGGACCGTCACAATATCTTTTATTCATTCACAATGGTAGGCAATGGGAAACCACTTTTTCAAATTTCCCAAGAAAGTTTCCACGGAGGAGAAATTACTTTCAGAACAGTCTGGGATACCGGGTGATCGAGACAGTCATGGTATAATTATAATTTTGTCCGAACTCTCAGAAAAACGTCGTAAGGTGTTTGCAGAAATCAGTTTCATTGCTTAAATTTTTTTATGCCTGTTTCTTCTTCAGTGCAGCCAGCCTCAAAAGCAAGAGGATTTCTAAAGAGTTTATTCATGTCTTTACGCGCATACGTTTCCAATTGCAAAATTAACTATTTGTTGAAATGTTGAGAGTGGCAGACGTATGGGACCGACTTCAGGTCTGTTAAGCGAGAATGGACTCTAACTACATGTATTAGGCGAAAGTTCCCAGGAGATATCCGTTGTCTCAATAGTCATCCATAACCGGCTTGTGGTAGATGTAGAATCTCGTCCATAAACGCCTGTATGAGTCATTTGCTACGTAGGCTGCATCAGTTCCATATCTGTCGATCTAGGTTGACAAATCATGTCCAGGAGATATTCAATTTTACTGAACACAACCAAGGGCCGACGACATAACAGAGATCTGCCAAAGTTTTATAATATATATATACATATAACATTGCGAGGAAGAGGATTTGTGACCAAGGACCGACAAGAAATATTACGATGGCGCTTTTGAAGGCAGTATAGAAACATTCGCCTCAGATTTTACAGGGAAACTAGCTTTGTCCGGCATGCGTTGCAATGCCTCTTTTTCATTATTAACTGGGTATGCATTTACAAAAAAGGGAGAATTACATGTACTAAATAAATGAAAGACATTGAGCCGGGATGCTTCCTTCAAAAATGCCATGGCTGAATTCCTTCCCGTTCCTTGTCCCCAATCCCATCCCGCCTCTAATGACGTCGACGAGGCGTAAAGCCATAATTAAATAAGAAGACATTGCGAAAAACTGAATAGTTTCAAGTGTAAACTTTGTTTAAGAAGGGTGATGGGGGGGAATGGGTGGGTTTTTGTAAACTTAATGTAGGCAATACACCCTAAATTTCTCTTTGTTTTAAAATATACGTGTTCCACCAAAAATCTAATAAAAATTGTGAGTTTATGAAAACAACTTTTGAAATTAAGATGGGTGGGAGTAAAGGGGTGAGACTTTTGTGAACCAAATGTAGACAGTACTTTTCTGATTGCTTTGAAATATACGTGTGCAAAGTTCGTTCAAAGTCGGATAGAAACGACAGCTTTGTATAAAGAACATTGACAAAAATTAATGATGCGGAAAGAGGGGTTGGATTTCGGTTTCTAAAAATCAAATTTAGACAGTATTTTTCTGTTTGTTTTAATGTATACGTGTGCAAAGGACCATTGAAATCGGATGAAATCTGCGGGTATGTATGAAGAACGTTTACAAAAATAAAGTAGTGGAAAGGAGGAGAGGCGTAGCGTTTCTGAAAACCAAATGTAGACAGTATTTTTCTGTTGGTTTTAATGTATACATTTGAAAAATTCCGTCGATATTGAATAAAAACTGTGGGTATGTGTAAAAAACATTAACAAAAATTGAGGGGGTGGAAAGGGGAAGAGGGATTGGGTTATCGCGAACCATATGTATACAGTATTTTTCTGTTTGTTTACGTGTGAAAAGTTCCGTCGATATCGTGTAAAAATTGTAACTTTGTATAAAACACATTGGCAAAAATTATTGGGGTAGAAAGGGGAAGAGGGTTTGTGTTTCTGAAAACCAAATGTTGATAGTATTTTTCTGTTTATTTTGAAGTATACGTGTGCAAATTTCCATCGATATCGGATAAAAAATGTGGGTTCCTATAAAATTATGGGTCGAAAAAAGGGGAGATTTTGTGAATCTAGACCATTCTCGAATCAAGTTAATCACACACACACACACACACAATTTGATAAAAATCAGTCCAGTCATATAGGAGGAGTGTAGTCACATACACACGGGCAGAAGAAATATATATAAATTATAAAGATTACTAAAAGCCAAAATCACGATGGCTAGCTGGGGTTCGAACCTGCATCCAGTGCCACATGTCAGGCCCAAAAGTTATCACTTACCTACCAAGCACCGTAGTTGTCCGTACATGCCAACTTCATTCAAGGTTCGTCGCATGCCAACAAGGACATGTTTATGACGATAAGCATTGAAAGTTTGTAACTTCACGTGTTCGCGTGCAACCCTCCCGCCCTCCCCGTACCGAGGCACGCCGCGCCGGGCCGGATACGAACCCGTGACCGCTGCGTGAGTGCGTGACACGCTCGTGCGTGCTGCTGGGGGAGCCACTGTAATCGGGCAAATTGCTGAAACGAAAAATATAAACCACACCCTCACGAGACGTCCCGCGATACGGAATTAAGAGATTAATTCTTTTTTATTATTCCATTCCACTGTGCGGTGCGATATGGCGGTCGTAGCCTTGTGTCAGGTGATCCATCATGCCGCCGGGAGGCTGATGGGATCTCACCCTGCGGGAGGGGGAACTCGACTTTTACCCTCGGAGGCGACGGTCGCGTGAGCGGGATAGATCACGCAACAATATCCGCCCCCGCATCCCCGACGGACACCCCCTCCAAGCGTCGATCAGGGGTGGTGGGGACGTGGAAGAGATCACCGCGACTGCTTCATGTGGTGCAGTGCGTCATGTAAATGGATGTTCACCTCTCGGCCCTGCTATTTGGGTTTCAGCTTGCAACAGTTTCTGGGTGAAAAAATTGATTTGTCACCGCTGTTACAAAATTTGCTCACTGTGGCCGTTCAATGTTTGTTTGTTTGTTAAATGGCTTTCGGCTTTATCGTCCATACAGCCAAGTTCATTACATTTTATTTTTCAACAATTTACATTACAGGTTTTTTTTATATATATTCTATGCATATTAGTTTACATTTTTGGTCATATTATATAATACATCGACTTGAAATCAGATACATTGTTATATCTCTTATCTATATAGTACAGGTTTCACTACATAATTACTGGGATTATTCGGAAAATATGACTTAAATCTATTTTGGAAAATGTAGAGCACTTGTACCCTAATCATTCACACTGGGCACTCATTCTCTTAATATATCTACATGACGATAGTTTGCGAGGATATTTCTGATAGGGTCGTATACGGTAGTCAAGGTATCAAATTTGTTCTAAGAAATTTTTACTAGGTTACCTAGATTTATATTTGAGTGTTCTCATCCTTGAAAAAGGACATTATGATGTTGTATATTTGGTATTTGTTGGAAGAGAGCAAGCCGTTGAATGTTGAGCAAATGAAGAGATTTCTGAAGAATCTGACAGTCTCGGTGGCCAGTTTTATTATATTTTGATAGGTCAGCAACTGATTTTTACAAATTTAACATAAATAGCAAATTCAGATGAGTTACCGGTTCTTAGTTTTCACGTCGGCAATTATTTTCTTTAATTTTTATCTGACTGTTTATTTACAAAGAATTAAAGTAAAACAGAATAATTAGAAGAAAGAAACAGGGAAGTATTAATGAACATTACGACCTTAGGAATACCAAAAATATACCAAAAACATTAGTATCTCCAAAACAGAAAAAAATCGCTTATGTTATTGTGGTAGGTTTTGAGACACCGTGTTCAGTTTTTCAGTTTAAGTGTCAGCCACCTGAGATTCTGTGTAGGCAGCTGGTGTACTGGATCTACAACCCCTATGAGAGACTCTGCAGGCGTTCCATCGAAGTTGACTAAGGCTGCAACGTTAGGATTAGTAACCAGATGGTCCGGCATGATAGCCTGCGAAGCAATTTCGTTAATAAGCACACAATTCTTCATAGAATGGTTCAAATACAATAACCGTGCTCTGAACAAGCAGTTCCTTAAGAGAGAGCTTGTAGGTAGGCGCCCGTAGAATTGGGAGTGACATCGCGGAGGCAGATCAAAGCGTCACGACACGCCGTCACGATACGCCGCCACTCAATTGTTTTATAACCATATTTCGAGAACTAATGGACGAACTTCGATGCTGTTATGTTGTGCCCCTTTCTTGGAAGATTTATGCATATTGCATACTGCCGTTTTATGTATAGGAGCCTAGAAATAACGAATTTAGATGGATCAAGTAGCCGGAAAGTTGGGCATCAGGGAACTTATATATTTGTAGCTTTCGCCTCGTCGACGTCAATAAAAGCTGGAGAGGATTAGGAGAAGGAGTGGTTTGGAATTCTGTCATGGCTCTTATGAACTGGAATTCGGATAGAGTGATTTAGAGAAACCACAGAATGCCGAAATCTGTGAGGCTGGACGGGATTTAGATTCCCGTGCTACGAGGATCGAGCGTACTTCAATAATGAGAATTATTGCAATAAATAATAATAATAATAATATGCCCTTAACTCCTTTTAATTATGTTCTTGTTGCAGAACAAATCAAATCACAAATTCTTCATAAAATTCTTTTTACTGTTAACATACTATCAATTCATATGCACGTCTTCCATACTACTGAATCATTCAAGTGGAGGCCTGTGCCTCAGCACTTCACACGCCTATACCATGTCTATATTGTTCGACAACCTCCCGCGGACTGCCATGAATTAACCGCAACTATTTGACGAGTGTACTATTCGGCAGCTAGCCAGCGCAACAACAATAGGTTCCGTAGTTCCGAAACAAGGCTTCATTATTAGTATTTGAATTACTAATGCAAGGAAACAGAAAATTTATAATTAACTTTAAAATAAACTTTAGCAATTTGAAATATTATGGGTCGGGGAGAGTTGGCTGCATGTGGCATGTATCTGAGACGGCCAAGTCCCGATGACGAAAATTTCGAACCAGTAACCTCACCTCGTGTTAGCGCCTGAAATCATCACGGTGCCGCAGCCAACTCACCAAAGTTCTCATTTCGGTCGTGTTTCCCATTTTTTAATGTCTTTACGGCGCGGCGTCGTGGTTATTAGAGGCGGAAATAGCAACGGGAATTTGACATTGTTATTTTGAACGGACCACCCAAAATATCAGCATGGACTGATTTTGGGGTAGCATGGGAAACAGAAATCTGGATTCCAGGACGGGGATTCGAGCCCTCGTCCTCTAGCACGCTCTGAAGGACGGAATGCGGTGTTGACACTTTGCTGAGCGCGAGTTGTTCGGTGTTGTTTACCCGGCGGAGCTGACGAGGCGGGCGTCGGTGTTTGCTGTCCCACAGTGAGCGACGCCGCACCGTCAGGCAAAAAGCTGCGCCGCACGCACGACTGCAGCCGCGGGCAGATAACAGGGACCACTGACCAAGCCCACCACACAAAGCAGCACACTCATCCCGTACATGAAATTCAATATTACAATCATATCCAGTTATTAAATACACGTAATTACATAAAGTAACTTTGATGTTTGAGTGTCAAAATGCAAAGAACGCCAAACTTCGGGAGAATGAGGATCTTTGGTTGGCTGGCTGTTGTTAGCGAAAGAAATATTAAGACGGTCGGTTGGAGGGATGACCGTAAAATTGATTTATGTACTTGAAAGTATAATCCTGGGGGCACTGAAGAAGAATGATGTATTAATAAAGTGTTATTAATGTGTTTAAATGGAGGCATTTGTATTGAAGGAAATACAAAATATAACTGAAAATTGTTGAACTGTAAATGCTGAATAAACTATTTGACTTGATGTTTGTGAAAGACTTTCAAATGAAGGCTAATATTTTTCAGGTAATTTTACAATACTGACAGTAAACTAGGAATCGGATGTATAGACGGTGAATGACGACCAATCGAAGAGATCTGATACTGGAAATGAAGAGGAATAAGTACAATTATTTCGTATTAATCGAATATAAGAGAAAAGGCCACAATTACGATTATATATACACAGTCAAATAGGAAACCACATATTAAAGCTCAAATTAGAACAATTCTACTATTGGCCTAAATTATTATAGAGAGCATTCTGAAAATAGTATTCAAGGAGTCCTCTCAGCAAAACGTTCCAACCTGGGTTAGATATACACTATGACTGGCATAAAAATGTTTAGCACGAATGTTTGGTATATTGGTGTTAGCTTCCTTTAACGCCATAATCTGACGTCGGTAGCCGCTTGGAAAGTGTGTTCCCTTACTTTAACTTTACTTTTTCGTGTCAGAAACTAAGAGTAGTTTCTCAGTCCGGTATTGCTTCTTTCTTGCGAGTCCATAGGTCGTCGTGTCTACAGGTGGCAGAACAATTTGGGCAGAGCAGAAGGTGTTCCATAGCTTTGGTGTTCCACAGTCGCAGTCTATGTTATCTTCAAGCATAAGGTGTCAGAACTGAGTCTCCCCTGGTGTATTGCTGATAAAAGTTCTCCCCGAGCGTTCAGCCGGATCAGTTCTTCTGCCATACATGACGTTTCGACACCTCCCTCCTCTGTCCTCATCAGGTGAACTGAAAGTCGGAGTTACTACTGCGACGACACGACACCGGTGACGATATTCGTCATCAGGACAGGGCAGCAGAGGTGGTGGTGCACAATTCATAATCGTCAGATAGTGCGCTAAAGTCCTCGGTTCAATCCCTAACTTCTCCACAGTGCGTATGGAATGAGGATACGCGGCATACAGCAACTCGTACCTCGGAGGGGGAAGTTCAGCATTGCGGCTCCCAAGTTGTCTTTCGGAAGATTAGGCCTCAATGGGCCGATACCAGGTTTCACCATTTCTCTTCTCCATCTTTCATATCGTAGAACATAAACAATATTCTATACAAGTTCATAGTCATCAGCACCTGAAATAACTCACACTCTGGACCCCAGCTCATCTGAGCAGCAGAGTTCCTATGGAAAAGGTCAAAAACTAGTTTTCCTATGCAGTTGATACCATCTTTTCCTTTTCTCGTATTTGATCTTGTCTTGATTTTCATATTACCTTTATAGCATCGTATAGGATCTATAAATTGAAGTCAGAAGATGGAAGTGAGGGTATTTTTTAAAGTTTAAAGTAGGAACTAAACGTTATTTAAGTTTATTTAAAATTCCTTATACTAGTACATTATATTATTTTAAACTTCTTTATCTTTGTCAAATAATACGGAAATTATGGTATTACAAATTTAAAACTAATGCCAGATTTTTAAAAAAAAAAAAAAAAAAAAAAAAAAAGGCACTAGTTAATACTAGTAAAACATAATCAAAATAACAAAAACAATAGACTTAGTAATTTGCAATTCGTTTATTAAGTTATTTAACAAAAATATATTAACCTCAGCCAGATAGAATCACAAAAATAAATCTGATTAATATTTATAGTTAAAAAATTCGGAAGAAATTCGTTTAATTCTCAGAAATCGTGAAAAATTGTTACATTTCGGTGACAGACTCCGTATCTGTAGAAATATCGAAAAAATTGGTAGGTTCGAGACCATTGCTGAGACGGCTGAATGCCAGTCTGCTCCACCCGTACTCCGCGGCACTTACGCCTACAGACAAAGGAGAGCCTTACCTCGCGCTTACGTGGACACAGCGGTCAGCTCGGAGAGGTAGGAACTGGAGGGCACCAGGCCAACCTGACCTTGAGCCCGCCGGTTCGGGGTGAACAGTGTATAATTAACTAAAGTTTATGTTGGCGAGTTGTGATTTTTTAGTTGGTAGGCGCAGTCTTAAGGAGTAAAGTGTTTGCTTCGAAATGCTGTATTGATTATTAACAGTACTTCTTAGTTTGGGCTGATAACTTAGTGAACTATGTTTTTTGAAGAGTCAGCAGCAGCGTAAAATTGTTCCTGACGGGGTGAGCCGTCCATAGCCGGCCTCGGTAGCGTAGGGGCTGGAGTGCTAGCTCCACGTACCGATGGTCGCCGGTTCGTGTCCGGCCGCGGGCATAGGTGTTTAGGTTAAGTTTGTGTCCTGTGTTGTCCTACAAATTGAGCGTTCACATAAAAAGTTGGAAAGATTCATGAACATTGAGGATATATAAAAAATACGTTGCTGGCTGAATGGCTAAGGGCCGATTGCCAAATATCAATTAAAAAAAAAAAAACCGTCCATAGCACATTGTTACATTCTTGAGTGTAAGTGGTGAAATGTGCTGCATCGTAATTATCTTCGTGAGTCTGGCATTAGCTGGCTCAGTTAATTAACCAGCGTCAAGCTCATAAGGGACATAATGATATTAATAGGTTTTTACATTTTTCTATTTAGGCTGCGGTGCCAAAAAAAAAAAAAAAAAAAAAAAAAAAAAAAAAAAAAAAAATAATAATAATAATAATAATAATAATAAATAAAATTAAGGTTTTTTTCTGCTTATGCTTTTTATGCCTCGTCCAGGTCGCTGGAGGCTAGAAAGGGCAGGAACGGAAAGAAATTTGGCCATGGGATTTTGAAGTAACTACTCAGTACCGCATTCACCTGGAGTAACTTGGGGGAATCATGGAAAACCAAAATCTGGATGGGCGAACCGGTATTCGAACCCGCGTCATCTCGAATGTGAAGCCAGAGCGTTACCACTCATCCACCATGCTCGTTATAGTTTTTATACAACTGTTAATTTTAAAGGAAAGGGAAGGAGGGGCAGTCGTGAAGTACTAATATCTGTTGTTTAGAATGTTTAAATCTAATGCCGGTATTTAATAGCTTTACTCGCCGTTACAGAGACGCACAATTAATATAAAAATCACAGATTTCTTAACTAATTAAACCTTCATATTTGCGTTCCAGCTTTTGGACTCCCTATATGGCTATTTGCACTCAAAACCTAATCGTACTTTGCCTCGTTGGAACGCAATTAACGGTCGAGCTTGGCTTTCGGTGATACTCGTTTCCGGGGCTCCGTCGAGCCATCCAGCTCTCGAATTTCCACGGTTTTCTGAAATCATTCCGAAAGAATGCCAGAATGATTAATAGCTCATTATACCCTGCTGGCTCTTAAGCCGTAAACCTCTGAAGTAATTAAGAAAAGAGTCACCTCTTACCGCCAAATTCCATAAGCGTTCTGCACATTCAAAGAATGCGAATATAATGAGTATACTACCAACTGCTGCCAGTTATTTTGCCTTGCCCATTACAGCGCCGCCATGCCAGGTACTGGGAGATACAGCAGTCTCACGTTCTACCGCCATACCTGATACAGAAGCAGATTGCGAACGCTTTACTGTGAATGTTCTCTCCATCCCGTTTCCATTTTAAAACTATGTATTTCACAAATTAACACTTAGTATACATGTTTCAGTTTAGAAATTCCACAGGCAGATGCAGACATTAATTATACCCTCGTAAAATCTGACTGTTAGGAATGAAGCGCATCTGCTAGAAAAACAGAGGTCGTATCAGGAGCTGTCAAAGTAATGTTTATATGATATACAGCGCCCCGTACTGATGATGAAGAGCGACTGTAATCAGAGTTTTTACGATAAGAGATGGACCACGAAAGAATCATCCAATAACAACGAAATTATTGCCACATTGAGGTCGGTCCTACAGGGTCACATCACTGCCGCTCCATGGCGGTTTCCGCAGTTAAATGGTTCGAGCCCACTGAAGGAAGGAATTTTCGTCCTCGGATCGTGGCTGACGGAGTAGGAGAGATGGTGACAATTCTTAACACATTGAACGCTACCGACAATACGAAGAGTCATGTCAGTGACTAACTCTGAATACAAACCCGCATAACGCGGACGTCTCTCTTACTTTTAATTGAAAAAAAAAAATACAATTAGACTAATTAAATATAATAAATAAGAGTTTAGGAAAAAAAACAAATCGGTAATATCGTATCTATAATAAACTAGCTGATACCCGCGACTTCGTACGCGTGGATTAAGAATTTCTTTGCCAGAATTGAATATAGAAAGTTGTTAGTAGCAAAGGATTGGTCCCAAACAAAACCGAGTCGGCATAATATGACCGGAAAGCCACTACTATATAACCTCTTCTGTCCCGAGGTATCATATATGATACCTTCAGGAATTATTTTTTTCTCGGGCCACTGCACAGCTGAACCTTTTCTGGCCTATCGTATCATCTACAATATACATCTCACAGCTCATATGTTCGCTCTTCTGCTTTTGGCAGCCCTGATTGGACACTTGGGATCTTGCAGCTGTATAACATGGTTCGTCGAAATAAAGGTAAAGACATATATTTTTTACATGAAATAAAGTTACATGAAGCAGTAAAGTTGTGTGTATAATTTTCCTGCTTGATTCCCGAGGTATCATATATATACCATCTATAAAAAATTAATTATTGCTTAAAATTTTTTTGATGGTCTTTCTTTGTTAACTAGCATTAACAAAAAGTAACACAATAGTAGTTCTCTAGCACTTTTATTATGAGATCGGAACTGAAGAGGATAATTCTACCATCGAACCTGTCTCTTGAAGAGAATCAATTTCCAACATATTTAAAAACATAAAAACAAACGAAGGTGAGGGGATGTGTGGGGGGTGGGGAGGGATGTTAACTAAGGGCAGCTTTATTTCAGCTTGCTCTTTTCTTCTTTCTTCAGCATGAGCATCCGATTCTTGGGTTCTAATAACTTAAGCTGCTCGTGTTCTGCTAGAGCTACAACTTAGGCCAGTTTACGCCCGCAAGACATGTCAAAAAAGAAGACAAAATAAATTGGCGCCTGAAACATTTAAGTAGACACAAAGTAATAGGACGGAGAAAATCGACATCTATAATAAATAATACGTTTTTTCTCTAAACGAAATCTATTAACAAATTATACACTAACATAATGCGCGAGAAGCATAGCTTGAGCAAGCGACGTAACATTACAGACTAACACATACATCCGACTCTCTGTCACCATTCGATAAGTTCTTAAAATTTCGCGATTACAACTGTTAATCATGTCCTGTGCCGTCCCTACAGATTTTCTTGTCAAATTCCGTCAATATCGGTATAGACATTTAGTTGTCAAAACGTAAGAAAAGACAGACTTACTTCCGCATTTATTGTATTATTACTGCAGTTCACACACACACTGACTGCGAATCACCCCTGAGGGATCAATATAACGTAAGAAAGTGTACACCTACAGCATTGTAAGACCACCTACGATTTGCCTCGGATAACACAATCAATCCGAATAACCCACGGCCCAGGCGTGACTCTTACGATCAAAAACATTTTTTTTAAAATCTTAGCCTCCATGGATACCACGACCCAAGCATTACTAAGCAAGCGCTTTAACCACTCAGCTACACGACCGCTTCACGGAAAAACAGTACGGAGACATCCATATCCAATGCGTCTGTCTATCGCCATTCAGTAATATTTCGAAATTGTAAGAGAGCACATATTATTTATACAGATAATTTTTCAACCAAATGTAGACAGTATTTTTCTCCTTGTTTCAAAGGATAAGTGTGCAAAGTTTCATCGAGATCGGATGAAGATTGTGGATTTGTATGAAGAACAAACAAACAAACATACATACATCTTTATATATATAGATTACTAGCTCGTACCCACCACTTCGTACACGTGGATTAAGATTTTTTTGCCATAATTAAATATTGGAAGTTGTTGGTAACGAAGGATTGGTCCCAAACAATTTCGAGTCGGAATAATATGACAGGAAAGCTATCACTATATCATTGTACCGTCGAACCTGTCTCTTGAAGAGAATCAATTTCCAACATATTTCTGTCACCATTCGATAAGGTCTCAAAATTTCGTGACTACAACTGTTAATCATACTGTAAAAAATATCCTGTGCCCTTCATACAGATTTCCTTATAAAATTCCATCACAACGATATAGCCATTTAGTCGTCAAAACGTAACAAAAAGACAGAGACTTACTTCCGTATTTATAATAATATTACTGTAGTTCACACTCACACACTGACTGCGAACAACACCTGAGGGATCATTATAACGTAAAAAAGTGTACACCTATAACATTGCAAGACTACCTACGATTTGCCTCGCATTGCACCCCTAAATCCGAATAACCTACGGCCCAGGCCTGACTCTTACGATGAAAAACAATTTTTAAAAATCATAGCCTCCACGGAGATTTGAACCGGAGACCACGACGTTCGTAAGCAAGCGCTTTAACCACTGAGCTGCCAGTTCACTACACGGAAACACGGTACGGAGACGTCCATATCCAACGTGTCTGTCTATCGCCGTAATTCGAAGTTATGAGACTACATGTGTTATTTATACAAATAATTTTTCAACCTAATGTAGACAGTATTTTTCTCCTTGTTTCAAAGGATAAGTGTGCAAAGTTTCATCGAGATCAGATGAAAACTGTGGATTTGTATGAAAAACAAACAAACAAACAAACATACATTCATCTTTATATATAAAGATATTTGATTTTGAAAATTGCTGTAAGAAAACAATTTTTCAACAAATTACGAACTAAACCTTCAAATAAATTTGATTTAAAAAAGAATAAAAGTTGTACATAATTTACTCTAGGTAAGAGCTCACAAATATTTCAACTCAATTTATATAAAAAAAGTATATTTAATTAAAAATAACAAAAAAACCGTTGTCAGCAAATATATTTTAAACATTTACTATTATAAAAAGGAAAGTTAATCTGAAATGGAATTGCGAAACATACTAATTTAAGTTCAAGATTTAAGAAAAAAATTAAAAATTATTCCGAATATGCCAAATTACATATTACAAAGTAAATTACTTAAATAAGACCTTAAAATTCTTATAAGTATCAAGTATATGGGAGAAATTAATCAATAGAATAATATTTTTCACTTGAAAAAAACACCAAGTTTGAAAAATCATTAAAAAAAACATCAGTTGTCCGATTTGAAAACGGTCTTCACTCGATGAAAGGTAAGACTTTAATGACTGGCTGAGAGAAAGGGCGAGCTCGTAGGCCAGGTACTGGAATCACCAACCTTCTATACAATCCCATAGGGAAAGGACGTCTCAAGCCGTCCACCGTCACTGGGATGCTTCCTAGCGGACGGCCGAAGACGTCCTCAGCCTCAGCAGTGAACGTGTTAGTTATCAGATTATATACAAAATCTAAATTTAAATTCAAAAACTCTCCGCAGTCGTATAGAGTGATTCGCTCGTCGGATAATGTGTTTAATATGTTTTTCGGAGGAGTGGGTGTCGATTGTCGAGCATTGGGCTTCTCCTTCTATCTTTCAGTCTTTAACTAACACTAAATACACTACACTACACTACACTTATATGTTTTTCCGTAAAATGTAACAGTATAAAGCAGTGCAATACAATACTATCTGTTAGTTCCTAGTCACTCATCACGGATGGACAATTCCGTCCATGGCAGCTTCCGATGCTTTTCTTGTTTCTTTTTTTTTTTTCCTTAAAAGAATTCGACCACGGGCTTTTGAAGGAAGCATCCCGACATTGACCTGGAGTGATTTGGGGAATCGATGGAATATCGAAATCTGGATGTCCGGACGGGGATTCGAACCCGCGTCCTCCCGAATGTAAGGCCAGAGCGTTAACCACTCACACATCACGCTCAGTAAGCTGAGGAAATCGTGTGGTATGCCTTACGAGTATTTGAAATCTCTATTTAAAAAACAACTATTTCAGAATGTCACCATCATTATGAACACACTTTGACAATAAATTTGGCCACCGCTGAAAAATTCTATCACTCTTATTTTGCACAATCTGGCATCAATGTCATCCTAAGAAACAGTAACGCAATACTGGCTTGTCAGTATTGTGTTACTGTTTCCTGGGATGACATTGATGCCAGATTGTGTAAAATAGAATTTTTCAGTGGCGGCCAAATTTATTGTCAAAGTGTGTACATTGTGTTAGATACCCGAACCCGAGTAATTTTATAGTTTTTAATTATTTTTTTTAGATTTTTTAAACTTTTTTACCTTTGCCGTTCCTCCACGTACTTGAGCTGAGAGAGAACTGAGTGCAAGGAACGGGAAGGAATTTGGTTTTGGTCGTTTGCAGGGACCATCCCCGTATTCACCTCGAGTGTTTGTGAGAAGCTACGGAAAACTGAAACGTGGATGAACGTACCGGGAATCAAACCCGCGTCTTCCCAAATACCTGACACTAGCCCACCTCACTTAGTATTTATTTTCTAAATTTATTTGCCATTATAGCTTAGATTATTTAGCATAAACAGCAATGTTTGAGGCTGAGAATTTTTCGAACATGGTGATAATGAATACAAAGTAAAAGAAAAAAATGTAACCTTGGAAGTATATTATTCACGACCTTTTTTTTTTTTTTTTTTTTTTAAATACGGCCTTCGGTCTTTGCGACCATTTTAGCCAGCTCGAATTTGTGTTTGTACCAACTGTTGTATCAGGCATTAATCATGATATTGTAGACACTACAGTAAGGACAGCACAAGACGAACACAACACTTAATTAAAACCACCCATGCCCGCGGCCGGACTCGAACCGGCGGCCCTTACAATGCGAGGCCAGCGTGCTAGCCCCTACACTGCCAGGGCCGGCCATTCACGACCTTCATATACGTTTCATTTTCATACTGAAACGTGAGAATTTCCTTTTAGCATTTACTGCCGTAAGGTAATTTTGCCCGTTTGAGTCACATCTGCCCCAAGCACTGCGATCAGCCGTGAGGTATTGTGTCACAGAGTCATGAACAAGACGGTTTAGAACCGCATTACAAACACCGTGACACTGCTTGCACGCTTTAGCTTTCACCTGTTTCGTTGTTCGTGTCTCCGCCGTTTAATGAGGTTTACAGTCACGACTCCACTTTGCAATAACTCTGTTCCTAGACTGGTAGTTACATCGCTGTGTCTAACTTCAATAATAGACTCACTGTTATTAGTGTGAAGCCCGTGTCGTTTGTTCACTGACGCGTACGGAGAAGTCTCGTTTAGTGCAATCCCGTCTACTGCAAAACGCCCATTAATGGCCGGGGTTTCTTTTCTTACCTTAGCCAGAAGAAATGTCACGGGAAGTATACAAGAAGTGAATGCCTCAAGTAAAGATCATCCCATGTGCACTGAATATATATCGACTGTCGATATCCACCATGTACACACTTTGACAGTAAATTTGGCCGCCGCTGAAAAATTCTATCACTCATATTTTGCACAATCTGACATCAATGCCATCCTAAGAAACAGTAACGCAATACTGGCAAGCCAGTACTGCGTTACTGTTTCCTGGGATGACATTGATGTCAGATTGTGCAAAATATGAGTGATAGAATTTTTCAGCGGCGGCCAAATTTATTGTCAAAGTGTGTACATTTGAAAATAAATGATGATTTAGGTCCGGTCCATGACGGGGTCATTAGAGCCGACAAATTATTGCTGTGACTTCATAAATGCTGGGTCAAGGAGATCGAACCTAACTTAAGGGCTTCACAGAAAACAGATAGCCATTTTGCGTTCTTGGTTTGGATATTGTGAATGTTTGTTCGGTGTTTAAATTTGCCTGCGCACTGATGGGTACTCCGGAAATTCTGATGCTAAATTTGAGGGACAGAGTTTTGGCATTGTAGCTGAGAACCTACTATCTGGTTCCAAAATTAAATCACAGCATTCGATAGCGAAAAACTCGAGACATTCTTTAAGCTGAGTGGCGGCCTATCAATTCACATACAAAGAAGGAGCTCACATCGCGATTTTACTCCTTTCCAACTCGTCTGGAAAATTACGAGCAGCAAAATTTCTCAAAGAACTATGACGTTCGTTTTTGTTTCAATCGACAGGTTGAAATAGAAATTTTCATTTCGTAGCTGTGTTTCAGATTTTATTTTAGTCCCCGATTGTAGTTTATTTTAATTTATATTCTCAGGTATACAGTAGCGGTCTGGTGGGGACTGAATACAGATCGAAAGTTCCCCGGGTCGAATCTCTGTCTCGACGGAAACTTTCGTCGGCCCTTAACCAGACCGTCACCTCTCCGTGGTTCGAATTGCACGTTAAACTGTAGGTCCCCTGTACCCGGTAGGATTACCGCAAGTTGAAACCATTTTTTTCCATCTATTGATAGCTAATTTGTCCAGTTGCGCCAGCATATTTCCATCAATTTGCTTCACATTTAGATGTCAAATTGGTAACAAGCCTTGAAGTTCCAAATCTGGTAGTAAAATTGGTGTCAAACTGATAGAAATTCTGCGAAAGCACATCTTGTCCAGCAAAATACGGTTATTTGCTTTGTATTTTGTCCATATACCGGTTGTGGGTACAAATGTACCGATGTTAGTGGACAGATCTACCGATCTCACGTTTTGACATTCGAGACCACAACGTCTCAGTTAAGTGAACGGACTATAAACGTATCTATCGGCTGATGTTAATCAACGTACAGAAATCCCGGCCGGACCACGGGCCCAATACTCACCACAGTCCTCCGCGCTCTGTATAAGTCCATCATACCCTTAACAACCAAAGATAATGTTACTAACTTAATGCTAACAGCCCACCCTCTGCCTCAGAGACTATACATTCTACTGCACTGTGCAGCAGACTTTAAATAATTACAACATTACAGTGTTCAGTATACGAGGCGCGTCCAGAAAGTAAGTTCCGTTTCAATTTATCCCCGCTGCAGCGCTGCGATTGCAGTTCCGCACATGTGCTGTAGACGATGTGTATCAAGTGGAAGAACGTGTGCCATTTGAAGATCGCTGTCAGTTACGTACGCTTTGTTGTGCTTGTTTGAAATGTCGGCGTTGATTGAAAATCCCGCCGCCTGTGAAATCAGGTCTGTGATTCGGTTTCTGATTGCGAGGAAAGTGAAACCAAGTGAAATTTATCGGCAAATTTGCGATGTTTACGGACCAAATGCGATGAGTGATTCGACGGTGAGAAGATGGGTCCGACAGTTCAATGGCGGGCGTAGTGATGTGCACGATGAAGAACGAAGAGGGCGTCCGCCTTTGGTTACAGAAGAACTGGCAAGACTTTCATCTGTTCTTACATCTCAAGTCTTTCCTTGGCGGTCATCACTTCACCAATGACGACGAGCTGAAAGAAACTGTTTCCAACTGGTTGAAGACACAGGCGACAGATTTCTATGAAGAAGGTATACAAAACCTGGTGCCACGCTATGACAAATGCCTGCAAAATTTCGGCAGTTATGTGGAAAAGCAGTTTAAGAGTTGTAGAATTTATGCAATAAAAATTTCTTCTGTATCTGTGTACAATTTCATTTTATTACCAAACGGAACTTACTTTCTGGACGCGCCTCGTATATACTGTTACTAATATCTGCAAATAGAATCTATCGGATCACGCAAAGCAAGCTTCTCATCGTAACCTGTAATTACGAATTTGTGAAATGTTTCCGCTGTGTAGCTAGAACCAGGAATCGTCAGTTCCTGGAACAATTGGGGGAGTGCTGGAGTGCTGCCATCTGTCTTGGTTCGTATAACTTATATTTCTATGATATGTGTATTTTTGTATATGAAATGTGCGGTTTATCAGGCGGAGATTTGGGACTGTCGCAGCATTCTGCCAGGTGACTGTGGGTGTGTACCAGATGACGGATATTAAAATACAATACACCTTGTTCTCAATGTTCATATTACGAAATGAGTCAAGATTATTTAATAATTCTAAATTTTGATCATTCCAATGTCTGAGTAAAAATCTAAGTCTCTTGATACTGCTTCATCTAAGTCTGAGGCAAGAAATTAAAATCTGTTCTTACTCTAAAAAAAAATGTTTAGCGCTATATTTCGTCTCTTTCTGTAAGGAGACATCTTCTGTTCGCTTATGGGAAGAGGTTATCTCACGGCAATGGCATAAGTTATGGAGGATCTTCGAAGGTTAAAAATTGCAAATTAATATTAAAAAGTTGCTTAATGAATATAGTCTGATTAGCTTTGTGCATTAAGGCGTCGCATTCCTTTGCTAAGGATGCTAGGTTCGATTTCCATCAGGAATTATATTTTTTTATGCGTCCTTTGTTTGATACTTTTTTTTACGGTTGTAAATTTAGTTTTACAAAAATCCCTCTAAATACCAATTCATTTCCCACATCAAAAACATTTGGTGAAAGTATATTTCATTTACGTTTCTAAATTTCTGTTTTTTACTCCGTTAATTTTGAATCATATCAGACATATTTTACGCAAGCTTAAAGCCCATTATACGGGTGGTGGGCGTGGCTACTGACCAATTTTTGATGCACATACCGACAATCAAAGTTGAAATAAAATCAAGTAACTTTTAGTATGGTAAAATTCTGCTCCTTTTTTCGCTACTGCTTCCACAACAGACGACAATGGAAGATAAACAAAATGTGCATTGATTAAAGCAGACTCGCAGTGGGAAAACGAACATCTCCGTTTTGCCTGGCATTATAATATTATTTTTATCTCCATTTTTGTACTACTTGCAATCACTTTAACAAAGTCACTCATAAATAACAGAAAAATTAAACAAATTTTAAGCAGAGCATTTTTTTTTAACGTAATAACGGTTGTCTATTTGTTTGAGACATTCCTTGATGAGTTACGTTTGGTGTAAACGTTCCCTGAGTTTTTAATAAAGTTTCATGTGTCTTTCTTCTGTTAAAAAATTCTTAGATAACGTTGTGACCTGTTTGTAATTACTGCTACAGTGATTAGGCGGTTAACATCTGGTGCTACTGTAATTATTTGAATTTATGCATTTGTTATAAATAAATAAAAAAACTTCGTATGTGTCTGTTCCTTGCTTTATACTCAAATTTTTTTAGTCTCTTCCTCAACGGGCAACTGCCTCATAGTTGTTATTGCAATGAGACAATATTAGTGCAAATAAAGTAAAACGCAGTTATTTATTTGAAATTTCCCTGGTTAGACAACCAGCGCTTAAGTGGCACTCAGTCTAACTAATACTTCAGGCACTACTGATACTCGCCGTAAGGTGCTGGGCTGTTTAGACTTCAGACATAACGCATTTTATATAGAACCAAGATGATGAAGGTGCAGGCAAGAGCTAGTGAGTGATATAGCCCCGTACCTCGAGATATGGAGGGCGATCAAACTTGTTGACCACATGTACGCCAACGCGATGAAAGAAAAAAAAATTAATGGCTTACGTTATGACAGACCTAGTTCCCCTTGCTTCGCCTTTAATTCTGCATTAAACCCAGACCCAGCCAGCACCGAACGCCGCCGGAATTCTTGGCAGACTTCCAGCGCAGGAAGTAAAGCGCAGAACCATTACAAAGAGATTGCGTGCTGAAATCCAGTACTTCTCTCCGAGGAAACATAAGAGGTGGCGGCTACGCCAAAACAAACTAAAAAGCCGACATGGCGGAGATGCATATCGCGAGCCATCCATCATACAGCCCGCCGACAGGCGCGTGCTCGGGCCAGCTGCATAGCAGAAACCCGGAGCGTGGCCAGCGAATAGGCGCTTCGGACAGGCTGCAACGAAATGTTGCCGATACTAAATACTGTGATAAAGTACCGCCTCATGCAGGGGTGTCTGACTCTGACGACCAACCTCAGTAAGGTTTTTAGCTGGTTTTCCGTAATCACCTAGTCGAATGATTATCCGGTAGCCGCTTTCCGACTCAAAAGCAACACTTTAAACAAAAGTAATAACACAGAAGCACCTTTGTACACCTAAAACAGACAGATGGTAATTTTTAGTACCCACGCTAAGGTCGTTACATCTAACAGCAATATTTCCCTGACGCTTAGCCCTACAGGATTATGATAATTGTAATGATAAATGTTTGGTTTGTTATTGCGGTAAATATGTTCTGTGTTTTTCTAAAGTCCTTCAGCCCATTTGATACCTGCGATGTAACTATGAACTGTGCTGATTAGGGTATATAGACTCTCGAATGTTGTTATTAAGTGTATCAAGAATGTTAATGTTTTAAATCAAGAAGGAGGAACAGATAATATATATTCAGGAATTATCATCGCTGGTTTATTTGTGCGATTAATGACAGTATTCTATATAGGCCTATATGCCGTGCTTTTTCCTTTTATTGCTTTTTTGATCTGCTATAAGTAATGGTAGACGCTATCTTCTGTAGCGGGCTTGTATTGCAAGGCTTATGATGAGTATTTCACAACACTAAATATTTTAATTAATATAAATGGACAACTATAAATAACAAGTGACATTCGTGAAATTTTGCCCGTATAAGGCACAATGAATTTTTAAAAAATAATTTACATGTTATTCGCGAGTGAATATATTAATGACGTCATTACTATTGTCTGCACCTATTACCGCGTTCGTGATCACGAGTAAAAGAGGAGAAAAAAAAAGTCAACAACAATATTAACAGAATCCAAATGGTGTTTATCTGTATGTAATTTCATCTTTGGTGCCTATCTTTTTAGGTAAAGAAAGCAGCGTTCATCTTTGATGAAGTGTGATCTATAGCACCTATCAGCTCATTTGATAGATTATGGCTTACAGTTTTTAATACTTTGAAACTGCAAAAAACCAATACCTGGACAAAGAAAAGCCACGGAAACGGCCAGTTACAGATTTATATATATATATATAATGATTACAAACTGTAATTGAGAATGTTAATAACAAAAAAATTGGGTAAGTTCGAGTAGAGACTCCCGCAAATAGTGTTCCATACTCTAATGTCCTACGTGGTAGGTCAAACGGCAGTCCCTTAGCTAGAGAGAAATCCTTAACATTTTTTGAGGTTATGTAGCGGATTCGATCCACGCCGTTCAAACGCTGCGCCGAGTATCGCTCGCGCCCCCTAGTGCAGTCATCCAGTTGCAATAAAATTTACAGTGTAATGTAACTTTCTCAATAATTACGATACAACGAACTCTAAATTCCGAGCATTTTCAATGGAATAGTATTAATATGTTCCAAAATAATTGTATAATTAGACATTTTAATTATTTTATTCGCAACTTAAAATATTAGTTACTGCAAGTGAGTATAATTATTATTTATCGTTTAACTATAAAATGTGGTCGATATTGTTGAGAAGTTCCAGCTTCTAGATAATGAAGTTTTTGAGACAGACGGAATAACAAAAGTTGTCTAAAATTACCAACAACTCAGTCTTTAATTTTTCGTCAGTAAGAATTAAAAAATTCTTAGTCTTATAGTTGACGCGCTAAATACTGGCCTGGAAAGAAAAAGTTTTGGCGTATTCTGTTTACGAGCTACAGGCGTGTTATAGACGGCTAGACAGCGGAGCGTCAATTCTAGGACAACTATCGGAAACGTAATCGTAAAAGCAGCTTGAACTTAAAACAAATATCTTAACACATTCAAAACTAACAGAATCTAATAACCGAGGCAGTAGCTAACGCACAGGGTATAATAGATAGGACTAGTTTCAGTTATTAATAGAAATAAAACATGTAGTGCAAACATTAACAACAACTTACGGCAACCAATACGTTCAACAATTTCCCAGATTCCTTCATTCTGATACATAGGACTACTAATAATTAAGTAATTTATATTAGAACTTATGTTGAGTTGTATGACACATTTACTTTCTGAAATCCGTCCACGCTTCTACTTTTGGATTCTTCAAAGGGAATACAGATATTTTACTCACAAAACGATTTTTCAGAAGTTTGTGTAAAGCTTCGCGTATTGTGAAGTGACCACAATACATGTCTTATTTTGTAGCAGACGATACTAAACACTTTATTCCGACGACATACATTGATATCCATAGCGCTAAGAATGAAAACTATATACACGAAGAATACAAATCACTGAATATTTTGTATAGTGGTAGAAGTTGTATATTTACTATACCCCCACAAAACGTAAACAACTCAGAGGTGCTTTAAAATTCTGAGCTCTCCTGTTCTATCTGGAATGGGAGCAGACAGAAGCTTGAGCTGAATTTTTACAAGATGCTGGAATTCTTTGGAGAACAATCAGCCAGGACCAGTGGCAGCAACGTGCGTAGAACACAGTCTGGATTTGGATTTTTCAGTCGTCGTGGAAGCCATTAAAGCCATAAAACAACTGGGAGAAATGAACGGGAAGAAATTCGGTCACGGCCTTTTGAGGGAACCTTCCAGACATTTGCCTGGAGCGATTTTGGGAAACCATGGAGAATTCAAATGTGTATTCGAACCCACGTTCTCCCAAATGTGAGGGCAGAGCGTTACCGCATATCCACCGCGCTCAGCCACCCACAAGTGTTGGTACCAGACTTGGCAGTCGTGGAATAAAAGATTAAACGAAGATCGGCTGACCGGTACGACAAAGACATGCGGATGGTCGCTGTAGTTAGCTGGAACAGAAATACCCAAGGCCGTGCTATTTGGAGAAAACATCAACAGATCACATAATTGCTTGATTAATTTGGCTGTTGATGATGATCACTTTAAGCGGAAGAGAGGTAAGGATTCGTTTTTTGTTTGTTTTACTTATGCCTTGTCGACGTCGAGGCAATTACAGGTGTGAAAGGACTTAGGAAAAGGAACGGGAATGAACTCGGCAAAGACCTTTTGAAGGAATCATCTCCGAATTTGCATTTCTGGAAACCAATGAAACCGAATTCTGGATGGCCGGATGAGATTTCGAACCCACGTCCTCCCGAAAGTGAGGCTAGAGCTTTACTACTAACCGTGATCGGAGAAAGATCTGGCAACTAGTAATATTACCCCCTATAGAACTGTGGGCAGTGCTTGGAAAGATAAATAACCCAGACAAAAGCGTTCTGAAATTCTCCGAAGGTGAAGGAAGGACGGTTGTGGAAGGCTATTATTTATTTTTATTTTTATTTATTTATTTTCCATATGCAACATAGCCCAGCACCTAGTATCTAATCTGGGCCCTTATTTCCACTCATTTACATTTACATATGTTTGTATCTTATATATATATAAAACATATTAACAAATAAACAATGAATGAAAGAAAATTTTGATTCAATTTCCAATAACTACTACATCTACTGTTATTAAACAGAATGGGTACCACACCACTACTAAATCTACTACTACTGTCCCTAATATTACTGCTAACATTACTACTGCTACTACTAAAACCATTACTAATACTACTAATTCTACTATTACCACCACCAATTGTCACAGCCGCACTTCGGTCCACTATTGTTCATTTTTCTTGGTGTTGTGTGCGCTCCAAAGGCAGAGTCCCCTGGAACCGGCAGCAAAGTCAGCCGCCCAGGCCATCAAGAGTTGACCTCCTGGAATACCAAGACGGCCCCAGTTGTCGCTCAGAAGACGGCCTCTCTGGAGCACACTGAAGTTCCTCCGACGATTGATGTTGCTCATTGTCGTGGGATATCTTCCGTCAATCCGGTGTAATTGGGTTCTCCTCTTCTGCTATCTGTGGCCTTTGATTTCGCTCGGCATTTTTCCTTTTTATAAATTTCTCCTTCCAAAATTTTGAGGCTAGATCAGCTGCCTCGTCCAGCAAATGCCACAAACTTTCGTCGCGCAGAATGTCAAATATGCTCCTACCTTGCAGCCGAGCTTGTTGGTGTTCTCTCAAACTGGCTGTTATTTCACACTCCCATACCACGTGCTCCGGCGTACTCTCTTCACCACATTCGCACCTGTCCGAGTCCACAATATTTCGACTTCGGAGCCAGCTATTGTATGGCCCGTGACCTGTAATGTAGTGTACCAATCCGGGAGAGGGTTGAAGGTACTTCAACTTTAGCCTCTCCTCTACGGATGGGAACATATCGTATGCTCTTCGACCTGTTTCACTGTTGTTCCATTCTTGTTGCCATTCCGCCAATAGAAGCTTCCGAATGTGCGTCTCCGATGTTACTTCGCTGCCTACAATTTCTGCTACCTTATCTTGTTTCCCTTTTCTGAGCCAGTATATGGCACCCCGTTTCCTTACTTCAAGGTCCAGTGGCCATACACCAATGGCAACGGTTAATGAATTTGTTGCCACGGTTCTGTACGCTCCTGTCAATCTTAAAAGTATTCCTCGTTGGACACGTCTGACTCGCTGTTTTAGTTTTACTTTTCTTAGATGCTTTGCCCACACACTTGCTGAGTAGCCCACTAAAGAGGATAAAATTGCGTCATGGTATAGTCTTATTGTTTGAACTGGAACAGTAAATTTTCGTTGGCCAATATTAATGATTTTATTCATGACCGCCACTGCTCTTGCTATTGTCATCTCTAAGTGGGATTCGAAGTTTAAACGTTCATCCAATTGAATGCCTAAGTACCTGCACACTGGGTTTCTACGAATTGATTTACCGTCGATTCTTATAGTTGGTTTTCGAGTCAGCTTGCCCTTGAGCAACATAAATGTTGTTTTATGTGGTGCTAAACTCAGTTTGACTTTACTGCACCATTGGCTAAGGCAGTTAAGTACTAGATTACTATTGTACTCAATTTCTGCTCTTGTTGCTCCTTCCACGAGTAGTAAAATGTCATCAGCAAAAGCTATTAGACCTAGAAGTTCAGGTATTCTTTGTAATAGTTCAATCACTGGTTCCATCCCTATATCCCAGAATATGGGACCGCAAACGGAACCTTGCGGGCATCCTTTAGTAAGTATCTTCGTGATGAACGAGTTCTGGCATCTCAAGGAAGCAGTTCTAAATCTGCAATAGTCCCTGAAGGTGTAAAATAATCTTCTTGGACAACCAATCTCCCTCAGCCGTTCAAACAGAGCGGGCCACCATAAATTGTCGAAGGCTCCCGAAATATCAATAAATAAGCCTACTACGTAGTTTTTTGTACTGCTACAAATTATTTCCATCGACCGATTTATGGCATCCTCTGTCGACTTCCCGGTTCTAAATCCATATTGACTAGGATTCATTCCCTGAACCTCCCGGTGGCTTTGTAATTTTTTGCATAGAATCTTCTCTTGAACTTTGTCAAGCACATTCAATAAACAAATCGGCCGGTATGATTTCGGTTGTAGAGGATCCTTGTCGTCTCCTTCCTTTCCTGGAAGGCTAGGTGAAGCTTCACCCAGAAAGATTTTTCGTTCTCTCTGAAACGGCGGTGGCTGAACGAATGCATCTGCAAATGGAAGGTTTTACCGCCCAATCGGCATGTCTTCTTTTTTATTTGTTCGTGCCGGAATGTCCTGTATAAGGACAGGGTGAATCCTGGCAAGTGCTGCGTCCTTAAAACTAGAGTAGGACACGAACCTCGGATAATTAAGATCTCCATCACATTATCACGTCGTGTAGCCGTTAGCATCTGGATGGGGAACCGCACAGCTTTGGCATGGAAAATAGCGATCTTTACGAATTATTATCAATGCTTAGTTAATTAAATAATCGTTCGCATGCACCAGACAAAATGACACGAGATTCAGACAGTTGTCCGACGCCTGACACCAGGTTGAGCGGATGGAGCAAGGACGGAGGAAGATATGATGGTTATTCGGCACTTCACCAGTACGTGGTGATGCACAATTCGCAACCACTACAATATGTTGTAAGTTACTTGGTTAAATCTCAAACCTCTCTGTAGCATGTATGTACTGACGTCATACGATAAAACATGTTGACGATAAATGTGTAGGCCCATGGTTTATTTCGGAAGAGTAAGTTTGTTTCCTTCATATACAAAATACACTTAAAAACCACGTCCGCAACACACAATTCATTTGCACGGAGGAAAGAAGTGGCCATCTTACATCCATATGTAACACTTGTTTTACTGCCTCCATACTTAAATACCATACATCAAACCTACAGACACCTCTATTCAACTTGTGTGTGTTATACAGAATCCTGTTATGAGTTTTTTGACTGGTTTGATGCAATTAATCCGGTTCTGTCTTGAGCTAACCACTTCATTACAACGTAACCTTCCTCATGTCTCTTCTCTAGACTTGTTTCCTCGCCCAACATTTGTAAAACACCATAATTTCAGCATCATTTTATATGACCACATCTGAAGTTCTTTAATGTTCTTTCATTCTGGTATTCCTAAAGTGCAAGCTTCAAACTTACTGTGCTCCTTACCTACCTAACGTTTTTCTGAGTCCTAGGTTAAAATTATTTTCAACTAGCATTAGCCCGCTGCTTCGCTCACGTGTGGTTTGGAATGTGAAGAAATTCTTTACCGATTTTATTCTGTTACCAAATACTAAATTCTCACTGAATATCATTATTTCAGTTACATGTAAGTAGTTACCGCGGGCCAAGTTTCGATTGCAAAACAGTGAATTTTTTTATGGACATGTGACAAGTAGTTATAATTTTCAAACGGAAACATTGGCGAAGTTTGTGGTTAGTTTGAAATGCAGCCAAAAATTATTTTTACTTTCCCGTTGCTTTCAATGACGCCATAACATTAATGTCATTGTTTTAGCCGTAAGTAGTTCCAACGAGTCAAGATTGGATCGCGTTACAATGAATGTATTAATGCGCATGTGACAGAAGCTATGATTTTCGAACGGAAACATTAGCGACGTTTGTGGTTAGGTTGAAATGAAGCCTGGATCAGAATGACATCTGACACGTTTTACTAAAGAATAAAGCACGAAGGATTTTGTTTTGTAATTTATGTGGTGTAGCATAAGGTTTTAGGACTCCTAGTTACTTTTTAATTTAATTGTTGGTTGCATGTTGCTGTAATCATAAACTCAAGAGCACGTAAGATGTTCCAACTTTATGGCAATAAAAGCTATAACATTACAATATTAGGGTTATGAGTATTATTTAATAAAAAGAGCAGATTATTCTACTGGCCGTGGTTTGAACAGTAGCCAGAATTTGTACACACATTCCTTGGGCGATATTATTACAGAACAATTTCATATAAGAAATACGTATAGTTACCAGTTGATATTTATTGTAGACATCTTTCTTCGAGAAAAAACTGAATTGTACATCCATATGACATGTAGGGAAGAAGTTTTATATATTAACGTTTTAAATTAACATTGTACAGCATTCAGCGAGGATTGCAAGGACCATTGTTATTCGTTATTCTAATGAATGATTGTGTTAATGGTTTACTGTCAGAAGTTAGATTGTTTGTTATATAAAAGGATCAGAACAATAGAAGACTGAACACATATGCAGGATGATCTAGATAGGATAACTAGCTAGGTGAGTCAACATGGGATGAAGATAGATGTAAAGAAGAGCCAACTTATTAGGTACACAGATAAAAAGCTAAAGGTTGATTATGATTGTAAAGTGGGGAACGAGCTACTTATTGAAGTCTCGAAACTTAACTGGGCAGGACACATTGGACAGGTTGTAGGGAAAGGGTACAAAAGCCTTCACCTGTTGGAAAGATTGATGAGGGGATGCACTAGAGAAGTAAGGGAATTGGGTTACAAAACTTTGGTCAGACCACTGCCGGAATATGGTGGTATAGTTTGGGATCCACATTTTGGGTATCAAACACAGAAGTTGGAGGGGGTTCAGAGGAGGGCTGCCAGGTTTGTCTTTGGAAGTTACCGCAAAAAAAGAATCGGTAACTAATATGGTAAAGGAGCTGGAGTTGGATTCATTGGAGGATAGAAGGAGGGTTAAGGGTGTCATGGGAGTGTACAAAGCCTATACTGGTGATGAAGCATGGAGAGACATTGGTGGGAAAATTAAGAGAGGTGCTTGGAAGGGTAAGGTTGGCCATGACCACAAGCTGATACTTGATTTCAGGCATAAGGGTGTGGGAAAATTTTCTTTCGTGGTAAGGGGAGTGAGGAACTGGAATAATTTACCAAGAGAAGTGATGAATAACTTACCGTAAACATTGAAAGAATTTAAAGTAAAAATTAATAGAGGGAAAAAAGTAGGTTGGAAGGGGAAAGGGAGGGGGTTTAGGGAGATTGCCACCGGAGCGGGCGCTCCATCGCAATTTTATCAATTATTATTATATTATTATTATTTCGCACCATAGAAAATTGTGTAACTGTCAAAGATGTTAATAATCTCATTGGTTGTGTTTACAATAAATTATATATTACGAGTACTCACGCGTATTAAGTTTGATTCATATATTCCTTCAATTTAAATTTCGGAGAATACATAAATAGCCGAAGTCAAGAAATGAAACACAGTACTAAGAAAAGTAGCTTTATTTTTTGTTAGTTATCCTGAAAGGAGTGAACATCTCAACTACATTGCGATCCGTGGCCCATAATTATTATCCGTAGAAATGATTTCATTTACTTGCTCCGTCCCTCGGTACATATAAGACATTAGCTGTTTCCGCAGGACCCGTTAGCTGTGAAAATTGCTGCGGTAGCTTTTGCGTGATAGTGTTTCATACCTCTAAGACACACGCTGCTTGCTTACAGATTTATAGTAGTATAGATATGATATCTTGCAAAATAAATATTTTCCTCTCTATCCACTCCGTTCAATTATACACTAACGAGCGATCATTCATGTCGTCATTTGTCTGTAAATAGTATTTATTATGTGATAAGAGTTACTTCGTTTCATGTATTGTCTAATTCTTGACAGAGCGTGGTGTGAGAGCGGTAACGCTCTGGCCTCGCTTTCTGGAGGACGCATGTTCGAATCCCTATCCGGCAATGACGGAATATCATAGCGTTCCTTGTCCTCAGTCCTTAACCTCTCCACTCCAATGACCTCCACGTCAACGAGGCGTAAAGCCATAAGGCTCTCTGGTTATGCAGGGTATGTGGTGAAGAAAAAAATACACTAGTAATATAGCAGGAGAGACGAGAAGTTGGCGTGAAATTGTTTGAGACGGTAAAGAGTGTTGGAGAGAGCGCTGTATTGGTAGACACAGTATGGCGAAGTGACAAGAATTTGCTCAACGTCTGAGTCTGTTATGATTAAGAACAGAAGTAAAAAGGAAGCAAATTGCATATGGCGCGCTGGAATGTTAGTTGATTGTAGTGAACACATTGAGGTTGGTCATTACTTGTTTATACAATTTGGAGATGGTAACAACTAAGAAGAGAAGGAAATTGATAACATTATAAGAAAGAAAAGCTATTTTCTAACTGAGAGGAATCCGAAATTTGTAACTCTTTGACTGTCTCGCATGTTGATTGATAATATTGACAGTAAAAGGAAGAAGTTTTCTCTTAAACAGTGAATCAGAAAGAACTGATTTCTATGCCGGCCTCGGTAGCGTAGGGGCTAGAGTGCTAGCTCCACGTGCCGAAGGTCGCCGGTTCGAATCCGGCCGCGGGCATGGATGTTAAGTGTTGTGTGTCTGTCTGTGTGTGTGTCCTGTGGTGTCCTCACTTTGAAGACTAAATAAACACTGGATTTAACTGATTCACTGGAAGCTTTAATATAAAACATTGAGCTGGCTGTATAGCCTCAGCTGCCAAAAGCCATACAAAAAAAAAAAAAAAACAAAAAAAAAAAAAAAAAACTGATTTCTAGAACTAAAAGTTTGCGAAGTCGCATTGCCTATCCTTAAGATTCCACCTACATTTCATTTCAGGAAAGAAGTAGAATTAGAGCACTCTATCTCACGACGGTCAACAAAGCTGGTGGTTGCACAAGTCGACTATTTAATAATGCAACAAACTGGCCGTTTTAAAGATTAAAATTTATTGCATAGATTGAAAACGAGAATTACATGGTGTGATTCAAAATACAGAAATACCCAGCATGCCATCCTGAGAGATAAACAAAAATGATGATAAAATGAGAATTAATTTTATATAAAAATAACAGCAACCGAACGGTAAACACAGGCAATGAATATAATTTGTTGAAAAATTGTTTTAAACGCTGCTACATACGCATTTTTGATTGCTCTGTAAACGGGAAGTTACTAAACAGATGTGAATAGCATGAGGCAAAGGGTCTTTAGATACTGTTTTCAACGCACGACGATATAAATTTAAAACTTTTACGTTAGACATCCTTCAGAGTTAATTAGGAGAAATTAATTACTTTTTCATGAAATTAATTTGTCTGTTTCTGTGCAGCTTCTGTAAAGAGAGCAATTTAATCAAGAATTATTCACCTTAAGTTTTTGTTGTTATACGGAGTAGTGTTTGTTCGAATTTTTTTATTTAAACGCGTTATGAGGCACATGAATTGTCGTGGCAGTATACTTTAAAGCCGCAATATTGGAAAATATAAGATTTAATTACTTAGAGAAAAAAAAATTCGTAGTTGCCTATGAAGAAATAACTTGAAAAGTGGCATAATTATGTTTCTCCAGATGAAAATGAGCAATGTTATTTCACTCTCTCTAATAAAGTTTAATTTTTATACAGGAGACATGCCACAACCTTTTTGGAAAAAAAAGAGTTATGTTAAAACTTGCTAATGATATTTTCCTGTTAATTAGTAAGCATGAGCTTTTAGAAAAATCAGACAGCTGAAAGAACAAAATATTTTAAAATGGTTTTATATTAAATATAAAACACGTCAAAATAATTGTTAAGATACAGCAGGAAAAATAGCTGTACCAACAGAATTTATTTATTAATTTTAGTGGGTGTGGTAAAAAAGAAATCTGTTATTGAAGAAATAAAATTGTAGACCAACGTCAAAGTAAAACTGGATATATATATATTTAAATGAAATGTGTCGACCAGAGCGTTTTATGAAAGTCAAGCTTGGACCTGGGGGTTCCCACAAAGAAAAGAATTAAATGCGTTGCAACCTCGGAGTGATGTATGAATCTTGAAAATTGAGTAAATTTATTGCTGAAATGAGAAGTGCAAGAGAAATAGTTAATTTTTTTTTTTTTTTTTTTTTTTTTTTTTTTTTTTTTTTTTTTTTTGGAAGAGATGATGGTGAAAATTCTGGATATCTTCCATCTCATCACGTTGGATATGAAATTCACCTTTTATGTTTGAATTATACAGTCTAATAAAAGAACTTAACACGAGTAGGAATTAAGAAGGAATTTCATTAAATTTTTACCACGTTCTAGTGACGTCAAGTGACTACGCAAAAACTTATAAATATTGAGTGTAAAAAGATTAGCAACATTCTCGTTATAATAGTGTCAGCTACCAATAGAAAAACTGTAAAAGTATAATTTACATTTTTGCATTAATATCGAAACTTGGCTCTGTCATTCATGTCTGTTAACATTTATATTTATTACTAAATTCGTCAATTTTCATCCTAAAAAACATATGAAACAAAAAAGGTTTATTTTATGTTGCTCCATCCATGAAGGGTAGTACATTTTCTCTGACATGTTTGTGAAGACGTGGGTTCAAAACCCCGTCCTGTCATCTTGGTTTTGGTTTCCATGGTTTCTCTAATAGCAGGATGGTTCCATCATTCCTTTTCCGAAGCCCTCTCCCACCCCTAATGACTTCGACGTCGACGAAGCACATCGTTGTAATTCCATAACCAGCAATAGATACTCGAGCCTCACAAACGTCGACGAATGTGCAGCTGCGCTGTCTCCAATAGTGCATCATTTGATCGTTCGTAACATTTCTCCTACTGTGTTTTGAGAGATTAGCGAAAATTCTTAAAGAAGGCGGTTGGAGCGGTCTGATTCGATTGTGATTGGGAGACTGAAAGTAGTGATGGTGCGGGTGAGTTACGAGTAGTCCCGCAGGTACCTGCTGGCCGTGACGTCACAGCTCGAGGTCAGATCTGTGGGGTCGCGAACGCCGCCCGCCTGGCGCCGGACCTCGCCGAAAAAAACCATCAGCTCTCTCTGGAGCGCTACCACAACGCCTTACCTGTCCTGTCTGCATCCACAAACCCAATCACTGCGCCTTCTAAAGTGGCACAGCTATCATCTCAGCATCCTCCATTTCATCTCCTTACTAACTTTCTTCATTTGTCCGTAGCTTCTGTTTTCTTTGATGTCGATTACTATTTTAAACCTCTGCCTTCAGCTTGGTCTCTTTGTTTGTATTTTTACTTCCAGGATTGCCTCCTGAGGACAAATTACGCCTAGTTTATAACCTGAACAAGATGACTTTGCCTTCTTTTTCATTCTCATCAGGCTTCTCTCCAATCATCCTCATTACACCAGTCAATCTCATTGTACCTGTATTTCTCCACAACTACATATCAGAACATTCAGAAGTAGTTTTCTGCCTCCAATTCTATTATGCACGTCTCTGATACACACAACACCACACTCGACGTAAAGCAAATGACAGATTTCTTTCCAATCCAACCGCGTTTTTTCAGGCTGTTAGCAATCCTTTATCTGACTGCCATATAGCTCAATAACTTTACATGTCTACAGAAAAATAAGTTTTTATGGCCTCACAAGCTTTCTGACCTTCAAGTCATAACGCAGTTGCCATCTATTACGGCTGCTTCAGCTGGAATAATTCTACTGGGTAAAAGCAAGCTTGCCAACTTTTCAGATATCCACGACCGGACAACCGGACAACTGGACAACCGGACAACCGGACATTTACCCGCGGTGGCGGGGGAGGGCGGGAGGTGTATGTTACAAGAAGTAAAAATTTTCAAATAATTGTTATGACAATAACAAATACTTCTGCGGAAGAAACCGTGTTTCGCTGCCTTTATGCGATCAAATTTCACAGTGAAAGTAATTCCGTCTTCGACGTAATGTAGGTCACTGAAACAATAATCCAATCGCTTCGCGATTATCAGATGTGCGAGTAACTATCGTAAATGTTTGAACACAGAGCGAAAAGTTTGAATTTCGTTCAGTGATTGGGGGAATAAAGAGTGAGACGTGGCGACCTTGTTTACTTGCTATACATCTGAGAAACCATCAAACCGTAATTTTTAAATTTCCTAAAAACCGTACATTTTGTGTCCTGTGGCGTGTAGTGAACCAGACACGGACAAATCGCGTTAGAACCGGACAGTGCGGTCGGATACCGGATGGCTGGCAACCCTAGGTAAAACTGACCTATATTTTTGTGTGTAACCGAACCGTAGAATAATTCTATCTTAATTCATATAAACTGTCGAATGTAGTAACTAAGGAGGGTATCACCTCAGACTACACATGTACTGAAACAATCCTTCAAATCGGGCGGCCACTCATCCACTGTCTGCTGATTTCTGTGAATAAATCCCTCTAATATGTTTTTTGGATGTTGGGATAAATTCCGGTCACTCTAAAAAATTTCTCCAGCATCAAATGTAAAATCACCCAGAAGCGGATAAGACAATACTAATGAATTGACAGCAAAACAATTAGCATAAAACATCATTTATTGTATAATTACGGCTTTACACCTGGTCGAAGTCGAGGTCATTAGATGCTAGTGAGAACTGGGTGCAAGGAACGGAAGGAATTCAACCATGACAGTCTGAAGAAACCATCCCGGCACTCTCCTGGAGGGATATCAGGAAACTGGAGAATCGAAATCCTGATGGCTGGACGGGGATTCGAACCCACGTCTTCCCTAATACCGCTCACCAACCGAGTTACGTATTATAGCGGATTCTGTACAGCTATTGACATTTTTGTATTGTAAAAGTAAAATTAGAAAACGAGAAGAAAATCGGGACCAAAAAAAGTGACAGGAAGAGAATTTAATTTCCATTTGAGATCGAACCAAGAATTATACGACAAGCTTGTAAAGGT
Source organism: Vandiemenella viatica (assembly GCA_031002005.1). NCBI lineage: Eukaryota > Metazoa > Arthropoda > Insecta > Orthoptera > Morabidae > Vandiemenella > Vandiemenella viatica. The sequence goes on along the minus strand of JARYHS010009186.1, from coordinate 30,125,950 downwards.
ATAAAACACAATTAAGAAAAGGGAACTAACTTTCTATGGACACATCAAAAGAATTGAATCAGAAAAAATTTCAAAGAATATACTGAACTTTCAAGATAACAGGAAGAGTCATATTCCATGGATGATGGAGATTTTAAGTAACTGGTTCAGTGAAAGCATTAAGGACAATGAATCAGAAACAGGAGGGTCTGATTCGGAGAACGAGCTTAATAACACAATTAGAAATGACGATACTAAAAAATTTGATATTCATCCTGAGGAAATCATGAAGGAAATAAGAAAGCTGAAAAAACATAAAGGGGGTGGTGAAGATAATATTACTACAGATATCTTAAAGATAGCAGGATAAGAGATTATACATTATCTTGAAATATTATTTAAATTGAGTCTGGATACTTGCTGCTTACCACAGGACTGGAAAAATACAATAGTATTACCGGTACATAAAGGAGGGGTGAGAAATAGAGTTGAGAATTACAGGCCAATCAGTGGTACGTAAATTAATCCACATCCGAAATATATCTGAGGAACGTAAGTGGTTTTCAAGCAGGCAACATGGTTTCAGGCAAGGATATTCATGCGAATCTCAGTTGGTGGGATATATGCAAGATATTTAACATGAAATGGACAAGGGAGGCCAAATTGATAATGTAGCACTAGATCTGTCAAAGGCGTTTGACAGAGTAAGCCATCAAATGGTATTAAATAAGGTAAAAACCATTGAAGTGGATGAGAAAGTGATTTGCTGGGTAGAAAATTTTTTAAAAGGTAGAAAACAGAAAGTTAGGGTAGGAAATGTAGTATCAAAAGAAGTGGAAGAAAAATGTGTGTGACAAAGAGTAGCGTATTGGGACCATTGCTATTCATTATTCTGATGAATAATTGTGTTGATTGTTTACTATGTGAAATTAGATTGTTTGCAGATGACATAATGCTGTATAAAAGAATCAAAACGATAGAAGATTGTAAACAGTTGCAGGGTGATCTGGACAGGATATCTAATTGGGTTGGTAAACATGGGATGAAGATAAATGCAAAGAAGAGTCAGCTTATTAGATACACAAATAAAAAACAAAAGGTTAATTATCAATATAAGGTGGGGAAAGAATTGTTTGCTGAAGACTTGAAATGTAAATATCTTTGCATTACTTTTGATAACAAGCTTAACTGGGCTGGACACGTAGGACAGGTGGTAGGAAAAGCTTTCAAAGTTCTGCACTTGTTGGAGAGAGTGATGAGGGGATGTACGGGAGAAGTAAAAGAACTGGGTTACAAAACTTTGGTCAGACCATTACTCGAATATGGTAGTGTAGTATGGACCCTCATTTTACGTATCAAATACAGGAGTTGGAGAGGGTGCAAAGAAGGACTGCTAGATTAGTTTCTGGAAATTATCGCAGAATGCAATCAGTGACGGATATGATAAAGGAGCTGGAATGGGATTCATTGCAAGACAGGAGGAGGACGAGGAGGGTCATGGGAGTATACAGGGCATATACCTGTGATGAGGCATCTAAAGATATTGCAATAGGTATGAAACGTAGTGCATGGAAGGGAAAAGATGACCATGACCACAAGCTGGCACTCGATTTCAGGCACAAGGGTGTGGGAAGATTCTCTTTTTTAGGTAAGGGTGTCAGGGATTAGAATCTGTTACCAAGAGAAATGATGAATAATTTAACGTAAACTTTTAAAGAATTTAAAGATAAAATTTGTAGAGGGCAAATGTAGTTGGGTGAAAGTTAGGGGGAAGATGGGTGTGTAGGGAAATTTCCACCGGAGCCTGTGCTCCATTGCAATTAAATTAAATTAAATTATTAAAAAATGAAGTTGCGTAATCGTAGTCCATATATGGCCGAAACGAAAAGGAAAAATAATGAGAAGAATGAAATACTATAATTATAGACTAACGCTACCAAAACAGTTCTATAGAAACCAAATTCCGTTATTATGGTACATTGATCCAATATTTAGAACGTTCCAGATCGGAGAGGACAGAGATCATAAAACGAAATTAGCTCATTTGAAGATGCAACCTAAAATAAAAATAGAAACTGATGTGATTATGAATTTTACAACAGCATTACTGATATTTACCTCCGGCGAAGTATTTGAAGCACGCTATTTGTGTGCGCTCCGTGGTTCGCATTCTATGTTAAGCTATCGATACTGCAGGAGGGGAAATGGTCATTACTCTTCCTTCCGGAGGATCCATCTAATGTCCGAGGTTTGAGCAAAATTTTTATAGTAATCCGTACGTTTAAGATGGTCCGGATTCCACACTGAACTGTAGGTCCAGCCAACACAGAGGTGGAATACGCGCCACCTTGCAATTCTGTCAACAATTCGCAAAGCCACGTGAATTCCCATTGGAGATTGATACATCTGATAAAGTATGAAGAGAACATAATTGTGAAAATGATAACAAAATTGTGAACTGATTATAGTGATAGATGAAAAAGTACTTGAAAATCAATCTGATTTATAAGCGTTTAGACAATTTAAATTTAATACTGTTTAGATCAGAACTTACCTTTCCATTAGTTTCAACTTAAATGCTTCTGCTCCTTCTATTAAAACAATTATTTACACGATTAACGACACAATCCACATTTCCTGTAGCTTTAATAATTTATATACTTACTTCACACTTTAACAGTAACAGATTGATGTCCTTATTCTTGACTTTTTTCACGTGTAATATTCGTCATATTAACTGTCATAAAACCACAATCCACATGATTTCTGTTGGTTTAACGGTATCACACAATCTCTGTCTTCACCCCCAACGATTTTTCTGATTAAAATCGACCAAAGTTAAACAGCTTAAAGAAAAATATCGACACAAACCTTTAGTTCAAACAATTCTATTATCGAGCGTGGTGGGAGAGTGGTAACGATCTGCCCTCGCATTCGGGAGTATGCGGGTTCGAATTTCCGCCAGGGCATCCAGATTTGTGTTTTGCATGGTTTCCCCAAATTACTCCAGGCAAATGCAGGGATGCTTCATTCGAAAGGCCACGACCGAATTCCTTCCCTCCTTTGCCCTAGTCCATTATCGTCTCTAATGACCTCGACGTCGACGAGGCGTAAACCCGTAACAATTATCTTCTAAGCGTCTTCTGCTGAGTACTGAACAGTGGCTAAGCGAAGATGAAGAAAGTTTCTTTTTGAAAGTAGAAAATTGAATTAATCTGTGTAAAATATTCATGATGAGACTAAAGTTTCAGAATTAGAGCAGGAGGAGGTAGTGGGAAGGATTTTTTTTCCTCGTTCGGAGAAACACATTGGGTAAGAACGGAAATAATTCGGTCATGGCCTCGTTGCAGCAACTATCCCAGCATTCGCATGGAGTGCTTTAGTGAAACCAAGGAAAACCGAAATTTGGATGGCCGATGGGGATTTGAATCCATAACCTCTCGATGAAAGGCTCAAACGTCTGTGTATCGAAAACCGAAATCTAGATGGTCGTGGTGAGAATCGAATCCGCATCAGGTTTGTTCGTTACCGGTCACCCATCAAGATCAGTACTGGCTTGGTATACCATCTGTGATCTGTGGATCAAATTAAGCTTCAGGACTGATATATAGTATGTCGAAAATCAAGGATACTGGTAAAGAAGCAACATGGTCTTGAAAGTCATTTCAGCAGAATGGAGTACTAAATGAAAATGAGTTGTGGTGATGATACATATTCGAGTGATTAATTTCTCGATTGGTCTTATTATATATATGAAACGCTTGGATGATTAATGAAAACCGTTTTAAAACCATCATGATTAACATTACAGAGACAGGATCCCACCCATTCTTGCCATCTTCTCGCATTAAAACCGGATATTTAAGCTTAAGATCTTTTTGCCAATAAGGTGAACGCTGTAGGTTGAAATGACAATGTTCAACAGCAGTAGTTCTTACAAAAGTAAAGGTTCCTGATGTGACAGAGAAAACTTATTCCACGGTTTTTATGCATTAGAAGGGGATAGGATAGACTTTGACCTGAAATCATTGCGTCATTTGCCTGGAGTGCATTCTGGAAACCACTGAAAACTCCGGATCGAACCATCATACTCTCGGAAGACATCCATGAAGCACTGTACGCAGGTGTGAGATCAATGGTGAAGGATGGGAGAAAGATCTGACGGAAGGAACACAATCCGCATTAAGAACAGAAACAAAACTCCAAAAGTAATTATAAATATCTGCTTGTTTCATTTTGGGTGGCGGCGTAACTTAGACGGTAGGAAGTCTGACTTCGGATCGACTAATTGGGGTTCCATCCACGACAAAACCCTGGATTACTCTTCGAAGCTGAACATTCGGAACGGCTCCTCAAGGCCTCTCAGCCTGCTATCCAGTGAGTACCGTGGAGGAAACTCCGCGGGAAGGTAAAAAACTGTCCTGATCCCTTCTCATCCCTTCTATTGCCAATGGTTGTGAGTGGGGATGCGGAGTTCTGCCTCCGCAAAGCCTAAGGCGGACTAGCTGCAGAAGCTCCGTTACCTCTACTTTTTTATTTTGCTTGTGCCATAGGCTAATTTATCCAGTTGAAAAGGGGTAATATAACAATTGAGGAGGTGGCGAACAAAACGTAATAACTACACTACTGGTGCGAAACACGTTTTTTTTTTTATATCCGGTAGTTTTTGGTCCACTGAATCTGAATCTAAACTCATTTTCAAACAAAACGGCATAAAACTGTACTAAAAGTGAGCCCAAATATTGTGATTTTGATCAAAACGACATAACTACACTAAAAATTCAACAATTTTGAAGACACGAGACCGATTTCATTCAAAACGGAATAATTTTCATACAAATTCGTCCGATGGCAATCAAAACGAAATAAATGACATGCATTATTTTTTTTATTGCATTTTCAATGTAGTTTTTAATGAGACAACACTAGACTTTACGTTTAGTTGAAGAAAACTTAATAAGATTAGTATAGTTCTCAGTTATTGTTGTTTATACAAAGTTAAAATGTCTTCTGAAACTATGAATTCAGGACCGAAGAAAAAGAAGTAAGTTTTATGAGATTTATTTTATAATCTCACTTTTTAATAATATAAAGAACTGAGTGACATATACAACACTTTGACAGGAATAAGAGAGCTGAAGTGTATAAAAGTAGAAAAGCAGGCAGTAGTCGAAGAGTCGAAGGAGAAAAAAACTAAAAAGAAGGATAAAAAAGTTGTGACAGTAACAAGGTGACAAAGATTGTCTCCTGCATCTTAAGAACCTCAAAATATTACAAAGACGAGATTGAACAGGAACCAGTAACAACGTTACTAAAAAGGGGAAAGGGGCATAGAACCAAATTAAGAAAGCTGGAAATGAAAAATAAGTTACAGGGACAAAAAGCAAAAGATGTTCTGGTATTGTTACAAAAGGACTGTAACTGGGAAAGTGTGAAGTTGGTACAAAAACATTTTATGAAACTCCCAGGAAAACAATGAGAGACAGAGGGAAGATAATGAAGAAGAAATGTGAGGAAGATGGACATGATGAAGGTTGTGATTGTAACGAAATGGACATTGAGTTCAATCTATAATGAAAGCTTTGATGATTTTTTTTAAATTTAACAAAGAAGTAACTTTTTTCAGATGAGTCTTAATTTTTAATGATTAATAAGTTGAAATGTTATTAGACTAGCCGCAATTAAGGCTTTCTAAACCAATTGTGCTTTAATTAACCTAACCTAACTCACAAAAAACTTAGCGTTAGCAATCAAAATGGCTTAATTTCATCCTGATGGCAATCAAAACGTAATAAATGCATTGGTGGAAAACAAAACGGTATAACCGAATTTTTCAAATTTGAATTAAAGATAGGAATTTCGATTTAACATAATGTCAAATAGAGTTCAAAACGCAATATGAGTAAATAAAAAATCACCCCAAAATCCCCCTGAAAGTATGTCTTTTAGTTTTTTGCTCTTCCGGTAAAATTTGAATTTGTGTAATTATTACGTTTTGTTCGCCACCTTTTTTTTGCCCTTTTTTTATATTTATGCTTTATACATGAGTTTTCGTTCTTGAAACATACTTGAATAATAGATTAGAGGATTTTTTTGTTGGGATAAGCGAGGATCTGCATAAGGGATTGTATGTCTGTAATTTGTAAACCTTCTTCTAAAATTTCATGCCTTTCGGCCTTGTAGTTTCTGCACCTCAACATGAAGTGGTATATTTCTTCCGTCTCTGCACAAATCCCACACATGGGGGAGTCAATTAGTTTCATCATAAATTTTTTGTTATTTAACCACACGTGTCCAGCTCTCAGTCTCATCATGCATACCTCCACCTTACCTTTACTTGTTTCATTTAGTGCGGGATTCCTTCCGCTAGAGCGTAGTGAAAACTGCTGAATCAACCACAAAAAGTAGTGTTAATTCATAGATCGATGGAAGGTGAAGCTACAGGACAAATAGGGAAAACAATGCATTCATTTTAAAGCATACACCAGTAAACATTGTAGTGTGCACTGTTTACGAAATCACTTTGCGCGGTTTGGAGTTTCGCGTCGGAGCGCGTATGCCGTTCCCAGGTCGGTGTTTACGAACCTCGGAGAATGCAGACCCGTACGGCGGTAGCATGAATAATTCTCGCGGGCCGCTCGTAATCGCATTCAGTTATGCTAATGTATGCGTCATCGCTAAATATGCCGTGTGTAAAATTGTCATGGGGCCCGCGTTTTGATATCTCAGTCGTGCCCGGAGGTGTGGGCGCGGTGGTTACAACAATGTTTCTCCGCTCACATACACGGGCAGCGTCACAAACACTACAGTGCTGCACGGAACATAAAGACGGCGGTGCTCAACTAATCGTTACGTCGGCTGGTACCGCAGTTAAGAGCTAATCGTAAGGGGGAGTTCTACTTAACCAGGACGTTGATGGGTCTGCAATTTCATATTCTCTTTGCTTCCATAAACGTTTCTTCTTCCTTGATGTTGTCGTCCACATACCATACTTTTGTTCTCCCTGTCTAACGGTGTTGTTTTCTTAATTTTTATAAACGATCTCGGAGACAAAGTGAAAAGTCTTTTTAGATTGTTTGATGATGATGCGTTTATTAATAGGGAAGTAAGAAATTTGGCCGATTGCTTAGAAATTCAGCGCGATCTGGATGTTATTTTGACTTGGAGCGCTGAGTGGCAACTTACTCTAAATTGTAAAAAGTGCAAGACAATGAGCATAAGAATCCAATTGTTCAGAAATACGAGTTAAATGATCGATTCTATGAAATATTTGGGAGTAACAGTACAAAGGAACATGAAATGGGACATACACATTAATTCGTTAGTAGGTAGAACAAATTCTAGGCTGCGATTCCTAGGTCGAATATTGAAAAATTGTAATGAACAAACAAAGGAGATAGCGTACAAATCTCTTGTGCGTCCACATTTGGATTATTGTTGTGCCATTTGGTACCCGTTTCATAAGGGGTTGATCGAAAGTATAGAGCAAATACAGAGAAGAGCCGCTCGATTCTTGACCGCTTGCTACAGTCCTTATGAAAGCGTCACAGAACTGATTAGTAGACTAGGTTGGTAGTCTCTAGTAGATAGACGACACACGTTTCGTTTAAACTTATTGGTAAACATGCGTACTCCCACTTTCACTTTTGAGTGTAGTGAAATACTTCTTCCACCAACCTATTTGAGTCGGAAGGACAGGAAAGATAAAATTAGAGAAATAAGGTGGCGGAGTGATTCTTATATGAATTCTTTATTCCCTTGTACCGTTAGGGATTGGAATGCACAGCAAAGATATTAGCTTTGGTGCTGAGAACCCTCTGCCACCAACAATTTTGTGAATTGCAGAGTATATATGTAGATGTAGATGTAGTAAGACGGAAAGGAATTTCAATACACTGAAAACCTTAGCGTTCTACCTACTTATTATTCTCCCTCTCTGCACATTGTGCCTACATACTTCCCTCTAACACCACACTTCGGAGGTTTAAGGATTATTTATTAATTCTGTTTTACACCTGCCATCCGATGCTACAGGAACCCCTAGGTACGTGAAAGTTGTTACCAGTTAGCTTCTCACCTTCAAGCAACAGCTTCGTCTTCCATTTTCCTTACAATGTCCGCTGGTAGGACCTTTGTCTTTTTTAGGATCGGTAGTCAAACTGAATCTTCTATGTCCATAATTCACAGCCTCGCAAAACCACCGCCTTTGCGCCGACTGTGATGAAATTTTACAAAAAGTAAAAACAGATTTTTTCTTCCGTATAACCCATCGAGTGAGGTATATTTGAAAAGATGTTAAAAGTTCAATAAATGTCGTTATGGAACATTTCTACTTTGTTTTATATTTCGTAAGATATTAGTCTTTTGATATTGCTTGATGTATGATGTAATTACGATTGATTGTTTGATAGATTTTGTGAACGAATTTTATGCAACATTTACCATATGTTGTATCATGTCATTCACGAATTATATCGTCTTATGTACAAAAAAAATTCTTTGTACACAATACTTGATGCCAGAATGTAACCATCTTCAATTAAAAAAAAAATATTCAAAAATACTGCTTAACTGCTATTAAAGAATCTCAGTTACTGTTAACCCCTGAAGCTGCTGCAACCGGAGTGGCTGCTGTACTTGGCGGGTAGCGTCTCGTTCGTGCAGGCGCTGTAGTGGGGTAAACTGTGTCCCTGCCGCGGTGTCAGAATGTCTTACCCAGTGATAGCTTATTCATTCAGGCGTCTTAATAGTTGAGAAAAAAGGATAACAGGAAATGCGTATGGGATCATGAAGTCAAGTATCGGTTGAATGGGGGCGAGACAAGACTATAATCTATTCACAATTATTTGACTTAAATATAAACCCAAGGAAAACATAATATAGTAGAAATTATAGCAATATCGGTAGACTAAGTATAAAATTGGAGTAAGAATTGTGGAAGAAGTAAGAAAATATTTTTATTATGTAAGTAAAACAAAAGAGGTCCGAAGCCAAAAGATATTAAAAGCAGTAGCTAAAGAGCCTTCTTAAAAAAGAAAAATCTTTTAGTTTTATAGATTGACCTCAGATTATATTTACGTAGCGATGTAGTGAATGCTTATTGCTTTAGTCCAGTTGAGTCTCATACTAAAAGTGTTTGATGAAATTCATGGTGAAAATTAATGTTACGCGAATTAAAAATCCTGATGTAGTCAACATCGTTATTACCCGAAATATAGTTCGCGGTGCATTTCATGAGTTTAGATGTGTCTGCATAGTTTGATATTGTTACGGATATATTAGCTGAAATTGTAGTTATGTTGAAATACAGTCTGTACCAGAATGTTTCTCATTATAGAATAAGTCACGAGGTATTTAGTTACTATCAATTAGTATCATTTTATGTTAGTGACAGGGGCGTAGCTACTATGGGGCTAGGAGGTGCAGTGCACCGGGGCCCCTGCGCTCAGGGGGCCCCCAAGCATACCTGGCGACCTTTTTTTTAGCTCTACCGTCGTCTAAGGGGGCCCCCAAGACACAGGGAGTCCCTCACTAAGAGGGCCCTCACTGCTCAGGGGGGCCCCCAACCACTGCTCAGGGGGCTCCTACCAGCAACACAAAAAGAGACGCCCATCTGGCCTGAGGGCCAAAAATAAATTTTTTGCACCGGGGCCCTTGTTGACCTAGTTACGCCACTTTGTAATGTCCTACAGAGCACGTCGGCTCGCTGGCGCGGAGGTATGCTGCCCGACACTGTGTGTATCTGAGGTTCAGTCGATGATAGAAGGCAGACGCCTGTCCCCAGAGACATGTTTAGTTTGGCGCAGGGGCGCGGGACACAGACCGCCCTCTCTTCTCGCGATATTTTTGTTTTTTCTGGAGGGCTTGCCGTATGTGGTACAGTGTGTGGGACAGCCAGAGGATGGAGGGGATGGCATCTACTCCTCGGAAGTGTTTCTTTTGCTATGTTCTATGTGGTCGGGAGAAGGAGAACGTTGCTGGACGCCCGAGAGCAAGGTTGTGGGCAGTGGCTGCTGCTACAAGTGATAAACGGAGGTAGCTGTGTGTATCAGCCGCCTACGCCGACGCCGCCGCCGCCGCCGACCAGTGTCCTGCCGGGTAATGTGTAGCGCCTGCTGATATAGAGACTTACTGCAACATCTCAAAACCCTGGAAACTGCCCTGAGAGACTCATGCCAGAATTAAAGAGCTATTAGCCTGGGTGCCTATCATATGTTTGCCATACATTTGTGATCTTGAAATGACAACAATTTTTTCTTAATTAATAAATTCATTTTCTTTTAATGTGAACCCATTTCTTTTGTGTGATCCCCTGAGAATTGTCATGTGAAGAGCCCATTATAAATATTATTGAATTAAAATAAATTAACTTTGCTACTTTTGCAAGCTGGCACCATACAAGGTGTCTTTCAAATTAAAACTAATACCCCTGCCAACGAGAGATTACAAAATGGCGCGCCAACCTGTGGCCTGACTGTTTGAGATGTTGCAAGCGTTTCGTTTTAGCGAGTAGAAATCTCTATGTGTTTTTCAGCATTTTTGCGGTGTGGCGGTGATAGCAGAGGTCCAGCATATACAATGTATAATGATAAGATTGATTATGTGTAATATTTGTTATTTGTAACAGCATAGGACTCCTGTGGGCGTCCCGAGCGAGGTGATTATCTGTTCTCGTGTGTGATATTGAACCACTGTTTGTTGATCTTTCATGGGTTGTTGATGTATGAAAAAATACGACGTTGCATGAATTGTTTGGCAATCGTGGAGGAAGATGTAAAGTGATGGTCTTTGGTTATGTTCGAGCTGTCCTTTTGTTTGTAATTGTTTGTTGGTTTGATGGTTATTCTGTTGTTGGAAAATGTTTGGAGACTAGGGAGGTAAGATTTTCACAGCATCTCAGCGTCGGAAAATTATGCTTGTTTTTGCCTGTCTTCTGTGACGAGTATGGTTTTTTATAAACTTTTCTTGCTTGTCGTGCTTTTAGAATGCCCCGAGCATCTATGCTCTGCATAATTGAGTTTTGTGTGTTTTAGCGTTCATTCCATCAATAATTGTGCGTTTGAGAATTTGTGGATGCTTCCCGTGGATGTACCGGTATAAACATTGAATTGTGGGAGGAGAAGTGTGGTGAAATATTTGTTTTAGGTAGTTTCTAAATTTTTGGGTGCTATTGAGTGGATGAAACTGAGGTCCGGAAATGCCGGGATGGCACAAAGTCACAGTCCGTCAGAGCCAAACGAGCAGGAATTCGCGATGAAGGGAAATCACGATCATTTAATTGACAACGCCGTGGTTCGAAGTGCTGAGCAAACTATTCAGCAGACAGCTAGTAAAGAAAGAACTACTAGTTTTCCTCCAACCGCAGAAACGAGCGATCAGTTTGTGTCGCTGCCGGAAAATCACGCTAGCGCAATAATGACGCCCCATGATATGTTGGTAATAGTACAGCAATTGCTTAGTCCGATCAACGAACGATTAATATCCATGATCGAGGAACAAAAGAAAACCAATGAACAAATTTCGGCGTTCAGGGAGGAATTGACGTCCGCGATGGAAAAAGGGATTGGAGAACTTACGGAAAATGTGCCAACACTACGGGCGGGTCAGGAAAAGCTAACCATTGTTGTTGGTCGCAGTAATGAGCAGTTGGTGGATGTACAAAGACGCGCGTCGGAAATAGGTCAGGAGACGGAAGAAAGGATTAACATGTTGGAAACGCGTGTCGTGGAAATGGAGAGGAGCCACAGTGCGGATTTGACCCAACTCGGAGAAGAGATGAGTCAAATTCGCGTGAGCGTTGCAAAGCTGAAAACAGAGCGCGAAACGCATGAGAGCTTTTCGATGAAACAGACAAGTAAACAGCGGGACATCCATGTGTCGGCGTGTTCGGAATCGGTAAGAACGGACAGACAGACCAAACCATCGAGAATGCCAACTGTCGGACATGAAAGACGAGACCTGCGATATTTGTGCATATTTGGACAGGCGGGAACAAATGCCGAACATCTGTTCCAGGTCGAAGGCCTCAAGAGAGTGCCAGGCGGCGAGCGATGTTTTCCGAACGCATGCTACCCTCTGAGCAGGACGCTTTTTTGTGACTGTGTGAGCGAAAAGCAGCTGGGGTGCGATTATGAGCCGTATGTGGGAGGTTTCGAAGAGAGAGATTGTGGTGGAGAACTGAGAGGCGAAATTAGTGCTAAATTCATGCACAGTCAATCAGTGTACTTTGCTGAGAGGAAAGAATTTGCTGAGAATTTCCGAAGCACAAACGCCAGCGATAAGTATGAGTTTTGGATGTGCGTTGTACACGGAAGGCTCAAAACGGGAGCTAACTAGGCTTAGCCCCTACGCGAAAAAAAAGAGACTTGGTTTGGACCGCAGACATACCCAAGGATATGAAGTAGAGAATAATTATGGTAATAAATAAGTATATGTTAGTGTCATATAGTGGATAGTTCGCAGAAGTGCGTTTGGGAAGGGAAAAAAAAATTCTGTTCTCCCTAATGGACGGAAAGTAAATTCTGGTAGCATCTGAGAGTTGCGAGGGGAGGGAATTTTGGTTGTAGTTGAAGATTACCTGAGCCATAAAAACAGTTGAATTGATTTGGTACATGGGATGGAATTGAACAGTCACTGCGTGTGGAGAATGCTAAGATGCGATGATTGATGTCAGGCGAGAAAGAAATAGTTTTTAACGATTGTGGGAATGAATATTTCTTTGCTAAACTTCTCTGGTTGCTCTTGTGAGGAAGTTGCTGAATACTTGGTGGACCTAATTTTCCAGACATTTGAAAGTTGTTGGTGGAAGTTTTGACGTTGGTCGAGTTAAAAAAATAAATAAAGGAAGGTATTTTGAGAGTCAGTTGTAGCCAGAGCGGCACTGATGTATGGAGAGCACTTAGACTGGAGTAAAGGAGTCAGTGGATGAGTCCCAATTTGTATTTGCATTTTCCTCGTGCGAAGGACAAGGGTTTAAGGTGAAGAGACAACGGACGTGCATGGATTGGAAGGTTTCAGACGTTCCTTTTGGCAACGGATAGAAGGCCAAGGACGCATAAGCAGTCCGGTTGTCGTTCAATTAATGTGGTGGTAGTAGGTCGTGGAATTCATATGAGGGACAAGGTAATTATCCCCTGGGGCTCCGTTAATTTGTGCTTGAGGTGGTGGAAGTGTGCCGAGTCTGGTATAACGAGGTTTTGTACACTCTGGATTTTTTTCATAATAGCGGGAAGCGGGAATAATGTGGTTCCACCAAGTCAAACCAGCATCATGTTTCTCCAGCAGATATTTAATTCCCTGACATCACTCCTTTGTTTTGAGAGTCGTCTGTTAGCAAAGTAATTTTGCCGTTCGGAAGAGATAATTCATGACAGTTGAGAGTATAGGGAAATACGAATCCCAGATGCAGATTGTCGTTGAATAGTGCACATTAGTGAAGATATTCTTATTTGTGTCCAAGCGGAGTTACTTCTTCAGCATTTGAGAATTTTTAGAGAAAATTGTGGTTTGGTAAGGTAGGGAATGAAGTTTGATTTTCAAGTGGAGTATTTCTTTCGGCGCCAGACATGACGCGAGATTTTAATTTAGATGAGGATAGCTGCGAGTTATACATTGTGAAAGGTTTCCCATGTGATTTCTCGAAGAATAGTTATTGCTTCCGCTGTTAGATATTATGCAAGTTATTTGATAGGGTGACGAACTTCTTATGATTATATATGCATTATTCAGCGTGGAGGCATTTTCTGCAGGGTGTAATATGTTGTTTTTTTTATGCTAGGTTAATGAGGCTGTAGATTTGGTAGAATACTAGTAGTTTACTTTCTGAGAGTTCTGAGGGATATGGAGTGGGTTTATGGTCGCAAGGTGGCAAGGCTACCTTAGTGAAGGTGGACAACGTTGAGGTAGTGGAACACCAAGTTTCTCTAAAGTGTCTGTTATGACTTTGGTCATGTGGTCGATATGAGGAATAGGTCGGTGAACCATGGCTTTCGAAATAGGAGCCTAAGCATAAGAGTGTGGGTTGTTTTGAAACTGGGAGTGTCAGCTGAGGCAGAGGGTGTCCTTGACTTCACCGGGGTGCAGGGACCTGGGCTCCATCTGTTTGTGGGCAGGCGCCTTACCATCTGCATGAAGGTGGCTGTTTGTGATGAAGTCGGTTCTGCTCTACAGGGAAGCGTTGCGACTGTAAATTCTGTTAGTTGCAAGGAGTGTTGTACGCCTGAAGAGAATATGCCGACCCCTCGTTTTAGTTTAGTTATTGTCAGATAAAGTTTGAAGATTTTAAGTTTTATGGATATTTAAAGCTGTACTTAGTGTTATAAGTAGTCTATAAGGAAAATAGTGGGTTGGTTTAGGTTTCTTAATCATTACTGCGTGGCCCTGATTCATTGCTCACTTGTTTTCGGACACAATGGTTTTCTCTGTTTGGTTATATGGGCATTGTGGACGATAAAGCCTATATGTGATGGCTTTGTGATTTTTTTTATATATATTAATTCTTCTGCATTTTTGCACTCTGATTTGTAATTTTGTTAACAGAGAGTACAGGAAGAATGATTTGTGAGGCCACAATCTGGTAGAATTAATTTTTTTTTTAGCCACTGTGTGCTGGTATTTATATGTATTGTATTGTTAATGTAATATCTGTAACTAACAGAAAGGCTGGACAACGGCACAACGATGTATTTTCTGAGACTATAGTTTCTTAGGATTAAGTATTTTTCTGAACACTGTGTGTTATGGTTTAGATGTTGTGTACTGTTTAAGTTGTATCTGTAGCCATAAGATAGGCTGGACCCAACTGGTATCATTTACGCCAAGCCCATTGTAATGAATGTCACAGAGAGAGTTTCATGCTCGTAGCGGAGCGCAGTGCACGATCGAGCAGTCACTGCAGTGGTTGTTGACCAAGGAGACAATCCGCATGACTTTTCAGCAGAGGGAAGTGTCGAAATGGGTGGTTTTATCAAGGTATTGTATGACTCGGGCAAACGATAGGTTGAAGAGACAGTTCTGGCTAAAGAGCGTGAGGATGAAATGTTTCGGGACAAAGTGAGAGGATAGGTCACATAGACTGAATGAAAAATTTGAACTTTAAATAGGAAATTTCAAATTTTTGTGGAGGTGGCAGTTGAAGCTGTAATGTCCTACAGAGCACGTCGGCTCGCTGGCGCGGAGGTATGCTGCCCGACACTGTGTGTATCTGAGGGCCAGTCGATGATAGAAGGCAGACGCCTGTCCCCAGAGACATGTTTAGTTTGGCGCAGGGGCGCGGGACACAGACCGCCCTCTCTTCTCGCGATATTTTTGTTTTTTCTGGAGGGCTTGCCGTATGTGGTACAGTGTGTGGGACAGCCAGAGGATGGAGGGGATGGCATCTACTCCTCGGAAGTGTTTCTTTTGCTATGTTCTATGTGGTCGGGAGAGGAGAACGTTGCTGGACGCCCGAGAGCAAGGTTGTGGGCAGTGGCTGCTGCTACAAGTGATAAACGGAGGTAGCTGTGTGTATCAGCCGCCTACGCCGACGCCGCCGCCGCCGCCGACCAGTGTCCTGCCGGGTAATGTGTAGCGCCTGCTGATATAGAGACTTACTGCAACATCTCAAAACCCTGGAAACTGCCCTGAGAGACTCATGCCAGAATTAAAGAGCTATTAGCCTGGGTGCCTATCATATGTTTGCCATACATTTGTGATCTTGAAATGACAACAATTTTTTCTTAATTAATAAATTCATTTTCTTTTAATGTGAACCCATTTCTTTTGTGTGATCCCCTGAGAATTGTCATGTGAAGAGCCCATTATAAATATTATTGAATTAAAATAAATTAACTTTGCTACTTTTGCAAGCTGGCACCATACAAGGTGTCTTTCAAATTAAAACTAATACCCCGGCCAACGAGAGATTACAGGTTAGTGACGACATATATCGCGTTGTAAATTATCCAGATTATTCTTCTCTTCCTATGTTTTAGAAGTTTAAGATTTTCAACTCCTTGTTCTAAATGTTACCAACAGCCTTCTCTTTGATTTCCTTCATAACAGCACAACTGAGAGTAAATGGTAGCAGCCCCTTCACACTGCCGCGGTGGTATAATGTGTGTTTTGGCGCTTGAGCGCTCCCCAATACAGAGGCCCGCCGTCCAATTACTGATGGATGTTCCGCTGTAAGCTGCCGGTTATTGCCCTCTGGGTGCCATTAACTGGGGATCGATTGCAGTAACATTGCACCACAGCGTGGATAGTGAGTCAGTCCTGCATCCCCCGAACACAAGCCATTTCATTAAACTAAAGAATCCGTTTGCGTATGCATGAGACTGCAGGATGACAATATCCGCACCACCACAAGGGGGTGCCGGGGTGACTCACAAACATGGACGCGTCTCCCCTCGTCCCCCAGAAGATGGCGTCTTCAGCAATAACACGCTTAATAACTTGCCTTCCCTTATTCGCACAGGCAGTCTTGTAATATCTCGCGAGTGTTACTCGTTGGTGAATCACTGAGCGTTCACGACAAACTTAACCTTATCCAGTTCGTTGTTACACATTGTATGTTACCCTTTAGTTCGCCAGAGGCAGTCCCACTAGCTATCCCCAGTATTAATATATTCTACAGTTCTATTTTGAAGTCGCTTATGTAAAACAGAGACATTTTAAGTAAAGGAGTTGTCAATTTGAATGGATTTTCCTGCATTCATTTCTACAGTGAAAACTCGTAAGAATCATTATTAAGTGTATGTATTCAATATGCCCGTAAAAATTTAAAGAGATAATTTGGTTTGTTTAGGTTTTGAAACACACGATTAGGAAAGCTAGGAAGTAAGATTTGAAATAACTCTGAATCGAGTAAAGTCACAGCTGATCTTTTATCACCAGCTATAGTCAGCACTGTCTAGAATATTTTGATAGTAACTCTAACTAATTTGGCAAAGTTTAATTAGTTGTTTTAATCAAGACAAAAAAAACTGTGTGGTTTTATGAAACCACGAAGCAAGTGAAACCTTTTTAAGCACTTAAATGAAACGGAAAATTATTCGATTTAGGGTATTAAAATTGCGTTCTTAATCTTAACTTAATAACTGGAAAATGGGAACGATAATGGGAAATCAATAGTAAACAAGATATCCAACTATAAATTTTAATTTCAATCTACGTATTAGAGTACGGAATACATAATAAATACAATCGCACGAATAAGTGAGAATGTAAATGCTAAACTTGCGAGCTATGAGCGCCGCCATATTGGCCTTGGCTGCTCTGCCGAGCGCCTTTTACTTTATCCCCACTCCGTGGCCGGTTGTAATGCGACATGCGATAGATGGACGAAAAAATAACACTTCCTGTTTTCGGAAGAAAGAATAGAAAATTAGAAAGCACCCATCAGTTGCCGATTACCTTGCTTCAGTTCAACTGTAGTCGACGCCAGACAGATCTCCTACTGACTATTATTATACCCAATCCAACTTTATACCATATTTGTGTTGGTATGTACTGACAGTAACAATTATATAGCCCAAATCCGGCTGATTAACTTAGCCATTTGGTTTACTGTTGTTTCTTTTATGGGTATAACTTGTGTTGGGGAACATATTTCTGCGATTCTAGTTTTGTAATGGATGTATGCTATGAGGAGAACGAAATTACCTGTATTCCTGTATGCAACATTCGTATTGATGCAATGCCGCAGACTTCACAGTCCAACAACAGGGCTGTTAAGACCAAGGACAAGTAGATTATGAGTTCTG
The DNA here is from genome assembly GCA_031002005.1 of Vandiemenella viatica. NCBI lineage: Eukaryota > Metazoa > Arthropoda > Insecta > Orthoptera > Morabidae > Vandiemenella > Vandiemenella viatica. The sequence goes on along the minus strand of JARYHS010009186.1, from coordinate 30,108,230 downwards.
ATTCTCTAATGAAATCACTACCTCTCGTAATGGGATATAGATGTATAAAGATTGGAAGTTCTTTTCTCTTGTCGTATTGACTGTAATTGGAGTTAGATTTGTCGTATCATTATTTTCACTGTCAGATTGGAAGAACTTCATTCGTTGTTTGCTTAAGAAGATAACGGGGCTTTGATCGTCTCTAAGTTCCTTAACTGGCACCCCTCCACGAACTTCTAAGATATCAGGTGGGATCACCATTAGAATGTTGGTCAATAATCAAACCTGTTAGGATTTACAAATATCGCCTTCCCGCAATTGTGAGGATGGCATATTAAGGAAATTTTTCCCGGAGTGAAGCTCTAGCTTTGAAATCTTTAATATCTGTGCTCAAATTTTGTTTATTTATTGTTTTAACTGTTGACGAACTTTCGGAGATAAATGTTGACCACATTAGGTCTATACAGAACCTCTCTCAAGTGTCCATTATCTTTACAGGGACTGTTTTTTGTTGTTTCAGATTTGTGTTTGAATGATTTAGAAATGGCATCGTTTCGGAATTGTTCCTACGTTTTCTATTCTGCTTTTGTAGAATCTCTTACGGAAAGATTAGAATTAATGATTGTGCTACTTTATTTATTGTTCGTACCTGCGTTTCTTCGCGCATATCTCAGAATCCAATTCTTCTTGCAGTATTTAGTATTAAATGCACGCATCTGTTTTGTAAGAGTTGTTTATATCCTCCGTTATCTTTATCCATTTCTCTGATATTATCGTCACAGTATGGTAACGAAGCACTGAGCCGTCTCGATAGTGCCTACACGATCAGATCTCGATGTTGTAACATCCCGGGTTGTAAGGAACGTGAGCTCGCACAAACAAGCAAAAAATCGACACAAATGAACATTCGAACGAAGTGTTGTGACAGACACCAGAAACGAATATAGGATTCAGATCGACCGTCGGTTGATGGTGAGTTTTAAAAGTTTTCGAACTTCTGCTCCCCCGTCCATCAACAGATTGAAAAACTGGTGTTGCCGCCTCTTCTGTCAGGAGCTATCGCTAATTAACGTCATTAATAACTCGATTTACCGGTTATCTAGCTAGTTGTTAGCTCGGGAGACGTCGGCAGAATTCACTTTTGGTCTCAGCTCATGATTAATTCAGGACGCGACTGACAGCGTTACGAAGGTAATGCTGCTTCTCTTTGGTCTGACTTTGACGTCACAGATATTATTTGTCTGCCAAGCAAATTAGAGAGTAATCGGCGATTAACTTTAAAGATATATAATTCTTTAATAATAAAACTTATCTTGTCGAAATTATAAGGCCTTTTTAATTCGTGCTGTCAGTAAAAAATACAAAATTGATGTTGGAATTTTATTAAATTTACAACAAACGACACATCAGACATAGATTAGTGCTGAATCTTAAATTTTTCATCTCGACCTTTCCAGCATCTTGTGATACAAGGCGAAGATTTATCAAAATATTATGTATTATCTTTGCAGCTGCATGGTTGTGTTACTGCACACTAGCCTCATCTGATATTTGAGCATGTCAATAAAAAATAAACCAGAATTTAATTGAAACTTTTGCTAAATGGAATATCTTATTGTTTAATGTAAATCCATTATAATGAAGACATTTTTGCTTCCGGATAACAAAAGCAACTCGACAAAGGAAAGTATAACTGAAATAACGAACACATTTACATTCTACATTGCTTTGATATAAAATTCAAAAAATATTGTTTGCAACGCTACAAGTAGCATATAGCGAAACGTAAATGGAAGTAGGTCATAGTTGTTGCATAGAAATCTAATTTATATATATTCAAAAACCATGTGTGCAGAATGTCTCGAACAGCCAACATTTTTTTATAAAACATTGAATCGCTGATCAAAAGGAAAGAGCGACCGAGAGTAAACATAATACCAACGGCAATTACGTTATAGTTTTTTTTAAAAAAGGCGACTGTATCAGTTATGGCCTGTGTTACCACTCCCGGTGTTTGCTCTGGAATCATTGACCTTGCAATGTGTTCTTGGGTTGTTCAGATAAATTATAGTCACAAACTGGGATTTCAAAGACGCTGGTAAAATATTTCTAGGCCCGTTAATTTTCACGTTTATTTTTATATTTCGGTAAGAGTAGTATTATGTGCTTTCATGTTGTTATGAAAAGGAATGACACTGCGGATGGCGATACCTCGTCTTTTCCTTTTGTTTGCTGCCTTTACTTTGAGAAAATTTACACGTTGCTACAGAGCATCCTCTATTTTCCACTCAACGAGAAAATCGACGTAAAGACGATTCCTTCGTAAACGAAGATCATTTACAAGCACCTTACAGTCATGTATACATTGTATTCTGGGAATGTATAAGTCAATTCACAGTTGGTTTACTCTTCTAAAATGCTTGAATTTTCTTGTTACGTTTGACTACCTACGTGTTACGTCAATCTTTAGATTTCACCTCTTTATAGTATGATTGGCGAAAAAAAAATCATCATTATGTATTGTGCAACCTAATGTGCCACTGTTAACTTGGTTGGCGTCAGTTTGTTGAAAAGTGTCTTTTCAGCTATCATTTTGTGGCTTTCTGCAGAGAAATCAGAAGTCATCTGAAGAGAGCCGCAGAATGATGGCTGAAACGTGAGGTTTCGATTAATTGATGTGTTCCAAGTTACCATCGACAGCGACCGTGGAAGTCTACGCAATCATAATGCGCCACTGTCCGCTCACTGATCTTAAAATCGTTTGAAGGTTATCCGCAAATTATTGAACGGGGCCAGATATGCTCCTTACCTGGATTGATCCGAAATCGAGCTATCGGTAGTATAGTTTTATGGAACAAACTGCGCTATAAATCTGACATCCTTTTGTATCAGACCGATTTTATTGTAATATATAGTAAAATAAACGACTCAATCTGAGCAAGTTTATAGAGGTGTAAATATTTTCAGGAAAAAAAAATGAGGAAAAAAATCAGCGAAATAATCATAATAAGCAGAAAAAACTAACACGAGCCTTCACGAATGCTGTTATAATAACATAACTTGAGAATGTGTTCTCTGTGAAATATCTGGTCACAAGGATTGGTAATAGTACGAAACCTAAGCGTTTTGTGGGTGCGTTAACGTTTCCGCCTCCCATTTGGCAAGATACGAGTTGAAGTCCCCGTTCGGCTATTTGGATTTCGGTTTTCGTTGGTTTCACGGAATCACTCTAGACGAATGGTGGGATGGTTCCTTCAGAAGACGATGGTCGAATTCCTTCCTGTTCCTTGCCCCCAGTTCTTCGTCGAAGAGGCGTTAAGACAGAAGAGGAAAAATGGTATGAAAGATAATCAACAACGAACTAAAGACTGAATTTTGTCGAGCATAAACAAACATGTGAGACATCGAATCTGCGGAGGAAAACTATTAAGTCCAATAAATCACCACTTAAAATACTGTAGAATTATTTGGTTGATAGTTATGAATGGCATAAACAGAAATTACTGAACAAGTTCACATTTGAATGCATAATTTTTAAATGTAAGTTTCAGTCTAATGGAAGTTTCTTATGTGGCTGGGTGGGACAGGATGAATGACTGGTTCAGAGAACAGTTTTTAAATTCATTATTAGGAACGTGATATCCAGGATTCTTCATTGCATATTACAAAATGTAGCTTCCATTTATATACATTAGTCTAAACGATAGAATAACAAAATCGCATCCCCGTCCGGGCATCTAGATTTGGGTTTTCCATGGTTTCCCAAATCACTCCAGGCAAATGCCGGGTTGCTTCCTTAAAAAGGACATTGCCGAATTCCTACCCATTCCTTGCCCCCATCCTTTCCTGTCTCTAAAGACCTCGATGTTGAGAGACGTAAGGCAGGTAGAAAAAAAAGTCTTACAAATCATAAGTTTATATCTAGTGATTCTTCGCAGTGCCACTCAGGGAATCCAAAAGATCTAACGAAATTTAACTATAGTGATATTGCCCTTCTGTATACACTTCAATGTATATTGCATAATTATTGATTAAGATGTCTTCTTCTTCTTCTGGTCCCTATCCGTTCCGGATGTCGGCAACCATCGTGACTGTGTTGTCTCTGCTGGTTGATGCTCGGATTAACTCCGTAGTTGTCCATGTTTTCAAATTTTTTAACCAAGAAGTTCTTCTTCTACTAGCACTTCTCTTTCCTGGTATTTTCCCCTGTACAACAGATTGCACGAGTTCATAACGGCTATTGTTCCTCATGATGTGGGCAAGGGACTGCAGTTTCCGTGTTTTTACGGTGGTCAATATTTCCATATCTTTTTTAATTTTGCGTAGCACTTCAGCATTTGTGGTGTGGTCTGTCCATGGTATTCTCAACATTCTTCGATATAGCCACATTTTAAAAGCTTCTAACCTTTTACTGATAGTTTCAGTTAATTTCCACGTTTCAACGCCATACAGGAGGACGGAGCGTCTCATCTTCGTGGTAATCGATAAATTACGACTTTTAAAAAGGTTATTCATTTTATTGAAAGTAGCCCTGGCTTTTCGAACACGTGACTTTACTTCATCAGATGGATCCCATTGGCTATTTACTGTGGTGCCAAGATACGTATACCTTGATACACATTCAATGGTCTTCTGGTTAATCATAATATGGCATTGGGAGTTGTTGTTTTTGCCAATGACCATTACCTTTGTCTTATTAATATTATGTCAAGTCCGTGGCTGCTTTGTGAGATTCTATCTATAAGATACTGTAAACTTTCCTGACTGTATGCAGAAATGACTGTGTCATCTGCGTAGCGAATGTTGTTTATCCAGTTTCCATTCAAAAGCACTCCCATCTCATCATTCAATGCCTCCCTAAAGATATACTCTGAATATATGTTAAATAACAAAGGAGTGTGTGCTCCATTGCAATTAAATCAAATTAAATTAAAAAGTGGACAGAATTTCTACTTCATCCGTATTTTCTCCCTTCAGTCTCACATGAGCAGACTGGTTCCAGTACAGGTTAACAATAATCCTCAGGTCTTTGTCATCCAAGCCTTTACCCGTCAAAGGCCTTCTGATAATCTATAAAACAAGCATAGACATCACAATTTATATTTCTGCAGCGCCGAAATAGTACTTGGATGCTGAACAGAGCTTCTCGTGTTCCAACTGTATTTCTGAATCCGCACTGTATAGGTGATACATATTCTTCACAGAGCTTATATATCCTTCGGTGAATAACCTTCAGAAAGAGTTTTAATGTGTGGCTCATAAGTCTGATCGTTCTATAGTCATCACATGAGTTAGCCGTTTGTTTTTTTGTTTTTTTTTGGTAATGTAATAAACTCTGATTTGAGCCAATCTCGAGGAATACTGCCAGAATTGTAGATGTCATTGACACTTTGGTCAACCACTTTGTACTATCTTCGTCAAGCAGTTTAAAAAATTCTGCATTTATCTTGTCAGGCCCTGGAATTTCATCGTCTTTCATTGCTTTTATTGCAGCTTGTACTTCAGTCAGTAAAATGCTTGTACCTGTTTCACATTCAAACTGTAGAGGTTCCGACCGGCTATCTGAGAACAGTTGTTCTACGTGTCTCTTCCATGCATCTACGATATCTTGAGTATCAACAATGACGTTTCCCTCACTGTCCACTGGTTTATTCACTAAGATTAAGATGGAAAGCTGTTTATTGATTCCAAAAAGAGCTTCAACAGAATATTGAAAAAGAAAAAACAAAAAACACTTTTTATGAGGTCCGGCTTTTCGCCACTTCAACAGTAAATGAGGGTTTTTTTATCAATTTTTTAAAGTGTTTTTTAACTTACGACGATGAGGCTCATCTGTATAGAGATCATAAGGCTGAGAGAGGGTTGACAGACAAGGAACGAGAAGGAATGCAATCATGGCCTTTTGAATGAACCATCCCGCCATGCGCCACGATAAATCGAAATGTGTTTGGCTGGGTCTTCGATCAGAACCGCCTCCTACCGAGGTCATTAAAGTCGCAATGAACTTCGTGACAACGGACCTGAAGGAAATGTTCCGCGTCGTACACAAAACAACCAATTATTGAGCGATATTTGGAAAATATGAACAGTAGAATCTGGAATCCTGCCACGATGAGTGAGACGTCGGTTTCTTTTTACGTCTGTTATCCGAAAGCAAAGCGAGTAAACTGTAGCGGTGGTAGTTCTCCTCGGCGCCGTGGATCGTAATGGGATCTGTTCGGCTGTTCGTGGCGTCTGCAGCTGCTGGAGCGGAACCAGCCTCCATCTGATGACCTTCTGCCCTGCACGCCCAACACTCTGTCCTCAGGTGGGAGAACATCGCCTCGCCGATACGGCTGCTAATACTTTACTACTTTCTGCATTTTTGATAATATAGGGCAAATACTCCGGAGAAGAAAGAACTGAGCTAAACAAAAGCTGCACACCAATATTTGGAATTTGTATCACTGATTTAGAACCTGGAAATTTATTTAAATTGCTTGTAGTTTCCCAAATCCTGAGTTGCAGGAATGTATAAATGGTTTTAGAAGTACGAGGAAATACTGGAGTTCATTCCCAGCAAGAATATGTTGAAGAGTAGTCGCCAGACATGGCTACAGTCACACTTATGAGTTTCTCACGGATCGTGTGGAGGCCTCCTCCCATGAAACTACAAGCACTGAAAAACCAATGAAATTAAGCACAATCTTTTCACCTGAGTCGGAAATAGACCACATACAAAGATATTTATTTCTTTTGAAAACTGCCTTTTGCTATAGGCTATTTGTCCACTGTGTTTCTATCAATTCTTTTCCACTATTAATAAATCTTTCCGAGCACAATTTATTTCTAACGTAATTGCCTCAAACACATGTACCAGTGATAAGTAAATAGTGTTGATTATCTCTCGATATCATGACACATATTTTCGTTACAGATAATCCGTTATTGGTCTTGAAAGAACTCCTTATGACTTTAAGCCTTGTTAACGTTGAGATATGCCTTCTATGTTAACAGAGATATCAAGTGCGACTGCGGTGAAGACCAGACTGTCCAGCACATGCTCCAGTGTCGACTGTGTCCAGCATCCTGCTCGGCAGCTGAACTGTATGAGGCCTCAGAAAATGCACTGGAAGTGGCCAAGTTCTGGTCGATTATAATTTGATGATTGTGATTGTGTAACTGTATGTTTCTGATACGAAATAATAATAATAACGTTCAGATACCGAGCATGGTGGGTGAGCGGTTAACGTTCTGGCTTCACAGGTTCGAATCTCCGTCCGGGCATCCAGATTTGGGTTTCCCATGGTTTCTCCATATCACTCCAGGTGAATGCCGGGATGCTTCCTTCAAAAATGCCATTACCGAATTCCTTCCCGTTCCTTATCTCCCCATCCCGCCTCTAATGACTTCGACGTCGACGAGGCGTAAAGCCATAACTAGAAAAAAAGTTGAGGTCAGTTGAAGCGAGAGACGACTGAGGGCAGGGAACGGAATTCGGTCATGGATTATTGAAGGAATCATCCTGGCATTCGCCTGAAGTGCTTTCGGAAAAACTGAGGATAACCCTAATCTGGATGGCCGGACGGGGATTCGAACGTGTTTCCTTCCGAATGCGGGGCCAGAGCGTTAACCACTCATCCACCACGCTCGCTAGAATCAACAAACACACAGGTGTACGTAGCCAGCTTACCCTACACATTAACACGTTACAGAACTGCTCAAACCTTGAGGTTAAACTCATTATCTTTTAAAAAAGGAACTACGAATTTATATCCATACAGAGGACAACATTATCCATAAACAGCAATATCACTGAATTTGAACCTGGAAATTGATTTGAATTGCTTGTAGCTTCCCAAATCCTGAGTTGCATGATGATATTTCGGCATGAAGGAGAATGGAAAATGTTTCAGTTGGAGATATAAAAATCCGGTCCAGCAAGGCCTGTGTCGTGAGTTTCAAGACGCAGTTGTTTTTGTTAGGTATCAGGTTTCTGGAACATATTCTACTTGTTGTTCGTCGACGAGGGTGTGGGTTCAGCACGGTGGAGCCCCAGCTCTCTTTTCTCGTAGTGCTTAGACATTCCCTGAAATTGGATTGGAAAAGTTGGTGCTGTTTCGTTACCTGCCCATTCATCTTATCTGACCGTACATGATTCTTTCTTGTGAGGACATATGTAAAGTCTCTCGTGCGAGAGACTGTAGAGAATCTCCTGGCAAGAATTCTGGCTGCCTATGACACCGATATATCAGCACACGGGATTCTTCCACTTTATTACTAGACTAGTGTAAACCAGTGACCGTTTTTTGCGTATCGTCACAGGTCTAGAATAGTTCCAGTTTTTAGGGTCAAAGATTATGATAGGTTGAGCTGATCTGATCAAATACGAAATTGACCTGTGTTTCATCCTTAGAGAGAATAAAATCTCTTGAGCTTGAAGAACACAGGGGTATTAATAGACGTAGATATTAAACACAGACAGCGACGATCACGCTATAATGTAATTGTTACAGTGGTCGTAAACTCTAACTTGCTGAAATACAAACTTGACTTGTATTTGGCCTTTAAAGTTCTCTATGCAAAATTTAAAGAATTCCTGTTTGCTTCGAGGGCATCACGTTGTTTTTCATTGATGATGGGCATTCATAATGTAATCTTTCGTCGTAGTGTCTGTAACGGCCAGAGAAATGAATAAAGATTCCAGATTATTGAACCGAGCGTGGTGGGTGAGTGGGTAACGCTCTGGCCTCGGATTCGGGAGGACAGCGGTTCGAATCCCCGTCCGGGCACACAGATTTGGGTTTTCCATGGTTTCCCCAAATCACTCCAGGCGAATGCCAGGATGCTTGCTTCAAAAAAAGGCCATGGCCGAATTCCTTCCCGTTCCTTGTCCGCAGTACCATCCCGCCTCTAATGACCTCGATGTCGACGAGAAATGAATTGCCAGAATACTCGATTCAGTAATATATTTGTCCTGATGATGATTAAACAACTTAATAACTCACGTTACCATTAATGAAAGTGCTCAGTAAAATAAGTAAAAATCAAATAAATCGTAATGTATATATTTTCGTTAAGCGATAACATTATCAAAATAATTAAATTGAAATTTAGTCTAGGCTGGAATTACAATTGGCATTACATTAGATAGCATGAGTAATTTATTTTTTAAAAAGTCTTTTATATTGCTTTCATTATCGACATGTTACTGAAAATGAAGTTCAACGTTTTTTCAACCTTAAATTTATCGATATTTTTTTAACTATGAAATGATAGATAAAGTAAACTTAATTAATATATTATCACAATTAATTTGGTAGCAGTTGTTTAGCTATTAAATTGTGGACATAACCTCGAATTTCTTCTAATGATATCTCTGGTGGCTGTTGATTGGTGAGTTGAGGATGACACGTGACACCGTTCTCCAGCCAATAGCTATCCAGGTGGGTGAATGAGTCAGTGGGTGAGGTTAGGAAATTATATAGTAGATTACTACATTATAATGCCTGCTGATGGACATTCTACAGCTGTTGTAAATGTATTCGCAATTTGTAAAAGTAGCGCAAATACACAGAATTATTAAATAAATAAACAAAGGTTCCAAAATTCTCTTATTCCAATTTCATAGTTATTACAAAACAGTTTGGGCTAATGACCTGCGATTCAACCTTTTCTCATACTAATGCATTCGTCCCTCTCCATCCCTGTACTATCGTCTTGACGAAGCTTGAGATCCTACGCACAGGATACAACATGGAAGATAGACTGAGCTTTGTGAGGTTAGCTATTTTCAGAGAGCACCTTCACTAAAAATTTATTTCTCAGCTGATTAACAAGATTTTCTTCCTACTTCCTGTCATCAACCACAGTCCTTCTCTAATGAACTCACTGTTGACGAACCGTAAACCATTAATTTAAAAGCGACAGAATTCTCTATGCACTTCTACATGTATTCACAGTTTCTATACTTTTATTAATGTTGCTGTTTACAACGCATCCTTTTTCTACCCAAAACAGTTAGCACAGAACTTACAATTCTTTTTAAACCTATTATCTCTTTAACTACATTTATGGCAGTGATTGTTATTGTTTTAAATTTACTGATGTTATGCCTGTCCAGGAATACTATAACTTCATCGTAGTCATTACATAGCAGATAATGAATGATTGTTTTATTTATTAATTTATTTAAGATTAACTACAGATTTTAATTCCTCGTCACGTCTAGTATTTCCAGAAACATAACCCAAATCTAGAAACCACCCAAATGTATGTTTACTTTTCTCATCATTCCCCTGGTGTTCTGGCCACGCATTCGGGAGGACGGCTGTTCGAATCCCCGTCCGGGCATCCAGATTTGGGTTTTCCATGGTTTCCCAAATCACTCCAGGCAAATACCGGGATGCTTCCTTCAAAAAAAGTCCATGGCCGAATACCTTCCCACTCCTTTCCGCCCATCGTTTCCAGTCTCTAATGACCTCGCTGTTAGAGAGACGTTAAGCAGATAAAAAAAACCCTCATCATTCCTTCCAATATTGAATCACAAAGGTATAACTGATTCTCTTATACCAAGCTCGGTGGGTGAGCTGTGATACTTTGTCCTGACATTCGGTAGGACGCGGGTTCAAATCAAAATTCTGATTTTGGTTTTCTATGGTTTCCCGAAATCACTCCAGGCCATCACCTGGATGGTTCTTTGAAAAATTCATGACCAAATTCCTTGCCGTTCTTTACCTACATTCCCTGGCTTTAATTACCTTGACGTCGACGAGCCGTAAAGGATGATGCATATATATATATGTATATATGTTTTTTCTCATATCTAATCCTTCTGAACCAAATTGGTCTTTATTCAGTACTTCTCCCAGTTATCCCTTTGTTCTGGTGTATAATATCACTGTTAGACTTTGTCTGAACAACGTCTTAGGCGAGGCCGCATTGTGCGAGTTCTCCTTGATGGAGCTGCTTCGTGATTCCGCCACCCGCCGTCACAGATGGTATCACTGCATCGCCGCCCACTACGAAATTCCACGGCTTGGAGCGCAGCATACTATCTTTGGTACAGATTCTTTCACGGATTGCCCTTTGACCCTACTGGGAGGGGCGCTTCAGGTTTTGCATATTTCAACCATAGACACAGTGTTAAGAGGCATTTATAAAAGGACTTGTTTTGCTTTGCCGGCGTTCTCTCTACTAGTTTGATGCAATGGTCCCCCTCTTTGTGAAGTTTTTTTAACCATCATACTGATTTAATACATTGATCAGCCAGAACATTATGACTACGACTACAGGCGATAGCAGCGTCACCAGACGAGGAATGACTGCTAGTCAGACACACGAACGGTGCATGTAGTATCAGTGAGCGTGCTATCGGTGTTTAGAATGGGGAATAGAGCGCGATCTATCTGAGTTTGACCAAGGGCAGATTGTGATGTCCCGGAGGCTCGGCCGAGCATTTCGGAAACTGTAAGACTTGTCGGGTGTTCGAGAAGTATTGTGGTGAGTGTCTTCAACAAGTGGCGAAACCAAGGTGAAACCACGTCCAAACCTCGAGGGTTTGGGAGGCCTCCCCTCATTACAGATGTCGGACGTCGTAGGCTGGGCAGAGTGGTAAAACAGGACAGGCGGCGAACTGTGGCAGAACTAACATTAGACTTTAATGCTGGACAGAGTACAATTGGCTTGTTTCCACTAAGAATAAATCGGGCGTATAGTAGTTTTTAATGATTAATCATGCTAAGGAGATAACAAAAAACAACCCTATTTAATATAAAAGATAAAGATTATAATTATTTATAGAAAATAAAATCGACAAAATCAGCCATAGTGACACGTGACCGCGAACGCCAATGAGAAAGCATTACGTCATAGCGTCCCTTGCGCCACAGAAGTGGTTGACATTTACATGTAATAGAACACTTTGCGTAGTAAATATTTCGTTTGTAGCAACTTCTGTGTTGCTAATTTAGTTATTGTTAATTATTTGGCGAAAGAGAAGTCTAATTCATTATGGAACAAGGTTTTAGCAAAGCAACCAGTTGTAATTTGCCCAAAATTGACGCCGTAGCCGTTGGAAGATTTTTCGCCTCAAACATAGACTTCTGCTCGTCGGAATTCCGCAATGTAAAAACTTCCACGTAAATATATACAAGTGTCAAATATATATTATAAGCTGAAATCAGTTTCGTAAACAATAATCTATTGCTTAGACGTACGTTTATAAGTTAATTGATATGGTTTTGATGTTACTTTTGCGAAGTATAAGCAACTGTTAGGGAGTTCTATAATTACCGTGACGTCGCAATCTGATAACGAATTCTTGTAGAATTCGACGAAACAAATCGTAAATAAAGAATAATGTTTTTTGATATCTTGCTTCGTTTTCGAGATATAGCACGTTAAAAATGAGTTATAGTTCTTTGTTCGGTACTATTATTTCTGTGCCGTGTCTTAACTTTTCAGTTGCATCACGCCTAAGATATGTTTCTTTTTTTTATATAAACCTTTTCTAGAAAAATATATCCTCAAAAACAGGTGTGGTAAATTTTAAAGGTATGGCACTACCAGTTTCCAGACTGCTCTAACTTGGAGACCATCAGACGTGTTCAGAACGGATTTCGATCCCCCGAGCATATATTGAAGGGAATAACTCCATATGTCTCTGTTACAATTATTTCTTCAAAATGAGACCTACGTATCTAGAAATTAACGCGCAAACATTTGTAAATATGTGTTTAAATATTATAATTTTAACGTATTGTTCAGTAGTTTCAGCGTGGCGTATCGGTAATGCTCTTGCTTCCCATTTTGCGAACCCGGGTTCAAATCCCCATATAAGCAAATATTTTTATTTCTTTTTTTATATGCAGTAATCATTGAGCATTGATTTTATTTCATTTAAAATTCATTTACGAATTTTTATTATGCGAAATAACTATTAAAACATTATTTACAATAATATAATTACTTACAATAGATAAAATACAGTAACCAATTTTTATTACAATGCTACGACCATAAAAGAGATATTCTGTTAAAGTTCCATTTCCTTTGTAGAACATGAAATATACCTGTTTCACAAAAAAGAAAAAAAAAATCAACAATAAACAATGAAATAATGATTATATAAAAAAAAGTTGGGACTGTATATTCTGTAATATTTTGTTTTAAAAGTTATTTCACATAATAAAAATTCGTAAATGAAATAAAATCAATGCTTAATGATTTCTGCATATAAAAAAAGAAATAAAAATATTTTCCAGTATGGGGATTTGAACACGGGTTCGCAAAATGCTAAGCAAGCACGCTACCGATACGCCACGCTGAAACTGCGAAACAATATACTAAAATTATAAAATTTAAACAATATTCACAAATTTTTGCGCGTTAACATCTCATTACCTAGGACTCATTTTGAAGAAATTATTATAATACAGACATATGGAGTTATTACCCTTCAACATATACTCGGGGGATCGAAATCCGTTCGGAACAGGTCTGATGGTTCCCAAGTAAGCTTCATATCAGCCTAACATCATCATCTTTCAGTTACGATATCTCGAGAACCAAGAGAGAAATTAAAAACAATTATTCTTTATTTTCGAATGGTTTCGTCAAGCTGCTTAAGAATCTATCACCAGATTGTGGCGCCACTTAATGATGTTTATTCTATGAAAAATAGCACTAAAGAAAGATTTTATCACATAAAACCAAAACAAACTCAACTCATACCTTATTCCATTATCATTACTTGAAAAGTAGTGGTTTCTGCCAAATTCATCATTTTTGCTTTCGAAATAGAAATATATTACGCACAAACACTTACATCAAAATGGTCTTCACAAAAATAGATACTTCTGTCTGCAGGTAAACTGTGAGCATCCTCCCTCCTTGCAAGTTTTAACCACTTTCTCCGTATTTTTTCATTGTTTGGAACATATATAAATAACTTATCTGGTGTTTTTGTTGTTGTGCTTCTACACTTCGGCACTACACAGTACTTATAAAACGAGGAACTCATGTTTAACTAAAGAAAATCTATACCTGCCATATACGTACACGACTGTTCAGACGCTATGACGTCATCCAAGACGCCATGACAGTCTAGAGCAGGGGTCTCCAAACTTTTCAGCCTTAGGGCCATACTGATTACTCCAGTAAGTTCCGAGGGCCAAAACCAACATAAAATGAGAAAACTTCAGTAAACTAAACTTAATTTGCTAGGGGGCGTCCGTAAATTACAGTAGAGCTAAAAAAAAAAAAAAAAAAAAAAAAAAAAAAAAGGTCTACAATTCGCCTAGCTCTCCGCGGGCCGGACAAAATCTGTCCGCGGGCCGGATGTGGCCCGCGGGCCGTAGTTTGGAGACCCCTGGTCTAGAGCGCTAAATTTAAATTCGCTTTTACAAATGCAAAATACATAATGTAAATGTTCGATTCTATACAAAATAAGATGTTTTTTGAGTAAAATAGATAATAAGGTAAAGTATTAACCTATTTTTCAAATTTAGTCAACTACCCAATTGTGTCTGAACACACAGTGCACCGAACACTCCTAACGATGGGCTTCCACAGCAGACGACCCATGCATGTGCCAATGTTAACACCACGACATCGGCAATCACGACTGAAATGGGCACGTGACCATCGCCACAGGACTTTGGCGCAGTGGAAGAGCGTTGCGTGGTCTGTTGAATCCCGATACCTCCTTCATCATGCCGATGGGAGGGTGCGAATCTGTCGTTTTCTAGGGGAACAGCTGTACTGCAGGACGGAGACAAGCTGGCGGCGGCTCAGTTATGCTCTGGGAAACATTCACGTGGGCATCCATGGGTCCAGTGGAGCTCGTGCAAGGCACCGTGACGGCCAATAAGTAAAGTACACAGATTGCAGACCACGTACACCCCTTCATGACGACCATATTTTCCAACGGCAGTGGCATTTTTCAACAAGATAATGCGTCATGTCACAAGGCCAGGTGTGTGGTGGAGTGGTTCGAGGAACACAGTGGCGAGTTGAAATTGCCGTGCTTCCCCCCCCCCACTCACCCCAACTCGCCAGATCTGAACCCACTCGGACACATCTGGGCTGTTAATGAACGAGGCGTCAGAGCTTATCGCCACCCTCTCCGGAGTTTATGGGAATTAGGTGACTTGTGTGTGCAAATGTGGTGCCACCTGCCTCCACCGACCAACCAAGGCCTACAATGCTTCGATACAAAGACGTGTCGCCGCTGTTATCCGTGCCAAAGGCGGACATACCGGCTAATAGGTAGGTGGTCATTATGTTCTGGATTATCAGTGTAGTTACGAGCCTAATTATTACCTCATTATAGTGGTTTTATCTTCACCTATCTCTACCATTCTACGTTAAAACCTCCAATGAGTCTTCAAGAAACATTTTGTAAATCAATACGTCACTTCTGATTTTTGAAACAAGAGCTTAAGAAACAAATAGTGTAGACTGATTTCTCCCAACTTACTTCTTAAATAACTGCCAGCAGCCGAGAAGGTCTTCCCCCTCCACGCGACGTGCAACACAAAAAGAACTGAATATTCAGTTGTTTCAGTACTCCTATACATGCAGACATTATACTATATGAAAACATGTAGTTTTGTTTGATGTATTAATGAAAATAATGTTTCATCCACATCGTTTTATAATGCTGTATAATTTTAAGAAATTAATATAAAGATGATTCAAAATTTTTATAATTATTATGTAATAATGTTAGAATTTTACGAGTATTATTACACGATCCAGTATAACCACAGTGAATATCAGTTCGTACGGCATTGCAGCTCTGGTCCTCACAGCATGAGCACCAGCCTGAAGATGGCGGCAGAGTTCGTCGCCGAAAGCTTGTCTTTCGCACACACAATCCGGCAGCGAACCCAGGAAGATTACATTGCAATTCGTACTGAATTGGCAACATAATTGAAATTACAGTAATGCTTTCAGGAAAAACAAAGGGAGTTCTTCTTATAAACATTTAAAAGTAAAGCTATTTACTTATGAATCTCAAAAGTATGGAATTTTTCTAAGTGGAGCTGTTTCCATGGTGGTAGCACCTATGACTGACGATGTGGGGGAATTGTTTGTGTCGATATTTTTGTTTGAGTAGGTAAGCTTTTTTTATCTCTGATTGATGTAAAGCAGGAAAATCGCTGGAGGAGAAGTCGAAGATCGTGTAGCATTTCTGAATAAATAGAAATTATATGGACTGCGTTATTATTAAAACTAATGAGACTAATATTATACGTGACAAACGGCAAGAATAGAGAAATTCATATGTTGTTTTTAATGTATGAAGTATGAATATATATATTGTTAGAACTATATGTTGTTTAATGTATGAATATATACATATATATATAGAACTGTATGAAATGTGGATTATGTTGTTAATCATGTAAACCAATGTTTTAATACAACGAGTAGAAGTATTTAAATTGATACTAATCGAAAATGGAAGCACCAATCTAAACATTATTAAATTTAAATTGCGTAAATACTCATAAATGAGATTGATTTTCAACAATATAATTTAATGTGGCGCTCTTCCCTTGATAGAAGATCTTACGTCTAACTACAAGAGCCTAATTGGTATCTGTAAAAAAGGAATGTGACATCAAATTTGACATACCTCGACAACACATCATGATGAGTACCTTTGGTATGCAACAATTTAAACAAACAATATTTTTTGCTCTTCTAGTTCATTAAAGCCGTGACAACATGGGAGGCAAGGAAAGGGTGAAATTTGGTAATACCCTTTAGAAAGAAAGATCCCGGAATTCACATAGAGCAATTTCTAGAAACCATGGAAATCCGACACCTTGACATCGCCAATGCCAAGCCCCAACGCAATACGTTTATCAACTGTATTCGGTATGATGATCTATCAGAATGCATCAGAATATCGCCTATTGCAGCTTCCGGCCACCATAAGTAAATATCGCACAGTTTTCCTCTCACTTGTACTTCCTTCTTAACAGTTTCCAACCATTTCTTGGTATTCCTATAGGCCTTCTTCCATCCTCATATCAAGGCATTGCATCGCCATTCTAATTCCATTTCGTTTACTCAGAATTTTTCTCAGTTATTTATCACTTCGACCCAGGTTATTCTCTATTTATTTCATGCAGTTTCATATCTTCCAGTTTCCTGGCGCTCTGATCTTCTAAACTCCATTTATGTGGATAATTTTTTTTAGTATTTCGGTTGGTCCTGATACAAATTACAAATAGTTACTCGAGTTATAAAAATGATTTTTTTCCCGAAGAGTAGACAAAATGGAGCCGGTACCAAACATCACCCTCACACTACTTTCATTCCTAGTGTACAGCAAATTAGAAATTTCCCCTTAACAATCATCAACACACGTAATGAAATTAATCATACTGGAGAAAGCAATTGGAAGTATTAAATTTGACCAATAGTGTTATAGACAGGTAACTCTTGCATAGTAATCGAAGATATCTGTAAAATACGCGTGGGATTCACTTAGTCGTTGAACAATAGAACTGAGGTGGTCTATGGCTACGTCAATAGTGAACATGAAACATTCCTAACTACTGGCTGTATGTTGTTAATACTAGTTAAACTGAATTTTCCTGTAGTCGGATTGCTGTGTAAATTATCTACAGAAAGCTGTAGAACCTCAGATTCTACTGCAGTTAACTTCATGGAGATAAATAGATACTTTGGTCAAGAATGTGGGCGAGCACCTTGTTCCTAAAACCAACGCCCTTCTTTTTGTTGCAAAGTAATAAAAACAAAATAGGCATGAATAGAATCGAAGAGTATCAGAAATATTTATTTTGACGCTACAAACGGGCTGCTTTAGGCGTATATACCCTGAAAAGACGAATTTGGGCGATTTAGGTAAATTGTGTGGAAAATATATTGAAATAGTTTGCGAAGCTTTTAACTTGAGTTCGTTTATTTATTTATGGCAACACGATAATAACAGTGGTGCCGCAATTTGATGATGGATTCTTCTGTAAGTCATTGAGAATAATCGAAAGTGAAAAATGACATTTTTTGACATCTCGCTTAGTTCTCCAGATATCGACTGTAAAAAATTAGTTACAGGTATAGTTCCTTGTGACTTTGGTGACGTTTTTCTTCTGGTACAGGCCGCATTTCAACATAACCACAACCGGTGGAAAGAAAACGAAACACCAATTGTGCGTGTCCAGCGTGTAATTCCTTGTGGCTTTGACGAATGTCCACCACAGACATGATAATAGGAACTGACTCAAACCATCCACAAACTCATAAAGAAGCTGCAATAAGGCACATGCTCCATAGACTAAACAAAATCCCACTTAATAAAGAAAACTACACACATGAACTTAACAAAATCATCTATATAGCCAACAAAAATGGACACAAGGAATGCAGGGTACACCAACTAAACAACAAAATTATAAGACAAATAAAGAAAACTTCACACAATACAACCCCATCACACCACAATAGATCAACTCCAGATAATACACCACATACACAACAAAATAGAAAGAAATGCCATGTGATGACATACATCAACAAAGACACATAGAAAATTGCAAATATATTCAAAAAACAGGGACTAAAAATAGCATTCAGAACAGACAACACAATACATAAAAACATTGGAAATAACACACGATCCAACAAATATCACAACTCAGGAATATACAGACTAACATGCAATGAATGCGAAGCACAGTACATAGGATAAACATGCAGAAAATTCGAAACCAGATACAAGGAACATATAAGAGCTCTAAAATATAACAACCATTCAAAATTTGCAGAACACAACCACCACCCATCAAATATTGACTCAGACATGCAAATACTCACCATAAACAACAACAAACCACAAATACTAACATTCCAAGAATACTATCACATACAAAAAGCACTAACAGAAGAAGGAAAACGAATAATAAATGAATACACAAACCTCACACACCCAACAATATACAAAACATTGAAATTAAAATAAAATAGAAACATCGACACAGAAAAATAACAGTAAATAAGGACATACAAAACCACAACTACTGAAATCATTTATATTTGAAGAAAAAAAAACCGCCAAATAATGGAAGACTGAAAAAAAATCGATACTTAGTAAAAAAAAGAACGACCATTCGCAAGAAAAAACACAAAGTGCAGTGCAATAAAGTGAAGTGTTGTGAATCTGAATAATGAAGACACTTCTCACCAAAAATGCAACAGCACTGATGCTGAGAATGGAGCTAAAAGAAATGTAATAGACCACAAAATGTAAGTAGAATATAAGTTAGATAATAATTCATTCCAAACAACATAACCTGTTTACAACTTTTGTACGTAATTAACAGAAAAAACCCGCTGAAAATGCTTCTGCAAATGAAGTGAAACGCGTACGGGAGACCAATAAATACAAAAAAGTGAATTGCTTTGGCGTAATTTATTTATCAATACATATGAATCCATTATCAAATTTGACGTTGGCGAATTTTTTCTTCCGGTTTAGGCCCTATTTTAATGTAGCCACCTCTCTTTTGAGACAGTATATCTAGAGAACTAAGTGAGATATATATAAAAAGTATTCCTTACTTTCGATTTTTCTCGTTCAGTTATAAAAGAATCAGTCATCAGAATTCGGTGCCACGGTTGTCGCAGAATCCTTTTATGTGTTGATAGTGATCGTTGTTGAAGGGTAAACCAGATTATTACAGTGAGCGCACAAGCAACAAGAGTGATAAAGCGAAATTCGTCGTCGAATAAAATCTGTGATCGAACCATTCGAGCGGAGCAGTCATTCACCGAAGGCTCCGCAATGATCGATGGGATTATAATGAGCTGTGCAAATCGTTTCTTTTCATATTTCATCTCACGCCAAGAGCGCTTGACTTTTATCGATTCCTGCTTAAGGATCCTTTCATTCCTTCAATTAATAACTTTTACAAGTTCCGACAAGAAGTTATGCCTTTTTTAGACTATGGATGGCAAACATGATAAGCATAATGCGATAAATGTATTCGCAGCAAGTTGTTGCGTCATCTTTCAGCGGTATTCAAAGGCAACGTCGTTTAGAAAACTTTGAAATGGATTACTTGTGTTCGTATTTCAACAACCACAACTCCTGCTTGTCATCGAATCTTCCTTCACCTCCATTTCTCCCGTCTACTTGATTCCCAGAGACGCAGAATGTAAACGTAGGCGTAATCGCTTTGGCTATGTATTAATTCGAGTAATTAAAATTTGCACCTGATTCCTGGTCGACGACGTCAACGTGTAGGAACTGGATGCTAAGTTACCTGGAACGAATGATCAAGGTGGGAGAAATATTCATCAAGGAGGTAAGCACTTCTCCTACTCGCCAGGTTGTGGACCAGAATCCGAGGTTTAATCCATTATGTGCAGTGTGCACATAAATGACACTACACGACTCGTCGGTCTCATGGGGACTTTATAAGCTTGGTAGGTCACAGGTGTCTTTCGTTATTATACGCCTGTTTGCGCTTGTACTGGATCTCTAGCTTTTCCCTCTTTCGTCGTTCAATAACAAATGGAATAACGGTTAATACTCGTATTAGTGATCTACACATAAGCAACTAATTGTAAAACGGTGACCAAGTTGTGTGTGGTAATGGGTCTAGAATGGTTCCCAGCTGCATGACAGTTCGAGGTAAGTAAGCACCCAGTTCGCCCTGGGTCTGCATTTGGAACATGTTACTAGACATTTAAATATAAATGCATTGCATAAAATCTAAAAGTAACAAAAAATGAGTTTTAGAGACAAAAAAATGAGCTTTTAGGGTTACAGGTCATAATGGGTAACATCGACTCTCTTAACGTCAATTTAAACCATAACTGTTTTACAATGAGTGAGCTTTTAGTGATAAAGAATGAGTTTTACTGTCTAAGATCGTGCCCACAGGACCTGTATGTCTGGAATATTAACTTCACTTGTATTTTACTCCAAAATATGAAGAATTTCTTTTGAGTTTTAAGCGACCAAAAAGTATTCAAATGGAACAGAGATTAATACACTACATAGAAGTATAAAAGATTATAGTATTCACTAACGCTAACTACGAGACAATTGGGGACGTTAACGGGAAAGCACCCCAGTTACAAATTCCCCTCGCACTTGCGAAGAAGGGAAATGAATGACTGCTAATAAGTGTACCAATTGCAGTTTAATGAAACTAATGAAAAAGGAAGTGACTTCTACGCGATATAAATAATTAAGGAAAGGGAAATTAACCCATACGAAAATTGACGACTGTGATGAGAAAAAACACGCAAGGTGGACACACAGATACAATATTTCGGTATTAACCTTCTTCATGTAATAGAGAATTAGCCATTTGATTCCGGACGTGTGTGCACACAGAACGTTAACCCATGACTGGCTAGGTAGTGGGAGAAATAGTGGGGGAACTGCTAACGAGTAACTATTGATATATGACAAAGTGAACGTATATAGCAAGGTACCTAGAACTCACGCGAAAAAATATTACTAGTTAAAATATATAAGTAAAAAATAATTAAATAAAAAGTGATGGATTAAGTGGTACGATTTTATCGGTGGTTTAGGGCAGGGGGGTATATGGTATCCAGGATATTCTGGTACGCTAGTTCCCATCCCGTGCAGTGGTGCAGTGGTGTTAAGGTAGTTTAATGAGATGATAACCGTTTCCAGGAATTGTTACGCGAAGTGACTGTGAAAATCAGTAAGTTCAGAAGTCGGAAACTGTCTTAACAACAGATACCTGATAACAGAAACCGAACAATAATTTGCAAATATTCAGTAAACGGATATAATTTGTATTTTGACATTTGATCATGTATTTTTTTTCGTTCTCTCTCTGTCCAATATTTTTAAATTAATATTATACTATCTCTGTAGCCACAGAATAAGATACGGCTGAGCTGAATAAGAAATAGAATGTTACGTTGTTAAAGTTGGAATGGGAACAATAGTCACCATGCGAAACGAGAGACTAAGAACAGAGATATTCTGGCTGGAGGTAAATGGCGCATTTTCTTTTTATGGTTTCACGTTTTGTCGACAACGAGGTAATTAGAACCAGAAAATGGCTTGAGGTAATGAACGGGAAGGAATTGGACCATATCCTGCCTGTTTAAGGAACCACACCGGTGTTCGCCTGTCATGATTTCGAGAAATCATGGAAAACTTAAATCTGGATGTCCAGACGGGGATTCGAACCCACGTCCTCCGTAATGACAGGCCTGAGTGTTAACGTTCACCCACCGGTCTGGGTAAGATAATTGCAAAAATTAAAAATTCAGTATAGTATTTGGAGAGATAACCCAGCCGACTGAACGGCGGAAAAAAAATAAAAAAAATACCTCTGGAATATTGTCAACGTTTCGTGACAAGTCAAATGAATTTTATATTGCACTCACAAAGGGAACACACATTAACGTATGCGAAACAGAGCAATAAAGCTGTCTGCTCGTGAAATGAATCGCACTTTGAGATATTTTCACAAAAGCACCGGAAATATATTACAACCAGGTATTTCACTCGCGGCTGTCAGAGTTGATGGACGGCTGTGACATACAGGTCGTCTGCAGTCCATCATTTGTTACGCAGACAAATGGCGCGACAGTACATTTACCAGTAATTGAGGCAATTACAATACACCCGCTACCTAACACACAGTATCGTAAAACCCTGTAGCATATTTTCTCTGTTTTAAGATTATAATTAGAGTTCGAATCTTTATGACAAGTCATATTTTTTTCCTGCCTTCTTTTTGATCTGTGATGCTGAATTAAACACTGATTCAACGTTTCTGATTGTATTTAAATATATTTTATACAGCATATAAATCCATATTCAAGTTATTTTCCTAGTTTTGGTCGTACTTGATAATATTTATGGTTATTTGAGGAAAAATCTGGTAATTTTTTAATAGTACTGAGAGTTCAGAAAAAGTTGCAGATGGAAAGAAATTAAGATAATTATTCACATATGTGTACTCCTATTATACATTGGAGGGAAAAAAAAGATAAAACTAATTGTCACTGAAATTGTCAGAATTCACCAGTCAAGAATTAAACTTATTCATTATTGTCACTCTCTAAACGTTAATGTTCCGCCCGCCTTTTAGTCTCGACAATGCAGCAGCAGCATGCCTTTGTAGAGACACGTCAATCAATGTCTCCCTGTCGCCAATACTTTCCAAAATAATCCTCAGTCGGTGTTAAATGTACAGTGGATCAGTGAGTACCGCCATATCGGAAACAAAATTTTCTGAATGTGCCAAGTTACGGAGTTGCGTAAAAGAATTAGGAGAGGAGTTTTTTAGTATCGACAAAACAGTTCTTTTCTGTAAATTATGTGGAATTAAAGTGACTTCAGTAAGGCGATTTAAAATTTAATTTCCCACTAGAGCAGTGAGTACACGGAAGCAAATTATGCTCTCTCTATGAAAGCGACACTACTAGATAAAATAAATTATATATAATTGAGTATATTTTGATATAAATTTACATGTTTGGTCATATTTAGTTATTTTTGGGTTATATTTACCCGTTTTAAACTCACAGACTGCGTTTTACTTCTATATCTTTGAAATCGTCTGCAGCACCATCTGTTGTTCGAAAGTTTGTCTGCCTGAAAATTTACTGTTGTCGCAAGCATATTGCAACAAACGGTGTATTTCTATCGCTGCCGTTTATTTTTTATTGATTTTTGAAATATACCGGTCATTTTTGAAACACCTGGTATGAACCCTAGAACGAGGTAGTGACCTTCCTTCTCAAAATGAAAGGAAACATTTCCCTGTTACGTTGGCATTTGCCATGATAATTAACAAGCCCCATGCGCACAGCCAACAGGGAACCCAAAACAATGCCACGAGTTTATCCTAGTCACTAACATAAACAGGTGGATACCAAATCTCATAACAACTTGATGTTATAATACGTTACCTGCAGTTTCACTTAACATCCTTTCCTTCCAATTATTTTTGAACTTGTCAGCCCAGTTGTACTTGAGTCTTAGACATGCTTTCCTGAATATTTTCAGCTTCACTTGACAGATTTTCGTAGAATTTCCATAGAACCATATCACAGTAGAAAGGCATAATTAAAAACAGAGAAAAAGTAAAAAATTAGTAGAGGGCAACGTAGGTGGGAAGAGGAAAGAAGAAAGACTAGTTTGTAGAGAGATTGTCACCGGAGCACGCGCTCAATTGCAATTTTATCAACAACATATATTATATCAAGTTTAATAACAATTCAGAACTCATAATACTTGACCAAAGTTAAATACACCCTGCTTTAAGAATACAACACTCTTTCAGAAACAGATACCACGCCGAAAATAATAGAAAGATTAGATCAACTGAAATCTTTGAACCAGTGTAATGCTGACGCAATGCTATCGTAGTGGAGATATTAAAAAAGTTTTCTTTGTTGGAGTGGTATCGCTTTGTGATTGATTTTGCTTTGAGCGTGGATGTCTATCGGCATTTATGTCTCCTGAAAACATTTACTGCAACCCGTTCGATTTCCTGTCAGTATAATTTCTTTTGCCTTATTTCCGAGGTTCATTTTTCTAATAAAATATTGATATAGCTTCAGAGAAAACGGAAAAGAAATTCTATGCATTGTTACAAAATGATGACAGTAACGTTTGCCGAAGGTGCAGTTTCCTATAAGGGTCTGCTGATTGTTCACGTGACCTTAACGTATTTCGGAAGAAAACCATAAATAGCAATTTAGGTCAGATTGTAAAATTGAACATAATGTGAATAACAAAAGATATTAATCCATTGTGCATAATCACCACAAACTGAGCTGAGATGTACAAACTTGGTAAGGCCGAGTTCCTTACGTATTTGGGCGTAACACTAATTCTCGATCGAAGGCAGAATTGATTCCGGACTACAGTTCAAAGACTGAATATTGTGGAACTCTAACGCGCAAACATGCCAGCGTTCAGAACACTGTGACGCAATCTTCTGTATACCACTGCACTATACGGGGTCCGTATCGTAATTCATTGGTTAATACTATCGAGTAAGTAAAGAGAAGTACCTCACGTTTCGCAGCCTCTGCAAAAACAGGTTGTGCTGGTATACGCAGAGGGGACGACGTAGTTGCCAACTGAATTTGCTGACAAAGATCACAGATCCTCATTCATCTGAGACTGCCAAGAAATTCATTTGGCTCGCAATAACAGGGGAGATAAGATGAGGGAAATAACGTGTTGCACTAATGGCTATGCAAGTATATTTTCTTTCGTGCCATGTATGGATTGGAATTCACAGAAGAGAGGTTATTTTCGTTTCAAAACAGCTTCTGCAGAGTATAGACAGACACGTAGATGCAGAATATCGTAAATATAATAATCGTATCACTTTCATTTAAGGGACTAAAGGATTTTTTAAAAAAGGTATCAATTTAAACCTATAAAAGAGGTGGAATGAAGTTGTAAAATGAATAAACGGGAAAAAATCTACAATATCAAAAACAAAACGAGATTCAATGAAAATGACAACAGAGTAGTAAAAATAGATAAAAAAACCTTATAACGTTTTAGTGAAAGCCGAAGGTTTTTGAATTGTCGACATATTGTTTAAATACAGAAGAGTATTGAAAACTAAGGCGTTAGATAAAAGAGACAATGGAAATGTTCGCGAAATGATATGTGTAAAAAGACACTTATTGGAAAAGTTATAAAATATGAAAGGTGCAAAAGCTAAAGACGATACGAAAATAGTGTTGGTTGTTAGATTCAAATTAAACCGAAAATCAGTTCTGCATGTCTTGACTAACGTATTTTCCGAAAAACAGTTTCTTAAGGTCAAGATGGTAAAAAAAGTTAACATGACTCCAGAATCATCATTCACTCAAACTTGTAATTTGTGGATGAGTTAATTATTTATGTTGAGGTTTCGTTGGTATTTCGTTTAATCAGAAACAATAACTTCCCGCTTCGCAAAAAAGTTCAGTCTTAACCATCATCAGAATCTACAGTAAAAAAAATCAAAAAAATCATAATGTCACAGTCGAATTGCATTAAACAAATTTTAAACATAAGGAAGATCGAGAATTCAGTAATAAATTTCTTAACTCGGTGCTAAATGTAGTTATTTAAATGTGATTCGAAATTCTTAACAGAGTTTGATTTGCTCCTAATACTGTTTTCAAGCATTCATTGGAACCTTTTATTGGATAACGAAGAATAAAATTAGATACACGTGAAACGTGGCTGAAAAGTGACTTACCAACATAAGGATTGAAGCATCGAAGATATGATGCATTCTGAAACATTCCATAAAGTTTCGTAACCAAATTAATAGTTATCAAGTATCATTTTCTAAGATGGTGGAGTGGAGTGGAGGCCGATAAAGTGGAGGATTTATTTTTTCTCGTGGAAACGTCGACAACGATCACGCAAGCCTAATGTTATAACCGTCAGTTATAAAATGTGGCATTCTAGAGAAGGAAACCGATCTTGTTGTTCCGAGTACAGCGTATCAGTTTTAGTAAAGAATTACAGGACATCAATGGACGAATCCTACATATATCTGCAATTCTTTTTATAATAAAGTTATATAAGCAAATTTATATTTTCCACTAAATATTTTATTTATACCACTAAAAATCTGTAACAGTACTGCGTCCGTACGTTCAAAATATATATGGGAAAAAAATATAGGTTTGGCCATTTGGAAGGAAGTCCTTGAAACTCGAATTTTTGCCTGAGTCTGTTTTTGCCTGTTTGTCCACTTATATGTTTCCCATTTCATTCCACCTACACACAAAAAACTGTCTAATTGATTTTTGTTGCTGGTTTCACTGCCTGGAAGCTTAGAATCTGTCTTAAAGCATGAGAAGCTGGAACCCTAGAATTTGGAGACAATTTTTTAATAACACTTATTAAATCAGTCAACACGGTGTGTAGGTAATAGTCAAATGACAAACTGTGTGATACTCTATCAAGTAATATAATCAAAAATACTCTAGAGTGGACTGGAAGAGGCCCATATGACTTTTATGTTATATAAAGCAATTTGAAAAATGCATATCACGCCTAACATTGTTTTTTTGTGCGTTGTAAAAATATTAACTAGCAGTCAAGCTCTTTCGACATTGGCCAATACATCGCTTTTGTGGTCTGTTTGCTGACAATTCATCGTGATATAGAGCAAATGGCTCGAAGCGGCTTTAGCTTCAGTGATGATTGTTTAATGAGATTAAATTTCATTATGACTAAATGTTTCACAGTTAAAATTATCAACACGGGCGAAAAAGAGGTTAATTACACATCGATGCTGTTTCAGGCTCGTTCCGAAAATGAAAGTGAAATTAAATGGTATACATTAATAAGTAACGAGTAATACCCAACAATATTCTGAAATATTAAAAAAGTAACGTGAAATATTTTGGAGTCACAAGAAAGAACAACGTAAGTGAAATGAAAGAAGTTACGTAATAGCAAAGACAAAAGCTTGAGTACATTTCATAACATCATTGTTGGACAAATACAACGTTGATACTAAGGACATGCAAGGCAGTTTTGATATTTCAAAACCATAACGCCTAAGAGCCGTGTAATATATTGAACGAGTCCAACGGCTGTATGTTAAAAAAGTGTTCTTAGAAGTTTTTTGAGTTCTGATTGGAATTTCTTCTTCCGTTGTTTGTTTTGATCGTAAATATGAAAGAAAAAATGATGAATTGACAAGACGCCTTCATAACTTCATTTTGCTCTTCGTAAAGTTACGTCACATATTCCCGTTAATTGTAGATGAATGATGGAATTGTAGAAAAAAGTTCGTTTTATAAGAATAACTGTAACAAAAATATTTAAAATTTTACCCTCCATAACCCTCTCATAACCGCCGCACATAAGGAGCATTTGAAGATATTGAAAGAGTCAAAGGAATGACTTTACGTTTAATAATTGTTGGTAACAGATTTATCAGTTCTGATTGCAATTATTTTTTTCTTCCGTAGATGGGTATGATCGTAAATATAAAAAAAAAACCGAAAAGAGACTTACAGACGCCTTCATATTTCCAGTTTGTCCCTTGTAAATTTACTTCATATATTTCCTTTAATTACATATGAATGATTGAATTGTAGATAAAGTTCGTTTATTAACAATAATTGCGACATAAAACTGGGACTATGATTGTATTTACAATCTTACCCTCCGGCATTCAGTTCACGACTCTATTTGGAGAGTGTTGCAAAAACACTCTACGTACAAAAATCTCAGTGATGTTGACAATGTTGAGATCTTTCTTTTGTTGGTGCACCAGTGCCTCCCCTCCCCCCATTTCGAATGATAACATAACACCGATGTTCCCTGCTCCTTCCACCGCCGTCGACAGGTGACGCAGAGTAGCTCCACTCCGCCACAGTGCGCTGCCCACGTGGACGCCACTCACCTCTGCGGTGGCGACGTCGCCGGCGTCGCTGGCAGTCGTCTCATGGCTCGGTGGCGGCGCCGCGGCGCATGCCGACGCAATCAATAGCGGCGCGCGACTGACGCCGGCCACGTTGCCGCGCTCTCGACGCCGCCGAGGAGCCCGCGCCGGCGCCGCCCCTGCAACCCCCGGCGCAGGCCACCCGCAAGCCGCCACCGCACGGCTCAACTCCGGATCCACGTCTACTCACTGCAACATCGACCTTACGCTTCACATAGCACAGCGTTGACTGTTTACACATCTGTCCAACGACCCACCCACTCAAGGTCATCAACACCGTAACGGAGTCGACATCTCGACACGGGTGACTTGGTTCGAGCTCCTTTGTTACATGAAATTTCTATTTTCAGTAGGTCATGTAAGAAAGGCGATTGTTCACAATAACTAATCATCACACCTATCCCCTCTGCTGCACCTTTGTGCTGAAAGCATGCACAACTATTGACAGCAATTCGTCGGTTGCATCTGGATGCAAAGCTTTGCGATCCTTCCGAAGTAGTAATTCTAAGTAGACCGGCGCTGAGTAAATTTTTTGTTTGTTTGTTTATTTGAATTTTGGCAACACAAATCTCACAACCGTAATTTCCCTTATTAGTACCTGCTAATAAAAATAATAAAACAAAATGATAATTTAACAGTAAAAATGAGATAACGATGTGGTTAAGAAATATCTAAAACAACATCTGATTTGGTTGTTTTCGCAGGCGTCATATTACAAATATAAATGCTTACGGAATTATCGCTGCGTTGTTATATTCTTAATTCTTTATTTCCCGACGTTTCGACCTAGTCTTCGGTCTTCATCAGGGGTCTTGTGCCGAATCTGCTAAAGATTGTGCTCTTCTGGAGACCGGCATGGCTAGTTGTTTATTTGTACTGTTGATTGTCTGACTATCCAGAGATGTTGTTTACGATGGAAATGTGTGCTGGATAAATAATTAACTCTGGACCCACAGATATTACATCGTAAACAACATCTCTGGATAGTCAGACAATCGACAGTACAAATAAACAACTAGCCACGCCAGAAGAGCACAATCTTTAGCAGATTCGGCACAAGACCCCTGAAGAAGACCGAAGACTAGGTCGAAACGTCGGGAAAAGAAGAATTAAGAATATAATAACGCAGCGATAATCCCGTAAGCATTTATATTTGTAAAAACAACATCTATTTACACACATGTATCATTCAAATAAAGTTAGCAAAGTACCATTAGATAAAAATGTGTGCAGTTTTGAAATACGAGCTTTTTACTATCTGTGTAGTTTCCTATTGTTATTTGTTGAAAGTATAATTAAATCTGTACGGGGACTTTCTTGCCGGCGAGCTGTCTTATCTTGTTACTTTCCTACTGCAAGATGTTTCCAAAAACATTCTCTCAATGTATCAATTACTCTCTGCTGCATGTCGATGTGTAGCCGATTCAGAATTCTCAATGACTATGTTACACAATATATTTTACTTTCGAGAACATTAATACTGTCTTGTACCAAACTCAAATTGTTGATCAGTTAGTTGGATATTCCTGACCAAATATCAGAAGAAGATACTAGTAAAAAGAAAATGTTGAGGTTTGTATGGCATAAAAAATTGTAGTGGTTGTGTCGTCATCACTCCCCCAGTCATTTGTAAAAACGGAAGTGTGAAATTAATGTAATCAGTGAAATAATTTTATGAACAAATGTTCCACAGCATTAGTAGTTAGTATAATCTTTGGCTATCTCTTACGCTGGTAGTTTTAAGTTTTATATGGCTGGCAGAATTGAAAAAAAAAACCAGGAACATAAAGGTAAAAGAACTACATTCTCGGCGGTAGTTATGTAATAAGTAATTACATGTAGCCGAGCACATTTTACGCTCTGGACGGATGTGGACCGAAATGATGAACTTATTCAGCGTGGAAAAGTTGTGATTTCTTATTTTAAACGTTATTCTTCTAATTAATAAACAGAGCTGAACCACAGCGGCATAGTTTATTTCGTGATCGTGTGGTGACAGTGACTCTCTCCACACAGGTTCGAAGACTCAAACAACGATTTTGTAATTAGTGAGTGGGCTGTGTGTTATAACATGGGGCCACGTTTTATCATCAACGGTGCTGTTATCTACTTTTGGAATGAACTCGACGGCAAGAGCAAAATGCATGGCAGCCCCATGTGCGTCACTGTTAGCTTTAATGAGCTTAATAAATTAATCACTCCAAGTAATGGTCGCTACAAGATGATAATAGATTAATCTGATCGCCAAAAACGATGATAATGGTTCTGCATATGAATCTGCAACCTATAAGTTACGCTACACACCCGTATGCTCAACCCTCAGCCCAACTACTAGATTGTATGAATAACTGTCAGTTTCTGCTTTTTAACTGCTATCTTCTTGTCACACAGGGAAGGCAGTGTTCAGGTATTTCCCGTTATCCTCATTTGTGTCAATGCATTTTCCCATAAATTTTCATTGTTTCACGTTACAGAACTCAAGTGGTTGCAATGAAGGAATAATATTAATTAAAGTCGTGCTTACATCAGGCGCCGAAACTGAACTGGTACAATTTGCTTAAGTATTAGTGATACATATAAATATATACAAAGACAAGAAAGTTGGTAGCATTCACAAATTGACGTCCAGTTGTTGCAGCCATTCTATGAAGAAAGTTGTAACACTGAGAACATCTTGAAATGGTTCTCCCATACAGGGCATTCCTTGATATGCTCCACACTCTGGGAACGATTCTTTTTTTTTTTTTTTATCTGCTTTATGTCTCTCAACAACTAGGTCTTTAGAGACGGGAAAGGATGGGGGCAAGGAATGGGAAGGAATTCGGCCATGAACTTTTGAAGGAAGCATCCCGGCATTTGCCTGGAGTGATTTGTGAAACCATGGAAAACCCAAATCTGGATGCCCGGACGGGGATTCGAACCGCCGTCCTCCCGAATGCGAGGCGAGAACGTCTGGGAAGGAGCTCCGCAGTCACAGACAGGAGAATCCTGAAGTCCCGACTTATAGAGCATGGCGTTGCATTTGACGTAGCCTGTTCTTAGACTATTTAGTTTGACCCACTGATCCCTCTTCATGTGAAATCATGTAAGTCCAGCTGTACGCTCTTCAATATCTTGATGTTTCACCGATGCAGAGTTCCAGCTTTGTCGCCATACTGAATTTAAGACTAGTGGGGGTAGGTCATTTAGAACCTCGTGGATTGGGAGATCCATTCACTTCGCTGGACACTCCTTCTGCGCAGTCGGGGTTGATACGTGCATGTTCTGCATCAGGCCCGCTACCGCCGTCTTCGATACTATTTGGATATGAAGAACCGCCAACGGCAACACGTTGCCTCGCGCTGCCAGGGCGCATTGGACGGTACTGAGATGCCACAACAACAACTCGTGAGGGAGGTGGATGCACCGGCTGAGCTGGGCCTTCCTATGGGTCCAGTTAAGTCCTTCTATGTTCCCTACCACTACAACGTTACCAGCTACCTACGAGAGTTGCAGTGCCGGACAGCTCTCCCGTTTTTTGCATGGCCAGAGTGGGATGGGCTGCAAATCCTGGCCTGCAGCTTGACTGATTACAACATCATCGGCAAGCAAATTGTGCAGATCATGGAAATGACATATTCACCTGAGAACTAGAGCTTATCAGTAAGATTAAGGAGACTAAGAGCAGCTCTTCTGCCAAGACTGAAGAACCGTCGCCAGCTGGAGTATCGTCTGGGACATCCGCCAGCAAGCCTCCAGTCAGCATGCCATCGACTACGTCTGTGAGCACGCAGTGCCCAACGTCGTCGAAGAAGAGGAAATCCCCTGGCATTGTCCAATGTTTCCAGTGCCAGGGGTTCAACCATTTTGCTCGTCAATGCACCAGCAAGCCTAGGTGTGTTCGCTGCGGGGAGGAGCACTCCCTGGCAGAATGTCAGCGGCCGAGGGAGAAACCCACATGCTGCAATTGCGGACTACGGCACGCGGCGTGTTACCGTGGCTGTCCAGCCCGCAAGCGCCTGCAGAGAACCAGCCGACGGGCCAAAAGCAAGACTTGTCGTCAGACTAACAAGATCGCTGCCACTTCCAGCGATGGGAACCACGTCCCACCTCGTCGTGTGAGAGTGACGCCCCGTGCCCCACCCGGCCGAACACCTGGCCACAGCGATCATCGCTGCTGCAACCATGCCCCGATGGAACAGCAGTGGGGCGCAATGATGACTCATATAATCGAGTTGCTAGTACAGCTCATAGCCTGCAGTACAAACAGACCGCCGAATCCTGCGCCTACAAATGTAGTCGCCGGCAACTATGAATCACTTCATATGGGAGAATAAACATTAAAATTGCCAACAGAGAAGCCAGACCTACAGTTAAGCAAATGTCACATCTAATGAGGATGAAGTAAATGTCTCACGACAAAAACTTCACAGTATGCTGCCATGAAATATCAGGCAGAGAATGGCAAGGATGGAATGGATTGGGAGATCCTGTGGATGGTCAGGATGATGTAGCGGGCGTCTAGCTGCAGCGATAACAATGCCTACAAATTTCTTGTAGTATTTTGCCTGGGGGGGGGGGATATCCGTCGCAGGTTATTATCTACCTTGGAACTATATTGCTCCCAGTATGCCTTCTTTAAGTTCTACCTCTGTTTATGAATGGATCTGATAACAGGTATTGCAATACCAGTACTGATTAGTGTTGGTCTGTGTTCGCTGCTTGCAAAATGCTGACGGACTTTCCTTGTGAGGTATAAAGATTTTCTTTCATCTGTGGAAACAGAAACCAGGGAAGGATTGGTGCCAGATTGCTATATAGCGGAATGGAATGTTTTATTTTGTTTAGCATCAGAGCTGAGATTCAGGCCATGACTTTCACACCAAATAGTAAGTTTTTCTCCATTTCATCAACATTTGGGTAACCCCATGATGTATGTCGGCTATTAAAGTCTTCTACATAAGCAAGGTTTCGGTAGTGAGCAGTGATGGATTTGGCCAGTTGGATAAGTGGTTTCACATTAGTGCAATTAGTGCACATATAGAAACTGAGGGTAATTACGGGACTTTTAAGGATATTACAAAAACAATGTTCCCAAAGTAAAAATCAGTTTTAGTAAAACAAAAAAGGAGTGTTTATTAGATGAAAAGTATGATTGCTTAAGGAAAAACAATAAAAATTAAGTTTATCCTCATCTAAAAAAATCGCAAACAAAGATAATTACTTGCACCGCGGCTAACTACACGCTCGGTGCAAAAAGGGATGTGGCATTTGGGCAAATTGAGTGCAGCCGAACTTGGTAAATTACATCGGCAACATCACCCCAGTTAGGAAAATGTGGGAAAAATGCTTCAGCCCAACGTCATCATCACCGTACACGTAAAAACTAGGCAATTTTCGAAATGTCTTCCTTAGACACCCAGTATGCACAGCATGCTATGGTATCACTGTCGCATTCTTCTTATTAACTATTATTTTATTGTGGCGCAAGTTATTTAAACGAAAGGTGGTTTTCAAATTTTTGTAGATGCCGTCTTTTGTGTCAACGTATTTTTTCCGATAAATTTTCGTTGATTCATGTTATACAATTCACGTGGGTACAATGAAGGTTTATTATTGATAAAATACTTAACAGAAGAAATACATCCCATTTATATTTTTTTTTCTTCGAAAAATCATAGTTATCCAAATGTTACACACAAGATAATCACAAAACGTTATATACGTATTTGAAACTTTAAAAGATTGAGTAATAAGTTATTTTCAATTAGACTTAATTATAAACTTTACGAAATTGAATTTAAAACTACGTATATAAATAAAACACAAATTAAATTTTTGTTGAAAAATTTATCCGTAGAAATTCCATATTTGTAAGGATTAATCATTTAATTATTTTGCTAAAACCGTAATCTCCAGAATGAACGTCACAGTTTTCCTGTAAATTTTTTATATTTTTTTTTGTGATGAGTAGTTTTGTAAAAAGAGAGAATTAGACTTCTTTATGTTTTTCACCAGAAACTTACAAAAATGGTGGAATATATTAAAAAAAAAAAAAAAAAAAAAAACCCTTGCACTTTGTCAACAAATAACGCTTCACGATCCGCATTCCGTCTCGACACGCTAATAGCAGCGAAAACTGATGCTTAGTTTCGCATGACCTGTAGCTAGCTGCTCCTGCTCGACCCGCGGACTTCTGCTTACTGCTACTGCTCCCTGCCAAGTGAATGCTGCACACTGCCTGCACTCTCGTGCTCTCCGACTTTCACCGCCTACTTCTGGCTCATAGACTGGTCTCCTGCGTCCCATATTTATTCTCTATCCACAATATTCCGAAAACCGAATTAAATCTTCAGTCCTCTCTAGTCGCTTCCATCCTGCCAAAACATCTTCTATCAATAATGTAGTGTCTCCGACTCGAACGTTTAAAATAATACTGCCGCGCCGTTGTTCTTGTAGAACACAAATAGTTTCACCAATGCTTGACGAAAGGTAAACAATCATAACACAGCAGATGAATCAACGAGGTGTAACCTAGCGGATGAGTCCAAAGTGACCAGTTCAAGTCCAAATAATAACCATCAACGATTTTCCATACCGGCTAATCGGGTGTGGTTATGAACAAGCCTTCTGTTTTACCACCCTTCTCCACGCCCTATTGCTGCAGACAGTGTATTTTTGTATTTACCTCATCAATCTTTCTCGTTAAATGCCTTTTGATCTTTTTAATATTATTAACCTTTCAGTTTATCCCATAGGTAGTACATTTGCCGCTTTAGTCATTGTTTCAGCCTTTATTATCCTTAAATGTCGGAAATACCTTTTGCGGCCCCAATTGCGACATTTCTGATTTAATTCCGTCTGCTCTTCTGGATACTTGAACTGAGGAATTTAATTTTCAATTTTATTTGCCAGATTCTAGTCCATATGTTAGTACGAGAAGCGGGGAGGAAAAAAAAAATACTGTTGCTTATTTCTGGATTACGTCTGTTATCAGCTGAAGTCCCGAGCGCTTCAATTTCGTGGTGACCTCATTTCAGTTCGAATATCGGTCTGGCCAGAAATTTTATGGACACTTCACGTTTCTCAAAGATTCGCTTTCCAGCTTTTCGTGCGCTGTATGTCCGTCGGTTTCAGTCCTCTGGCACATGTTTCGCGTTTCATTGTCCCCAATACCGACATAGCAATTAAAATTTTGTAAAATTATACTCTGGTGTTTTTGATAGGATTCTGAAACACTATCACCAGATAATCCGATCATATAAAGTTACTTTTCATCACTGTTTAAACAACTGATTAAAGATAAATTTAATAATTGACAATTCTCTGCAATACGTCTGACAGATACTGGCAGGGTGCCTTGTCTTACTCCAAAGCTACAATTTTCTGCTGAAGTATAATATAGCGCGTCAGAAACGACAGACAGAGTGGAGCACTCTGACAATTCATTTCCTTGCAGCTGCTTAGCTAAAGAAAATTGTTATGAAATAACGGTCAGTGCAATTCGTCGTGCCTTTCGCTGTATCAGAAAGATTCAGTTGTCATCCTGGTCCAGGTTGCATTTCATAGTAACCACAAACTCCGCTGAAATTGCCGCTTGAAAATCAAAACATCAGTCACACGGAAGTTAAAATATTCACTGTATCGCATGTTTGTGACATCATGCATCGCGATGTAAACTTGGCCCAACATCATCACGGTTTCTTATATCTTTATTTTTTCATCAGATTTGAGTAATATCTATACTACAACGTTTAAACGGCTGACACAGTCGGAACTACATAAGAGCGGCTGGAATAATAAAGTAATATGGCATGAGTAAAGCAAAGGAAATGAAAAATAAATTTTATAACTTACCTTAATCCACGGAATATTAATTTAAATTGTGGCATAGGTCGCATAAGTTGAGATCAATGACAAACTACTTACATTCAGAAGAAGTAATGATTTAAGCAACATAGCGCGCATGAATAACTTTTTTTTAAAAACTTTCTTTACTCATAACCTCTGCTGAAATATCAAATGCCAGTTGTCATTCTGACAACCAGTCTAAATTAAACTCTTATCAAAACTTCCGCTAACACTGATGCTAAAAATTAAACATTATATCTTACGTATACATGTGAAAAGAATTGAATGAAAACATCTGCATGGAATGAATATCAATAAACCAACAAAAAGCAACTAATAATTAACGAGATACATACTTTTCTTTCTGTGTTTTTGCAATTCATTTCACCGTGAATACTTAACTAAATAAAACTGTTATTATATAACGCGCATAACCTCCAGAAGGTTTGAGCCAATCTTAGGTTAGCAACGAAGGACGGGCGCGTGTCGTAACAGCCTTAATGACACGACGACCAAGCACAGCCTTTTATTAGAATTGATTGGTATTCGGATGATTTGCCATTTTTTCCTTCGGGCGTTGTACCTAGTCGACGTCGACAACTGTTAAACCTGAAAATAATTGGAGCAAGCAACGGAAGTAGTTTGGCCAAAGCCATTTGAAGGAACCATCCCAGCATTCACCTGGCGATATTTCGGGTTACTTTGGAAAACGGAAATCTAGACGGCCAGAAGGGGATTTGAACCCGCGATCTCCCCAATGCTAGGCCAGATTTCCTGGATGTTCTGTAAAGCGAGGTTCCACGGTGAGTAGATTGTAATTTAGCTACTGAATAATTTAAGTTGGTAGTATAAGATTTTATGTTAGCAGTTGGTAACATGGCGTCTGTAGCAGTCGCAATATGGCGGAAAATGTGTGTGAAGTGATAATGGCCCTAATATATGAGGATTGTTAGAATTAACGCCCCTAAGAGGCGACTAAAAAATGTAGTTATATATTTGTTCTTGTGAATTTGAAATAGTGTTTAGTGAAGAGTTAATATTGTAAAAGTATGAGAGAAAACTGACTACGAAATATGCAGGGTGTTACAAAAAGGTACGGCCAAACTTTCAGGAAACATTCCTCACACACAAACAAAGAAAATATGTTTTGTGGACATGTGTCCAGAAACTCTTACTTTCCATGTTAGAGCTCATTTTATTACTTCTCTTCAAATCACATTAAACATGGAATGGAAACACACAGCAACAGAACGTACCAGCGTGACTTCAAACACTTTGTTACAGGAAATGTTCAAAATGTCCTCCGTTAGCGAGGATACATGCATCCACCCTCCGTCGCATGGAATCCCTGATGCGCTTATGCAGCCCTGGAGAATGGCGTATTGTATCACAGCCGTCCACAATATGAGAAAGTAAGCGTTTCCGGACACATGTCCACATAACATATTTTCTTTGTTTGTGTGTGAGGAATGTTTCCTGAAAGTTTGGCCGTACCTTTTTGTAACACCCTGTACCGAAAGTGGATTTTTGTTAGATCGTTAATTTCAAACAGTTCCCATCAGTAATTGCAGTTTTATGTTTAACTATGAAATTTCGTGTAATGTGGGCTTTCGTCAAAGATACCATGGCCAAATGGTTTATCAAATCTAAGACGTGCCCGCCCTTGCGGTAATACGTGGAGTAGCTTGCAGATAGCTCAGCAATTGTCTAACTTGGATGGAAAGAAGAAAATATGAAGACACCAAGGGTTAAACGTTACACCACTCAACCAGCTCGTTCCCTGATGAGATTATTGTGCCGGTTCGAATCCCCGTCCGGGCATCCAGATTTGGGTTTACCATGGTTTCCCAAATCACTCCAGGCAAATGCCTGGATGCTTCCTTCAAAAGGCCATGGCTGAATTCCTACCCATTCCTTGCCCCCCATACTTTCCCGTCTCTAAAGACCTCGCTGTTAAGAGACGTTAAGCAGTTTTTTTAAAAAAAGATTATTGCCATCCTGGAAAGCGAACAGTGATTGTTCCTGTCAGAGAGAAGTATGGCGCTATCTTAACGCACCGATCAAAGCTCATAGGTCTGATTCAAGTATTCGTGAAATCACAATTGTTCTAGAAAGTAAATGTTACATAGACCCAGAGCAATCCGTATAATTGATAATACCAGGCTGCGGGTTAATTATCGCATCAACATAAATTCTTTTTGTATTAACAAGGAAGGAAATCGTTAACACACAATGGGACATTTAGTCTGAGTGTGTTCTTGGGTTATATCCCCATGTGTGCCAAGAGCGTGGTCCTATCTGCGGCGAGATCTAACAGCGGCATTAGCCAGACCCCGTTAAGATAACAGCCACTTTCGCACAACTGGAGAGCAGGCGTGCAGCTTGTGGCATACCGTGGTACCTAGACTGCCAGCAGCGCTGGCTCGCACTGGCGGGTACGTGTAGCTCCAGTATTGTCGTCAGCTTACAACCGCAGTTTCCCGGGGTGGTACACAAGCGCTCGCCATATCTTTGTCACGACAGACTCTGTTGTCTTGGAAACCTTCTCGAGTTATATTTATTTGATCCACGCTGATCTCATAATCGCTGAACAATAAGTATTGGTCCTAACACTGGGTTGTTTATTTCTCGCTTCTTCTTTTTTTTATCTGCTTAACGTCTCTCTAACAACGAGGTCTTTAGAGACGGGAAAGGATGGGGGGCAAGGAATGGGAAGGAATTCGGCCATGGCCTTTTGAAGGAAGCATCCCGGCATTTGTCTGGAGTGATTTGGGAAACCATGGAAAACCCAAATCTGGATGCCCGGACGGGGATTCGAACCGCCGTCCTCCCGAATGCGAGGCCAGAACGCTAGCCGTTACACCATCACGCTCGGTTCTCGCTTCTCATGGCAACACCACTGAAATCTATTTTTTTAATATTATTATTTATTTGGTCTGTAACCATTTAGCCAGCATTCAACATCATCATATGTTTGTCCTTGTATTCTTGTAGCCTGTTATGGACTTCAAATCTTCATTTCGGAGTCTTGGAGGGAGCGGATGATTGCTTTATAGACCTTTACATTTTTTGGTCGAGAAATGGTATTAACGTTCACTCCACGTCGACCTGCTCAGCTGGATGCCCAATTCACATCCTAGTTCACAGTACTCTCTACTTTTAATTGTCATCTACAAATAACCTAACTACTTACTGTAAACTACCAACACAATCATTCATCAGAATAATAAATTAAAATGTTCCTAACAAATTTACCCTTTGACAGACCCAACTTTTGATATTACATTTTCAAACCAAACACTTTGCTTGCAAACTATCAAGAATACTCCGTCCAGCAAGAAATTTTTTTATTCATCGGCATAGCTTATATATTATTTACCACCAAGTAATGGATCACTCCTTTGAATACCATGGAGACATCTAGCAGAATACAATTACCATATAAAATAGAAACGTAGGTCGAAAATTGCCAGACCAATATGATACTTGGCTTTCATTTCACCGAGCTTAGTGTGTTATCGGACATGTTATTCGAGAGGACGTGGATCGTGGATTCGAATTCCCGTCTGGTCATCCAGATGTAGGGATAGTTCCTTCTATAAGCTTTACACCCAACCCATTCTCTCCTCTGATGAGCTCAGTCCTTTTTTTTTTTTTTTTTTTTTTTTACTGTTGCTTTACGCCTCGTCGACGGCTAAAGGAGTTTATCCATGGCCTTTTTGAAGGAAGCATCCCGGCATTCACCTGGAGTGATTTGGGGAAACCACGGAAAACCCAAATATGGATGCCCGGACGGGGATTCGAACCCGCGTCCTCCCGAATGCGAGGCCAGAACGTTAACCGTTCACCCACCACGCTCGGTCAGCCCCTAGCGTCTAATGATCTCGATATGGTGTAAAACCCTAAGCAAAAATGAAACCTTTCACCTTCAGCAGTTGTTGTGTTGGTGAAACTGTGTAAGATCTACCCTGTTTTTACTTAACTGACCCTATCACGTGGTACTTTGATGTTATTATATACCGGTTGATTTTATATTGATTTTCTCACTAACTCCAGCATAAACAAGATCAACGATACAATATTTAAGTTTTGAAGAAAGAAGCTCGTCGGAAGTTTCTTAACAATTAGAAAAAGGGCATACTATTTCCTGTCAATGCCCTCGAACAACTGCAATTAACACCAGATGTGTCAGTCACCTTAAACTGCAGAGATGAACTGAAGTATTGATGAACGGTTTTGTCTTCACTTTTTCAATATCAGTCATTGAAGTAATGACATCAAACAACTTAATTTCCTATCCCCAATACCAGGCTAGGTACTTATTATTCATTCTTCGGGAGAGTTCATCCAAACTACAGATTGAATATCAAGCTTAACCTTATTATTTCTTTAGTTGTAACTATTTTTTCTTTTCGCTTTCGTTCGGTTATTCTTCATTACTTTAGTTTCTCATTGAAATCCTTAAACATCTTGGTGTATTTCTTTCAGTTTTCCGATACAGTTCTTTTAAATTTACTCTGCCAGTAATTTTTGATTTTGTTCAGGTCAAGAAATTTTGCTCAAAATTCTTCTCTTTGTTTCCTAACCGTTCTATTTTCTCGTTTGTTTAAAGCTACAACTTCATATACATAGTGACTTTATGGTATTAAAATTGTGTTCTAATGTCGATTTTTTGCCTTTACCAATAATAATTTTTTTTGTTACTTAGCTTATTGCTCTACTTTTTTATTTAATAATTTGAAAAAATTTAATAGTTTTTACGTGTTCTACTATTTTTACAAAGGGCTTAAAAGCCCACTTTTTCGGCAGTCTGTTTCAGATGTTGACCTATTTTATTTCTATATCTGCAATTTCTGTAGCTAAAAAATCTAGAAAACATAGCCAGTTAATTGTGAGTTGTAAGTTCTCTCATCCCAATTTGATCTTTTGGGTCCCTTTTTTTTTAACTTAGTTTTTTTTTTTTTTTCAACATCACAAGTCAAGAGTAATGGAGCAAGGTAATTTCCTAGTTTCAATCCATTACTGGTTTCAAAGATCAAGAGATTTATGCAAAGAACTTTATTATTGAATTCGCACTTTTTTCGTTAGGGTTTGTTTAATAATAACCCATGTTTTGTTACGAACATTTAATTCTTTGAGTATTTCGAAGAATGAATCTATGTCAACATAGCCTTAGGCTTTCTATAGTCCACAGAGGTTGCGAACTGCCCCCGTTTAAAATGTGGATCCATTATATGATTGAATCAATAGCGAGCTGTTTCTGTTAATTTCTTGAATTTATGGGCTTGTCGTAAGCTAATAGCTTTGCCATTGGAATTTGACTCCACATTTAAACCAAGGAACGGCGTGATGTGTGTGGTTGGCCCTTTTAACCACCACTAACACTATACGCCGACACTTTTTTTTTTTTAATTATTGATAATTATCACTGTATCGGCAACCATATCCACGAGATACTCAGAACGATTTCTATAGCGTTTTTTAAAGAAAAATACACAGTTCGGTATATGTTCACTTTAAATTTAATGCTTCCAAATGCAACCACGACATTACACACTCGTAAAAAATTTATTCCGTACAAAATTTTCTAACTGACTATTTTAACAGTCACTCGGGAGCCTCACCGCGCGAACACTAGAGAACAACTCAACAACTCTGTTCTGCTAAAGTAACTCTCTATCCACAAGTAAATGTACTAAGACTAAGGTTCTAATAATACCCCGCTTGCTATACACGTTACTCATCTGTGGAAACCCAATTACATTTAATCACAAATATTCACATCAATTATATTTAAAACAATAATTTTTAGGGAAATGTTGGCGCTTCCATATAAGCACTACAAGCCATTTTATTGCTTAAGTATTTGACATCAGTTTCTGCCGAGATGAGGTATCAAGGATA
Source organism: Vandiemenella viatica (assembly GCA_031002005.1). Classification (NCBI taxonomy): domain Eukaryota; kingdom Metazoa; phylum Arthropoda; class Insecta; order Orthoptera; family Morabidae; genus Vandiemenella; species Vandiemenella viatica. Next base: position 30,066,069 of record JARYHS010009186.1, on the reverse strand, counting down.
TGATGGAAATAAATTTAAAATGAGACACAACTATATGCAAATTAATTGGGCCATAATTGTGGCCGGTTAGGATACATTTGCGTTCGGCAAGAATAGTTTGTAGCGCCCATGGTTTATCAGTCAGGTTGTCAGAGCCGTATAATTACACCCATGTTAGGCTGACGACATTTTGAGAAGACACGTGCTGCTCCCAATAACAAGTCATCAGTCCCAAACCGTTTAGCTAGGTCGCCGTTGGTGCGAACGGAGAAAGCTGAGAGCGGGCCGTTACGAGAGCAACAAGACATAACTCAGCACCTAAACCAGACGAATAACGTATCTGTTCGAGCTCTTCACTTCCCAGAGAAATAAAACCAGCTTCAAATTACATTCATCAGGGGTAATCGGGCTCGACATATAATTTGGCGCCAGCGGTTTCTTCCAGGGGAAATTACGCCGTTCACAATTACTGTGATCGTATTTCTGCGCATTTATGATCATGTTTCTTTCATAGTGGCTTCGGTGTATTTCAGAATAATATATAACAAGGGGGAGATGGTAAATTCTTTGTCGGTTTCGATTACTCTCTCCACACTGTTGTATTAATGTTCAACGAAATATTATTGATTCATCAGTCCTCAGTGCTAAAAAGAATGGTTTAAGCTGTTTTGTTTAAAAATTATTGATCTTTATTCTTTCTAGTGTAATGATAATGTAACAAGCAAAATGTTTTTTCGAGAATAGGTTACAACAAAAAATAACAACCTTACGTAAATGGCAATTACATTCACTTTACTGTCATTTTATAAATTTCAATGCTCATATGGTTATTAGGTAGCTATTACATTATTGCCAAAAAAAAGTTTATGATTGGAGTATTTTCAACGGGATTCCTTCTAATTAATTACTTATCGGTTATTTTAATACTGCAATTAATTTGTAAGTTCTTTTATGTACTTAAAAACTACCATTCAGTTTTTCGTCTGTTTTATGATTAATACATTGCGAGCGAGTTTTACTGCGGTTGGTTATTTCCGTGTGCAAAAAACTAAATACTCCACATTTTGGATAGTAAATCAGTCGTAATTGGTTAGATGGAACATGGCAAGTTTCTGGTTAGTTTGGACTTTTCCAATATCGATGAATTTCCAGCTGTGACCGGCTTGAGTAACTAGCATCCATTAAAGAGAGATTTTAGTTTAGTCTTGGAGTATACTTTTAGCCGTTCCCTCTTTGTCTCCCCCCCCCTTTTCCAGATAAACGATATAGGGTACTAGGAGACACGATGATTTTACGCCCGGAAAGAAACACTACTAGATATTTTATGCGTTCTGACAGGTACTAGTTCACCTACTTTCTGATTTTCCTGCACGCCGATCATATATCTTCTTCTAAAAGATCCTCTTCCACTTCTTGGTCAAACTATCTTTTCCCTTCGTTGCTTCTTTTTCCTTGTCCTCTCCGCCACCCTTCTTCTTTTCGTATTTTTATAATGTTGCGACCCTCATCATATATGTCGAGCCCTCTCTTCTTTTTTCCTTTGCCTCTCGTTGATTCTTCTTTTTTATCTTCACTAACTTTTTGTCTCTTTATGAGAAAGCATTTTATATTCACTCCTTTTTCACAATTTATCTCTTCCTCACTTTCTATCTCTTCTTCGGTATCTTCATAACTCATGTCGTCTTCAGTTTCCAAACCATAATTCCTGTCATCATGTCTAGTAGAAATAATATCCGTTTCATCTTTCCTTTCCGTCTCTACTTCTGTATTTCCCACTTTACTGTCCCATTGATCCATTCTTGCCACGTTAATTATCTCGTCTTCTTCCACTATATCCTTTCCAGCATTGATAATTTCATTTTTCTCCTCTATCTGCTGCAGACATTCCCGCCGTTTCACTGGTCCGCTATTCTCCCACATTGCATTGTTCCCTTCATCGTCATCTCGCCGATTTTCACCGTTTTCTTCTCTCTCATCGTCCTCAATTTTCCATACTTGTCTTCGCAGGACCTTCTTACTTGTTTAATCCAGCGATCAATTTCGTCTTCTCTTCCTTCTTCCCACAGTCGTAAAGTTTGTTGTTGATTATTATTAATGTTTTCCATCTTCAGTTCCATCTTCTTCTGTCCTTGCAGAATCATTGCCACCATTTTTTCCACGGAAGTACTCTCTTCCCAGTGATAATTTTTTTCGGTGAAGCTAGTTACTGGGATGTCATGAAAAACACCAGTATTATCCTGTTCATGTTCTAATCGATCATGATACTTATAACCTGGACCTATATCACTGTCTGCATGATACTCATAACCTGAACCTATATCACTGTCTGCATTTCTCAAAACCCTTAAATTTTTGTCATTTTGATCATGAACATCGGTATCTACATGATTTCTGGTTGATTTTAAAACTTCACACTCCATTAGGCCTATATTTATAAAAAAAAACACACAAACAAATAGCAGAAATTTCGTTACAATTATCGGCGAGCAACGCAGTAATGAAAACAAAACGCCGTATAGAGTTTCCAAACCATCATGAAAAACACATATTACCTTTAAAGTTGTTTTCTCTTCCGAAAACTGCAAGGTTCCTTTATTACAGAATTAGTTAACTAATTCTATATCGTAGTCATGCGGCGCCATTTTATAAGATTTTTGTTATATTGTTAAATTTATATATTCAGTAATAATGTTTATTTTTCATATCTTCATACTGAATACATTAAACGGACTCCAAATAACAATACAACGATATTCTCTTACAGCAGTATCTCTCCTCTCTCTACCATAAAAACTGCTTGGCAACCAAACAACCAAAGATGTTCCGTCTCCCCAACATCCACGTCAAAGCTGCTATATAACTCTTCTCAAATTAAAACTGTATCACAGGCACAGATCATATTTTTTAAATAAATATAAATGTACATACAAAGGACGGTGCTAAAGGGAAGTGACGAAATTTTTCTGTAGCGTCAAAGAAAAAATTCGCGTGATGTGTTCTGGATAGCCGTACCTGGAATCGAACCAATTTCCTCCGGAATTCCAGACCCGAACGTTGTTGCTCACCCATCAGGTTGCATTCTTGAAATCAATTTTTGTTTTTAATTACACAATTTGGGTAAAGAGAAAAGAAATTTGAAATTCTGACTAGAACTAGTAAGATGTAACATGAAGATCACTTTACTGATGTATTTAAAATAATTGATAGTTGTATTTTTTAGAATTACACAAATAATATCGTTTTGGACAGTATGAACCGTGATGGTAGTTCAAAGGATTTCTAACTACAAACGGGAGAGAGAGACCATTATGATGTATGGATCTTAATAATTGTTATCTGTGGGTTTTGGAAGAAATTTTTCCTAGAGACAATAATATTGAAGGAAAATGTGCGACTGCAGATTGGTATTATATGCATTAACTGCTGTATATTTTATTAATGTATTAAAGTTTTTACTGAGGTAATTACGAATTGAAGGGTCATTAGGCCTATGTTCGAAAAGATAATAGCTAATTAGTAATAAATAGCGAAATTCATTGAAATTGGAGAGGAGTATTTGAATAAGAATCTTTTACTCACTTATTAAGTCACTGCAGATATGTTTGTTAAAACGATTTTTTGTATCATAATTGCTTTTATTTGTAGATAATATGTGTACAAAATTTCAAACAATTCGGGAATCTGGGAGTGAGTGAAAATTGAATGGAAACATTCCGTTACTTTTCTATTGTTGCTGTCAAAGTAATAAGAATAGCAGGACGGTGCTATGAAAATATTGTATGTGTTTAAAATTTCAAACAACTCGTGCATTTGGAAGTGAAAATTTAATTGCAAGATTTTCACGTTAAGCAGTTAAAAAAAAATAAAAAAAACATGGATAAATACATACATACAGGTCAAGCTAACATAAAGCGTGTAATAAACAACAAGAAGAGTCAGACAGAATGGTGAGAAACGCTCAACAAAACGAGAAGGAGAATAACGACAGAAAAGCGACCGAGAACAATACATTAATCAGAAAACCACACAAACTGCAGTGTTCTAGAAGCTCTGCAGAAATTTTGAAATTGTGTAAAACCTAAATTGTGGGTCAAGACAGAGAGTCTTGTAGTTTCTAGAACCTGATCTAGAGATGAGCACAGTTTACCGTGGGAACGGGACCCCCGGGTGAGCTGCACGCGAACGGTCGTTCTAGTTCTTCTGGTACTCGTCTGTAATTGCGTCCCTGGAGCAGGAAGTGCTGGGGAGACTGGACCGCCAGAGGCGAGGTGAGAGTCCAGTAATTGGGCGCAGTGTCACGTGCACGAGTCCTGGTTAGTCCTGCTCCCGACAGCTGATATTATTACCCTGTTATGCAAGTAGCGTAGAAGAAGTGACAGGAGAATACATGAGACTATGAATGAATCGCTAATCCGCGGTACACACGCAAAGGTGTCTGGCGTGAAGAAAGCTACTCCTCTATGACAACTCGTCTGCACAATTAGCTGTGCTGGATTGCGCTTACGTTTCGCAGCGCGAGTGGTGTTAAGAAGTGTGCGAGTGTTTAGAATTATGTGTTGTGAATGAGGAAAGAAATTGATGGACACCTAGGGTTTGTGGACACGTGGACGATGGTTTTTTACTGTGGATAATGACTGTTAGTCGCTAGATGTGTTTGGTGGCAAAATGATAATATTTTTCATCGGCGATCTTAAACATTTTAGAGGTTCGGTGTTGGCTAGTTTTAGTCGTCGATGACTTGTTGCATGTTGTTAGTGAGCCAAAATTTCGTAAGGTTTCACACGGTTGTTTTAGTTGTTCCAATATTGATTTTTGCAGTTTGACTCATGAAGTATGTAAGTTTTTAATGAAAGCTTCTATAGTGGAAACTGTTTTTGTAGTTAGGAGTTGACTGAAATCTTGCGCAATGCTGACATTAAAGGAAAATGTAGGTAATGATAAATAGTTTGAAATCTTGCGCAATGCTGACATTAAAGGAAAATGTAGGTAATGATAAATAGTTTAAAAGTGGATGAACATTCCACAACAGAAACTGTTTAGAAAAAAGTATTAAGGCAGTCTGTAATTTGTGCCTGGTAATATTCCAAATTGGTCAAAACTTTTGAAAACATTTGAATGTTGGTGGTACTAATCAAACAAAAACTTTATTAAATGTGTTGAAGTATAAACCGGTGCTAAATGGTTTACTGGAGGGTTTTCACCTTTCACATATTTTAGTTGCAGGCGGACATTGATAATATGGAACCATGATAAAAAATTGGCCACCGACCATTCAGACATCCAGGGAAGAGGAGTAAAAGCATAGCCAATCAATGAGCTGAACTAAATGCATCGATGCAACTAACTGCTTTCTCACACACTCTGTATTTTTCAAGTCTGTGATACGAGAAGTACTATACAAATTTTAAAGTAATGGTCCTTGTGGATTCGCTGATCAGCGCATGATACGCTTGTGAAAGTGCTCCCAGACTTAATGTTTCTCCGGTGTACATAACAAAAAGCAGTCTGTGATTAGTGTTGGGTGGTACAATGCTGCCATTCGTCTACCGTATTAGCTTCCTACAGAATAAGAAAATGTAACAAAGTTGACCACCATTCGACTCTTTGCAATCTACTGTTGTGACGTCACGCCGTTATCCTGTATAAGTGACGCTTTTAGGTACTATCTCAACACTTTTTTTTCTTATTACTTAAAGCCTTGTCGACACCAGCATCATTGGGGGCGGAGAAGATTAGCCATGACCTTTTGAAAGAACCAGCCCGGTATTCGCCTGGAATGATTTAGGGAAACCATGGAAAACCAAAATCTGGATGACTGGACGAGGATTTTAACCCACGTTCTCCCGAATGCCATGCCTGAGAAATACCATTCACCAACCAGATTTGATAAAAAAAAAACTATTTTAGATGCAAAAAGACTATTCCAGACCATTCCAGCAGTATAAACGCCTAATTGAAGGGCCTGTACCTGTTTTCTGTTGAGTCCACCTTGTCGCACTTGCGATATGAAGATATGTGGCAAGTCGTCCTTTTTGATGTCGTTCTTGTTATAGGATCACACTGCAGTATTTCGTTCCCTCTAAGCCTTTGCACCCTGAGTAGCAGAGGTCTAGTGGCAAGCCCCAGATTCCTCCCAGTTCAATGCATCGTAAACCACAGTTTCTTTGATGTTTGCTGCTTGTAATTTTATTACGTGTACCGATACTTTTCGAAATATTGTCCGATTTATTTTTGCAATACCGTAAATTTTTGGCTCTGGGAGCCCTAGTTTAAGGGTGCGTAAGTAAAAGGTTTGGTACTGGAACAGAATTTCAGCATTTGCTCCTCTCAGCTACAGCAAAATGATCATGTTTTCGTGACGCTCGTTGTTTAGAATATGCGGTATACCCATTATCGACATGAAAAAATTCATATCAGTGTCCATATTGAATGAAAAATAATTCATCTGAGATATGAAAATTTATGATAATAGAGTCTTCAATGTGTTATTAGTTCCTTATCCCTACAATATGTAATCTTCAGTTTCAATAATATATGCAATTGGATAGTTGAAAATCAGCCAGTCAATTAATAATTCAAACATCGGCCTCCGAGGTAATTCAAGTAATGTGTTAACACGGAGGGTTAACTTGCAAAGTGTCCTATGTTTTCTTATTCCTTGATAAATAAATTACCTGTCATGTGGGAATAGGACACCAATTTCAAATACATCCTCATGTATTTAACAGCAGTTTGTAATTACCACCCCATCTTACGAACACAAAATTTCAGGTTTAATTTCGCTGGAAGACACTTTACAACGATCCTTCACATCGTTATCATGAGGAGGATGCGATGAGGTTGATGTTTACATCTCTCGCCAGTAACATTTAGCTGGTGCATCAGCAACAAAGGCCAAACTACAGGTCGCTGAGCTCTGCCTATGAAATGTATGAGAAAGGTTCATGGATGCTAGATGGAAAACTTACATCACTGAGTAAACATTTTTATTACTTTTAATCTGTTCAAAGATTACCTTGACATAATGGTACCTGAACCTGAATCACTTCACTTGTCTATAGATACCAAACCATTATTCCACGTGAGTGCATTTTTTCATTATGATTATCTTTGTTTTCGAAGGCTTACCTAATAAAATTTTCTTTATCGCCTCAATCAGGCGATAATCTTCCTGTTCAGTGTGAGGCAGGAAGGGGTATTTAGTCTAATCCGTCAGCTCTGACGCGCCTAGTCCTACCCTTTGAAGGTATTAGCGGCGTAACTCCATTTCCCCCGATGCCAGAGGAAACGCTTTCTCCGTCGTTTGAACGCACTGTGCGGATTCCTGAATACTGTATGAGTTCCAATTAGTGGAGGCGTAAACGCAAACACCGGTTCAGAGCCCTTGCTCTTCATCTGATAAAACGCCCTCATGGGGAATGCAACGTAACTGGGCAGTGTGGTGGTGTCGGCGACGCTATGCTCCTAAATGCTCGCAACGCAACCCAGCTACTACGACCCATTGTGACCGTAGGAGCACGGCAATGCAACCCGCCTGCCACACTGAAATGCATCACAAGGTGAGTGTCACACATACAGCTAATGGACTTTTTCCCCCCAGTGACACTGTTTAACAATAAAAAATGACTCCTGTCAAGTCTTATAACTAAATACGGGATTTTTTTTGATAGGTTTTTAGGTTACGAATTTCGACTGAAACCTGGTCCCCACGTTTTGGATAGTTGGTATGTACAGCCAATAAAACGTAGATTTTTATTTAAGAAAATAGAAATGAAATATTGAAATTTGGTACAAATTGTTTTCTCTTTTCATTTTATAGCAAAAAATTATACTCATATCTCATGGTATCATAAAATTTAAAAGCAATTTTAATCCACTGAAACTGATTTTTTTTTACAGGGTTGATTTTAAACTGCTTGTAGCTTTTATTTATGGCTATTTTGTTTGGCAATCTAAAACATACTATTTTTTTTATAGTAAACGCGTTTCGTATTTGTTTAAGATATAGTCAGCTTCAGTTTTTGCTTACGGATCAATAGGTAAATACAACTTATAAGGTTTAAATCAGCTATACGTTTTACATCCTCATTTACTTCAAATTATGTTCTGGTACAAGGAAGGATACATGCTGTTTTGTCAATAATTTCAGTTCTGTTAGTCAACTTTAGAACTGTATATTCAGTTGATTAGCAAAATTTAAATCATTTTTAACGTTAGCGATTATTTTTATACTACAACATAATTTGAGAGAAATAACAGCTGGTTTAGTAATTCGAACTTCCACATAGTGGTAAAGAAGCAAGAACTCACTTAAATAAAGGCGTTTACAAAAAAAAAAAAAAAAAAAAAAAAAAAAAAAAAAAAAAAAAAATATTAATTCAAGACGGAAGACGGAAGACGCATAACGAAAATAGCTATCATAGCAACTAAGGAAAATAAGCCAAAACACAAGCATGAGTCTATTAATATCGAGTCATTGTAGCATTTCATGTGCTGTACATTACTGGATTTTTTTTTCCTTGTGGTTTTACGCCTCGGCGACGGTGAGGTCATTAGAGGCGGGATGGGACTGGGAACAAGGAAGGGGAAGGAATTCGGCCATGGCCTTTTGTTGAAAGTATCCCGGCATTTGCCCGGAGTAATTTGGGAAACCATGGAAAACCCAAATCTGGATGCCCGGGCGGGGATTCGAACCACCGTCCTCCCGAATGCGAGGCCAGAGCGTTAACCACTCACCCACCACGCTCGGTATGACTGGATTTATTCAGTCTTGGTGTAGGAAGCTTTTATGCTTCGCTTAATTGTTCGATATTACCTCCAAGAGTAGGTTGGCTTGACACAAAAATGTCCTTGAACAACAACAACAAAAAACACAAAAACAAAATATTCACTGATGATTGTAAACATATACATTCAATTTACCTGACAGTGTTCAGTGAAAAATAAATTTTGAAATCAATTTTGCAAAAATTATGCAAATTACACCAGAAGAAAATTTGTCCCTAGCTCAGTTTATCTTGAAATATAAGTATAATTTTTGGTTTAAACAGCTATAGTTGAAAAAAGATTGAAGCAATATTTAAAATTTACTACTTTTTGTTTAACAAAAAACAATTCTCCTGCGAAGCAAAACAGGGAGTGATAATATTCTCATCGCCACTGTTTTACTGACTGCTCCAAATGACAATTAATATTTCAGAGGTTACATTCAGATACTTAAGGTTTTGTCTAAATTTATTTTTCTGGAAATACATGCCGTTTCTTAGTTTCATGTATCCACAGGTATCATTTTTTACTGTTTGACAGTAAATTTGCATAAAAGAATCAAAGTCTTGTAACTATGAATGATACTTTTCCTGTGAGTGGTTGCACCACACTCGTAAAATGGTTGTAACGAAACCAAATGTTGTGAGTGCTGTTTCCGCTGTCAGTGTACCCCTGCCAGAACTGTAACGCAGCCCGCGCAGCATATTACTACTGTCAGTGAAACATCGCGCCTAACGGGATTGCTATGAGACCCGCGTGGTAAACCTCGGATAAAGCGTTAACGTTTCAAGCCAAACAGATAGCTAGTAAAATATGTGACACAACCAAACGATGGGAACTATGTTTGATCAGCAATCTGAACATCGGTTGGTACATACAATTAATTTCTTACGATTTAACTTTTGAATCATTTTGTAGTCAGATAGTTTTGCGCAACGTGTGGCTGTTATGATGTATACGAGAGATGATACCACGTTTAATCTGAGGTGGCTGCTTCTTTTATTTATTTATTTGTATTTTCTTTTATTGTTATTATTATTATTATTATTATTATTTTAGGCGGGATTAGACTGGTGGAACACGGAACGGGTAGGAATTCGGCCATGGCCTTCTGAAGAAAGCATCCCGGCATTCGCCCGGATTGATTTGGGGAAACCATGGAAAACCCAAATATTGATGCCCGGACGGGGATTCGAACCACCGTCCTCCAGAGAATGCGAGGCCAGAGCGTTAACCGCTCGCCCACCACGCTCACTTATCTACATCTTCTTTGCTTCTTATTCAGAAGATTTGTATTCCTCACCCCTTCACGAAAAATATGAAATTTATAGTGTAAAATTTTAGTTATAGAAAAAATCTAGCTAAAAGTATAGAATACGCTATTAATAAAGTCAGTGTTTTTTTTTTTTGCTTTTCACCTCGTCGACGTTGAGATCATTAGAAGCGGGGAAGCGGGAAATGACTGAAGGCAAGGAACGGGAAGTAATTCAGCCATAACCTTTTGAGGGAACCATTCAGGCATTCGCGTGGAGTGATTTGTGGAAATCATGGAAAACACAAATCTGGATGGCCGAACGGGGACTCGACCCCGCTTCCTGCCAAATGCGAGGCCAGAGCGTTACCACTCACCTACCACGCTTGGTAGCAAATCCGGATTTTTTATATATATATAGACCTACATAATTTATATACTTCACGTTAAACTCTAAAAATTTTACAAAAACTGCAATTTTATATCTGGTCCGCAACTAGTTTCGCTTAATAAACATTTAGCGTAATCGTGTACCGTCTGTGAATGTGTACACAGCGATTGTGGATGTGGGACTACCCAGTTCGATAGCTGCCCTGACGTCATAGTAAGCATGGTTGTGTGATGACCGGAATAGCATCTTCCGTGCAGGACACGATTGTATGGACATTTGTTGATAGTTTGTATGATTATATCGTGGATTAGACACAGGACGGAGAATTAGCTGTCTGTTACTTTAATTTTGGACACCAGTGTATTTGCAACTTGTTTTGTTCAGTACAGTATTCCATAGAAGCTAATTTCAAATTAACACATATTCACTAATAATACAAACTTTAAAAAATCTTAAATGAAATTTGGGAACTTCGCAAGCAATATAAAAATCTAAATGGGTTGTATGTGGCAATGAATTTTTTATTCCAGTTGGAAACTCCAAAATAAATCAAAGAACGAAAGAACTCCTAGTGTTGTGAATACCAGAGGTAAATGAAACACTTTGCCTTTTAGATTTCCATAGGGATTAGAGCTTAAGGTTAACTGTACAAAAAGATTTTTGGTGCATTCTTTCCACCAAACGAAATGCAAAACGAATGACATGGAAGGTATTGTTAAATGTTTATTTCTATTTATTATTATAGAAATTTATTTCCCCTAAAGTATATAAAACATTAGCAGTTATTTCTTTAAACAAACGATTTTTATCTTTAATATCGCTTTTAAAATGATTCTTCTCCAGTTACGAACAGTGACAACAATATCTTTTGTTAATTCTAGCTGGATATATAGCACTGAAATTACAAATTCCTAGCATGGATTGAACAATCAGTTACACATATTTAGCCAGCTAAAGATCATATCTGACATGATGAAAGAGACAGGTAGAATTTTATGGCCATGAATCAATTTTTTTTTTCTCTCTCATTTCCCTTCACACACACCCACACACACAAAACATATCATGAGCCTCAAATACAACGGAGAGAGAACGGTCGAAAGATGGATTACCTCGCTTCCGACACTCTTCCAAGTTCTGAGTTAAGGTTAGGAGGCACCTCGAAAAAAAAATTAACTTTTCTTAATTTCTGTAAACGATCTAGTGACAACTTTAATAGCTGTTTGCGATTGTTCGCTGATGATGCTTTCATCCATATAGAAGTAAGAAATTCGGCCGACTGCTTACGAAAGCGTCAAGAATTGCTGGGATTGTCTGGCAGATAGGCGCCGTAGATTTCTATTGAATTTATTGGTAAACATGCTTACACACATTTTATGCCACCCAAATTTTTTTGAATAGATCTAGATTTCGGTAAATTTAGACGTTCAACAAGTCTACTAAAGTTTAATAGTACTCATAACCATTATACTATTTATTCGGAACATAAAAAATGACACTGTTTGCATGACTGAATTAATGATAAATTGGAATCAATTGGGTAGTTAAAAGGGCAACAAAATTTCGAAAATAGAAGAAGTGAAATCATAATTAACTAAAGCAGAGAATAATGATTCATGAATCAGATTTTGCAGCGGAGATTTGACAACAGCACCTAACGCTGCAACCAGCACGACTTTCTTGATACGCAAGACGCGCGCCTTTATACGACATTCGTGAGTGAAAATAATATGGCTTCTTGTTACTTGTTGCGATGAAGTATTGCAGAAATTGTATTAACTATAAATACTACCACACTTTTTTTTCATTTATTTTGTTGGCATTTGGACTTGTACCCATACAGCCACCTTCGTTTTACAATTTAACATCTAGAATACAAAAATAATAATATCATGCAATTGGATCTTTTCATTATACAGAATAACATCAGGATAAGATCTACAATAGGACAATAAAAATTAAATGCAATTAGCCATTTCCATTTTACTGGATAACATCCTTAATATAACAATGGTATTTCGTGCATTAAACATTTTTGTATTACCGAATACCACCAATCATTTTTCAATAATAACATCATACCATTAATTGCATGTTATTTACAATTGATTTAAATTGTGATACCCATATTTTCTATATGCAGATACAAAATCTTATAAACCGTATAATCATCAGATGCAAGGAGTGAGGCAGCGCAAGTGGGCAACGGAATTCCTACTTTCATGAGGGGTATCTAAGAAATGGTCAATTTCCAACTTCTTCAATCGGCAGCCAAATAGGAGGTGATTTATATCTTCAATTTCCCCACAAGGACAGTTGGGAGAGTCTATAGCATGTAATCTGTAAAGGTATTGCTTGAAACAGCCATGGTTGAATTTTAATCTAGCAATACAAGTGCTGAGTCTGCGGGGACATTTATGTGTTTCATTCCATTGATGGGAGGGTATTTCCGGGTGGATGCACCCGTAATGTTCGCCTTCCATTCCGTGTTTCACTTGAATTTTATGTTGCCATTGATATGTCTAATTAAGTCTGGAAAAGGAATCGTATTGTAGTGTTTTACATCTCTGCGAACAGCTTGATTGGCATACCGATCAGCCATCTCGTTTCCCAAGAGGTTGCAGTGTGCACTTAATAGCTTAATAAGTAAGAGACATATACCGTCCAATTTAACCAACATAAAAAATTTTAAAATTAACTTTCTACAAACTTCAATAATTGCAGATTTTAAACGTATGCGTTATCGTAATCTATCAGATTTACTGAACTTAAAATACTGAATTTCATAGTTTTTAAGTACAAACAACTGTAAGCCAATTACACATACGAACAGAGACGTAAATGACAGGACGTTAGGTAGAGAAATGTCGACAATTTTTAATTTCTAAGCTTTTATAATCTGGGGACTTGATTTCCGGCGAAACGGAGTAGAAAAATTTGTTTTTGTATGTAAGGGAGTCAGGTATTGGAGTGAATTAACAACTGAAATGATGAAAAAATCACCAAAAGCTTTGCGGGAATTTAAAGTTAGAATTTGTGCAGGGCAGGGGCAGGTGGGAGGTGAAAAATCATACATGGATAATGGGGGTGTATGAGCGTGTGCGCTCTGTTGCAATGTAAATTACAATCTTGACTTTTCGGTTATAATACGACGTAAATCATTTACATATTTAAGAAACAATATTGAAAAAGTATTGTTCCGTAAGGTACTCAGAATTTAACGAATCGACTCTCAGAAAATTGTGAACCACAAATCACAGAACAGAAACATTCCGGCGAGTGCTTATATACTCTTCTGAGTGGGCAGTAGTTACGCTACTTGATTACTATTTTCAACTCAGAGATATAAATATCGAAGCCTATGTTTGAAATCAGTAATGTGACTATGACACGTAGGGTCCTTATTAAACGTAACGTGGTACTCTTTCACTTTGAACCTGAGGGCTGTGTTAGAATTTTTCTATGACTCCAAGGCGTTCCGTCTGCATTGGAACACCTGTTATCCCTGTTGGGCTGTACCTCTATCCCTTTCATTCCGCCCTCCCTTTGTCCCTCCGAGCTTTTGTGTCCAAAGCACACAGCTGCGTGTTTCCCTTTGAGCAACGCTCGCGCGAGCCTTATTAAAGGCGGAGGGCACACCAAAGACTGTTCGCTCGAGCAGAAATATCCCCCTTCACGAGTGACTTCTGCCGGTGAATAACAACGGCACGTTTAGTAGACTCTCTTTGCCGATTACTGGGACAAAAGGCAACATTTATGTGTTCATTCACAGCTTTAACCTAGTGATTAATCCACTGCGTTTATCTAATTGATAATGAGCCTTAATTCAACCGAATAACGCCGATGCGTTCTCTGCTTTAAATTTAGTTCAGTTTTGACTAATAAATTTCGAACTCTCTGAAAGATTCTTTTGAAAGTAATCAGAGGTGATTAATACGCTTAAAGTCCTTCTATAATCAGTCGCTGTGTATTGACTTTTGATATAAAGGGATTTATTTTTTCGCATTTTATAATTTTTCGATGTCGGAGTGATTACAGACGGAAGAGAGTTCGCAGTGAGGAGGCGCAGGGGAACGGGAAGGAATGCGGCTATGACATATTGAAGCTGCCATTACTGAATTCACCTCGAGTGATTTCGTGAAATCATGGAAAACCAAAATTTGGATAACCGCACGAGGATTTGTCATCCCGAATGCCAAGCTCTAGCGATTCCTCTCATTCAGCACTCTTAACATGTGTCTCATGGAAATTATTTTTTTTTTTTTTACTAGTGTCTACAGTATTTTTTCTATCTTTTTTTTAAAAAAAGGTGTATGTGAACAAAGTTCCATCGAAATCTAACAGAAAGTGTGCGTTAGTGTAAAAATTAAGGTAGTGGAAAGGGGGAGAGGGGATGCGTTTTTGGAAACCAAATGAAGGCAATATTTTTATTTTTATTTTTGTTTTAAATTATATTTGTGTAAATTTCCATCCAACTCGGATAAAATATGTGTTTTTTTTTAAATCATGGGGTGTAAGGGGGAAGAGGGGGTGGTTTGGGGTGGAAAAAGGAGAGAGGGATAAGGTTTTTGTAAAACTAACGTCTTGAGTATTATTATATTTTTTAAAAAGTATACGTGTGCAAAGTTCCATCGAAATCAGATAAAAAGTGTAGATTTGTGTAAAAATTAAGGGGGTGGGAAGGGGGGAGGGATGTGTTTTTGGAAACCATATTTAGGCAGTATTTTTCTGTTTGTTTTAAGGTATATGCGTGCAAATTTCCATCAAAATTGGTTATAATCTGTGTTTTTTTTAAAAAAAAAAAATTATGGGATGTTATGGTGAGGAAGGTATGATTTTTTCGAAATTTTATTTCTTAGGAACCATTTCCGACACGCTCTCGACAACACATCAAAGTTTCACCGTAATCGGATGACCGGTTTAGGAGTGCATAGAGTACATACAAACATGGATTTTTATATGTAATATTGCTTATGGTTTTACGTCACGTCGGCGTCGGGTCATTAGATGTGGGAAAGGACTGGCGGGGGGGGGGGAGGCAAACAACTCGGCCATGATCTTTTGAAGGAAGCATCCTGGCATTCGCCTGCAGTGATTTGGGGAAACCATGGAAACCAAAATCTGGATGCCCGGACGGGGATTCAAACCCGCGTCCTCCCGAATTCGAGGGCAGAGCGTTACCGCTAACCCACCAACTTATAAAAGTTTTGGACAACCCTTTTTCCCCACTCACCTTCAATGTTCTCAATACCGTCGCCGCCAAACTAGACGTCTCAAGAGTTCTCAGTTTCCGTCACAAAATTATTCATTGTTCTTAGCGTTTTGGTGGATCAGTTGATTAAGGCATGTGACTGGGAATCAGAAGTTTCCCAGTTTGAATCCGGGTTGCAGCGAGACTGTTTGGGAACATTGAAACTGACTTCTGACAGTAGCAATGTTTTGGTTTGCTCATGTGAAGTACGCTAGGGCACTCCGAGGTTCGAATATCATGTTAAAATGAAGGTGCTGTATACCTGGTACAATTACCAGGCTGCATTAGATGGCTATGGCAGAGGCGGATTGCGTAATTTTTATAAACATGTGTCATCAGGTCATTAGTGCCGTAAGAAATTATTATAATATTTTGTCCATGATGGCTTGGTGGAAATCCGCGACTGTGATATCAAATTTGGGTTGATATTAAAGGCAGCAACCAGTCACATTTGACTGGTTGCTGCTTTCAATATCAACCCAAATTAGAAATTATTATACTTATTAATCATTATTCAAACGGTTGTGCTTGGCGTACTACGCTGCATCAGTAGAGAATTTTTCACAATCACGACATGAGATTAAAAAAGGTGAACATTTGTCGCTTGAAAATAACACATGCTGCACTACCATTCGTCTTAATTCCTTTTGAGTACGGGCATCACGTAGTTAATAACCAACTGTGCCGAACAGAATTCCTTTACATCACAGTGTAACAGCCCTAATACCTGTATTTTGAATAATATTGTACTGTGTGAAATATTTGCTTGAAAGTGATTTGATATGTTTATTTTGTAAATTCTTGTAAATAAGTGTATATAGACTTTGTTTTAGGTAAGAAAATTATTTAAAGACCATTTAATATGGTTAAGAACCGAATGGTGCAAGAGTATTTCTTAAAAGTTTGTATTTCCATGTATAAATGTAAGTTACGATGTCTACAGGACAATTTTCCACCATTTGAAAGGATTTCTGTAAATAATTTTGTATTTAAGTATCTCTAATTACCATTTCTAATCATTTTGTAATGTTATTAATTAATTTTGTATCAATTCCGATTGTTTTTAATATGTTTGATTGTTTGAGTGATTGTTAATGATCGAGAAATATCGGGCGGATGCCTTTGAAGAATTCTCGTAATTTCGATAGACTCTATATAAACAGATCGCCTGGACAGAGAGTTTAGTTTGCATTAAGTATTCATTCAGTGTTACAGAGACATTCATGCAAGTCAGTATTGCATCTTTGGATTGTAACAACTATGCTTGTGAATGTCGCAGACTTGTTTTGATTGAAAATAAACGAGCATCAACATACATTGTTTTTTGGTGGATTTTTTTTTAATAAATGCCGTAAATTAACCCACCCAAAGAACCTTAACAAGAGGCTTAACACACAATATTCGTGAGTTTTATTATAGTTATTTGAAACGACTAACGAAGTGGAAAAGTGTACTGGTCATTGGCCGTACTAGGACTTAAGTATCGAGCAATCGATAGCTGTATGATCAGCATTTACCTAGCATTTTAGGTACCGAAAACAGTAAAATATTTATCTTGAAAGGAACACACAATGAAAAAAGATTAATCTATCTCTAAACCTCTTTTGTTTTCCCTTTATGCTTATTCCACTTAAAAGTGTTCAACTTATGCTTCAGACCCACGATAAAGTGATGTTATGCTTTATACGTCATTTAAAAACAGTGAGGGTTTAATAGTTCCAGCTGATAAATGGTAATCTAAAGTATACTTTATAGTATTACTAGTAATCTATTGTATTTAATATTTCTTCCTTATCTTGTTTCTACACAAATATATGGTTTCTGTGTAACGGCATCCTAATCGTTTTTTCCTGTTCAAATCACCGACTAGAAGGTGTTTTTAAAAGAGAGATGAAGTGAATAACTCGATCGCTTCTTAGCTATCATAAAGAAAATTCCCAGCAAAATGGTTTCTTAAGTTTTTTCTATCTGGAAATTTTCATCTTTCGTCAGTCTATTCTCGCAGCCAAATTTTATTAACTTGTAGTAGATAGATCAGAAACGAGGGAAAAAATAATCGAAAAAAATTAAAATTAGTTGAAACAATTGGAAATTACTAATTACAATATCGGTTATTTTCTGTGTTTGAGGCAGTTTTTTTTTGTTAGGAGTGTAATCTGATAGTTTCTACAACAACCTAGAAGTGTCGCGTGCCCATTCACACTAGCGGTCAGCTCATCGAAAATCGCTATACGCGAGATCCAATGGGAGCGTTCCCTGAAGTATCTAGGCGTAACAGTACAAAGCAACATGAAATGGGACTTGCACATAACTTCCGTTGTAGGAAAAGCTAATTCCAAACTACGATTCATAGGACGTATTTTGAGAAGTTGTAATGCTCATACAAAGGAAATAGCGTACAAAACACTAGTGCGTCCGCATTTGGAATACTGTTGTGGAATTTGGGATCCGTATCGCAAGGGATTGATTGACACATTAGAGAAAGTACAGAGAAGAGCCGCTCGATTCGTGACTGCTAGTTACAGTCCTTACGTAAGTGTCACAGAGCTGATTCGTGGGTTGGGCTGGGATTGTTTGGCGGACAGCCGACGTCGCTTTCGTTTGAATTTGCTGGAGAATATGCGAAAATCTTTAAGTTACGAGTGCAACGAAATACTTCTTTCGCCAACCTATTTAGGTCGCAATAACAGGAGGGATAAAATTAGAGAAATAAGATGCCGTACTGATTCATTTATGTATTCCTTCTTTCCTCGTTCTGTTCGGGATTGGAATGCGCAGAATTAGGATTGGTGCTTAGCACTCTCTGCCACCCACAGTATTTGTGATTTGCAGAGTATAGATGTAGATGTAGACTACGCGGTCTGCTCAGGTCAGGGCAAGGCAGCTCAACCTAGGGCTGTTAATATTTTTTAAAAATATCGCATTTTCGATATATCGATATTTTAAAAAGTATCAATATCGGTTGTCGATATATCGGAAAAAAGTATCGATATATCGATACTTTTATAAATGTAATTTCATAAAATAAAACCTTGCAAAAATAAGGCTGTCCACTGATAAATAGACGTGTGATTTTGTTCTTAATCAGGTTTTCACTTTCTAATGGTTTCTGTTGGTGATGATGATTGTTGATTTTTTTTTTTTAAATTTGACCATTATTCGTTTTATAAGTTTTATAAAAATTAATAAAAGTTATAAAACTCGCAAGAGGTTCGAGACAATCTTATTTTTTTGTATTTTTAAGATTGATAAGTAATACAGTTGAGGAATTTATTTAGGTAGAAGCTTAGCTATCAAGTCCAAATTACATAACTTTTTTTCATATGATTTTTTGAGGTATTTCATTTAGATTTGTATGTTGATAGCTTATTCTGAGTTTTTCTCTTGCTCTCGAATTAGAAACTATTTCTTATTTACACTTCCCACTATTCCTGCTAACACACTAATTTCAAGTTGAACTACCCTGGACAATCCACACGCTCATTTCAATCAATGGACTCGCGTTCGATTAGTGCTGGGCGAGTGATGCCTTGCCTACACTGTTGTCATCATCTGAGTAGACTTGGTACCTATAACTTTCAAATTAATTATAGAAACGTAGTAAGATTTACTTGCTGATCTCTGTGCGTAACAGAAATTTGAAGGACATAGTGTCATTATAAGCAAACAAAAAATGATAACTGATTTTAAAAAATATCGAAGCCGATATCCAGATTTCAGTATCGAAATATCGATATATCGTCCTAAAAAATATCACTCATAAATATCGATATTTTCAAAAAATAATATCGATAATTCGATATATCGATATATTATCAACAGTCCTAGCTAAACCTGAAGATCGCGCTGACACGGATCAACAACGGCCAAGACCTGAGCTGACCGCTAGTGTGAACTTGCTACAGTCAGGTCAGATGAGATGAAAGTACCTTGTTTGGGGTTATAGTGAATTATATGATTTTAAATGATAGCAAATCATCGCACAAAATCGCAATATGGATAGAGGTCGGAAAAAAAACCTCTTACAAGGTCAGCAAAAACAAATTATAAGTTTAAAACAACAATAAAATAATTTATAAAGGTGAAATCCTTTATTTGCTTCTTAAAAACTTCTGCTTGTAAGAAAAAAGAGTAATAAATTTTAAAAAAAATGTTTGAACAGTATGTTATTTCCGACTAATATAATAAATTCAGATATTTTTACACGTTTTCGTACTGACAATGACCTGCTTCAGAATTTTAAAAATGTTGTGAATTAATTTCTTGTGTCAGAAACTTCTTTCGAGCATTTGCACTCAAACAAGGAATATTTGTAATAAATAAATAAAAAGAAGAAGAAGAATTTTCCTGTCGTTCATCCTGAGATTTACTTTATACAAGGCACGATATTTCATCCTTCCGTAAATAATTTTGCAAAACACATGTCGCTAAAACTTTGTTAACAGTGAAGCAGAATTAATTTTCCTAAAATAAATTCGAAATCTTTGAACTAAAATTCCAAAAGCATTTTCTGCCTCTAGTCACGCACGGCATAATCGGTAGATGATTCCCCCCTTTCCCCCCCCCCCTCTCTCTCCCTTGATCTGTTTGCGCTTGAAACTCAGGAAAAGTTCTTAGAAAATACGTTTTGAGCGGAAAAGCTGAATCACCGACAATAACATGGGGGGCAGTAATTTCAGACATCTAAGATACTATTTCCTAGTTCTTTTCCTAATTTAAAACGTTCAAAAATTTCTACAATTCTGTTCTTTCCGGAAACGATATCTACAGCAACAAATCCGTAGTATATTTGTATAATTTACATCATCTTCAGCCAACTGGAGGACCAAAGTGCTAAATTCTTCTTCTTCTTGTCGAGTTTTCAGTGTTTTATGCACCAACAACCGTCGTCTTTTTGATCTTGACGTATTGTTATGTTAGCCTCTTCATACAAAATCAGCATGATTTTAACTAAAGCCTGCGTAGATAACGGCATTATTCGCTGTGAGTAAGTGAAATGAAATTGCATCGTCTACGATTTGATCTGATCTGACCTGACCGCTAGTGTGAATGCTACTGGCGAAATCCTGGATAGTGAGCTCAGTTGACCGCTTGTCCCTTTTCCACTGCGGCATATATACAGTATTTTGAGTTTATTATGTTTATGTCAGTCACTGGAACCGAATATGATTAATCTAGATACATGAAGTATCAATAGGATCACTAATTAACTTCCACATTTTCGAGTCTGTTTCTATATGTAGCACGCATACGCTAGTGGTTTGTTGACTCCATTTGCGCTTACAATCACCAGAACAGAATCCAGCCGAAATACAACAAAATGTTCGTTTCTGAAGATCATCAACCTCTTGCTGAGAAGTGAAACTGAAGGTGGCATAACATCAATATGGAATCAGTAATACTATAACAATAGTCACTCGCACAGTTTGCTGATGATATTAAATAACCTTTCGGGTATTCACAATGTCGATTAGGCATTAATCCAGATGCGTTATGGTAGGACGATATCATTACGGTAGGAAATTCGCTGATTTCTCTAGATACACACGCCGATGGATCCACTCACATACCCGTCTAGACAATATCGATTTCTAGTTTGCACAAAACGGAAGTCGGCCCTTCCTACTGCAAACAAACTACGTTAATTTTTCACCGTCCCCTCTAGGTTAGCGAGAAATAGTTCATAAGAAACACATTAGAAATTATACTCAAAACTGCTCATTCAAGAGACTGGTAATATTATTATCTTAATGGAAATTGTCTATTGGGGCGATGTAGTGTCTTATCAAACACCCTATTCCAGGCACAGTACTACAGATCAATGGGAGAAGCAGTAAATACGCCTTCGCCATGCATACGTGAAATAAATACTGGCCGTCTGCCCGCTATCATCTAGGAATAATAGTGATGAGGTATTATCTTGTAATGTAACTTAATCCACAACCCGAAGGTTGGTTGGATCATCTCGCAGGAGCTGTGTTAGGGTGGATTTCCACGGCGTGTGGTTCTAGAGGCTGTGTCACATTAGTGAACGTGTTCGGATCAGCACGCGCCACAGTTTAGCCGTCACCGCCTCCCCACCACCTTGCCCAGTGTTGTTTCAGCTACCCGGGCCTTTCATCCTTACCGACTGGGTGACGGATAGAGGCGCGTCGTCCCTGCAAGCACAGGCGGGACCCTTCCCATGGCCCGCTCCTTGGCAGCTGGATCGTCCCGGTTGGCAAAGTGCGGGTCGTGGGAAGACAGCTCGTTCCTTTCCTGCGATACCTACAGCCTAACGTGGCTTATCACATATGAACAAAGCAAAACTCTTCCTGTTCTCAGAGGGATTCTAACCTGATTAATTGAATTTTGTAACCGAGCGCCTTATTCACAGCTCTATTAGCTGTTATATTAACAGTAAACAGTTTGCTACACTATCAATTATCACGGAATACACACACCCGTCATAAGTTCTTTTATGATAACATTTATTAACACACCTGTTTGAAATCCTTAAGGTGTTCTAATATGACTTAAGATACCTAATTTAAATAACAGTCGCATTTAGACTACTATACGAAATCGTTTAGTGTTTTTGAATCGTTTATTGTGTACAAATGATATAAAGTTATAATACGTTTCAAATATAATTTCGAACGCGTCAATCCAACATGCCTCATGAATTCTCTAAGATAAGATTCTTCTGGCAGTTCGCGCCTTCGCCGATGTGGGAGCTGAGTTTGCTGGAAGAGCTACCAAAATGGATGGTAGACGCATCCCCAAGGTTTTATCGTCTCAGCCCATCCAGTATAGGCTACGACCTTGGCCGTAACAGCCTTCAACCCTCTTTAATCTGTGCTTCTAACGTTCCACTATCCAACACGAAAAATGATTCCATCAATTCTGATGACTTTTCCTCGAGCAGTCCTCACCAGGAGATCCATTTGGGAAACTAGTTTTACTTCAGGAATAATTTATCCAGTGAGAATGCAATATAGTAAATATATTTTGAGAAGATTACATGGCCTCGGGATATTTTTGGGTCTTTAATGCAGTAGCTTCCCGTTGCCTTCTCCAGGTCCATGACGGTGATCATTTTTGATGCATCAGACTCTTAGGGGGGCTCGACTGTTCCTCCCTCCTCAACCCTCTCCCTTTTCTGAGCCCGTTGCAGAGCAATATGTGACTCAATATACCGGTAATCTTTCAGTCACGAGAGCCTCGTCCATGCAAACAGAGTGCACCAAGCGAAGGAGGGGTTCACATTTCTTTGGACGCGGTTAACATTGCCTCTTATACGTAGTATGTAACCTAACAATTACGATTTCATATCCTTTATTGTCCTCATCTGATTTCTCTTGTTACCTAATCTTCTCAAAAGCTCCTCATTCTGCCAATCCATTTAACTTTCTCTATTTTTTCACCACAACTTCATTTCAGAACTGTCCAAGCACTTTTATTCTTTCATTTTTACTGTACACATGTCTCTAGACTCTGCACATAATATTCTGCATACCACTTTCTTGATTCAGTATGGATTTTTCTCGCTATCTAAAATCGTGTATGTCCTTTCCAAATTTTATTTTATTTTAAAGAAAAAAGTCTAGCTGTGAAAAATGTGATCCAGTGTACATGCTTTACGGTGCTCTACCATTGTGCAGGCTTAATGCTTGTTGCTACATCCGTTACACACAAAAAACGACTTCATACTTAATAACGGATAACATTTATTTGCAGAGTAATCATTTGTGAAAAAACCGCAGTTTCCACTGTGGTTTTCGGAGTAATGTACGCCTGAGAGCTCCATTTCGACGAATAAACAGCATTTACTTTTTCCCGCATGGAGATCAGTGGTAGATATTAATCCAAATTTGATAACTGCTCGCTTTTGAAACAACTCTGCGAGTGGAGTTTTTTTTTTTTTTTCCTTTCTGCCTGAATTCAGCGCAAGAGTTATCGCTAAATGTTAAAACGAATTGTTTGCTTCCCTGATACGCGCTTCATCAGATATATTCGCTTTTTCGGGAACTCATTTCCGCACGCATCGAGTGACTAAAGCCGCGGCAGAGTTTTTCAAACATAGGGGCGCTGCATTCGCTCATGTGATCCTACCAGCCAATTCTCACACACTTACGTTGTTTAACAGCTGGAAGCATTTATTCATCAAGGTGGAACGTTTCAAATGACATAATTCTGTCATGTTGACACATTATACTACAACTACATAATTTTAAATCTGTACTATAACATTAACAAGGTTTTATTTTATTATCTTGATATTAAAAAACAGCAACCAGTCACAGTTTGTTTGATGTTTTATATTTAATAAACCATTACCGGTTTCGAACACGAATTGTTCATCATAAGATGGTTTTTCATTTATTTGTATGTATGTAATAAATTATGCATTTGCAAAATGCAAGCGTGCATCCTATAATAATAGAAGTAGCATTTGTTGAATGATAGAAAATTTAATGATAGCAAATTTAATTTTGGGTTGATAAAGACAATTTCTATTTTATTACTTACATTCAAAAGTTGAATGTTCCAAACTGAATTTTTCTTGAATGATGTGATGTATTGATAAATAATTATAAATATTTCACCAATATAAGCATAGAAATTTGCTATGCATTTACAAATGTTAGCAAAGATGTTTATGTACAAAGAGTTTTGCATAATACTAAAGATAATATTAAGTTTTATGAAAGAATACAGCAATGTGAACTAGGTATTTGAATAAAATGACATCTAGATTGATATACAGGGTTGGATTTAACTTAAACTGATATATAATATAATTTGTTACATCTAATATTAAAGTCTAGATAAATTACTTGGGGCTTTAATATTCTGTAGGAGTTGTTTGGAATGGGGTTGAATAAGTGCCTTTATTTAGAATTATATATGGGAATAACAGATGGCTTGCAAATTATTTAATCTGTGCTGGATTTAACAAATAAGTCCAAGAAATTGTATAGGAAAACTTTTTAAGAAAGTTCTTTCTGTTCATTTAATATAAGATCTGGCATTTTCTTGACATGTATGTAGATTTCTAATTCTTCAAGGAGATCCATTTTCTTCCCTTTGTCAGCAATATGTATTATCTGAAGATTTTCTTCTATAGAGGGTGGGGAATGTTTTTCTTTAGTTATATGGGCAGCAAAAGTGGACTTATCTATATTGCCTAGTCTAATGGTATCTAAATGTTCTTTAAAACGTAGGGAGAAGTTTCTGCCTGTTTGACCTACATAGGTTTGGGAGCATGTCGAGCATATTATTTTGTAGATGCCAGATTTATTGTAAGGGGAATTATAAGATTGTATATTGTGAATGAGTTAGTGCTGAAGCTTATTATTTGTATTAAAGCCAATATTTACGTTGGTGTTGCGAAATAGGTTTGAAATTTTATAAGAGTGCCTAAATATGGAATGCTGGAGTATATGGATTTTTCTTTTAAGGATTCATATGGATTGTAGAAAGGGGATTGGTAAGATTTTTGTTGAGAATCTGAGAGAATGATTTTATTTTATTTATTTATTTACTTTTTTTTGGGGGGGGGGGGAAGGTTTTATTTTTCGCAGGGGATGCCCAGGAGACGGGATGTAGGTTCTGGGGAAACTTTTCAGTCAACCAAACCTAAGGGTATAAGAAACTGGAAGTAGTTCATCCATGGACTTTTAAATAAACCATCCCGACATTCGCTTGAAGGATTTCGTGAAACCTTGGAAAACCAAGATCAGACTCGCCAGAAAGCCAGGGTTTAGTATTCTTCCTGTGTTTTTACTGCTATAATGCTAATTCGAACCTGATTTAAGTTAAGTGTTTTCTTAATCGTTTCTGTTTCTTAATATTTTATCAGACTTATAACCAAATGTTTACCAAGTTGGTTAGGCAGATAGACCGTATCTATAAATTACATTAATAAAATCAGGAACATGTTAACCAAGAAAAAAGTCTGTTACAAATAATTTGTGTTTATTATATATTCAGTCTTGCAGACTATTAAATTCCACCCAACGATACTGATACTCAAGAAATACACAGTTTAATTGTTCAATCATAATTTTCTTAAATTGAAATTGTTTATTAACTTTTTAGTTAATCCATGTACGAGAGTGAGACAGACTGTTTGACTCACTACTTCAAGGCTGCCCCCCCAGCGCATTTGAATTAGCCCGCCAATAGCAACGATCTAGTTCAAAAATCTCTGCACAAGTCTCATTGATGTTTTTGACTATCATTAAAAAAACCTCTGTATACATCTCTCATTGATGGATTTTCACTTTTTGATTGTAATTAAATTGTGTTACTTATATTTATGTTATATATAAATATATTTTGTAACTATAGGCAAGTTTCATGTGGCCCGCAGGCTAACGTAGAATCGAAATTGTAGTCCGTCTTCAAAATTGGTTGGGCAGCCTTGTACTACATCGTATTAAGCAGTAGTGTCGACTGGCTCTCATATGGCATACTAAACACAATCCTCCTGTCTTTGTTCTGCAAGGATCTTTATAGATTCAGAGTTAACGGGGATCCACGTTCGAGTTAGCTCGCGTGTCACCAATTCCAGCATTTTAACTTGAGAAGATCACAAACAATATCCGTGCAGTATGGGAATTTCTAGAGACAAGTTAGCGATGAACTTTGCATATACCTACCAGTTGCCTGACCTGGTTTTCGGTTTTCCAGTGTTCTTAGTATCAAATATTAATAACTTTCAAATTATTAAATTAACAACAAATATACAGTACACTTTAATACTATCCGATTACCAATATACGGTACTTATCTATATCAATATGTTACAAGGTCACAGTAAAATACATTATACTAATATGAACAATCTATTTGTTTGTAACGGTCATAGTATATGTATCGAACTTAAATCAGGCCACATCTTGTACCATTACGGAAACTCCTTGGGAAAGCTAAATGGAGTGGGCTTCCTGATAAACCGTAGTGTGAAAAATAAGGTTAAACTAATAGAAGGTATTTCAGATCGAGCAGCAAGAGTAGTGTTACAACTATCAAATCGCTACAAAATACAAATACTGCAGGTATATGCTCCAACATCCTCGCACTCAGACGATGAAGTAGAGTCTTTCTACGAAGATGTCACGACACTGCATGACAGAGGCAAAGACTGCCATTTCCAGATTATCATGGGAGACTTCAATGCTATTGTAGGCACCAGGAAACAAGGAGACACTGTGGTCGATAAGTTCGGAATACAAACTAGGAATGACAGAGGGGAACGACTTGTGCAGTTTGCAGAGCACACAAAAATGCACGCCATGAACACATTTTTTAAAAAACATCAAAGTCGAAAGTGGACATGGAGAAGTCCAGATCATAAAACTAAAAATGAAATAGACTACATCCTGTCCAATAGCCGACATTTTGTCAAGACGTCACTGTTCTAAACCAATTCAACACCGGAAGTGATCACAGGCTGGTCCGAGCGAAACTTAGTATCTGCATAAAACAGGAAAGGCGAAAGCTAATAAAAGGAACCAATAAAACATCAGTAAATATAATCAATCTCACTGAAAAGAAAGACATTTTTCAACGCACACTATCGGAGAAACTAGCTTCCACCGCCAATGGAAATTTAGCTTCTACTATTAACACATTAGCCATAGAAATTGCAGGAACTGTTAAAACCACCAAATTAAGTAAAATTAGCAATAATACAAAACTCTCCTGAATAAACGGAGGAATATGAAAGTAAAACCTGAAAAAACCTAATTGAATATGCTGAACAGTGCAAGACCATTAGAAAAGAAATAACAGCTGACATCAAGAAATATAACGAAAACCTGGTCAGATCAGTTATAGAGAACAAGAAAGGCTATAAGAAAGCAAAACAAAGATTAATGATAGGAAAGAAACAAATAATAGTTTTAGATGATGATAATGAGCGTATTACAGACAAAACGGCAGTATTGGTTCATATCAGGAACTTCTATCAGTCCTTATACAGCAAGCAAGATGAAAATCCTTTAATGACATCAAGCCCAGACTCACCAATTCCTGAAGTCCTCCCATATGAAGTTAGAAGGGCAGTGAACGAAATGAAAAAAGGATCAGCTAGTGGTTACGACGGCCTGTCTATTGACGTACTCCAATTGACTGGAGAAGAAACTTACAGACACCTAGCTAAGGTGTTTTCACAATGCCTCGAAGAGAGAAATATCCCATCCAGCTGGAACAAAGCAATGATTGTGTTGCTATACAAAAAGGGCAGTCGTTACAATATTAAAAACTACCGCCCCATCAGCCTTCTTCCTGTCATATACAAAGTGTTTACAAAGGTCATCAATAACCGCATCAGTTTCACCTTGGACACAGCGCAACCAATTGAACAGGCTGGTTTTAGGTCAGGATTCAGCACAGTAGATCACATCCAAGTCATCAACGAAGTAATAAGTCGAGCAAATGAATACCAGATGCCCCTCTGTTTGGCCTTTATCGATTTTGAAAAAGCTTTTGATTCAGTCCATCACTCTGCAATCATGCAAGCCCTTTTAGAACAAGGAGTGGATCCCGGCTATATTGACTTACTGTACAACATCTACACCACTTCCACTGCTTTTGTCAACATCGCTGAAGTCACCAAAGAGTTCCCAGTAGAAAGAGGGGTAAAACAAGGAGACTCTATATCCCCCAAGCTATTCACATCAGTCCTAGAGTTGGCAATGTCAAAAATCCAATGGCAAAACCGAGGTTTGAGAATAAATGGAAGAAATCTCAACAACTTAAGATTCGCTGATGATATAGTTTTACTCTCAAACAGTCTGGAAGAGCTCAAAGAACTGATAAATGAACTAGAGACAGCGTGCAGTGAAGTGGGCCTTAAAATAAATATATCAAAAAGCAAAATCATGCAAAACAAATGGGCAGAAAAAGATAAAGACAAGGCGGACATGAAAGATTCTGGTATTGAGTTCGTAGATCAGTACATCTATCTTGGCCAACTGATCAATATGAATGGTGACTCAAAGCCTGAGATCTACAGACGGATAAAGCTGGGCTGGAGAGCATATGGAAGAAATTCCATAGTTTTTAAATCGAACATGCCAATACATCTTAAAAAACAGGTATTTGAACAATGTGTATTACCGGTCCTCACATATGCCTGCCAGACTTGGACCCTAAATAGTCACACGAAGCAAAAACTGAGAACTGCCCAGCGAAGTATGGAAAGAGCAATGCTAGGGTTTACAAGAAGAGACAGGAAAAGGGCTGTGCACATCCGTTCAATAACTAAAGTAACAGACATCTTAAAAAGAGTCATGACCCAAAAATGGCAATGGGCCGGTCATGTTGCTCGCAAAAGAGATGAAAGATGGACTACGGTAGTGCTGGACTGGATACCGAGAAACCTGAAAAGAGCAAGAGGAAGACCCCCTGATCGCTGGGATAAGGATTTACGTCGAGTTGCAGGCGTGAACTGGAAGAGGGCGGCTCAGGATCGATCGGCCTGGAAAGAACTACAGCAACACTATGTAGAATTAAATTCTAATATATAGCTCATTAGGCTTAAAGAGGCTACATCCTGAAAAAAGGATCGATATAGCTGCAATAATAAATAAATAATAAATATATATATATATATATATATATATATATATATATATATATATATATATATATATATATATATATATTGTCATTTCATTCCTTCCCCAGGTGGGGGAAGGCGGGCTGGCAGCACACAGGTCGTGCTCTTCAGCATAGTGATACATTTTTACAATAGATGTAATTAAAAAATAAAAGTTACAATATCATATTACAATGATAATTGGTTTTTTTAAGTTTTGTACATAATAAGAGTGCTGTTATTTGAAGATTTTTACAGAAAATCAACAGAAATACAAATGGTTTTCAGTTAGATGGGTTAAAGGGTGGGGTATATTTTGGGTCGCTTCTCTTGGTCGGGTATCGGTGGCGGTCGGTCTATGTGATGGATAAAATGTTATGCGAAAGAGGCATATATGGGTAAATTGTGTGTGGAGTTGTGGAGCTTATACGAGGGTTTCTAGTGGGAGGAATTGGAAGTGGGCGTTGTTGTGGGAGTAGGTGGCATTTATGTGAATTCCAAACACAGCTCGGGCTGCGATAGAAATTTGTGCGAGTGTGTGGTCTCGCGAGAAAGGGTTGAGATTTTGTAAGGTAATGGTAATGAATCGTAGGAGATCTTCTATGGTTGGTGGGGGCCGTATGGAGTTGCTAGGTGGTGTGGGAAGGTCAATAGGTCGGAGGGGTACGGTGAGTTCAGGTTTGATGGGGGTTGGTTTGGATTTCCATTTTGTGGAGTAAGTAGGGTGGTTTTCAATGCATGTGTTGCAGATTGGGGTTTCTTGCAGATTAGGACAGGTTTTTAAGTAATGATTCTCTTTGCAGTGGTGGCAGATAGGTGGGTTTTTACGGTTCTGCATTAGGTGGTCTTTGTATGTTAAGCAGCGGGCACATCTGGTGGGATCGGGAGAGGGAGTTTTTGAGGGTTCCACTCTGTGTTTTTGGTGGTAGATTTTGGCCCCATTGCTAAGCAGTTGATCAATTGTTGATGCGTCTTCAGTTAGAACTCTGATCATGTAAGTTGGTCCTAAGTTGTTTTTGATTCTGAGGGCTTTTCGAACATGTAATTCATCGTTCGAGTTCAGTTCGGCGACTATCTCTTCTTCGTTTATCGTTGGGTCTACTCCACGGATAACGGCTGTGAGTGTAGGAGGTCTTTTAGGTGGGGTTGGTTGTTTTGGTGGGGATGAGGTGACTGTTGTTAAGGTGGCGTTGTCGCCAAATGAAAGTAGTCCAATTTTGTTCTTAATTAATTAATGGAAGTCTGGTTCATTGCTCTTGATGATCATACCATTTTTAGTGGGGATAAGTTGATGGATGGATATACTGGGTATATGTCGTTTGATGAATTTGGTTAGGGTTTTACTGTTCATATATTCAGGGTAGGTACCTTTCAGTAGGTATGTATGAATTGTCTGTGACCTGGATGGAGGTGATGATGAAGTGTACCTAACTTCATATGCGGTTATTGCACTATTGGATAAGGAGGTTTGTGGCAATGGTAATGAGCCACTTTTGGTCTGGTCGTATTATTTCTGGCAGTTTGAATATAGCTGGTGCCACGTGGTGGTTTCTGAACTATCTGTGGAAGATTTTGATGAATGCCTTCAGATGCAGCGGGGCAGATGATTGATGAGGAGGTGGTGGTGGTGGTGCTGATGGTGGTTTCAGTCATAACTGAAGATGTAGCCATCGTGTAGAAGCGGGGGCTAGTAGTGACAGTGGGTGGAAGTATGGTAGGGTTGGTGTCTGAAAGGTCCATAGCGTTACCGTTCATTGGTGTGTCCAATGGATGTGCAGCAGTTGGAGAGCAGGCTTTACCAGTTGGCAGGCGAAGTCCGTGAGTAGGTGAAGTCCGTGAGTAGGCGATGTCAGTGAGCAGGCGAAGTCCGTGAGCAGGCGAAGTCCGTGAGCAGGCGAAGTCAGTGAGCAGGCGAAGTCCGTGAGCAGGCGAAGTCCGTGAGCACGCGAAGTCCGTGGGCACGAGAAGTCAGTGAGCAGGCGAGGCCCGAGGGCAGGCGAAATCCGATGTCAGGCGAAGTCCGAGGTTAGGCAAAGTCCGTGGGCAGGCGGTGTCCGCCGGTAGGCGAAATCCGTTTGCCGGCAGGAGGCAACTTCTGCCTCAGATATATAAAACTCACAACAGAAAACCTAGTCTTTTTCCGGACGTTTCACAATACGTAATACACTAATTGTTCTACATAACAATTCGACAACTACGAATGTGACACAACAATTGCGAATAAACAAAGAATTCTTCAACAATGTCAACAACGATGCGCATATATGAGAATTCACGATGCACAACGAATGTTCTCGATCGTCGTTCCCACGGGTATAGTAGTCTCGCCATTTAATCACAGGCAGAGTATTTTGAAGTGTGTTGTCTTTCGACATTTACTTCAACATAATCTAGAAGGAGCAACACTTTGCTTTTGGTATGGCTTATCGTTGGCGTTCTTAGTTTAGAATAGCGCGTGGTCTTTTATGACGGCCAATACCTGTAACGTATTGCCCGAGCGAGTTGACTTCCGGATTCCTTTTCTTCTGGGCGCGCTCGTAGAACGTCGCAGACAGCTGTCTGAAGCGATCCATCAGCAGCGGCATTTAAGTAGTCTCGTGCAGAACCCACGGTTATAACTTATAATTTCCTTAGACTTCTTTATATAATTATTTCTAATTACTTCAACTGCGAGAAGCAACTTAAGTTTCATTGACAGCAGATCACATAAAACTTTGCTTATATCGATAACAACAGATAAATCCTTGTCGCACCTGTCGCCCCGCCTCTTTGCCGACTCCACCACCTCGGCCGCGGAATGGAGAGGTGCTCGGCGCACGTGACTATGACGTCAACGGAAACCGTTGACCGGCGAGGGCTATATAAGAGCAACCGTAAGAGACGACGACGGAAACAGACATTACCCCAGAAGTCGGAGTGCGGCTTCGAAACGTCACATCAGATTGACTCGATCCTCCGGTGGGAAGTAAAAGAACTTTTCACATAACACGTAAATAATCTATATTCATAACAGGACTAAATCCGAGATATTAAAAAAAAAAAATAGTTTGCATCACTGTTCATAGGCTAAGGAAGGAATTAACTGTCATTAAAATTTGCGTGTGTTTTTCCGTTTGGATGAATGGGATTCTCGGAACGAACTACCGATTGGAATTTGATGGAGTTTCCGATAGTGTTACAGCCTGTGGTTCCAGTGCTAATATAGGTAACGTATAATTTTGATGTGAAGTCGGAAAGCTGATAAACTTAACATGAAAGTGTTCACAAAGTACTATTCATTTTTAACGCGACTCACGCATAAACTATTGGTTGGGTTTAGTTACTTAGCACACTTTAAATGACCATCATGATTTCAACGTAAGAGAGCCTACGTAATAGTTTTTTTCTCGCTGCCGATGCGCGATGCGTAAATCGGTTTAACAGAGAGGAAGTCCCCTTACTTTTTGCGGGTTTAGCGCTGCTAATGCCAACGTTTCGGAACCCAACCTGGGACCTTCGTCATGGCTATTTTAGGCTCATTTATGACCTTCTGACATCTGGTTTGTGACCATGCACAAACTACGTGGCCCCGTACAGGGGGGGGGGGGGGAGGGGTTGGCTGGAAGTCTATGCTGGGCTACGTGGGGGAGGGGGGGTTCCGAGCCCGGCCACGTAGCTTTCCCTTCATAACACTTTTACCATTTAAAATGAGGAACAGAACTCACAACAGCATCTGAATATTTATTTCCCTCAGTTAATTATCTTCGTATGTAATTTACAATAGTCTGACAAGAGAAAAGATTACAAAATGTCTTCTGCAATCAAAAGGGAAAAAAGCTACGTGCTACGGGGCGGGGGGGGGGGGGGGAGTGGGTGTAGAGGAAAAGCGACGTAGGGCTAGGAGGGGGAGGGGGGTTCACAGGAGGGAAAAATGGAGCTATGTGGTTTATGCACGCTCCCTTAAATACATGATCGAAGTTGCGCCAACTGCTAGTGTTAAAATAAGTTTCGAATAAATCAAGAGCAAACATTGGTAAAGTAAAATTAAAAGAAAGGCTACATAACGAACTAGCCATGTTGGCTTATCCGGCCCCACGCTTAGCCCTCGTTCAGCATTGCCTCCTAGAATTCAAATCACCAACCATCGAAGGCCCTTTTACAAAAGCAATGCTAGTCACCAGAGAGAAAGATTAAATCACAACCCTCATTAGGAAACGATCGTGATAGGGTGTCAAAGCTGGTATCTTCAAACTACGTGAAACTGTTCTGACAATGTCTGTTGGCTGGTCACATCAATTATCGCTAGCCAAGCACTACAAAAATGGAGCCTACATAAAGAAGCTTTCCGTTCGGTTTGTTAGACGCTGCAGGAGTTTCTAAATTATTTTATTGTGATTACTACCGTTCGTTGGTGTTATTTTAGCACGGTTATTCAGGTGTTTTGCAGGTTCTCTGATATGTAAGATTAGGGTAGTAATGATCAAATGGAGAAACATATCTCTGGTAGTGATTTAAAGATATGTGCCATTAAAAGGAATTTAACCCGCCCTAGCCCGCGGGGCTGAGGCGCCTTGTATTGGGCCGGGAAGGTGCAACGTGACCGGGTACGTGCCAACGTTCCTGCGTATCGGCAGTTCTCACCTTTTTCAGGGAGTTTTCCACATCCACCAAGTCGAATGCTGCGACGGTTCGCAATCTCCGCCTCATAAACTGCACATTTCACAAAGAAAAAATACAGTAATCACGTGCAGGACATAGTTGCACGTTTCACGGATAGATAGCAACACTTCACTCCCCCTATTAGTATGTAGTATGACATGACAGTAGGTCGCCAAGAGCACGTAGCCAAAACATGACAGCTCCAAATTTGACCATGCGAGCTACGACTAATAGTCATCGAAGGCAGCCGACCTCAAAATGTTGGGAAAAGATGTTGAAGAACAAAAAGGAGGTATTAAAAGGAATTTGTTAAATATGTTGTTATGAACATAGGATGATATAGGTACAAAAAATGTGAAGGAGAGGTTATGAAAGTTTGCAAGACGATGTGATACTATAAGGATTAAAGAAAAATCTTGTAACCAAGTTAAAATAAATATTTCTATCTGAATTTGTAATGAATGAATAAGCACGAAGTGTCAGTGTTAATAGGCACCGAGTGCTAGTACAGTATCTGCGAGATGTTGGCTTTGCGGTGTGGTTCAAATAGACAGTGGTACGTGACGGAACAACGCGGCTACATTTAAACATTCCACCTGGCTTGAATTTATTGTCCATCATAAATAGCTAAGTCTCGGTTTCCATCTGGACACTCTTCCGAAAAGACCCACCAAATGCCGTTAGCTAGTGCCTGCCACCGGAAAATATTCCTTAGTATCGTTTCTCTTAAAGAGGCGTGTTGGAAGAGTGGTGGGGGACAATCCAGCCACTAAAGAAGTTCGCCACCAATTTAAACCGTTTTGATGTTTTTTTGTTTATCTGCTGAGTCTATCAGGAACGGTCATCTTCGCAAGAAAAGCTGTGATTCGCCGAGTGTCACACGCCACATCTCAGTGCGAAGGGTACAGAGTTTTTCTCGGAGCAGAGGAACGGATGGAGGGACATTCTGATTCTGATGCTGATCTGGTGCAGCGACAAGCAACCTTCACCGAGGCCTGACCACTGTACGAGGCGAGGATGAACGACGCGGCCTGTGGAAGAAGCCAACACGTCGCCATCCTGATATGGGTTTTCCATGGTTTCCCCAGGTCGCTCCATGCGAATGCTGGGATGGTTCCTCACAATAGCCCATGGGCGCCTCCTGCCATATCCCGTATATCCCTTCCAAACCATTACCTTCCCGGATAGGTGCAATGCACCCTCCGCCACACACTTTTAGTGGATCGCGGAGTAATAGTAATAGTAGCAGTAGTCGCGGCGGTCGAGAAAGCGGCGAAATGGTAAATCTTCATTCACGACGGAAGCTTATGCAATCAGTTGTACCCTGAAAACGACCCTGAGAAATCTCAAATTGTTCTAACTGTTTAAAAATCGAAGGCATTCGATTCTAATGAATAATGAATAATTGTGTTGATTGTTTACTATCTGAAATTAGATTGTTTGCAGATGACATAATGCTGTATAAAAGAATCAAAACGATAGAAGGTTGTAAACAGTTGCAGGGGGATCTGGACAGGATATCTAATTGGGTTGGTAAACATGGAATGAAGATAAATGCAAAGAAGAGTCAGCTTATTAGATACACAAATAAAAAACAAAAGGTTAATTATGAATATAAGGTGGGGAAAGAATTGCTTGCTGAAGACTTGAAATGTAAATATCTTGGCATTACTTTTGATAACAAACTTAACTGGGCAGGACACATAGGTTTCAAAGTTCTGCACTTGTTGGAGAGAGTGATGAGGTGATGTACGAGAGAAGTCAAGGAATTGGGTTACAAAACTTTGGTCACTCGATTTCAGGCACAAGGGTGTAGGAAGGTTCTCTTTTTTAGGTAAGGGTGTCAGGGATTGGAATGAGTTACCAAGAGAAATGATGAATAATTTACCGAAAACGTTGAAGGAATTTAAAGATAAAATTTGTAGAGGGCAAACGTAGGTAGGTGCAGGATAGGGGGAAGATGGGTGTGTAGGGAAATTGCCACCGGAGCGTGTGCTCCATTGCAATTAAATTAAATGAAAATAAAATGTGTAATTGTTCTTACATTAATAAAATAAACTTCATGTTTGCATAAATTTCACCATTCTCAAGTTTTAATAAATTGTACACCCACTTTTCATTGATCCTATTAAGTCCAGTAATACGTCATGTGACTAGCGTAAATTCATAATAATTAATAATATTCAAACTTTATAATTTTTTATTGTTGGAACAGTTTGTTGGAGAATTTACTTTCCTTAAAAGCATACACCACCAACATCAATAATTAACTGTAGTGCCTTCCAGTATTGCAGCACTGGACTGGAGAGGTTCAACGGTTCAGTTCCCGGTCCTGAAGCGATTTTAGGCGGGGTCCCGCAATCCCATCAATGCAATATTTCAGACACTGTTAAGTAATAGAACTCAGTGTATCTTTGGAGAACAGTACGAATAAAAACGTAAGATTAAGGCGATAATTAAAAAGCATAACTTAGATAAATTAATATCTTTAAACATTAAACATAAGCCGTATAACAATACCACAATGTCACAAATGAAGTTAGAATTAAGGCTGCAAGCTGAACAACAGAAGACAGGAAAACGTTAGAATATTTAAAAAAAATAAAAAATGGGATGACATCGTTGAAATCTATTTATTCTGTAAGTGCTGGTAGAAGAAAAACTTACTGTCTAAAAAAATCTGAGAACATGGACCTCTAAGACGTGTTAATCCGAGCATCAACCAGCAGAGACGGACAGCCAAGGTGGTTGCAGACATCCGCAATGGATAGTGACCAGAAGAAGATTTGTTTGTACCATTAGGAGGATAAAAACGAACAGCTTCTGAATTTTTCTGCTTG
Source organism: Vandiemenella viatica (assembly GCA_031002005.1). Classification (NCBI taxonomy): domain Eukaryota; kingdom Metazoa; phylum Arthropoda; class Insecta; order Orthoptera; family Morabidae; genus Vandiemenella; species Vandiemenella viatica. The sequence continues at coordinate 30,029,361 of JARYHS010009186.1, read as the reverse complement.
TGATAGAGTTTCAATACACTGGGAAATTAGAGAATTAGAGAATTTTGCTTGCACGTAAATTACATTAATTTTAGGATCTATTTTCAAGGTAGGATTATGGGCTTAGTTTAGGTGCACACGACGTAGGCAGACTGAGCTGCAAACTGAAGAACTGTCACTTCGTATCTGAACAAACCTAAGTATCAAAATCTTGAGCATGGCAGCATCAACAGCAACGGTATTTCTTCAATTGTATAATGAAAACACAGCCAAACCTGTTGCAAATATTCAATGAATTTATTGACCAGTTTCGACTCGCCTTAAGGGAATCTTCTTCAGAAACTAGTTAAAATATATTACATAAATCTACAAACACTTCTCAATAAAATAGTACACTTTTGTACTAGAGTCACACATTAAAATATATTATCTGGCTAACCATCCGGCAGCCAGCGTGCATCACAGAGCCAGCGTCTAATCTGAGTGGCAGCTTACTGCCGACTGTATTCTGTGTGTGAATAATACCATAGTCTTTTTTAAGGACCACAAAAAACAAATGCCAAAGTTAGTAGCACAGACAGTGAAGAAGTAGACCGATTTTAGCAAACAAGAGCGGAAAATCCCAATAAAATTAAATAACTTACCAAAAATACGTCAAATTATCAGAAATTTGAAAAAAAGGAAAAAGAACCGTTTGGTGAGGAACTGTTTCAGTATGTTTTAAATGAAGTAAGTATTTCGAATCCTAGTCTAGACTACCGAAAACACGTACAACAAGGGTCGATGATAAAACTGGGAAACTGTCACTCATTCTCACCCAGCTATGTTTCCTTAATCTAATAAATCTTTGAAATTTTCTATGTGGTACTCAGTGGCAATCAGTTACAACAAAGTCAGTGCTTGCCAATATTCAGTGTAGGCAGCGGACGCCAATCTACGGATCTCCAACGTTCCACCGAGTGCAACCACAAAACAAAAACTTTCGCAACCCTATAATCTGTATTTTAGTGTTTGCCGCTTAAATATAGGATATGGTACATATTGTACCCAAATTTAAAGTTCCTTTTTTTTTTAACAGTTTAACGTCCCTTTTTAACAACGTGGTCTTTAGAGACGGGAAAGGATGGGGGCAAGGAATGGGAAGGAATTCGGCCATGGCCTTTTGAAGGAAGCATCCCGGCATTCACCTGGAGTGATTTGGGGAAACCATGGAAAACCCAAATCTGGATGCCCGGACGGGGATTCGAACCGCCGTCCTCCCGAATGCGAGGCCAGAACGCTATCCGTTACACCACCACGCTCGGTTTTAAAGTTCCTAGACAATGACGTTTCGAGATAGACCTGGTAGCAAAAATCGTCTCAAGTTAACAATTTTGACGACCACTCAAAGTGAATAAAATTTAAAAAAAAATCTCAGCGTTCCACTTGTCAACTATTTTCCACATGTTGGGATAGAAGCAATTTTCATCCATCTATACTTCAATGAAACCCCGCACTCCTAGAATATATATTAAAAAAAAATTACCTGGTGACAGAGATTCGATTTACCGCAAATTCCGCGTCTGCTATGGTTTGATCTACAGCTAATCGTGACATCCGAAATTTGCAGGCTAGGGATAGCAACCCAGTATAGCGCGGTCCCGCAAGCGGCTCAAACGCCTGTCAGTCTGCATGACTCGCTGCCGCGTCGTTGTTTTTCGGCCAAACTCGGTCTCTATCGGATGTATTGCACTGTTTGCCTGTAGCCTCGCAGTTGGAATTTGACTAGTGTGAACAAATGTTTGTTTTCGTTAACCTTAGTAATTCGTAAGTAAATTGATCCACTTTTACGTTTTCATTAAAACTTACGTTTGTTTTGAGTTCATATTTCTATAATTTGAGCTATGTTTCGAATTTGGTACGATTTTCTAACTGTGTAATAAGTATTGTTTATGTGTCACACACGTTATCTGAACCACACAGTTAAAACTTTTTATTCACGGTTTCATTATTTCCATTTTCTGTATTTGCAGATAAACTAGTTGTAACAACTTCCTGTATTCGCGGCTGAAAATTTGGTTATTCCTTGATACGAAACTAATGTTATCGTATTTATTTAACAGCTATCAAAAGGCAATCCAGCAAGATTTATTTATATATCCTTTTACTTCTTGTTATTTCGGCCGCCGCCTCAGTGCGTTTGAAACACAAGTACTTTGACTTCAGCCGCCTGCTTACATGTGCCGCTCTGGCTTTCGATTAATCCCTCTTGGGATGATTTGATCAATCGCAACAATACATTATTTTTGAGTGAAAAGCATGCATCCTTTCAACTCCTTGTTATTATTTCGACTAAAAGCATAAAACGTTATTATGAAGTATTCACGGCTGTATCGCTGAATTGTGTTGTAAAAACATCATACTTCGACGGCTGCCTCCGCCGTCTTCCTCACGTGTGAAATTTCGTGTTTTTAGAACGCAATCCGGTGATACACCAATCATATGAAGAGAAACTTATGGAAAAAAAAATAACTTCTACTCTAAAAAAAAAGTCGTTACGCTACTTAAAACTGAAATACTAGACAGATTACGTCATGGAGAGTAGTTTCTTTGAATAACAATGAATCAACTATAAGATAAATCAAGGAATGAGGAGACATCATAACGAATCCCACAAAAACAATTCTAGTAAAAAAAGGCTGAGTCTCGTGCTTGTGCAGTGACAAAAAGTTATGAGATCTTGTTCTGAGCCAAGTCTACACTTTACAGAGTATGTTAACTTCACTTTGTCAAATAGATTGCTTTCTCTCGGTATTATAGAACGGTTGTTTAGAATAAAAAAATAAAAATAAAACTGTGGTGACTTGGCCATTATGCATACCATGTTTTATACTGATGTTGTAAGGCACATAATATGACCTAAGACTGCATATTTTCCATTTCTGATTATTTATTTAAAAATTGGTTTAGATTTAAAAACAAAAATGTAAAACCACGAAATATATTTAAGACATGCTCAAAAAAGTTTAATGTCATTTTGCCAATTAAAATATTTTTAACTTTTAATTTTTATCATTTAACGTTAAAAGTTATTTATTAATTTAATTAGCAGTCATTTATTAATTTATAAACGCTTTAAATAACTATGTTTCAAATGTATTTATTAAAATCTGTTGGCACCAATCCAGCTGGATCCCGCGGGATTGGTGCAAATCCCGCGGGATTGATAACACTACGGGATAGCTATCCTTACTTGCAGCGTCTTATCGCACCTGTATGAACGAAACAAAGTCCCTAAACATTTCCGACCATGTATTCATAAGACTGACTCCTCACCCAGCGAACAGCCATACCAACATAAGTCTGGAACAGACGGACGATATCAGAGCGACCATTTCCCTTTGAGTAAGGAATCAAAAAAAAGGTGTGATTGTTCTTAATTGGTAACAAATGAAGTTTTATATTAATGTTCATAGAGGTCTGAAACGAAAAAAATAAATGTTATTAATAAAATTAAGTTAATAAAATAATAACCCCAAAATGTTAATTGTGTCTGGGAAAGTAGGTGACTTGGGATGTTACAATTTTGCAACAAGAGGCAGGATAAATATTACGCGGTGACTTTACTCTCTCGGAGCCAAAGTACCTCAGTGTTAAAGATGACAGAAGATAAACTTCCGCTACCTTAATATTTGTAAATGAGAGGAACAAGTTTTTAAAAGCTGGCGGTGAAATTATCAAAGGATTCTCGCGTTCGAGGAGATATTTCAACGTGTGAAGTGAAAAAATATGAAAGCCATCTCCACGTACTGCTGAAAATATACCGGCAAGGCCTTGGTCGGCCTCTGCAGACAGCGGATAAATAGAACGCAGAGGAGTGCGGAAGTGTGAGTTGCGATCCATCACGCGAGCGTAAAGCCCAGGGTCTTGGCACAGCCACAGAGGCGGACGCTGTGTAGCGCCAGCTGGAAGCCACACTAAACACGAGGCAGGTATATCGCATCTCCTAAAGGGATTAAGCACAGTGTGCTAGTATCTGGACGTTGTGGAACATTTTATTCCTGGAAATTAAATGAACGAACAAATATTCAAGTGTTTAGGCTATTTTTATTTATTAACTAGCCTCGTACCCGCGAATTCGTACGCGTGGATTAACAATTTTTTTGCCAGAATTAAATATAAAAAGTAGTAGGTAACGAAGGATTGGTCCCAAACAATATCGAGTCGACATAATATGACAGGAAAGCTATCACTATATCATTCTACCGTCAAACCTGCCTTTTGAAGAGAATCAATTTCCAACATATTTCTGTCACTATTCGATAAGATTTCAAAATTTCGTGACTAAAACTGTTAATCATACTGGAAAAAATATGCTGTGCCCTTCATACAGCTTTCCTTATAAAATTCCATCACAACAATATAGCCATATAGTCGTCAAAACGTAACAAAAAGACAGAGACTTACTTCCGTATTTATATTAGTATTACTGTGGTTCACACTCACACACTGACTGCGAACAACACCTGAAGGATCATTATAACGTAAAAAAGTGTACACCTACAAAATTGCAAAACTACCTACGATTTGCCTCGCATTGCACCCCTAACTTTATAATATCTACAGTTTAACATTCAATCCAAATAACCTACGTCCCAGGCCTGACTCTTACGATGAAAAACAATTTTTAAAAATCTTAGCCTCCACGGAGATTTGAATCGGATACCACGACGTTCGTAAGGAAGCCCTTTAACCACTGAGCTGCCAGTCCACTACACGGAAACACGGTACGGAGACGTCCACATCCAACGTGTCTGTCTATCGCCGTATTGCGAAGTTATGAGACAACATGTGTTATTTATACAAATAATTTTTCAACCAAATGTAGACAGTATTTATCTCCTTGTTTCAAAGGATAAGTGTGCAAAGTTTCATCAAGATCGGATGAAAACTGTGGATTTGTATGAAGAATAAACAAACAAACAAACATACATACATTCATCTTTATATATAAAGATAT